>OX453320.1:13360944-14569383 GCA_949710035.1 Crambus lathoniellus
AATATACAGATAACACCCAGACCAAGACAATTACACATGATCATGCACACAAATATTTGCCTTGCTCGGGAATTGAACGTGATACGTTGGGCAGAAGGCAGGTATCCACGCCCCTGCGCCAAATCGGTCGTCAAAAATTTTGTGGCAATATTCGCTGAAATATAAAATTCCGCCATACAGTGAAATCGCACTAAAAGGAGAGAATTTAATTATGGCCGCACCCTGACTTACGACGGGCAGTGGCTATGGTGATTAAATTCTACGGCATATTTGGGATGTATGGGCTTCATTGACCACGAATTTGTTATTAATTTTCTATGTGAAGGTCGGAAACGAGGACACGAATAGTTTGGGAATAGCACTTAAACGAGTATAAAAAAAAACGGCCAAGTGCGAGTCAGACTCGCTCATGAAGGGTTCTGTACCCACTTAACGTACCGATTACGTACACCTAGCAAAAATACAACTGTAATTTTTTGCCAGAAAAAAATAACTTTGTTTTTCATAGTATTCGTATGAATGACAAAGTTATATTTGCGGTTTTCGAAAATGTGTTATATCTCAAAAACTTGTAAAACCTACTTAGCTGTGATAGTTTTCCTTTTAACACGTTCAATGCGGCAATCTTTTGATTGAGTTTGTATGTTCGTGCGTTACGGCCAACATATATCCCGTATGAGACTTTCCTGATATGCGTTACGGCCGGTATACTTCCCGTACCACTACCAACATTTGAAATCCTCTATCTCCGTAAAGAAACGGATATTCGACATAAATCTTTCAAAATTTTGTAGACAAACTACTCCTTTAACCCACTTTGAAGTCGCCCGAAAATCCAGCCAGAAACTTCTTAGTTGTGAGCGAAAATATAGACCCTTAAAAATACGGGTAAAATGCAACCCGTGCCGCGTATATTAATTTCCATTTTACGGGGTTGTTTGAGGGTAGTAGTGATAGGCGAGTTGTCTTTTGCTCAAACTTTAAAACCATGCCAACATTTATAACAGGTACAAAATATTTTTAGAGACTAGATAAAAAAAATATAAATTACTAGCTTTCCGCCCGCGGCTTCGCCCGCGTGAACTACATGACGTTATCCCGCGGGAATGTGATATTTTTCAGGGATCAAAAGTAGCCTATGTTCCTCTCCAGGCTTCAAAGTATCTGTGTCCCAAATTTCAGCCAAATCCGTTCAGCCGTTTTGGCGTGATTGAGTAACAAACATCCAAACATCCAAACATCTAAACTTTCACATTTATAATATTAGTAGGATTTATATATAAATTATTTATTTCTTTCTCTTACAATAACACAATAAGAGCATGGCCTCTATTTATAATAGGTATCCATGACATAATAAAATGAGTGAATAATAAGAATCTTTGGTCGGTATTGGTACTTTGGTGAACACATGCCTTTCGAATTTTTCAATGTTTTTTTTTTCCCCGTAGTGGGACTTTTAAAATTATTTTTATTCTTGCGAAGGTTTGAACACGATGGTGTTGCTAATCAAATATTCGTTCGTCGTCGTCGGAATTGGAATCGCAAAGCACAAGTGGACGTGTTATAAATCGATGAACGCCGCCCGCACTAAAAAGTGTCACGTTCCGCGTGCAAGCGAGAGCGCGGAACAGGCGATAGAGAGGCACGATCGGCCTAAGCGTTCGGCTCTCTTCCACTCCATCGGCCGATGCGTCCGAGTAGAAGAGAGACAGCGGCATATTGTTATCACGTAAAAACCTTACGGTAAAATTATCTTCCGTAAGCTGACTACAGATAACCAATTTTTTTTAAAGAAAATAATGCAGTTGCCTTCGTAATTGCAAAAATCTGCGTCCGAGTAGAAGAGAGACAGCGGCATATTGTTATCACGTAAAAATCTTACGGTAAAATTATCTTCCGTAAGCCGACTACAGATAACCAATTTTTTTAAAAGAAAATAATGCAGTTGCCCTTGTAATTGCTAAAATCCACCGGTCCACATTGGACCCGCGTGTGTTAGAATATCAAGTTTTGACATTGATTCAATTTAGTATTTATTACACCTAAATCCATTAAATTAATTTTGTGGATAACATCGTACCTTATTTATCGTGTTTTCATTAAATAGTAGTTTGATTTGTGTCGGTGCCATCCGACAACAAAGCGATATCATATGGAGTTTTGTTATTAATCTCATATAGTTATTTTTACATCTAAATTCATTATATTAATTATGGAGATAACATTTTACTACATGTATCCTGTTTCTAATAAAAAGTATTTTGATTTGTGGCGGGGCCAACCGTCAACAAAGCATGATCAAGCAATTGTACTTTAATTTGCCTATAAGTACTGAATAATGTGTATAAAATCATGTTATTACTTTTAATATTCATATCAATTAATTTATTACTGAAATGTAATGTATAAGTATCTAAGTAGGTAACGTGTACTTTTACGTTGGTACACGTTACTTCCGGTTGAAAGGAAAACAAAAAGATAATTATTGTAATTATTGTATTTATAAATAATGTTATGTAAAATCATTATTTGATTTTGGAATACTTTTTCAAAATTGCTATGTTTATATTGTAGTATTTTCTGTAATTTTCACGGATTTAAATTTATCAGTTAAATTGGCGGTAGACGCTAACATTTATAAGGCGAGGCCGCCATTGTAGCGGGTTAGTCTGGTTCGAGCCATGAGCGGTGTTGTTTCATATTTCTCATTCCTTGTTTTTCTTGCTGTTTAATGCTGATGTATTGTCTAGAAAATATTGCTGAAGATTTGCCCTTGTTCGAAGGATATTCGGTAACTTGTTAAATGTAAATGCTTATTTATTGATAATATTGAATTAAAGTTTTCCTTATCGGTTTGGAATAAATTATGTGAGTACTGAAGTAATATAAAGTAACAGTTTATAGAAAATGCTTGTTGATATTCGTAAATGTTGTTTAATCTTTTATCATGAAAAGTAATGTTGTTGTAAATTTTGTGAAATGTGCTGTATGTTCAACAACGACATGATTTTTTGTAAATGTCGTTGTTTCTGTTAAAGCTGGTGAGTTTTTTTCGCCCGTTTTTCTTGTCAGCTAAAAGATGTCCTTAACGGGTGGTAGGCAAAAAAATAAAAGGACGATTTAAAAGAATAAAATAGTTTATTAGAGATTTGAGATTTTTATTAATCCTGACCTTATTGAAATAGAAGCTTTATAGTTTTATTTAAAGTTAATTGAACAGTTTAATGCTTTTATCAGAATAGTTCTATTTCTATATTATCCGCCCTAAATCTATCACGTGCATGGTCTCAAAATATCTGTGCAATATGGTGTTGTATACATTATGCACAGATGTTTTGATAGCTTTGTTTGCTTAGATAAATTTGAACACTCTGACTGCTCATATAAATATGAAGCAATGAGTGCCTAGATATTTTGAACACCTTGTGCGCTTACAACAATATGATGATTCTACCTGCTTAAATCAAATTGCGTTTATGTTTTCAGATCTTTTTGACTACTATTCGACCTGCTTAGATCAAATTGCGTTTATGTTTTCAGATCTTTTTGACTACTCTAGACGATGTCAACAGACTGCTGTAGTTTCAGCCAGTTTCTGAACTAACGAGACTTGCAAAGATTCGTCAAAATGTATTTCGCATTTATAAGAATGTTGCAGTCGCATTAGAATGAAATATTGAACAAAAGTTTGACATCATTAGTTGACGTTAAGGGTTTCTATTTTTACTTTTTATTCGAAGTGTCCTATCTGGAAGTAAGAGACAATATTTCTAATACCTAGCGCAAAGTTGAGGTACTGCACAAACATGCGTCAGCACAAATGAGCGGGACTCAAACAAAGGAAGACTGCAGTTGATCACGACTGCAACGCTAACAACTTCGTCCGCCGAATAAACAAGCGCAGCGGTGCAGTGGAGTTGACATGTATTGTTGTAAAAAATGTCTCTAATGAGGCAGCAAAATTAATGAGAATAAAGTTTGGGTAGTACTGATTTCAGACCACGTGATGTTCCGTGGGCAGGCCCCCTCGAATGTGGACCGAAGATCAGCCCATTTACAAATCGTTGTAAACGCTCCCGATAGCGGAATGTATGCAATGTCTCTGGTACTCACTATAGAATAGACAAAGACAAAGCACATAACTCGAATCCGATTCCGATTCCGACCGTTTGTGAATCAAGGGGCTGGTCAAAGTCGAGCGATGCGACGGGCAGCGCAGGACCGATCGTTGTGGAGATCCTCGGGGGAGGCTTAAGTACTATGCAGTGCGTATCTTACGACTGAAATGACGATAAGAAATTTGAACAGCTGTTGTTATAAAATTTAACGCCAAACACTCCGTGCTTTGCGACGATGAAATAAATAATAAATAAATAACTTCTTACAATCACACCAATTATCTAAGCCCATAATAATTTCATTATGAAACTGTATCATGGAAAACTTGATAACGGCTGTGATAACGAATAGATAAGATACCTATATACTTAAATACTTTTTGTTTGTAAATACATACCTACCTACTTAATATACATAGTAAACACCCAGACCAAGACAAATACACATGTTCATGCACACAAATATGTGTCATGTTCGGGAATCGAACCCGAGACCTCTGGCGCAGAAGGTAGGTTGCCTACCACTGCGCCAAATCGGTCGTCAAATAAACAAACTTTCAGCTTCATGCGCCCAGTAGTTTCGGCTGTGCGCGCGCAGTTTTGAATATAACTATATACAGAACTAGCGGCCGCCCGCGATTTCACCCGCGTGGTACCCGTTCCCGTGGGAATATCGGGATAAAATATAGCCTATGTCATTCGCGAAGACTGTAGCTTTCTAACGGTGAAAGAATTTTCTAAATCGGTCCAGTAGGTACTTTTTGAGTTTATTCGTTACATACAAAAATACAAATCTTTCCTCTTTATAATATTAGTATAGAAGTATAGATATATAGTATAGAAGTATAGATAGATAGTATAGAAGTATAAATAGATAGAAAGATTAGATAATATAGATTAACTCCATCTAAGTGTCTACAATAGAAATACTTCCACAACCAAATATTTATGTAGAGATTATTTAGTTTTGTGGTTTATATCAGTTTATTGAACTACCTACTAATAAGTTTATGCAATACCTACTAATCAATTCCAAATTGTAAAAGTATGTACGTATCAACATCCATTCAAAAGTAACTAAAGCCTGAACAGAAACAGCTGAGCTTTGAAAATTGATCAACCATTACCATACCCTCGGGGGAAATCTTAAATGTATTGGAATCTGCTTTCAGCCAATAAAGGAAAAAGATGGAAATTATAATGAGAGTTATTTTTAACATTGTGATGAGCTGCTGAAATGATTTGCTTTTTAATTGACTAAAATATTTGAATAAGCGATGTAAGCTTGTATATCAAAAGCTTTGCAAATACGTTTTGAATAGAATAGAATAATGTTTTATTGCATTTGAATAAGGTCAGGTACACAGAACACAGAAAGATTTTTCTTTTTAAGTACGTTGATGTTATACTTAGGTATTTATTATTTGAATATAAGGGGCTATGCATCTCCCGTAGGAGATGTAGTCACTGCGACCTTAAAGATGTATTGTGACTCGCCACCTGGTTAAAGTAACTCTTTTAGCCTGGAGGCTTCTAGGAAGTCTAGAATACTCCTAGCTTTGGGAGTTTTAATCTCCTCCGGGCGCATAATGTGTCGACCCAGATGGATACTGCGTTTGTGGATGAGGGGCCCGCAGTCACACAGAAGGTGCCTGGGTGTCTCCCTCTCCTGTTTACAGTAGCGGCAAATATCAGTGTCACTCAATTTCATGTGAAATTGGTGCCTGTTTAGTTTGCAGTGGCCGGTTAAGGCGCGGACTATCGCACAGATGTTCGTCCTGCTAAGCCTCAGGAGTTCGGCAGTTCGGCTTTGCGAGTAGCCTTCTATAAGGGATTTGGCGTGTAGTAGTCCTGGTTGTATCAACCAGTACTTTTTTGATTGGCCAAATAGGTTGCCCTTGAGAAGTTGCATGGCATGGTTCTTTGAGATACCACAGAAGGGTTCTGGTCCTTTATGATGGCCTTGAGTCCCAGTCCTTGCAAGTTCATCGGCTTTTTCGTTGCCGATGATTCCCGAATGACCTGGTACCCATTTCAGAATAACTTTATTCCTTTGGCCCAGGTCATTCAGTTTGTTTACGCAGTCTTTTACCAATTTCGAATTAATGACATTCGAGTTTAAGGCGTTAAGAGCTGCCTGGCTATCTGAGAAAATCAGAATTGATTGGTTTATGTAGTTTCGTTGACGGTTGACTTCCGCACATTCTATGATGGCGTATACCTCTGCCTGGAATATAGTGGCATATTTTCCTAAATTCATGCTCTTGCTGAATTTCGGACTGACGCCATCCTCAGGAGATGTTTGTCCGTATTCGGTGCTGGATTGCATACGGACAAACATCTCCTGAGGATGCCCCGGGTTGGGGCGAAACACGTGTAGAGTAGTGTGATCGGTGAAGGTGCAAGTTTTGTGATTATTTGCGGAAGAAAGCTACATATATTTATTTTTCACAATAGCATTAAGTATTACATATTGACCTTAAAAGCAAACTTATGACTTTAAAAATAAGATTTTTTTCGTTTAACAGCTGTCAATTTTGATGTTGCGGCGATTGTAGTTCAAATGGTTTAATAAACCTTTTATTTTAACTTTACTTAATAAAAGGAAATTAATTTTATATTTCAAGTTAATTTTATACTTGAACCCTTTTGATTCAACAAAGCTTTAATCGAGAAATACTCGTAGTAATAACATTTATTATTGGAAAAAGTAAAAATAGATTTAGTTTCTGATTTTGTTACAGTAAAGTTTTCAAATTAATTAACTTTAAAGAATACCTATTACTTTCCTCTAAAAATGTTATATTTCGAGAATCTAATTACCACATCTTCAGCCCAATCACACCTCCATTTTAAATACAGGTACTTAAGTATTATATTTCTGTTGTTTTAATGTATTTACTTGCTAACTGTACGTAACAGTCAACATCGACTTGTAATAACTAACGATTGAAAATGAAGTAATAGAAAAATCGACCCGTCTCACAACTAGCTCGGATAGAGCTCGAACCCACGACCTTTCACTATCCGGGCGAATGCTCTAACCACTGAGATACAGAGTCGTTATAAGAAGCGTCGAATTGGTTCAGTTGGTACCTCTTACGCGACGTTTAGCTTAGGTACGCCTCGTAGCTAAAACTCTACTCAATTCAACGAAAAACGAAACTTCGTTAGCCTCGCCGCTTTCACTCGATTCTGTCATGCCCGGAGAGTGAGAGGGACGGGTATAACGAATTTTTGTTTTTCGTTGAATTAGAGTAGTTATCTTTTTCCAATATAGGAAGGAACCAACCGAATATTAATCATTCTACTTAAAGACTGGCAATATGTACTTACGTACATACATATACTCATGCCTTTTTCCCACGGAAGTTAGGCAGAGACTATGGATCGCCACCTGCTACGATCCTTTTACACTTCTTTCGATTTTAATTTAAGACTGGACCGGATGTACTTAAGTCATGTTAATTGAATTTTACTTAGAGAAAACAACTTTTTTATGAAAAGCAAAAACACATACAATACATAGAAATATACAAAACCATACCACATATTATTATAATATACATACATATCAGATTTGGAATAAAATATCCCCGACGTTTGTAGCTAAAACTTTACAGCCATGTCCCCAACTAAATCCATAACGCTAACTCCCCCCTCCCACAATGGGACCACAATATCCCGTAACAGATTTGATAGTTTGTATTGACACAGAGGAGTTATATTATACTGTATGTCACATTCCGCAAGTTTCAACCCACGCATTATACCTACAGTTGAGGGTTAAACAGTATGCTAATGGCCGTTTTCACCAAAACTTATGAATCACCTTAGTCTTTGCGTAACTAGAACCCGAACAAGTAAACTCGGCACTTAAGTATAAGCGAGACGTTTTCGAGCCAGGTGCCAACTTAACATCGTCTCGCAGAAGGAGGCATCGGAGCGGATCCGCGAGCAGGATGCTCATGCGGATCGGCTCCGACGAAGGCGGGTGGGACGGAGGATGCGGCGCTTTGCGCACCTCATTCCACTTTAGTGTGTGTTGGACCGTTCAGTGCGGGTGACGGCCTGTCGCCAGTCCAGCCGTGTAGTCTGGGGGGATGGCCTCGCTTGTTCGGCCTCCTCCCGCCGCGTAGGGGCTCGGGATGCCGGGCCAGCCGTCGGGTCGCAGGAGGAGATTGTCACATCGGACCCTCCACAGTGCGGCTCCTACTGACGGCGGTGAGAGCAAGTAGTGAGGGGTTTAGTGGGTATTCCCCCTTTCTGACCCCCCATCGAGTCCATGTCGCTAGGTGGGGGGTCAGAAAGCGGATAGGTGAGTCCCACATAACCACCGCCCGCACACACCGTACGCGGGCGTGGTATGCGTAAACGCATTCCCCTCACTATAGAAAAAAAAATAAAAAAAAAATGAAAATAAAAAAAGGTGCCGACTTAACATGTTCGGGTAGTAGCTAAGCAAAGACTTAGGCGATTCATAAGTTTTAGTGCGAAAACGGTCATAAATTATAGTCGTGTCTCTATACTTTAATTAAATATGATTTTGGCATTACTCTTACTTTAAAGTTTAAAGCTCATAGACGCCGAAGCAACACTGTGCGACATTGCCGCATGCTACAGTGCCACAATCTTTTCTGTTCCGGTGGCCAAAATGTGAAACTAAGGTGTTTTTTTAATGTCATTTTGCTGTCAAGTTGATGTCCAACCATAACGCTGCTGGCGGCTGAAGGTCCTAAAATTCAGGGCCGGGTAAATTGCAACAAAAAAAAGAAAATCGTACATAGCGCCGCTATCACCGGAACAGCAAAGTTTGTGGCACTGTACATATTGTGGCGTAAAAGGCTTACCTACAAAATGCGTTACAGCCTACAATCTATCGGCTTGCGCACTGACTACAAAATAATATACCCTACACTACATATCCAACATTTGCGGCATGCGGCAGTCTATCAAAAATATCGCATAGAATCTATCGTGTTTGGATAAAAGCTGCGACAGTCTATCACATGACGCAAGGTGTTGCCATGCTGCACGACTCTTGCCACAATGTGCGACATTTTTAATTTTGTAGATTGCGGCCTTGTGGCATGCCGCAATGTCGCATAGTGTTGCTTTGGGGTAAATGAGCCTTTAAGGTGGGTGTAATCCTATCTATACGTAGCTTCATCATTATTTCATTTTTCCTTACTTGCTTTCGATATTAATGGTTATGGGAGGAGGCATGAAGAGTAACAATGCTTATATTGATGTCCATAAACAAGCATTGAGCCCGTAAATCATTAAGACTCGTTTATGGCTGCAAATATGGCCGAAACTCACGGCTACACCTGCCTTGCGGAGCACGAAGAAGTTTTAGATAATACATTTTTCCGACCCAGTCAACGACATAATATATGCATAAACACAATGAAAGAGACAGGAATCCTTGTCCGTACACCATACTCTTTGTACGACAGCCTGTTGAAAACTGACGTAAGTTTATTGTTAACAGGCAATGTTTAAAGCAAATACGGTGTAGATTGTCAATATTATGTAACATATACAGCCGTTAAACAATACGAGTATGTTATTTACTCTAATAATTTTAATCCAAATCCAAAATAGCGATGACTCTTTTAAATGGATGTTTGACTCGTGGTCCCACCAATTTTGTCCCACTGTTACTCGTGGTCCCACTAATCTTCAACACTAGGACTCGTGGTCCCACTTCTTAGTGGGACCACCAGTCATAGTAATAAAGTAGGGTTCGTTGTCCCACTAATAGTGCTGCGACAAGTATTTCTGTTCCGGTGATAATCTTTGGAACTAAAACTGTTTTCATACGACAGTCAACTTTGACGTAACATACTTTGACAGCTAATTTCGTATTGCAAGTGGCTCCTCCGTCACAACTGACACCGGACCAGATACCTAGGTATTATGCATTTTAGAATAAGTCAAGACGAGGTCAGTTTACGTTTAGTTTTGTTACTGCTAAGAACAAAGTTTAGTTCATAAAAATAATAAATAAATTTTATAATGTTACCTACTCCTTTTAATTTGTAAGACATAGATGGATTATCCATAATTTAAAAATTACAAGTTGAAAAAACGAGTTCCCGTTCACTTTCATAAATTTCCCCGACATTCACTTGTTTTTTCTACATTAATTTCTTATTCAACATTTACCTACCTACTTGTTTTTTGACAGTTCCCTACATTCACTTGATTTTTTCCCTTCGTCCACTTGTCTCCCCCGTTGTCTCCCCAAGTATAGAAACGTCCACTTTTTTGTCGACTTGTTGCCACCGACCCCGGGAGACAAGTACACTCGATGGAGACAAGTAGGTACACTTCAGAAAAAAAAAATGTTACATCCACTTGTCGCCACTATTAGATCGAAATAAATAAATCTTTTTCTTAACCTTAGAACAAAAAAAGCACTGAAACTAGCGCCAAAAACGCCCCAGCCATGCGCAGAGTTTTTTTATTTCTATTCTTTCTTTCTATTTAATTTTTTGGCGACAAGTGAAAGTAACAATAACATTTTTCTGAAGTGTACTTGTCTCCACTGACCGATGGATAAAAATAATATTTTTCTGGAGTGTTGTACTTGTCTCCCCCGGTTGGTACAAAGTACAATGTAGCTGTCCGAATTATCGTTTGGATTCTGAAGTACCAGGATAACATAGCTATGGAGGTGGTAGTATACATAGGTAAAGAATTTTTTCTAACCAGTCGCAACTATAACTACCTCCTGCATAGCTATGTTATCCTAATACTTTAGAATCGCGAAAGAAGTATTCAGAAATAATAAAGAACTGAATTGTGTTATCGATGTTTTTAGTTAGGTAACAGCTCTACTACGCCTCTAACGATTGGTGCCGTAACGGGAATGCTTTTGGTGCGGTTCGAATGGTGCGGTTCAAATTGGTGCCGTAACTGGAATACCTCGACATTCATACATTTTACCGAATTTCACATGTTTTTTTTTCAGCATGCATACATTTTCATTTCATTGATTTTCGACATTCACTTGTTTTCCTAATATGCACTTATTTTTTCGACTTATTTCTTAAATGAGACAGAGTGGGACTACGAGTCCGGTGGGACAAAATTTGTGGGACCACGATTCAAAAATCTTTAAATGTTCCATACTGCTTATCAGTATACTGTTGTAACAGTTTCTATAAACCATGTCATTAATTAAACCGAAGCTTAAAGGTTCTCCCGGAGAATTTCATAGGCTTAACGAGAAATGAGACCAACATTTTAGATCGATTTTTCGATATCCAAAAACTTTATTCGTTATAATTATTTGTTCGCCTTAAAGCAACCACTAACAGAGGGTCGAGCGAGAGAAATGGAATTCGATTTATTTAAACGTCTACTATAATATGGATAGAATTACGTATAGTCACATGGTTTGGGCCAATGAACTTGAGAATCGCTCAAGATATTTTACCGTCTTTGTGGTCTAGAGGTTCACACCACCGATTTCAGCCCCAGAGGTCCCGGGCTCGATTCCCAGTAGGGGTACATATTGGCTTCGGTTTGGTTGTTAATAGGACTGGTTCTTAGTCCGCCTGGCTAACTACCACCATCTTATCTAAATCTTTCTATGTTCTGTGGCTTCCACCTTTAGCCTTATCACCACTTAAGATCTTCAGGTGTGATGAAGGTTAAAAGATACCCCGTTGTGGATAAAAAAAAAAAAAAAAATACAGACGACCCCGTGGCGCAGTGACGTGGAGGTGGAGAAGCAACATTCAAATGACCTGGGTGCGTGCGACCATCAACTATAAGAAAGCGATTCAAAACTGCGATTCAGAATAGGTTCCCAAAAATGAATTGATTTATTTCGTACCAGGACCTTCTTAAAACTGAATCGCAAATAAATTGCTGAATGTAAATAACCGAAATATTTGTGTACTTATTTCTTCTACCCGTCTCTTTTACTCGATTCTGTCATGCCCGGAGAGTGAGAGAGATGGGTATAGCCTGGATGTGTCATGTTAATTCGACCGAGTTATAAGTCAAATAAGAGTTCATGACAGCTAAGCGGCTGTGACATGTCGCTGAATCGCTTGTCATTGACGCCGAAGCAGATCAGTCTAGGTCCTAAACAAAACCGCAATAAAAGTTGATGGGTACGCACATGAAGTTTGACATAATACTCTGAGGATGCTCTGAGGTAACTGGAGCTCTCACCCTGAATAAAAAAGTGTCGCCAGCAAATTTGACATTTATGTATGTAGTTGCTGTCAGCTGTCTCATATGACTATACGTATTTTTTTAAAGTGTAGGTGAGACGGAAGACAGCCACTGTGTTATTTGTGGTATTCAAAAAATTTTTCGTACTGCACTCTCCAGTTACCTCAGTATTAAGTCGAGCTTCATGGGTACGCATCCTGTTCACCGATCATCTGTCGACCTTCATGAAAGAATACTTTTGGCCGAAGGGTATCCTGCCCCTGTTGACAAGTGGCTTTCTATTATGATATCGCCTGTAGAATAGAAAGAGATGTACAGTGCCACAACTTTTTCTGTGCCGGTGACAGCGGCGCTACGTACGTTTTTCTTTTTTTTGTAGTAATTTAAGTAACGTAGAAATAATTAAGTAGTCAGGGCCGCCCTGACTTCTAAGAACTTCAGCCGCCAGCAGCGCTATGGTTGGACATCAACTTGACAGCAAAATGACATTAAAAAAACACGTTAGTTTCACATTTTGGCCACCGGCACAGCAAAGTTTGTGGCACTGTATGTGATTGAAATAAAGCTGTTGAAATGTCACGTGACCGCTAATGTCAATCCCATACATTTTCTTTCTATTCTACTGGTAATATCGATAATAGAAAACTATTTGTCAAGGGGTACTGTTTCGCTGGTTTCGAGGTCTGCTACCGGACACAGCATTGCGCAACACGTGCAAACGCCACCGATAATACGTGGAATTAGATAGTTTTAACACTCCGTTACACGCGCTCTATAAAGTTACACGATTCCACGCGCGGGGCACAATACGGTATTTTACTGTTTTTTTTTTTATTTCTTTAAAATGTTTTTCGAAATATTAGCAACACAAAACAAGTTTTCATTTTGAATTATCTTGAATATTTTCAACTTCAAACTTTATAATTAGACAAGGACAGGACGCTATCTTAGTGACGTCAGTGGGTTAGTAGCGTCATAGTCACGGCTGTTAAGTTTTGTAATAGACAGGCAAAAATATGCACGCCTGTGCCCCACGCGTGTAACGCAGTGTAAGAGTACCTAATCTTCAATATAATATGTAGGGATGTTAGTCTGTAAGGTATTTATTATATGGGCCTGATATAGTGAAATATCATGTATTCTATAAGTAAAGGAAAAAATTGTCTCGTAAGCCTTTCTATAGCTTATACGCTCAGAGCATCGGGCCGGATTCCCGGGGGCTCGGGTTCGAATCCCGCCTGAAAGTTACTTGCTGGGCTGATGATTTTTTACTATCTCACTTTTCACTTACTTACAGAATAGCATTTTGAATGCATAAATATAATTGAAAATGAAGTAGGTATTATGAAAAAACGACTCGTCTCACAACTAGCTCCGATGGGAGTTATAGGACTAGCTCTGACGCATAAATATAATTTAAAATCTTAATATTGCTTAAACAATTTTGTATGGACACACTCACGCTATACCGATCGGTGTCTGAGTGTCGTCCGATGTGTAATACGAGCTTTCCGCCCGCGGCTTCGCCCGCGTGGACTACACGACGTGAAATATCAATACACAAACAAACAAACAAACACGTTCACATTTATATTTATTACCTAGTATGGTTATCAAGATCTTAACAACAGTCAAATACCCTATTTTATTACCTACTAATGATCAACAAATATCCCAAAATCACGAGACAGTCAAATAGTAAGTCACCTAATTTCCATTGAGTGTTTTCCTCAAAGGGAACTCGTTAAAACTATTAAGCTTCGGAAATTACGAGTCTGAGGGTTGCTGCTAAGGTTGCAACTACGGACCACAAGAAAGAGGTTAAGATTGCTTCTGTGTTTTGCGCAGAAGAATACTTAGGTAGCCACAGACCTCCAAAAGGAGATAAGAAGACATAATAATGCTTAGAAAACAACCACGGCCGGCCGGCACCATGAGTATGAGCGGATGAAGAAATTTAAATTGTACGAATAGAAATGTAGGAATTGCTTATGTGTTTTGCACAAATGGATGGCGTTAAAACGTATAAGTACCAAAAACAGCAAGTGGTGTACTCATGAGACCGCCGAGCAAGTGGGGCCATCTCCCCAAGACAACCGGGGAGACCATGTGGTTTGGGCGACAGTAGCTAACTGGATGTCGCTCGGGCTGCACCGCCCCGCTAGAAGGGAGAAGAGGCGTACAAAACGCAACCACCTTCGCCCCGGCCGTCTGCGTCGAAGCCGATCCACATGAGCCTCCTGGGTGCCTACCATCAACTCTTATTGCGGTTTTGTTTAGGACCTCAACTGATCTGCTTCACTTATTCGTACCACGACAGCTTAATTGCGATCGAGATTCCATTGCGCCAATGACGAGCGATTCAACGACATCCCACAGCTGCTTAGCTGTCATGAACTCTTATTTGACATAACTTGATCGAGGAATAGAGAAATCCAAGAATAATTTAGAGAAAATGCACCTCTTACAAGATATGTATCCATGTAAGGATAGACAAAGTTTAATAAAGAGATATAAAAGAACACTAAGGATAGTATTAAAAAAAGCTAAGAACCTACAGTATGCTCATCGGATTAAAACCGCGAACAACAATTAAGGAAACATGGAATATAATCAATGAACAAGTACAAACTAGAAGATGTCATAAGAAGAAAGTAAATAGAATAATATTAAAAGATGAATCCAATAATCAAATAGATGACTCGACCGCAGTAGCCAATAAGTTTAATATTTTTTTCTGCATGTAGCTAAGAATATTTCGAAGGACATAAATTCTGATGTAAAAAAGAGTCATTTTTATATGAGTAATGCAACCAAACCAACCGTTAATATAGAATTTAATGAAATTGACAAAAATGAACTTTATCATATAATTAGAAATATTAAAAATAAAACATCTATGGATGTTTTTGATATGAGTACAGTCACAATGAAAAGACTAATCCTATCTAATGATTTACTCTTTGATTTACTCCATTATGTCATAAACGAGTGCATAAAGGAAGGTGTATTTCCGGATGTGTTGAAAATAGGTCTAGTAATACCTCTGTACAAGAAAGGAGAACATTCGGATGCTAATAACTATAGACCTATTTGCATATTACCGACATTGTCGAAAATATTGGAAATTATATTAAAAAATGCCATTGTAGAGTATTTTGAAACAAATAATCTGTTTGCATCATCGCAGTACGGGTTTAGGAAACATAAATCGACTGAAATGGCAATAAAAATGTATATTATTACATATTGAGTGCTTTGGATCAGGCGCAGCAGTGTGCAAGCATATTCTGCGATCTTTCCAAAGCCTTTGATTGCTTACAGCATGACATTCTGTTGCAAAAGCTAGAATACTTCGGGTTTACGGGTAAAGAGCTTAATATGATGAAATCTTACATAAATAATCGAAGGCAAATAGTTTCAGCAAATGGAACCAACTCTGATACCGGTAACATTGTGATCGGTGTACCTCAAGGTTCAATATTAGGTCCAGTTTTGTTTCTAATTTATATTAACGACCTTACTTGTAATCTCCCCAACTGGGCATTTGTAAATCTCTTTGCAGATGACACTTTTGTTGGAGTAAAAGAGTCCACATCGATAAAGTTACATGATAAAATAAGTGAGGTGCTAGAACTGATGAAAGAGTGGTTTCAAGCAAATGGCATTGTTCTCAATACAGAAAAAAGCATTGTTTTAGAGCATAAAATACGAAAGTCAATAAATGACGCTTCAATAAAGAAAGAACATGTATTTTTGGGCTATACAATTGATTATACTGTAACACATACACCTCACATAGACAAACTATGTAAAAGAGTAGCAAGTGCAAATTACGCTCTTTTAAAACTTAAACAGCTTGTTGACTACAAAACTATGCTTGCTGTATATTATGCCTATGTGCATTCAATAATTAGTTACGGCATAACAGTATGGGGCAATGGTGCAGATATTAAAAATGTACTTGTGGCACAAAAAAGGTCAATAAGAATTCTATCAGGGGTTAGAAAGAGAGAATCTGCAAGGAAGTATTAAGTACAGAATAAAATAATGACCGGCGTATCTTTATATATATATATAAAAGTTTATTAGAAATTCATGAAAATAAGGATAAGTATAAAAAAGGGAAGGACATTCATACATATAACTTAAGAAATAAAAACAAATTATTATTACCCAAGTTTAGACTTAGTAAAGTAAAAAAGCAAGGAGAATATAATAAAATTAGTATGTATAATAATTTACCGATAGCTTTGACGAACCTAGACACAAGGGAATTTAAAATCAAATTGAAGTTATTTTTCATTAATAATGCTTTTTACACAATTAATGAATTTATGCAAATGAAGTTGACTGAAGGCGATTTTTTATGTAAATAATATTGTATTGTTTTAAATTATTTATTATAGTTTTGTATAATTACCTTATTTTAGTGTTTTGTATAATTGATTGTCAATTTATTTTTTAAAACTTTCAATTTTAATAATTTTAATCAATTTGTAACTTACTATTCAAAAAAATTTTATTCATTTTTTAATAATATTTTTAATTAATTCTTAATTAATTTTTATTCAATTTTTATTTATTTTAATCTAAGTAATTTTCATGTTTATAGATTTTAAATTTGATTAATCTAATGTTTAATTAAATTATATACATGTTATTTATGACTTACCTAGTGTAACGTACTTTGTTACAAGGTTAATAAAGTTTGATTTGATTTGATTTGATTTGAGCTAACATGAGACCTGGCAGGTTATACCCGTCCATCTCACTCTCATGACAGAATCGAGTGAAAGAGACGAGTAGAAGAAATAAGGACACAAATCGTTCGTTCATTGACATTCAGCAATATTCATTTGCGGTTCAGTTTTTAGAAGGTCATGGTAAGAAATAAAGCAATTCATTTTAGGAACCTATTCTGGAAGGCACCCGTTTTGAATCGTTTTCCAAAAGTTGATGATAGGCACTCTGTTCGCGGATTTGCTCCGATGCCTCCTTCTGCGAGATGACAACGTCACAGAAGGAGACTGCCGCCTGCCAAGACCTGTCACAACTACGGTGCTCAGATCGCTGTGCTGAGCTGCCCAGGCAGGGTACACCCCAACGCCCCAATCGTGGCACCGTATGGTCGCTACCCTTCTTATTCGACATAGGTATTTTCCAAAGCACCCATGCCCGGAAAACACCTGCGTCAGCCGAAAGATCAGCGACCCGTGCTAACGATAAAGGTTTATACTAGACCTTTGTACGATATAGAATTTCTTGAAAAAAAATACTTTTGGTGCCCTATTGCCATTCAATGCTACAATAACGATCAAAGTACAATAATAATAAATAATAAGAAATCATTTCTTACAATCACACCAATTATCCACCTCATAAGTAGTTATCATTAAGAAACTGAGGGCCTACTCTGAAACGCAAAACCCGAAACTTCGGCATACCCGTCCCTCTCACTCTCTAGTCGGGACAGAATCGAGTGAAAGGGGCGGGGCTAACCGAAGTTTCGGATTAGCGTTTCAGAGTACGGTCCCTGTAACGGAAACTAGATAACGGATATTATGTATTCAAATCCTACCCTTATAAGCTATGATTTCGATTGAAGCTTCATTCAGTACTAAATGCGTGACTTCCTTCTAGCCCATTTCTTGTGTTCTATGGTTCAACCCCTAGTTGCCACCCCAGAAGTAATTATGACTGTCTCTGAACTTTCTACCTGGATTAGGCAAAGCCGTGGAGCGACTTTTGAACTGTAGTTTTTTCCGAGTGTTTTTTTTTCTTTTAGCGCACGTGAGAGAGAAACCATAACTGATCGTATTTATTGACCACAAATAATACTTGATCATGATTCATACATTATTTATTTCTCATTAGAAGTTACCAAGATCTTTGTTCAAAAGGCCATGTGACAGGCAACTATTTACAGAATTCCCTCTCATAAAAGCCATCGTATTTTCGATCATTGATCGAAGTTCAATAATAAGAAATCATTTCTTACAAGATAATCACACCAATTATCTAGCTCATAAGTAGTTATCATTAAGAATAACGGAAATGGGTAGGGGTAGGGGTAGGGGTAGGGGTAGGGGTAGGGGTAGGGGTAGGGGTAGGGGTAGGGGTAGGGGTAGGGGTAGGGGTAGGGGTAGGGGTAGGGGTAGGGGTAGGGGTAGGGGTAGGGGTAGGGGTAGGGGTAGGGGTAGGGGTAGGGGTAGGGGTAGGGGTAGGGGTAGGGGTAGGGGTAGGGGTAGGGGTAGTGGTAGGGGTATGGTAGGGTAGGATAGGGGTAGGGTAGGGGTAGGGTAGGGGTAGGGTAGGGGTAGAGTAGGGGTAGAGTAGGGTAGGGGTAGAGTACGGGTAGGGTAGGGTGGAGTAGGGGGTAGGGCCACGGGAACGAAGTCGCGCTGGGTCAGCTAGTATACTTATAAAGCTATCGCCCGAATTCTCAAACGCAAATCATCTTTGGGAGCGTCTCAAACATCATTGCTTCTCTTTCATACGTTTGACATTTTAAGTGACAGGGCGATGTTTGAGACGCTCCCAAAGATAAGTAGTGTACGAGTATTCGGGCATATGATTTTGATTGAAGCTTCATTCAGTACAAGTTCAGTACTAAATGCGTGACTTCCTTCTAGCATCTTTCTTGTGTTCTATGGTTCAACCCCTAGTTGCCACCCCAGAAGTAATTATGACTGTCTCTGAACTTTCTACCTGGATTAGGCAAAGCCGTGGAGCGACTTTTGAACTGTAGTTTTTTCCCCGAGTGTTTTTTTTTCTTTGATAAAGTTTGAAGTAGTCTCCGTAGGAAGTTTGACCACTTTTATTAACGGTACCGGTTTAATTACTGTGGTTTGAATGTTCTTTGTAGTATTATGAGTATTATGACAGAGATACAATCATTACTTGGTAGTTTTTTATTCTGTATGCTTATGTGTCCTTAGCATGAAAAACTATCGTTATGGTAAGGTTATGGTAAAAGTAAACTTACACCTTCCTTCAAAAGCTGTCACACATTTTTTGAATTTCAAGCCCCTAAACGACTGAAAGAGATGCTACTCAGGTTTTCATACAAAATTATAGGATGACGATAACGGTTAACATAACATAAAATATTTGTGTGCATGAACATGTCTATTTTTGGTCTGGGTGTTATGTATGTATATTAAGTATGTATTTACAAAAAAAAAATAGTATACATGGTGTTAGGGGCACCGTTGCACAAACTTTTACCATGGCTTCAGACCATCATGCTGAACAACGTACAGCAAGAATTTTAGTCGGAAATGAAAAAAAATATTCAACTCTTCATACAAATTTAGCAACTAATCGGGACATTTTGTATGGGAAGTCGAATTTTTTTTTTATTTCCGACAAAAAATCTTGCTGTGCTTTGTTCAGCATGAAGGCTAGAACCCATGGTTAAAGTTTTTGCAAATGTGTATATTTATCCGTTATATAGTTTCCGTAACACAGAGTTTTTAATGATAACCACTTATGAGCTAGATAAGTGTGATTGTAAGATTATTATTACTATTATAACTAAGTAACTAAAGTAATAATAAAATTGCGAAAGATTGTATTGGTGTTAGTTTGATGTTGTTACTTAATCACGGCAAAATGGCTGAATGGATCAGTACCCCTAGTGTAAGTTTTATGTCAAGCAAACGCAAACTTTGATTTAATAATTTAATGATAACGGCGCTACTCGCCGCTAGAGGCGCTAATACAGTTTTCATAGAAATTGACATAAATACGGAATCGAAATAGTTTGCGTTTTTTGACATAAAAACTTACACTACGGGCACTGGATGAAGTTTGGCATAGAGGTAGATTATGGTCTAGATTAGTATTATAGGTTACTTTTACCCCGGTATAATATCTCAATCTCATGAGAAAACGTTATCTGGCCCAAACGGACGAAGCCGCGAGTGAAAAGCTAGTAAAAATAGAAAAAAATGTTTACGTTATTAACATAGTAGAACAAAAGCTCTGTAAAGGCAAATTAAATAAACTTTCCATGAATAGTGAATAGAATAGAATAGAATAGAAAATTGAAATGAAATGAATTTCCAGTTCACTTTGCTGCTCTAATTAAACATATTTAATTAAACATCGTGAAGCAAAAAATAATAATATTGTTATTAATTCAACTTTAATTTTAATTTAAAATGGATTGTGTGATATAAGATTTAGATTTTCAATTGTTTAATGGATTTATAGCCTTTGATATTAATTAACGCTAATGTCGTAAGTATGTGTTGTATATGTGTATAATTGTACGTCAACTATGATAGTGTAAGAACTAAGAGGACAGACACTTGAACAATATCTACGACCAACCAAACTGAATACAATAGGTACCCCCACTGGGAATCGAACCGGGGATCTCTGGGCCTGATACCGGGTGGTGTGTACCACTAGACCACAGAGGCGGTACATATCTCTAGTAAAAAAAGTAAATAAAATATTTGCATAATTTTATTTAAAATTACTTACCAAGTGTTTGTGTTCAATACAATGGTAACTTAGTCAAAGAAATTATCTAAAATAAAATTAGAATTTGCACTTTAGTATACGGGTTTTATTAGTTCATCACAATTTTATTTACGACATCACTGCAAATCTGCATTTCCATATTTTGCCCGCATAATTTTATTTCTCTAAAAGCAAATTTTGCATATTTCATGAGATCTAGTTTGTTTATTAATATTAATTTTCCTCTTTGTAATATATATAATTAAGATTTGAACTAAGTGGGTAAAGCACTTTTCCTAATTTCTGAACAAAATAAATATCTCAAATTAAGGCGATACTCGAAAGATTATGCTGAAGCGAGATAGCAATGAGAAAACGGATCGAGACCGATTTTGCAGATTAGAAAAAAAAACAAAATCACTTCGTATTAAAAATTTACAGCGATTTTTTAAGAAAAGCTTCTATCAATCCTTAAAACAGCAGTATTATTAGTGTTCACTAATTAAACCAATTTCCAATAGTGTAAAGTAACCCCATTTAAGAATAATCTTAGTATTTTTAGAGGTCTTTTCGAAAAGAAAAAGTGTCGAGGCAAAATCATAAAATCGTGTTCTTGAAACTATACGAATCTAGAAAAAGGTATGAAGAAATCCTACTAATATTATAAATGTGAAAGTTTAGATGTTTGGATGTTTAGATGTTTGGATGTTTGGATGTTTGTTACTTAATCACGCCAAAACGGCTGAACGGATTTGGCTGAAATTTGGGACACAGATACGTTGTAGCCTGGAGAGGAACATAGGCTACTTTTTATCCCGAAAAAATATCACTTTCCCGCGGGATAACGTCGTGTAGTCCGCGCGGGCGAAGCCGCGGGCGGAAAACTAGTATATTATATATCTTATTACCAGATTTGTAACAACTGTAACCGTCCTATAGTTTTAAATCAAAAAGTCCATACTTTTTACGAGTAGCGCCTTAATCACATACATGATTCTAAGTAGCTAAGTACTAGTATAACGAATATCAGAACCAACGAGGGTAGGTATTACAAATGTAAGTAACACCCATAATAAATAAATAAATAAATAAATAAATTCTTTATTTCTTCTCCACACAATAATACATAATGGTACAAAGTATAACAATGAAGTAGTAATGTGCTAAGTAGATAAGTATTAAGTGGAGATTGGTGCCTGAAAAAAGCATAGCCTGTGTTCCAGGACCACCAGAACCCCAGTGAGTTTCTCGGACCTTCATATAAATTACAATGGCAAATTAAGTTGAGCAATGAGTTAGAA
Organism: Crambus lathoniellus; assembly: GCA_949710035.1. Taxonomy (NCBI): domain Eukaryota; kingdom Metazoa; phylum Arthropoda; class Insecta; order Lepidoptera; family Crambidae; genus Crambus; species Crambus lathoniellus. The sequence continues at coordinate 13,383,038 of OX453320.1, forward strand.
CAATAATTGGTGTAAAAAAAGAAAATAAACAATAGGATCTTTCTTAACGTTAATGAGTGTTCGAGACGTGTAAATTGAGATTTAGACTGCATGTACGAAGGTGAATTTGTCTATTAAATTATGATTAGTTAGATAATATATAATATGTAATGTAAGATATAGTTATATACGTATGCTTGTAGTTTATCGAAGTGGATATAGTTTTGTGAATATATAGTTTGTAAACCAAATGAATAGAAATAAAATAAACAATAATTAAAAGTATTAGCATCGTTCTGCTACAAACCAGTTGTCTATGCAACTGGTGCGAGAAGTGCCTCAGTATCATCGTATGTTTTTCCTTTAAGCCACTCGACCAATATACGTTTACAAGAGTGTCTGTTTAGCGAATAAATAATTAATAATAAGACCCAGACACGATACAAACAAATACGTCGATGGAACCCAAGACCCCTGGCTTAGTAGGCATGGTCAGTGCCACAGAGCCATGGGTTGCATGATCTCACTTACCAATTTAATTTCGTGACAAAGCGCAGATAGAGACAGATGTTTTTTCTCACGAGCAATTCCAAACGTACTTTCTGTACCCCTAGCTTGAAAACTTTTTATAATTGAATAGTAAACTATACCATCCTTCAAAAACTGTCAAAGTACTGCTGTCAAATATATATTGAATTTCAGTTCCCTATATGACCGAAAGAGGCGCTGCTCTGGTATTACTGTTGTATAAAAGTCCCTTAAAAAAAATAAAGAGAAAAAAACCTAAATGCGATCACGATAACTGTTAACATAACGACAGTATTTCGTGGTAGGGCTACATATAAGTTTCAGTAAGATTTAGCGTGGTTGCGGGGTGTCAATTAATATTTACCGTTTTACCCTAGAGATCATTTATGCCTTTACTTTGCTAAGCTACAATATTTATAACTAAAAGGCAACCGTTACTGACTGATCCATAAGCCAACAGGTTAAATAGCACAAAAGGTAATCTGATAATTATTACAACGTAAGTATGCGCAAAGGAAGCATTTATCAACATTTAACCCCAAACCAAGTACTTAAATGAAACTTGGTTTTAAAGTTCGTTTGGGCAAATACTAAAGAATCTTGCTTAGAAAAAAGTTTTAAAGCCTGAAATACCTACGTTACCCCAAACTTTAACGAAACTGCGGTCAAAAAAGCTAGTCTATAATTTTATATACATGATGTACGTACGTAAGTAATATACGTGAATATCCCCCATATTCTTCCAGGAAGCTTTTAGATACCCTTGTGAGATCACTTCTATGCAGTCGAGAAAGCTCGGAGGAATTTGTATGAAGTTCGCTCAGCAAGCAATGTGCAATGGAATGCGCCCCTTTTTGTATTGCCCTTGTGTATAGCCACGCAGTACATCTTTAAAGCAGAAAGGTACATTTATACGTCATCGTGACAGATAACATAAGGGAAATCGACGCGGGAGGGAAGAATGTCATGACTGTGTTGTGTTGAAGAAGGTAATAAGGTAGTGTTTCCGCCTTGAAAGGGCGCGACGGCGTTGACTCACTCATTCACTTCGCTCACTTGAGTGAGCGAAGTGAATGAGTGAGTATAGGGCTGCCACCTCTCCGGGTTTGACCCGGAGTCTACGGGTTTGCATGGTGCATGTCCGGGCTACGGGTTTAGCATCGATATCTCCGAATCCGACCGGGCGGTGACAGCGAATCAATTAAAAAAAGAAGCCAATGAGCTTTATAGTCGAACTGTTGGAAGCATACAGAAATATTATGATTTTGAGGACACTGTATTCAAAATCTTTTACAAATTCGATGTAACAAGTGCAGTAAGCTGTCAAATCACTTGGTACGAAAAATGTGGACGAAGATAAACTAAGTATTTCCTCAGTTCGTAAAATCTAGTGATTCAACAATGCAACATTGCTTGCCTATTTACGATGGGTTCAGTTACTCAAAGCCACCTCAATCTAGACCGAACTACCAAATTATTGGATTTTTTAAGCTGGTCCAAGTCAGCCTAGCACTAGCTAGATCATTTATATAATAAAATACATTACCATTACCAATGGTAGGTAATTTACCATCACTTTTACCTAAGGTCAACTTGCAGCAAATTGGCTAAATCTTGGTTTTACTAAAACTAAATTTAGCCCATACACGAATGTCAAATTATTTAATTTAGATTTAACGTTTTGTCATTTTTGTGTGGATTAAATCTAGTTTTGGTTAAATTGAGCTTTAGCAATTTGCTGCAAGTGGATCTAAATTAATTCATACTTACAAAAATAACTTGATAAAAAAACAATAAGTATTTTTGAAATCTCCGGGTCTACTGTTTTTGAAAGGTGGCAGCCCTACTCACTCACCGAGCGTTTCACAGGACGCTTGCGCCGGCCCCGGCGACACACAATCAGACAGTATAGCGAAAGTTTTCATTCAGATCACTGCGCGTGCGTCACACGTATACTGGAGGATTCTAGAATACTCTCTCTCCCTCTCTTATCCCAGCCGGTGAATAAGTGCATGTAACTCAGACAATAAAGTGTGTGGGTGACAAACCCACAGCGCGCGAGTATATATTCCCGTTCGTCAACCCATCATCACCAATAGGCACATCTCATCATCATCTCATACCGCGATCACCATATCGTGGTCAACTACCAGCACCTACGAGTTCGCTACCTCCAGCTCATCACGTAAGCCCCATTTCCTATCACAACATCTTCCTCATTCATCCTTACAGCCGAATGAACCCCGCAGTTATAGGTACCTACATTTTGAAAAGAAGCAGTTAGCTGACAGGGTATTTGTACGATTTTGAATTTCTTTAAGTTGTAATGGCAAACTGGCTTTGTTTTCGATTCCACGCTTCAATCAGTGTTAAATGCATTTCGTGCTCTTGCTGATCACTTTATTTGTGTTCTGTGAGAAAGAGTTATAAAATTATATTCCCTGTATTAGGAGAAACGGGTCCGGTCCGGTGTAGTATAGGATGACTCTACTGAGCCAAGCTCTAACTTTGTCGAACGTTTGGCACGTTTCGTACGTTAGGGCTTAGCTTAGATACTGTTTAAAGTTTTATTTACTGCGGTTTTAATATGAACAATATAAATTGATTTCACACCTGAGAATTGAGAGAGCTGTTTGATTAAAATTATGAATAAGTATGTTTTGTATCTCATGTTTTGCAAACCTGGGTCGATTTCCATAATTTCGATCACCAACTTATTTTCATTAAATCAAAATCGTATAAAAATCGTGTTTCAATTGTAGTGTTTTTGAGAAGAATTATGACAGTATGGTCTGATGTGAATGTGGTGTGTAGTGTGATCAGGGTGCTTACCATCAACTCTTATTACGGTTTTGTTTAGGAACCTAAACTGATCTGCTTCGCTTATTCGTACCACGACAGCTTAATATCAATGACAGCGATTCAGTGATCGATCAATGACATTTCACAGCCGCTAAGCTGTCAGAAACTCTTATTTGACTTATAACCCGGTCGATTTAACATGTCACCTGCAGGTTATACCCGTCCCTCTCACTCTCCGGGCATGACAGAATCGAGTGAAAGAGACGGGTAGAAGAAAAAGGACACAAATCGTTCGGTCATTAACATTAAGCAATTCATTTGCGATCCAGTTTTTAGATGGTCAGAGTACGAAAGAAAGCGATTCATTTTAGGAACCTATTCTGAATCGCGCTATTTTTGAATCGCTGTCATAAAGTTGATGGTAGGCACCCAGCAGTAGTATTGTGAAAAAAGTACACTTTTCTTGTTACTAGTGTGTAAAAAGCAATACAATTGAAACACGATTTTGATACGATTATGACTCACGACACCCAGATTATTGTTTCTTAGTTCTAATTGTTTACGTAGGTAGCTAAAAAGTTTAATATATTTTCATTAAAGTGTTTCTTAAAAATTTTAATGATCCAAAAAATATAATAGTACCTCTATATCATCATTTCAGCCGTACGACGCCCACTGCTGGGCATAGGCCTCCCCCAAGGGTCTCCACAACGATCGGTTTTGCGCTGCCCGCATCCAGCGGCTTCCCGCGACCTTGACCAGATCGTCGGTCCACCTTGTAGGGGGCCTGCCCACGGAACGTCGTCCGGTTCGCGGTCGCCATTCGAGAACCTTTCCGCCCCAACGCCCATCGGTTCTCCGCGCTATGTGTCCCGCCCACTGCCACTTCAACTGAGCAATCCTTCGAGCGATGTCGGTCGTTTTAGTTCTCCTGCGGATCTTATCATTTCTGATTCGATCGAGCAGGGAAATACCAAGCATCGCTCTCTCCATTGCTCGCTGGGTAACCTTGAGCCTTCTTATGAGACCCATAGTAAAAGACCACGTCTCGCTTCCATAAGTCATAACTGGCAACACACACTGGTCAAAGACCTTAGTCTTGAGACATTGAGGAATTTTGGACGCAAATATATGCCGGAGCTTCCCAAACACTGCCCATCCGAGCTGGATTCGACGAGAGATCTCTTTCTCGAAGTTGAACTTACCTAATTGGATTGTCTGTCCTAGGTAGACATAGTGGTCAACAACTTCGAGTGTAATGTTCCCAACATTAACTGGAGCGGATGCAACATGGGCATTGGACATGATTTTCGTGTTATCCATGTTCATCTTCAGACCCACTCTTTGGGAAGCATTGCTGAGATCTTCGAGCATTGTGTTCAGGTCTTCCAAAGTCTCAGCCATGAGAACTACATCATCGGCAAACCGCAGGTGTGTTAGGTACTCGCCATTGATGTTAATGCCGAATCCTTTCCAGTCCAGTAGCTTAAAAATATACTCCAACGCAGCTGTGAACAGTTTCGGAGAAATGACGTCTCCCTGTCTGACACCTCGCTGTAGTTGGACCTCTATATAAGCTAGAGAAATCAATTACAATAAAACAACAAGTTTTCAAATTCCAGTCGTCATTTTTAATCACCGAGTTAAACTCATTACAGAAATTCTGCTAAAACAGTAGACAGCTGACTTCATTAAAAGCATAATACAGTTTTCATTACAAAACGGCTGACAATAGTTGTGTCCCCTTCCATTGGAGACTATAAATCAAACTGGAGATATTAAACAACGGAGTTCAGTTGCAAGTAATTAAGAACGAGAGATAAATCAATTGCAAGGTGTCGGAATTAATGGGACGGCTCCCTTGATAGAAAACGATTAAAACATTTATCGGGCAGAAGCGTCACTCTGTTATCTTTGTCAAATTTTACTCCAAAGTGCCTTTTGTACGATTAAATTCCGAAAACCTTTTCAGTTGACAAATATTCATTCTTTTATTAAGTCATAATTATGCTCTTATTACCTTTCGAAACTATAGCACAAAGCAGAGAACTGCATATAAAAAAAATATTTTTATCAAAAAATAAAACCGCCTTCAAAAAAATCACATCAAAAAGTAAGAAATAATTCCTCACCAAATCTTTGAAGTCGGGCGTGAAACATGTACGATTTTTTGTTGTTTTTGTTAAAACCTGCCCGACTTCAAAGTACTTAGGTACGTTATTTATTTGGTGAGGAATTATTTCTTACTTTTTTGATGTGATTTTTTTGAAGGCGGTTTTTTTTAAATAATTTTTATTTCACTCTTTTTAGTGCATCGTGCAGGCAATTTACTTGTATTCTGGTAAATAGGTATGTGGTCAAATTGAAAACCTCCTTTTTTGAAGTCGGTTAAAATACCTTGAGGTATCCCCTTTTTAACAAAACAAGAATCATCTAAATCGGTTTATAAACAAAGGAGTTATGCCACAGAATAATATTTGTAGGTTATGCCTAAAGATACGTATTAAATTCACATAAAGTGGTAACGAAAACGACAGTATTTTCAAGATTTCCTGAAAACTACTGAACCGATTTCAAAATTTCAAAAAATGGGACCAACTTGGAAACCAACCTGATGTAATAACGTTTGAACCATTTCAATCGGTTCAGCCGTCTTCGAGTAATCGGTGGACATACACAAAAAAAAAAAAAAACATACATACAGACGAATAGAGAACCTCCTCCTTTTTGATTTAAAAGTCGGTTAATTAATACTTCATCGCATCGTTTAGTTTAAGATTGTATTGTACCTTTGACTTACTCTCTAATTTCATATTAACATCAAAACTTTTTAGTAAGTACCCTATAATCATTACGAAGTTTGAATTAGTCCTACTATATCCATACTAATATTATAAATGTGAAAGTGTGTTTGTTTGTTTGTTTGTTTGTTTGTTTGTTTGTTTGTTTGTCCGTCTTTCACGTCAAAACGGAGCAACGGATCGACTCGATTTTTGGTATGGGGATAGTTTGGGAGCTGGAGAGTAATATAGGCTACTTTTTATTCCGGAAAATATATAAAATAAAAATGATTATTTTGTATAGAAAATCGATAAACTGTCGTACTATACAAAACTGTCATTTCTTCCATAGCCGCTTCCAAAGAGGTATGTCAAAGAGTATTGTAATCACTGACGTTTTAGCCGCCTTGGATTACCTACTTTTTAATAAGTGACATTTTTGTTGCAGGCAGTGTATAAAACTTCTTCGCGATCATTTATTTTCATCTGTCTATCTAATAGATGTTGGTGATACGAAGTTGACCGGGTCCACTATAATTAATATGGCAAAACAACGTTTGCCGGGTCAGCTAGTAATATTATAAATGTGAAAGTTTAGATGTTTGAATGTTTGTTACTCAATCACGCCAAAACTGCTCAACGGATATGGCTAAATTTTGGGACACAGATACTTTGTAGCCTGGATAGGAACATATGCTACTTTTTTATCCCGGAAACATATCACATTCCTGCGGGATAACGTCGTGTAGTCCACGCTGGCGAAGCCGCGTGCGGAAAGTTAGTATGTTATATTTTATTAGTCAGTGGGCCTGTATCACAATATCTGATTAGGAGATACATTCCAGTTTACTTGACAGTTTTGTATGGCATATCTGTCAAGTAACAGCTAATCAGAACTTATTTAGACATTGTGAAACAGGCCCGGTGTCTGTCAGTGTCATAATGTTATTTAATTTGTATTTCTAATAGTAAATATATCATGGCAACCATGTTTTATGTTAAAATTTGTTGACAAACTAATGGATTTTCGTGTTGCTTAAACGATGACTAACAACGACATGACATTAATCGATTAATCGATATTAATAGACCAATTGCTTAGAGTAGACTAGAGTCACCCTAAGTAATATTTTGCTTTGCTTTATCAAATAAGTTTTGTAGCACTCTACTTTAGCGCGATACTACTTGTCCGTTTACTTGACCCGTGTCAGATCCTACCTAGGAATTAGGACGTGGCAAATCGCCATGAAGCTCGACTTAATACTGAGGTACTAACTGGAGTTCTCACCCTGAATAAAAAAGTGTCCCCAGCAAATTTGACATTTATGTATGTAGTGGCTGTCAGTTGTCTCATATGACCATACGTATTTTTTAAAGTGTAGGTGAGACGGAAGACAGCCACTGTGTAATTTGTGGTGGACAAAAAATTGTTCGTACTGCACTCTTCAGTTACCTCAGTATTAAGTCGGGCTTCATGCAGATCGCCGTCGGTAGCCAGCGTTCTACGTGTATACTCCCTATGCCAAATTTCGAATTGACGAACCCTTTTTCTATGATTTATCCTATCTGTTCTACTTCATATTCTATGTCTATTGATTCTAATCTCGAAGGGAGAAGGTATGACGTTTGCCGAACTTTGATTCGGTTCACTTCGTTAATAGTTCTAACATTTCACTTCAACTTAATTTGGGACTGAAACATTTGACAATTCACTTGGTCGGTCTTGTTAAATTTATAATTTGACGTTTAAATTAATTCAATCTTTCAATCATAATTTCAACCGTACGACGCCCACTGCTGGGCATAGGTCTCCCCCAAGGATCTCCACAACGATTGGTCCTGCGCTGCCCGCATCCAGAGTGGCTTCCCGCGACCTTGACTAGATCGTCGGTCCACCTTGTAGGGGGCCTGCCCACGGAACGTCGTCGTCTGGTTCGCGGTCGCCATTGGAGAACTTTTCCGCCCCAACGGCCATCGGTTCTCCGAGCTATGTGTCCCGCCCACTGTCACTTCAACGATGCAAACCTTCGAGTAATGTCGGTTGTTTTTATTTCTCCTGTGGATCTCATCATTTTTGATTCGATCGAGCAGGGAAATACCAAGCATCGCTCTCGCCATTGCTCGCTGGGTGACCTTGAGCCTTCTTATGAGACCCATAGTATAAGATCACGTCTCGCTTCCATAAGGAAGCGAGACGTGATCGTTTTACTTTGACCAGTGTGTGTTGCCAGCTATGACTTATGTCATAGCTGGCAACACACACTGGTCAAAGACCTGTCTTGAGATATTGAGGAATGTTGAACGTGAAATATATGCTGGAGCTTCCCGAACGCTGCTCATCCGAGTTGGATTCAGCGAGAGATCTCTTTCTCGAAGTTGGACTTACCTAAGGATATTCTTCTGCCACTTTACATTCACTTCGCATTCGACGACGAATCTTTACGTCAAATTCAAAACAAACAAGCGGAAGTAAACAGCGAAGTTATATAGGCAAGGTGAACTTTCACACAGTGACTTGCGCCAGACCGTGCCGGGTCCGAACCCAGCGTCGGCCTTAGCACAGCCAACTTAATATATTACATACTAGTGGATCTGCGTCGTTTTACCCGCATGGTACCCGTTCCCGTGGGAATATCGGGATAAAACATAGCCTATGTCACTCAAGAAGAATGTAGCTTTCTAATGGTGGAAGAATGTTCTAAATCGTTCCAATTGTGTTGGAGCCTATTCAATGCAAACAAACAAACAAACAATCATATCTTTCCTCTCTAAAATTCTAAGTATAGATACGTTGTTGACCCGGCACGACGTAGCGTGCGTGAGTCATTGACCAATCACATAACTTAAACATATACATATGAGTTAAACTATTTAATTGTTTTCTATAATTTATTTTGATTTTTAACTTTGTATTTTTAATTTGCTGATATTACTGTTTATATGTGTGTTACTGTATTGTGTTAAATGTGTCAATAAAATTAAATGTCTTTCATTTCATTAAAAACAAACGCATTTTTTGAGAACTGACCTACTACAAATAAATACATACACTTATCATAATAAAGAATTTAGTTACATATGCAAGAACTTTTCCCAGAAATTCTAAAATTATCCATTATTTGAACATAGCTTTTAATATTATTTGTGTTTTTTAATAGATTCGATCAGGAAATAACAAATTAAATCTTAATGTGTTGCAGTAAAGTTCAAAATTGTTGTCAGCCTTTACCGATGGACTGGTTTTTCCTGATATTCTCAAGTAGTGAACGAACAGGAAAAATAGACAAATACTTTTTTACGGTATAACGTTCATCGTAATAACATTATACAGATTTAAATTTATTTTATTTACTTTCATGAGAACTGTAATGTTTAGCCAAGCGAAAATAAGTTGAAATAATTCTGTTATCTGGGGCCTCTGTTTGCCTGTAACACAGGTTGTCCAACTACGGGCAACAGTATTTTACCAATTTCAATAGTTTAGTGGCTTTTGTTTCTTTTTATGTTTATGGATATTCAAAACTGTATTTGTAATTTTATGTCAATAAAATTTTTAATTTTTATATTTATTTATTTTTATTTACCGTTGGTTATTTTTATTTACCGACTACTTTAAAAGCACTTGTCTAAAAAGTTGATGAGTTGATATATTTTAAATATCATGATATATTAGATAGAATAAATAAAATGGGTGCGTTTGAACGTTGTTAGTGCGTTTAAATGCGTTTAAAAAAAATAAGTGAATTAATAAATCGGCATGTTTTTGTGCCACTAACACACGCAAAACCAGATTTCGTATAACTGACTGCAACACAAGAATTCTAATTAGTCAGGCAGTCAGTCCAACTGTACCGCTCTAGAGATGCAGTACCTACTAAGCTAAATTATAAATTTAGAGTGTAAAAATGAGTAAAGTGATAACTGTTCTTATTTATCTAGTAATAGATTTGGTTTTGGCCCAACAAGTTAAAGAATGGTTTGTTGTTGGTGGTCCAAAGATAGCGGAACAACCTTGCTATGATAATGATAAAATAACAGTGACTTTTGAGGAAGGATTACCTCCAGACGAGGAAAATAAGTACCTTTTACATATAAGAGAAGATTTCCAAAGGTACTATGAAGTGGTTTTGAAGTTTGATTCGGATGCTACAGTTGCACTGGTAAGGGGATCATTCTATTACCTATCGCAAAGAATTAATAATTAACAACAACAAGTAATTTGCAAGTTTTCGTGTTAGTGCTGCTTTAGAGATTACAACATAATAGTTTTGCGAACCGGCAAAAGATGGCGTTGAATTGTAACGTTTAATATTTTGCAGAATTCAAACACGACTCGACTTTTTTACTACAATTTAAAGATTATAATCCACATTCTTAGGCTGTTTGAAAATAGTCTACTACAATTTGTTCATCCATACTTAATAATACCTAAGGGTATGAAGTTACCGTATTTTTCTTTTGTTTGTACATACCTGTAACTTAACATTGTTTTTATTCATAATTTCTATAACAATTAATAGCTTACTGGTTCAAACGTTATTTTTAAGCTGAAACTTTATGTTTCTTGTGCCATAAGAACAAAAAAAAAACGATAAGTACAAAATTAAATATGAAATACAAAACTCTATAAAAACATATCTATAATCTATACAATATGCATATATTTTTCTTTATCTTTTTTTTATTTTTATCTTTAGTATAACTTTTCAGTTGGACAAGTCGTCAGCCCGAGTGACAGCCAACCCGGCAGATCAGCGATTCTACGTGGTCCTCACAAAACCATCCAGTAACTTGGTACTGGAAGTGCGAGGCCCTTGGTTGGGTGGTTTACCCTATCCTAAAAGCATAAAGATAAACGCAGCTGAATATTGCAAGGAACCATTAACGGTAATACTCATAATTATATTTTATTAATAATTGGGGTACTATTACTGAAAAGGATTGATACCTCCATATCCTCAGCCTTGTCACATACATTAGGGACTAACTGCACTATACATAGAATACGCAAGGCATTCAATCAATCACCAATTAATCATTTATTTCTTCGCTGAGTCTTCTTAGTCCAGCGAATAGATGGTTTTTAGCTTACAAGTGGTTCGGTAGTTTTGAATTTTTGATATGTTGTCTAGGATGGTTAGTGAGTATTTAAAATGCAAAATGCAATTCCTCGCCCTCCGCCCCAACCGCCATATTGAAAAAATCGACAATTTCTTCAGGTTTTCGCTTAAATCTTCGTTTAGGTGCATTTGAGCTAGAGAAGAGTCTACAAAATGTAGTAGAGAATTAAATTTTCTATAATTAACACTTTAAATTTTGTTACTAGGACAGATAGTTACGGAGATATGCACTTTAAAAAATGGTCTTCCAGAAATTTGTCAAACTTGTAAGGAACAAGGTGCAAAATGGGCCCAGAGTCGTTAATAGAATCTAAAAATTTCACTTATATCTTCGTTTAGGTGCATTTTAGCCAGAAATCATTCGTGAAAATGTTGTCGAGAATTAAATTTTCTATTATTAATGTTTTAAATTTTGTTTCTAGGACAGATAGTTTCGAAATAATATGCACTTTTTAAAACTGCGCGGGCACCATAAATTTTCCGGACAATTAGATTTTTTTCATTTTTTTAAAGTGTATATCTCCAAAACTATCCTAGAAACAAAATTTAAAACATCAATAATAGAAAATTTAATTTTCTACAACATTGTAAGAAATGATTTCTGGCTAAAATACACCTAAACGAAGATAAAAGTAAAAATTTTTAGCTTATTTCAAAACTTTTTGAACTACTGTAACTTTTTTATTTTTTACATTTCAACTTCGTCGCCATATAATTAAATGTTGTAATTATTCATTAGTATATATTAAATCAGGTAAATATCTGCGTAACTATCTGTCCTATATACAAAATTTAAACCGTTAATTATTGAAAATTTAATTCTCTACAACATTGTCAACAATCGTTTCTAGCTGAAATGCATCTAAACGAAGATATAAGCGAAAATCTGAAAAAGCTGCCGATTTTTTCAATATGGCGGCGGGGGCGGAGGGCGAGGAATTGTGCATTTTGCATTTTTAATACTCACTAACTATCCTAGACAACATATAAAAAATTCAGAACTACCGGACCACTTGTAAGATAACCCCCCTTAAGTAGTCTACATTTACTGGGTAATCTACCATTTTTAAGTATAAAGTATGAGTACTTTTATTTTATTGAAGACTAGCGGATCCTCGCGGTTTCACCCGCGTGGTACCCTTTCTCGTGGGAATATCGGGAGAAATTATAGCCTATGACACTCGGGAAGAATGTAGCTTTCTAATGGTGAAAGAATTTTCGAAATCTGTCCAGTAGTTTCGGAGCCTATTCGATGCAAACAAACAAACAAACAAACAATCAAATCTTTCCTCTTTATAATATTAGTATAGATGTTATAGAAATACCAATAAGTATAACCATAAAGGTAGGTATTATTCTACTCCAGATTTATAGATATTTTAATTTCAATCAACAATAGCACTAGATGAAGGCTCACGAACTAAATCAAAACTTTGTATGGTACCTTTATACTGAGAAAAAAGGCTAATAATGTTACGATCTTACGTCATAAATGACAGGAACTACTTATAAATATACTCGCAAGTGGCTCAAGTGGGAGTATAATCGCTCGGCCGTGTTTGTCACTCCAACTATGTATGTAGACCTAGGTGTTATTGTTGATCGATGTATTTTAAACAGATATAAGTAGTATAAGACTATGAGCTAAAGACAATTGCTAAGGCTAATCATTGTTTGTTGTTTTTTCCTGTTCTCTAATTTAAGTAAGTAATGCTTTTATAGCAATTTTTTAAAATTTTCTATCATCATCATCGTCAGCCACTTTGAAGTCTAACCTATCATAAAAGTAATTTTTCCTCTCCCATAAAATAATTTATTTTCTAGGGCTATCTAGACAGATACATCTCAGGCTACAGCGCTACTGCGGAAATTATCACCTCAGTTCCCAATCTCGCTTGTGGAAGGCGGAAGGTGCAACATACTGAGCTGATTGTCGGTGGGTTAACTTCGAAGCCTGGAGACTGGCCGTGGCACGCTGCCTTATACCGACTCGAGAGGTTCAAGACTGAGTACATTTGTGGAGGCACTTTGCTAAGCAAAACTTTTGTGTTGACAGGTAACCGAAGAATGCAATACCTTAATTAACGTAATATATAAAAAATCCGTAGCCCTATCATAAAGAAATATCAGAAATACTGTCGTTATGGTAACAGTAACTGTTTTATCGGGATCGTATAATTTCTTATGAAAACCAGAGTAGCGCCTCTTATGGTCGTATACGAAACTGAAATTCTATATTATATAATAATGGGTTTTCTATGGGGAAATTGTAGGAAGTTGGCATTATTATACAAAGATATTTGGGGATTTTTGGACATGTGAACTCCGAATTCAACGAAACTTTAAAGATATCAGAGAACATTATACTAATTTATAATCTCATTAAAAAAACTGCCTTTGAATAAAAATAAAAAAAATACTGTTCGAAGCTGTGAAATTGACGACAACCAATGAGGGGTAGCTGTTTTAATTTTTCTTTTTTTAGATGTTTAACATTACGACATACTCTATTTCGAAACAGACTATTATTTTGATATATTGATAATAATCAATAATTAGAGGTCGATGAAGATGTGAGAAAAAAAGGGCAAATTTATTGGTTCATAGGTCGATTCCCTAGAATCTAATCATTAACTTACTTAAATGACTTCGATATATTTTTTTTCGTTCACTTGTTTTAATTATGATTCTGACATTTGGATATAAGTTCGAATGCGTAGTGAATATGGAGTAACGGCGGAACGCACCAGATCGGGCTAACACATAGTAGTTGTATTTTTTTTATTTTTTATTTATTTGATGTAGTAGTATTATGTCCATTTACACTTAAAGTTTTTATGAAAAGTCTGAAGAGTGTTATGTATTTACATATAAACTTTTTAGTTCGTTGAAAAGTTAGCTGGGGGCACGGCAGTGCCCCCGCCAAGTCGAGCGCGAATCAAACACTGCCGTACCATCCTTTACTGGAACCATTTCGCCGCATTTTCAGGCCCCTATTTGAGAACCTCTGGATAAGACCAGAACGCAGAAATTTTCGTCATCCAGTAAGCTATAATTACATACTTAAAATCCAAAATTTCAAGTCTGTAGGTCATTTAGCTCCGAAGTTAAGCGAAAGCAAAGTTTCGCAAATATGACACTCACTCATGATCATCAAAATAGAACTAGTACTTTCCATAAACTCAGAGAGCTGAAATTTGGTACAGAATTAGGGTTTAATGGCCACATAAAGGGCAAACTATAAAAACTAGGATAATTCATCCAGATTTCTAGTTACACTAACTGCATAAATAACTTTGTAATCCTATATAAACATATAGGATTACAAAGTTACATTTGCAGTAAATAAATCAGTATACCTGTATTTATTACTTATGTGTAATACCTAGCAAAAAGATATGAAATCTCACCAAAATCACGTTGAACATTCTACATGTTGGTTAGTTTGGTGGGCACAAGTCAACGACCAAGTCACATAAAATTAAAACGTAACTATATCAATAAAGAAATCGCAGAAAGGAACATTAGAGTTGGCTTGACTTTACTGAGAGATTTCAACGCTTTTTGTAAAGAAATAAGCAGCTCCAGCGAGAGTTGGTCAGTTTTTTAAAGGATTTTGGTGAGATTAAATTGTTCAGATTCTTCATACTGAAAAAAATTAAGTCATCTACCAATAAAAAAGATTTTTATAGTGAGCCGAATGCTTTAACGCCTAAGTATGTGGGACTCACCTAGCAGCTTTCTGATCCACCATCCAGTTAGAAGGACTCGATGGGGGATCAGGAACAGGGAATACGATATCTTTATTTTTGTCAAATTTTATGTGGTTTCCAGCTGCACATTGCGTGACGTCAAGAGGACAGGCAGTTCTCCCGGAAACAAGAGACGTAATCCTTGGAAAATACAATCTTGTCGGAGGTGATATTGATCCGCAGGAACGGGAGGTATGCTTTTCATCTATAAAAATAAATTAAATTGGAGTGTCTGTTTGTAATATTAAAATAACCGCTTTTTACTACATGCATATGATTATATATACGGTACATATACCAAAATAACATTTTTTACAATTTTTGTCTGTCTGTCTGTCTGTCTGTTTGTTCCCGCTAATCTCTGAAACGGCTGGACCGATTTTGACGGGACTTTCACTGGCAATACTGGCTGATGTAATAAGGAATAATATAGGCTACTTTTTATCCCGATATTCCCACGGGAACAAGAACCACGCGGGTGAAACCGCGGGCGGCCGCTAGTTAATTAAATAAATATTATCTCTACACTACTACCCTACATGAGTAGAGTAATAATTAAGGTCATAATAATATAGGTAGCTTTTACAATTATAAGGTTTTTTACATTGTTCCGTAATTTTTTATCCACAACGGGGTATCATACCTTCATCACACGATGTTAAGCGGTGATACGGCTGAAGATGAAAGCGCACTACTTCTGGAATCCTCAATAACTGAGGAACTGGCTATCTTATCTGTAACTAACAGAACACAATAATGCTGACAACTTTTTAATTTAATAAAGCTCTTCAATGTACTATAAGTTTAAGCAATTGGTGTTCCAATAAATAAATAAACATCATTGTTTGGCATCAGACTTAGATAAGATGGTGGTAGCTAGCAAGGCGGACTAAGAACTAGTCCTACCATCAACCAAACCGGATAATTACCCCGGGACCTTTGGGTCTGTGACCAGTTGGTGTAAGCCACAAGACCCACAGAGGCGGTTAATAACATTATTATTTAACCACAGGTCCACCAAATCATCGTTCACGAAAGCTTCAAACCTTCTAATCTTGACAACGACATCGCACTACTGAAGCTGAAGTCGGAAGTTGTTTATACCGACTACGTCCAACCAGCATGCATCTGGTACAGAGATGCTCAGAAAAAAATACCTCCAGAGATTCACGGAACGGTAGGTAGTATCTTAATTAAACTTTACTATGTAGTATTATTAGCTGTTTTGAACAATTTAGAATGATATTTGTTACCAACATAATAATATTATGTATGTGTGTTGCCTGGAAGAAATTGCTATTTAGCAATAAGGCCGCCTTGTTGTATGCTTTCTGTGCTTTTGTTATGGTTCCTTCTTTGTAATTTGATTTATGTATTGTGTGCAATAAAGCGTTTTATTATTATTATTAATAATACTAGCTTTCCGTCCACGGCTTCGCCCGCGTGGCTTACACGACCTTATTCCGCGGAAATGTGATTTTTTCCGAGATAAAAAGTAGCCTATATTTCTCTCCAGGCTACAAAGTATCTGTGTCCTAAATTTCAGCCAAATCCGTTCAGCCGTTTTGGCGTGATTGAGTAACAAACATCCAAACATCTAAACATCCAAACTTTCACATTTATAAATATTATAGTATATAGTATTAGTAGGATTAGTAAGTTGCTAGTAAAAATGATTTTTATAAAACTTTACGGGGAATTTTTAGGGCCCAGTCTAGTATTTTAGAAGGTATCGCTACATTCCCTCATAGTCATTCGTAGAAGTAGATATCAAAAATGCAAAAAAATATTTTTTTTTTAAATTCATCTACATCGATCGTCAAATATCTAGATAGCTGTTTCCTTTAAGTCAATATCTTCGCCTTGATGAAATAAATGTTTAATGACAGTGTTTATGAAATATTGGATAAATTCGTCGCGTCTCCTAACGGCTCCGTAGCACAGTGGCTAGTGGATTCACACGGACAGTGAAAGGTCGTGGGTTCGTGTCCCATCGGATCTAGTTGTGAGTCGGGTCGATTTTTTCTAATACTACATTTTCAAAATTTTCAATTTAACTTCTTTTTGCTTACAGGTAGTCGGATTTGGATTCGATCAAACAGATACTTTAGCATCCAAATTACAACAAGCTACTATACCAAAGATCCCTGAATCTACCTGCATCAAGAGTAACCCACTTTTCTACTCGAAACAACTAATGAACGGCGACAAATTCTGCGCTGGATTTGGTAATGGTAAGATTTTAATTACATCAATTTTATTTGGCTGGTGGTAGTTACTAAGAGTGACTTATGGCCGGTTTCAGTAACCTATTCCCCGGTAAAGATAGGCTTTCCCGAGCTTAGTCAATTAATAACAACGGTTGCTTAGTAACAGAACCAGGATATGCTTACTTTTTTCGGGAGTTTGGTTATTGAAACCAGCTGTTAATCAAATCAACGTAAAGGGGATCGACTTATTGATAAATGTCAATATTTAAAAAGTGACATATAAAAAAAGAACATTAAAATGCAACAAAAGTGAAAAAAAAAGTTCTAAATATTCAAAAGAGTGAGACCTTTCATCACTGATATTTAAACGTGATTAACGCTAAACGTGTTTAAAACATAGTTCTGTCTCTGTCATCTGTTTTAATGTGACAGAGACAGAAATAAGTTTTAAACACGTTTAGCTTTAATCGCGTTTAAATATCAGTGGTGAAATCGGGCCTAAACAGACGAAAAACAAACTAAATCGAGATGTGAATTATACTTAAATCTACTGGATAGCAAGTTGATAGCAAGAGATATGGTTGGCAGGTAACGTTTTACACATAAAGTATAAAATTTTAAGTATCTTATTTAATATAATATTATAATATAAAATTTGATAGGTATTTGAGATACGTAAGATAAATAAACAGTATTATAATTATTATTGTAATGTACGGATAGACAGAGACAAAAAGACACACAAAACAGAAGAAATACAAATAAATAAATGCCTATAAAATCAGGCCTATAAATAAATAAATGATTGCTTATCATCAATTCTGATTCGATTGTGACTACAATACTTATCCACTGAACATTACAGTCCAAGCGCGTTAGTGAACTATAGGGTGCTATTTTTATTTAATGTAGTTTGCGGGCTCGCATACAGGATGGTGGCTCGCATACAGGATGGTGGCTCGCATACAGGATGGTCCATTTAGAAAAAGTTTAGGTTTAATTATTAATTAATATTTATTGGATATTTATTTAAAAGTTAAGTTCATTTGGTTAGGTTAGGTTAGGATGTAATGTAATTTACAAATGACTTTTCCTTTTTATCATGAGTGTACACATTTTAAAAATTACTTTTTGCTATATAGATGTTCTGCTATACAGACGATTTGATAGTTGGAGGTTTTGCTAAATGGACATTCTACTAATTAGGCTTACTGCTCATCAGACGTTTCGCGCTGTTGGACATTTAGCTACTTAGACCTTCTGATCAGGAAGGCTATAGCGTCACCTGTCCACGGTCGGCGGGCACGCACGCCGCGGTGTGCCGCCGGCTGGCCGGTGACTGTGTTGATAAAAACGTTTATAACTCATTTTTTTTTAATATAATTTATTACAATCACACCTATTATCTAAGCTCATGTGAATTCCATTGAGAAACTGTGTCATGAAAAACTTGATAACGGATTACTTTACTTTACTTTAATACTTCGTATATTTTTGCCTTTTGCTTGTATCTACACTAGGTAGGGCTGTAGCCCCGGTTTTGGCCACTGTACCGGTTTAGGCCACTTTTTGCTCTAATAGTTTTCTAAACAACTTTTCGCCATTTTTGCTAAAGGCAATTAAAATAAGGTATTTTAAGGTAATAATATCAACCGTTAGAATTTTTTATGTCATACGATTATTTTCAATAAATTCCATTTTCTGTTTTAAAAAAAAAATGTATGAAAATTTAAAGAAATTGTTTTGGATGAAATACTTTATAAACCTTTGTTTTTTACAATTAAATTGTTGTTTTGCAATTGATTGGCTTCTAGCGCATTAGAATATATTGCTTTAACCTGGGTTTGGTTTTGATTTTTCGCTATACTTACAAAAGTTTAACTATCAATAATTGGCCAAAACCGGTACATTTGGCACCTATCACACATTTTGTGTTATATTAAAAAAACTTTTTCACTTTTTTAAATTTGTATTATGTAAGCCTTAAAGGTAGATAAATTACCTATAATTTAAGATATAATTTGTGTTTTAAATACCTAAGACCATTTAGTACTTAGTGCTTAAAAGTCCAAAAATCCTTAAAGTGGCCACAAAGGGTGCCTCTGCCCTACCTCTCGCTCTTTATATTTTTTCCTACCTCTCAAAGGTTGTCTGGAAGAAATCGCTCTTAGCGATAAGACCGCCTTTGCCGAACATAATTTTCACCCTTTTCTGAGGTACCTACTTTGTATTGTATTTCTGTGTGGTCAATTAAGTGTTCATCTATCTATCTACTTTTTGTTACATACTTATTATACCTACATAGAAAACATCCAGACCAAGACAAATAGACATGTTCATGCACACAAATATTTGTCTTGTTCGGGAATCGAACCCGAGACCTCTGGCGCAGAAGGCAGGTATCCTACCCCTGCGCCAAATTGATCAACTATGTATACACATGCTTTTTCCACACAGGTACATCAGCTTGCAACGGTGACAGCGGGGGTGGTTTTCTGGTGTTCGTGCCCGACGTAGCTGGAATCGTTGCTGAGGACGCCCCAGGTGCCTGGTACATCAGAGGGATTGTGTCACTCAGTGTTTCGAGAACCGACTTGCCAATATGTGATCCCAATCAGTATGTCATATTTACTGACGTCGCTAGGTATGAGGGGTGGGTGAAGAATCATATTAGGGGTTGAATTCGGTAGTAATTCTAAACCCTTTCTTTTGTTGAGTATTAGAAAGAAACTATGTATAAAGGCGCTGTTTTATTGCTGAGTACGAGTATGTTTACTACTTTACGCTACAAGTTTTTGGAATATTATTATGAGTTGAATAGAGAAAGTACTACTTCTAAGCCGTTTCTTTTGTTATGTGAGTAAAATACTGTTAGGGCGCTGTCAATGTAAAAATGTCCAATTTCTGACTTTCGGTCGGGGGACCCCCTACATTATAATAAAATTATACCTACCCTTTAGCAATTCTCTTTTTGTGGTCCCTAGGGAGATAAGTTTTCTTTAACCGACTTCTAAATCAAAAAGGAGGCGGTTCTCTATTCGTCTGTATGTATGTTTTTTTTTTTGTGTATGTCCATCGATTACTCGAAGACTGCTGAACCGATTGTAGTGGTTAAAACGTTATTACATCAGGTTGGTTTCCAAGTTGGTTGAAATTTTGAAATCGGTTCAGTAGTTTTCAGTAAATCTGGAAAATACTGTCGTTTTCGTTACCACTTTATGTGAATTTAATACGTATCTTTAGGCATAACTCCTTTGTTTATAAACCGATTTAGAAGATTCTTGTTTTGTTAAAAAGGGGATACCTCAAGGTATTTTAACCGACTTCGAAAAAGGAGGTTTTCAGTTTGATCACATACCTATTTACCAGAAAACACGTAAACTGCCTGCACGATGCACTAAAAAGAGTGAAATAAAAATTATTTTTATAAAAAAATAAAACCGCCTTCAAAAAACCACATCAAAAAAGTAAGAAATAATTCCTCACCAAATAAATAACGTAAGTACTTTGAAATCGAGCGGGTTTTAACAAAACAACAAAAAATTGTACATGTTTCACGCCCGACTTCAAAGTAAGTACTTACGTTACTTATTTATTTGGTGAGGAATTATTTCTTACTTTTTTGATGTGGTTTTTGGAGGCGGTTTTTTACTTTTAAAAGATTTTCTGTGATTCGGGGGTTACCTATTTAAAATTCTTAATTTTGTTTCTGTTTAATTCCTATTAAATTACACACAAAAATTTGTAAGTAAATACCCATCATGCGTATCAGATTCCTACTGCTAAAGAGTTGTTGCCCTTGAAATGTCTGAACAGATCATCACAAAAAATATAGCTAAAAACTTCGAACGTCAGCTTCGAACAAAACAAACCGCATCAAAATTGGTCCATTACTTCCAGGAGATACGATTCCACAGACAGACAGATTGCAGCAAAGCTAAATCTCGATGTTACAAAAACTAGTATTAACAAATTTGTTGCAAGTGGACCTTAACCATAAAGATATTTAATCTATGTTAAACTTATGTTTTTTTATTGTTCTGTATTTTTTGCTCATATTAGAAATGACATTTGTGTTATAGGTTTGTAACGAATGAGCTTGTAGCCTAAAGGCGTAAGGCAGCGATTTTTATCGTTTCATTTTATGCAAAGTATCGTGTTTATAGCTTTAAGTGAATATTCCAACTTGAAGCTCTACATAAGAGATACGCATTTATTATGATTTTAGATTATTTTTATAATTGTATTCACAGTGTAATTGTGTTAGCATAAGAAATATTGTGATAGAAGATAAAACAACAAAACTAAAAATTTAAGCCTGCACCCCTGGAAATTGGTTAAAGCATTCGCCGGAGGTGCGGGTTCAAAATTCCATAATTATTTTCCCAACGATGTTTTTCTTTATCTCACCTTTTTAAGCCACTCACTAAAAGAACAAACATTAAATACTCTATTTAAAACTTAAGTCGGAATAAAACGTTTAAATCCATTAAAGTTGTTTTATTTCAATGAAAAGAACGCGCGGAGCTGTGCTTATGAGATACAGGTGTATAAAAATTCGAATACTTTGCAGGAATCTAATATGAACTTGTTTCGAACAAAGTGAATTGCCCTCGCAAACAGCTTTAGCTTTTAGCTAACATCCAACTGTCACAAATAATTAATGTCCAACATAGTTACATAAAAAAATAATGAAGATATTAATTAAGTAGGTAAAAATTAACGAAAAACTACGTATTTTTAAATACGGTCAATGATTTTAAGTGAAGTGATATTAGATAATCCGATTATAACTTAATTGCCTCTTTGAAAGTTCACGAATCTTGAGACTTAAAAAGTTCTTGGCCATTTTGATTTATAATGAGGAAGTTAAGATAATTTAAAAACCCAGTGTAAAAAGGAGCTGTTGATTCAGTCGGCGCTTATTCGGACTTATGACGATGATCCTGGAATTTTCATCATCAGTCCTTTTAATAACACCAATGCTGGGGCAATAGGTCATGATACGCGGGCCTAATGCATGCATGCATATTGTTGGGTTTTAATGACTGCAAATGCAGACAGGACTAACGGCTTAACGTACCTCCACAAGCTCGTAGATCGAAAACGATTGTCAATAGCTCCTTTTTTATATCCAGAACGGGGTAGCACTTAGTCATCATTACACCTGATGTTAGGATAGTAATCCTCAATCACTGACGTACTGGCTATAATTATCTCTAACAGCTGGAACACAATAATTCTGAAAACATCATTGGTATGGCGTCAGACTTAGATAATAAGATGGTGGGTAGGTAGCCAGACGGAAGAGCAAGTCTTTCCACCAACCAAACCGAATACAAGATGTATCCCCACTGGGAATCGAACCCGGGACCTCTGTGTCTAAAATCGGTGGTGTAAACCATAGACTACAGATGGGGTTAAAAGGCGGCTCCTCTATTCGGTCTGGGGTAGTAAAATTCTACATCAATACTAGTAAAAGGTAAGTAGTTGATCGTGACAATTCCCGCAATCTGCATCTTGATGATAAGTAATATGGTAATAGTGAGGAGCTGGCAAACAAAAGCGGACATGTCCACTTAATGCTTTTTTACAGGAGAGCCAAAAGACTAAAAAATATGGATAGCATTCAGATATATTTTATTTTACACTCATTTAATAATCTTAACTTGGCATTATACAGAACCCCCCTTTCGTCGAGTGAAATAGGACCCTGTTTTTTTTATTTATTTATTTTAAATGGACATGTCTGGTTTTGTTTGGAAAGACTGGACATGGACATGTCTGGTTTTGATCGAAAAACTAATGGACAAGTCCGGTTATGGTTGAAAATTGCTACGAAATTTTGTTCAACTGTTAAAAGGACAAGTCTGGTTCTATTCGAAAATACACTCATTATTGTCAATTTATATAGGTTAGGACCAGTTTTGACTGAAAATATTTTGTGAGTGCATAGAAGAGACCTTTTCGAACAAATTTCCAAAATATTTTTTTTTTCCTTACTATGTACACGTCTGCTTTTGTTCGCCAGCTCCTCAGTTTATCCCAATGTATTCAGAAGCTCTCGTCCAGCAGTAGTGGCATCAAAATAAATAAAGCAAGAACCAACTTAAGAAGCCAAGTATGAATGTATGCTTGTATGTATGACTTAGTAATAGTATTATAGCAGCATTTCTAAATACTTAGCTACTAGGATAATGTATGATTGATGATGAATAAAGGCATTTAATTCTTGTGCAGATATCCTACTTACTAATTATTTAGATGTTCTTCAGGCTTCTCAAAAGTAACTTAATCTTTTTTTGTTCGAAAACAAAAGAAAATAGATAAATTTCAAATTCGGGAAAATAAAATTGTACAACAAATAATAATAATTCATATTTATTTACAACTATTCACAGCAAAACAGTCTAAATCACCAACTGCAAGTACGTTTTCACTGCATTTTCGAACAGTTTCTCAACAAACTTTCAACTTCGCTACATCACTGTTTTAGATCACATTTTGATATATATTCAGACGGAGTACTGTTTCGAGCACAAAAGCTTCACATGTAAAACGCTTTGAGAAACTGTAATAAATAAATTGAACAAAATATATTATATGAGAATGTCACAGATATGAAATTCACTATTTACTCAAACTATTTCATGGTTTCATAAGAGGAGCTCGCAGTGGTTTGCGTGCTTGGACTGCGATCGTTGAGGTTAAGCAACACTTGCAATGGCCAGTCACGGTATGGGTGACCAAAAACTTTTTATCTCGAGCTCCTCCGTGGTTCGGAAGGCACGTTAAGCCATTGGTCCCGGCTGTATTTGCAGTTGTTAATTTAATATACACCAATCCACGTTGGACCCGTGTAGTGGGTCATGGCCCAGTCTCCTATTCCATCCATATAAGAAGGACTGTGCCCCAGCAGTGGGGACTGATAATGACTGATGATGATAATGATGATGATGATTTCATGGTTGTTTCCTGGTTTGAAGCTAACGCACGTAGGAAAGTGGCGAGATAAGAACTAAGCTAATGACCGATTTAGGTACATGAATCCAGGTAGCTGGCGCTGGATTCAGGTTTAAGGTAGGTGTTTATTTCAATACCAGAGCTGTCACCAGCTCTGGCTTTTTATGTCTTGTCATGACAACGAAGCCAGCGCTGGACTGTCAGCGATTCCAGTGCCTCACAACAAATAAGTCGTTATAATGCAGCATTTCTTCATTTGGTGAAGCCCTTGTATTGGATCTCCCAAAGCAGCCTTTTTAGTCATCGACGGTGGTACATCTAACTCTGCAACACTGCTCAAATCATCTGTTTGATGCAAAGATCTCATTTTGATGGTGATTTCATGGTTGTTTCCAGTACAGTCACTTCAATATAGCCATCAGTCAGTACATGTGACTATCCAACCAGTCCTTGTACTTGGCAACATCCGTGAATATCACGTACTGATGAGGGTCACAAATGGGAGCGTCACTTCTGGATACGCTGAGGGATACGATCCCGCGCAGGAACCAGGATCCAGCAAATGGGTTGTAGGTTGTGCTCTCTGATTCATTAGGCACGAATACTAGGAAACCTCCTCCACTGTCACCGTTGCAAGCTGATGTCCCTTGTTAGAAAAAAAGAAGTGGTTACAAAATAGCAGCATGTGCATAGCGTTTTTGTGAAATAAACTTTTCCTAATTTCTTCTTTCTTTCTTACAGTATCACGGGGTTTTACTCGCTTAGTTGTTGTTCCCGAGTGAATTCAGAGATAAACGGAATGCTATCTGCTATTACAGACCTTAGCCTATCTCTGTGTCTTTCAATAGAATTTCCTTCAGTGGCGTCATTGAGTGAGTAAGAAAAATCCATCTATCTATCCAATGTTGCGCATTTATATTATAAATTTACCCCCTTGGTGTGAAGTTACACCTGCGCGGTGACATGATGAACTCGAAGAAGGTTTTGTCTTTATCAAAACGTCAAAAATAACATTTCATCGTAGACAAACCTAATCTTCGGCTGTCAATTATAGACTTCCGAGGTAGACAAAATTCTTCTCGGGTTTGTCATGCTTCGCGTTCACGAGTAGGTAAATCTGTTGTTGTCTCTGTCATCATTTTAGACAACATAAGTGACAACAACAGATTTACACATAATGTAACTTAACACCACGATTATTAGTAAGGGGGTAAGAATGTGCCTAATCTAAATGCGAAGTGTAATGTGTTAAATGCGAAGATCTATTATTGGCTTTTTTATGTAAGATTTACATTCTGTTTGTTTTCCGAAATAATAATTTTAAAAAAACTTTTTCACTACGGCCAAGAGTCTTAAATATTAAAAGACAATTCTTTTGAATACTTATTCTTAAAACTTATGTGTAAATTCATTCGATTAATATAATACAAGATAACTAATATGAATTTTAAAAGTAACTGACCATTACCATGTCCTGCACAAAACTTATATTCATTCAGCAGTCTTGTATAAAATAGTGGATTGCTCTTGATACACTTGAGTTCAGGAACTATCGGTACAGTGGCCTGCTGTAATGTTCTTGCTAGAGAGTCAGTTTGATCAAATCCCCATCCTACAACCTGTGATATAAGGAAAGATAATGGTTGAGGTTTGTGAGGTATGTGTATGAGGTCTCCGATACCGAAAAGTCCCCATTATTCCCCACCATGACAGAATATCATAATAGTTGCCGGTAGTTTCGGAGCCTATTCTATTCAATTCAAACAAACAATTAAATCTTCCCTCTTTATAATATTAATATAGAAGTATAGATAATTAAAGCTGGATTTACATAGTGAGACTTATGATATTATCAGAATAATTATGAGGTTTTGGGAAAAGAAAACAGGCCTATATCTTACTTGATGTGAGGTAAGTAATGTTAAAACTAAAGATGGAATTAGTATGTAAGAAGAAGTTTTAAGTTTGAATTATTTACCGTTCCTTGAACATTTTCTTCAGGCATTTGCTTGTTGATATCCGAGTGCCACAAGCAAGCCGGCTGAATATAGTCGTTATAAATCGCTTCAGACTTCAGTTTCATCAGAGCAATATCATGATCAAGCACGTTTTGTAAATATCCTTCGTGTACGATAATTCGGAAGACCTGTGAAATGTAAAAAAGGGTTAACATTATATTATTTATTTTATTTATTTATTAAACTTTTGTACAAAATACATAACGTAATATACAAGGCGGACTTAATACTAAAAGTATTCTCTGCCAGTCAACCTTTGGGAAACAGAAAACAACGAAAGCGGTACAAATAATATGATTAACATACAAAATATACAAGCTACATATACATAAATATATACATTATATAAATAAATATATTTTATATATATATAAATACAATACTACTGAAGGAAAGTTATCATTGATAAAATAATATGACAGTCAATGAATCAGATCCGATCTACGAATTTAAGCTATCCTGTAGAAAAGCACGAGCATTCTTTTTAAAGGAGAATTTGCTAGGAGACCTCCTGATAGCATCAGGGAGACGGTTCCATTCTTCAGAGTTTAGTTATGAAACGTTAACGTCCGGTCTTAGAATTCAATTCCCACCCTAGTCAAATATTTAGGTAATTAGGAGATAATTTAATTTAATTTAATTATAATTTAATTTAATTCCAATTTCTAGCTTAAGTTTGTATACCTTTTAAAGAAATAAAGATATTTTATTTTATTTATTTTATTTATTTTTTTAATTATCTGTAATGCAAGCAAACAAGCTTAACCCGGCATCAGCCAGGTTGGGTCATTATGACCCGTGGTATTTTAAAACGCGGTTATTTTTAAAAATAAAAGTGCGACGTTTTCGAGCTTCTCAGTATCTGTAGCTAAGACCTCGCCCCCTTTGCTTCTTGTGTCTACGCAGAAAGTGTGCGCCTGCACGGGGAGTTGGACGCATTCAAACGATAAAAGGGTAATTATGACCCAAACATACATTCGAAGAAACCATCATCATTCATCATCATTTCAGCCGTACGACGCCCACTGCTGGGCATAGGCCTCCCCCAAGGATTTCCACAACGATCGGTCCTGCGCTGCCCGCATCCAGCGGCTTCCCGCGACCTTGACCAGATCGTCGGTCCACCTTGTAGGGGGCCTGCCCACGGAACGTCGTCCGGTTCGCGGTCGCCATTCGAGAACCTTTCCGCCCCAACGGCCATCGGTTCTCCGCGCTATGTGTCCCGCCCACTGCCACTTCAACTGAGCAATCCTTTGAGCGATGTTGGTCGTTTTTGTTCTCCTGCGGATCTCATCATCTCGGTCGCGGTCTCATCGAAGAAACCATTTTGACCCAATTAGGTACTTTTTTAAAATTATTCGGATATTTTATTTATTTTTTACGTAAGCACATAACGTTTATTTCATCAAAAGGTTATTTTTAGGCTATACTTGCATAATAAACCGAGAAGAACGTGGGAGGCAGCGAGTTTTAGCGATATTGGAGGTAAGCGACGCGGAAGTGTGTGAAAATTCAGAATTACTGGAGAATCTTCAGAGGAGCCAGAGCTGCTAAAATTCATGGTGTTCGAAAACGATGCTAAATATGTCCGGTAAAAAAAGAAAGAAAAATCGGCCAAGTACGAGTCGGACTCGGTCAAGAAGGGTTCCGTACCCATTTAACGTACCAATTACGTACACCTAGCAAAAATAATAGGTCTTTACATATGAAATTGCCGTTTTTTTCTTTTGTACATATAACTTAAAGAATACTCTACACGTGTTTCGCCCAAACCCAGGGCATCTTCAGGAGATGTTAGACCATGTGAAATTCAGATTGAGATGTGTTTTTTGCGGAAGAAAGCTACAATATTATATTTCTTTTTCAAAATGGCTGCGAACTTCCGCTAGGTGACGTCTGATTCAATAAAATATGTACATAATTTGTAATACCTAACAGTAACTAACAAATTGTGTTAATAAAGAATTGAATTGAAAATCTCGTCTCACCTCACGTTCTTGAGGTGCTAAGTCCCCACCAACAAGGTTATACTTCCCAAGGATCACGTTTCTGGACTCTGGCAATACTGCTACTCCTCTCAAAGTCACACAATGACCCGCTGAAAACCATACAAAACTTTTATTACATACAAATATGTTGAATTTGCAATACTTACTCATATCTTTTGTCTCCAATTATATTTGAAGCTGCTAGAATGATTAAACTACTCAATAAGAACATCAAAAAGCGACATAGTTCATGATGCTACCGTCAAATTTTTACTGGGTACAGAACTACGGAGTCCAAACAAAATGTATTACCCATTGTCTTTTTCAATTAAATTTCACAAAGAGCTAGTGCTATATTTTCTGACGTTAAAAAATCTCTTTAATTTGTCACCAATCAGAACAAAGCACTCGGCCAATAAAGTCCCTCCACAAATATAATCAAACCTGGACCTATCCAGTTGATATATGGCTGCGTGCCAAGGCTAGTCTCCAAGATCGGTTGGCAAACCATTCACGACCAACCCAGCAAGATGAGACTGAGGTGATATAGCCATGTGAAGAGAACACCTCTTAACCAGTGCATCTATTTGTCTACCTGAGTCTAGAAGAAGTGGTAGACTGAAATTAAGATGGGCAGATGTTAATATCCAGAGACCTAAAAGACTGCAACGATTCTGATACCAAAACCGATCAAAATAAAAGAAAATTACGAAAAAAGCAAACCCCACTGTCAAATAGGAATAGTAAGTGTTAAAAAGAGAGAGAGAGTAACGTTATTGTTATTTAGCAAAATTAAAACTTTTCATGTCTCACCAGTCAGAACTAAGAACTTCGTCAATAAAGTCCCCCCACAAATATACTCAATCCTGGACCTATCCAGTTGATATATGGCTGCGTGCCAAGGCCAGTCTCCAGGCTTGGTCGGCAAACCGTTCACGACCAACCCAACATGATGAACCTGATGTAATAAAAAATAATTATGTAATAAATAAATTGTGTAAAATGTATACAAACAATGAGTACATTATGCAAAAGCATAAAATGGAGATGAAATAGAAGAAAAAAAAACATTAAGAAGAAACACGTAGCAGTAAATGAACATACCAAAATAAACTAATGAAATATTGTAAAAGGTAACACCTAAAGAGAAAATAAAATCTGTAACATTTAAAATGGATTTAAGTCGAAAAAGGATTTTACAAAATTCTCTATAAAAAGGAATGTCCAGGGGTATTTAAGTTTGTAAGGAGAAATATAGAAATATAGGAGTTGAAACAGTAAAGTTTTATTATAGTACTACGTTACGTTGGCAAAATGTTGGTAAGATATAAAAAAAAATGTTAAAAATACCTCAATAGAGCAATATATTTACCTTACGTCTTCCACAAGATTCGTACTGAATGGATGTACGTTCTGTCGTTGTTGTACTTGTAGAAGTTGTAGTTGTTATAGTAGTAGTGTTGAGTTTGATGTATGGATCTAAATAGCCCTGAAATGTTATCATTTAAATGTTTTATTACTATTCCATACCATTAGCCGGTATTACCAATTAGCCGGTACCACACCAAACGATGCAACGTGCTCCAATCGCGCGCGGCAAGAGTGCGTTTCATTTCTTCTTTTCGTGTCGACCGTGTATCATTTAGCTTCAATGATTTATATTTTTCCGGACCAATAGTGTGCCGCTTGTATAGCGTTATCCGTGGCTCTTTAAATGTCAGGATGAAGGGCATGCAGGGCTGGAAATTAAAGATGTGCCATTGTTTGGGGAAGGCATCACATTCACATCTACAGTCGTTAATGTTACTTTACCGGCGAGTCTGTCTGGGTCAGGGACTTCCAGGATAGTCAAGGTAACGTATAGCATAGTCGGAGGGTAGACTTTCTGTAATAGTGGCTGGTGTTGATGGGTAATTTTTCTTCCCCAGAGTTTACACCTTGCTTGGAAGCATCACCTGCAATGTGATGTGCATGTTCCACAAACCTGTGACAACTTTTAAGTCTCTGGGAAATTGGTTTATAAATTATTAAACTGTGTGACTTGTATCGGAGTCCATTTTATAACAGTCAACAGAGGTCACCACATGTCTTTGGATATCTTGAGGTGCAAGGTTAAGAGCTAAATGGAACTCCATAAAAGCGGTTACTTTAAACGTACCTCGGACGATTCAAGTAAACAAATTCGATGTATGATCCAATATCCTGGAACGCGGATCGGCGACCCAAGATGGATTGTTTGGTGTGGATCCGGTTAATGTAATACTGCTTTTTAAAACGTCTTAAGGCAACTACTTCACTATTACCAAGATACAATTAGTACTACGATGAAGGTTACAAGAATTAAGTACCTTTAGAGGGACTACGCAATATTCTCCATTCTTTATAATCAAATTCTTGAGGTGTGGTATGGGACCGGATGCAGGGCCCTGCACTCTCATTGTTAAGTTCCCTACTGATTTGGTAAGGAACAGATGAAAAGTATGCTCATTTTTATTTATAGTGATCGTTGTCACCGTTTCGTCTGACTGAAAGAAAAACAAATGTTTTTAAATGTTTAATAATAATATCACCAGCAGTACCTAATCATTTGTATAGCTACGTATACTTCTAATAATAATCCTATAAGAGACATGATTAGGTACTACATTAGATAAAGTGCTATCGTATCATACAAATCAGACATAATTAGCCTGTGCAAAACAGATAGGTAGGTACTTATACAGGATGGACAAAAAATTTATGGACCCTTGAGAGGAACTGCCTTAAAACCTCCAGTTAGCTTATTTTAGGTAAAGGCAACATTCTTTTATTTTAAAATTAAACAAAACTGCATTCATAGATTTATTAAGTATGGTTCCTTCAACCAGCAATCGAACCAACTAAGATTGGAAAAAGCAACTAAGATTGGAAAAAGCAACATCCTGTAGTTTTATCATGTAATCAATCGGTGGGATCAAACATAAGAATCAAATATCTCTAATAAACATGATAAATTAGATGACAGATCCTGGATTAGGTGTCAAGTCAAATTGATGTTGTAATTTTCTGTGGAAAAGCCGTTTTTAAGTATGAATGCAGTTTTATTTCTTTTCACTACATAGTATAAAACAAAGTCGCTTTCTCTGTCCCTATGTCCCTTTGTATGCTTAAATCTTTGAAACTACGCAACGGATTTTGATGCGTTTTTTTTAATAGATAGAGTGATTCAAGAGGAAGGTTTATATGTACTTTTTATCCCGATATTCCCACGGGAACGGGAACCACGCGGGTAAAACCGCGGGCGGCTGCTAGTTAAAAATAAAAGAATGTATTCCTTTAAGTAAATAAGCTAACTAAAAGATTAGGGCAGGCAGTTTCCCTCCAGAGCCCATTTTTTTCATCCCGTATATGACTGCTTCAGTGCTGGAATCAATCATAAAAGCTAGTACAATTTATTTTTGTTTAGTTTAATACCTCGGACTGCTTAGACACCAATATCACGAACGGTCAGACATACTGTCAAGATTTTATATAATGATATATATGTACGATTGATTTATTATTCAAACACAAAACAGGTACCTAGGTATAATCTTAATATTTTCCTTAAACTTATTCTGTTTCTTCGTTTTTTTATTTGTGCAGAACTCAATGTATTTATCAGACGTGAAGATTAAATAAATTCTTGTTTACAAATACCTGTATCAAGCCTTAACGAGATTTTTAATAAAATAAATAATTTGTAAGTATTTTGGGGGTTTCTGGTCAAAGCTGACGTTTAAAGATAGAATTTATAATTTTGCAAATTTTTTTTGCACTTTCATATTTTTTTCTTTAATATACTTTGACGACCGATTTGGCGCAGGGGTACGCTACCTGTCTTCTGCGCCAGAGGTCTCGGGTTCGATTCCCGAACAAGACAAATATTTGTGTGCATGAACATGTCTATTTGTCTTGGTCTGGGTGTATTCACACAGTTTGGACACAGTTTCTTAATGAAATTTACATGGGCTTAGATAATTAGTGTGATTGGAAAAAGTTACTTATTTATTTATTAACTTTCACTGACGCTAATGTTATGCGAAACTTATAAATAAACAAAGTAGGTACGTACAAATATCCTCTAGAAAGAATTATGATCCCACAAAAGACTTATGTAAAACGCTTTTTGTTTATGAAATGAAATGAATCAATATAAAAGGACAAGATTCCGCCGGACTTTACTTTATCACCTTTATCACCATTCCTCGAAAAGTAACTGTAGTTCTAGTCATTTTTACATACAAATAAACTTTAGCTTGGGTATTACATCACAAATAAATATCATAAGACAATATAAAAAATACTTACCAGCACTATATTCGCATCCGAATCAAACTTCAAAGTTACCCTAGTGGCTGTTGGTATACTTTCATCAATATTTAATATGTATTGATTTTCCTCCGGTGATGATCCAGGTACTAATGACGCTAAAATATCGTTATTATATTTACAGACTTTAAATTTTAAATCTGGTTTACCCCTAGTTGGTATATTGGCCCGTTGGGCTAAAACCAATTCTATTAGTATTAATATAAACACTGTTTTCGCTTTACACATTTTAGCAATAAAGTGTAGTGTGTCCTAAGAACATCACTGTTGTACTGAGTTAAAAATAAGAATTTAATGCTGCAGTCAATTGTTTGAAATATGGCATTATTGAAATTTCGACTTAATAATATAACTTATATCTTTGTTACAATTTCTGTTTTTTTTTACATAAAATACGAAAAGGTCTCGCAATTATATGAAGAAGAAAATGGCGTGAGGTATTTTAAATGGAGTTAGCGCGCTCGTTTTGCGATTGTTGAAGTTTAAGAGTTTTCGTGTTGGATCACAGGAATTGCGATCAATTACAGGCCGGTTAAGAAGATTGTCCCGGCTTAGTTTGCAGTAGGATCCACATTCGGCCCGCGTGATGGGTAATGGCCCATCCTCTTTACCTATTTGTAAAGGCTATGCTCCAAAACAAATTGCTTCAACCACAGATAGAATAACTTAAACTAAGTCTATTGAAAATGAAGAATTCCCGCCTCGCAACTAGTGGGACTAGCTCCGATGGGATTGGACTATTTGTTTGACGGGCGATTTTTTAATACTTCATTTTCAATAATAAAAATTGCATTTCGAATGCAAAAATAAAAAAATAATTTAAACTTATTCTGTTTTCTATGTTTGTATACGACACGAACATAAATATGTAGGCAAAACCAGTTTTATCAACTGGCTTAGTGATTAAGCAGAGTAAGTGAAGAGGTCAGTGCTGCTCCTCCTTAAATACATAAACCGGTTATCAAACTTGTTCCTATATCAATAACGTTCAAAACCCAGCATATTTCTAAACCAACTCATAACAAAATTTGTATTTGTCTACGTCTACGTTCTAAATAGAGTGAAACATGTTGCATCAAAGAAAGCTGCGCTTATGGCCTACCATGGATATGTTTCCTCTGTCCTGCGATTTGGTATTGTTTTGTGGGGGAAACTCAGTGGATGTGCATCGAGCTTTTAAATTGCAAAAAAAATGCATACGTACAATTTGTGGCGCTGGCTATTTGGAAAGCTGTAAACCACTTTTCAAAACATTAAATATCTTGCCTTTACCGTGTCTTTACATTTATGAACTCTGTGTCTTTGTGAAAAAACATGGCGACTTATTAAAAAAAAAGTGACGCAAATTACAGAGGTAGACAAGGAAATAAGTTGTCCATTCCTGACCAGAAATTAACTGTTTAGTCAAAGAACTATTTTTGTATGGCTATACAAGTATATAATAAATTGCCAAATAACGTGACGGATTTACCTCTCAATAAATTTAAAGGTAAACTATTTGGATTATTATTAGATAGGACATATTATTGTGCAAATAAATAAATAATAAATAAATAAATAATAACTTCTTACATTCACACCAATTATCCAAGCCCATGTTAATTTCATTAAGAAACTGTATCATGGAAAACTTGATAACGGATAAATATATACTTAAATACTTTTTGTTTGTAAATACATACTTAATATACATAGTTAACACCCAGACCAAGACAAATAGACATGTTCATGCACACAAATATTTGTCTTGTTCGGGAATCGAACCCGAGACCACGGGCGCAGAAGGTGGGTAGCCTACCCCTGCGCCTAATCGGTCTAATGACTCCAAGGAGATGGTCCAAATGACTACTTGAATGATAAAACAATATGACATTTAATTTGAAAACGACATTGTACTTATTTAGATTAATTAATTTAGTTCTGACGTTTTACTTCACTTATCAATATGACATTTAATAAATTTGAAAACGAGATTGTATTTAGATTAGTTTATTTTTGACATTTTACTTGAATCAATTTTTTAAGAATCAAATATTGTGACATGATTGTGACATTTAAATATTTGCACGTCGAAATATTCGACAGAATATGCCGGAAAATTATTATTAATACCATCTTGTATTTGTACCATATTTTATGCAAATAAATAAAATTGAATTGAATTGAATATAGAATAAGAAGAAACCTAACGGAAACTTAGAAATTATTTTTTATCTTCACGGTTCTTAAATATTTCCTAACGAAACCAACAATAACTTTTTGTGTTTTATTTTTAGTAAATTTTAAAATTCCTACCTACATAGTCAAGATTTCAAAAGTCCTAAGATACCTTGCTCAAATTTTTATTGATAAGCAATCTGGGCTAGCTTAAAATTACTAATAGAGTAAATAAGATTTTAAACAGCAGTGAGTACTAATAGAGTAGTTTCAAAGTATGTTAGCTCATTTTGCTGAAAAGAAACATTCTTTTATTTTTAAAAAGAAACATGAATTTGTAGATTTTTAAAACAAAAAATCATCATCATCATCACAAAATCATTTTTTATTGTTTTCCTTTAATTTAATTTAACATGTTTTTGTTAGAGAGAAACATAAGGATTGATCCAACCTTATGATTGATTTCATCGATTGATGCGATAAAACTACAGGATGTTGTATTTTTCTCATTTAAGCCGGTTCAATTTTGGGCAAATCAAGCAAAACTTTAAAAGTACCTACTTAAATACAGTTTTGTTTCTTTTTCAAATAAAATAACTTTTCCTTTCAGTTAAATGAGCTAACCAAAGTAATTCCCTCCAGGGCGCGTCGACGACGGCGGCGCTTGAATAAAACGCTCTAAGCGTAGGCATTAAAGAGTCTAATACTATGTGTATAAAATGCTTTTATTTTTTTTGTTTAAAGCTATATACCTACATATTTGAAATATATTATACAACACGTTCCTTCCCAAACACTTTCTGTACCAACAAACTTCTTGAATACAAATCAGGTCTCAAACTCGGTAGTTACTTTTGGCGTTGGGAAAGCAAACTAATTAATACCGTTTATTTAGGTTTCTGTATAGTTTAAGCAAGCAAATTGTAGATGATTCGTGGAATAATCTATTACGTTACGCATAAGGTTTAAGCCACAACTTCGAGAGATTCGTTTTAGTGGTACATGGTTTGCTCCACAAAATACAAAAAAATGTACTTTCAAAAATTTTTACTACCGGTCAACTGAAAAAGACAAAATAATATCTTAAAAATACCTACCTTTCTGAGGTAGGTGACTTTTTCATCATGCGTGTTTCTGGCTGGCACAGACCTCAAATAGGTAGGTACTTTAAAGATATTATTTTGGCCTTTTGGGTTCATAAGTACTTTTTGAAGACGATTTTTTTAAATGTTCTTTGCTCTATCTTAATGTTTAGTGTGTAAACAGTAAGATACCCATATCTCGAAAACTACTGAAACGATTTTGATGAAACTAAGGCTGTTCTTTAAGTTGGATTGGAATACACCTGATTTAAATTACATAGTAACATACATACATACACTTACAGTATTAAGCACATGTGCTTTGAGGCCTAAATAGAACGCTATACCCAAAAAGCATCCCATGCCAACTATATCACATAATACAGGGCAAACTGTTAACTTCCTTCTTTTTTGAAAGCATTTAAAAATTATTTAAGTAGTGTCACGAACTTTGTACTTAACGAAGTGTGGGATTGAAAACAAGCCTAGCGTTTTACAAGTCTAGTGAGAGTTTACCATGATAACATGGAGAAATTGTAAATCATACAAAGGTTTGATGTGTAGAGGGTTTACTATTGTTTTTTTTTTATCCATAACGGGATAGCACTTAACCTATATAGGTAACACTTGAAGGTAATATAGGTAACACACGATAAGGCTGAAGGTGAAAGTGCACCACTCCCTCAACCACTGAGGAACTGGCTATTGCTATCCGAATAAGAATTATTTAAACATCGTTGCTATGGCGACAGACTTAGACAAGATGGTAGTAGCTACCCAGGCGGAATTTAAACAAATCCTACATACCACAAACCAATTTAAATAAAATAATAATAATATACATTATTTCCCCACTGGGAATCGAACCCCGGGCCTCCGGGTCTGATACCGGTGGTATGTACTACTAGACAACAGCGGTTGCAAGGGGCGCTTTTTATTCAGTAAAAGTTTTATTTAATTTATTTCCGTTTTCCGTTTCCGTTGATCGCTTAAGAAATGGCACCGACTTAACACTATTAATTGACGTGTTATTAGCAAATTAGGCTTCTAATTATACGTTAAACTGACGTGTTAAATTCTTTAAGAAGCGTCTTACAATAAAATTAACTGTGATAGTACCTAATTATAGTACACTTACTTAATTATTTATCCATGAACATCAAGTCTATCTTTAGCCACGTTAGTTAGTGGTATTGTTTTACCTTTATTTACCAAAAGTATTTTATTGAAAATTTTATATAAATTGAAAACTACACTAAAAATAAGATGAAAAAAAAGAAATAAGCCTTATACACTGCTTTTCGTTTTTCTTCAGGTTTTTAGAGAAAATATGGAAATTCGTCTTCGGTTTTTAGAGCAAATGGTAGTAGAGTAGTTAGTAGTCCGCGCGGTACCCAGTTAATGACATAGAATAAATAAAGTTTAAATAAGTTTTTAGTACAAATTTCATTTTTCTGACAAGCTTTTTTGCTGACTGTACTTTATTGTATTGTCATCTGAACTAAACCCGTATACAAAATTTCAGCTCCATCGGAAACTGGGAAGTGGGTCAAATTAAGCTTGCAAGATTTGTCTCCCACTAACTAACTAACATAGCAAGTAAATAAAAGCTCGTACTAAAACAACTTTTTCATGGATATTTTCACGCTTTATTTAACACATTTGGTGATTGGTTTTGTTATTTCAGGGGATTTTTAGTTTTTTCCGACGTTTCGGCACCTTTCCAGGGGCCGTGGTCACGGAAACTACCGAATAAAAGAATATACCTACTTACCCACTTTAATTGTCTTTGTTTTTCGTTCGGAAACAGGATACGGTTAGGTATTGATTATTTTAACTTTATATTTAATTATAACAAGAATTATTTATTAATTTAAGATTTTTGATTTGTTTAAGTAATTAGAATAAGAGTCATTTTTAGCAATGCAATAAGTTACTGACTACTTATCCTGTCTCCGAACGAAAAACAATTAAAATAATGGAACGTCGGAAAAAACTAGAAATCCTTTAAAATAACACAACCCATCACAAAATGTGTTAAATAAAACGTGAAAATATCCGTGGAAAAGTTGTTTTATTTAAAATAACAGTTTGCGCAGAAATCTAAGATGTGCTTAAAGTTTAAATAATGGAAAAAAAACTTCTTTTAAACACTTACATTGAAATAACCGTCACGCAAATACTTTTAAAGCCACCAAATTTACTTACGCTAACAGTCAAACCTTAGAATCCTTCGTTTCACCTCTACGTAACTCATCATTAGTACTCCGATCCGACCCCAGATGCTCAGCTGTCACGGTTGGACATCCATTGACATCTGACGTGGCCATACATTATGCACGCACTAAAGCACAGCACACACTGATTTGGTAAATCTGTGGGAGATTGTAACGGCTAGGAAGCATTTAGAACATTGGACAATGTGACATTGTAAATCCAAAAAAAAGTTAAATATGTGATATTTGCGGAAATATAAAAGAAAGGCCTAATTATTACAACAAGCTTTCCGCCCCGCGGGAATGTGATATTCTTCCGGGATAAAAAATAGCCTATGTTCCTCTCCAGGCTACAAACGGATAACTAGCTACAAAGTAGTAAGTAAGTACCTAAGTGAAGTCCCAAATTTCAGCCAAACCCGTTCAGCCGTTTTGGCGTGATTGAGCAACGAACATCCATACATCCAAACCTCCAAACATCTAAACTTTCACGTTTATAAAATTTGTAGGAAGGATTCATATTCAAATAATAATGGTTAAAATTATCATACTTATCAAATTTTAACCTAGATTCAGTAAGTTGCCAAAAATATTTATCTTGACGGTTGCCAGGTTTCCCAAAGGTTACTAGACAACTGGAACTAAAATTTAAAAGTGGATAAACTGAAACTTAAAAACCAACTTACTACTAATTGGTTTGAAAAAATCTGCTACATAGATGGTGAAGTGGGAAAACACACATAACAGATAAATGACATAAATTATTCACTGTTTAGATTTTGAAAAATTGAATATGAACTATTTATAAAAATTGCATTGTGAATGAAAAAAGTAAAAATTTAAATAACTTGTTTAGATTTTGCTGAATATAAACAGTGACAGTTGGAAGCATTTAGGTTTTTCCATGATTTGTGACACTATTAGCCTAAATTATAATAGACTTTAGTTAACAAAACCTAGAACTTCATAATGAATGGAATTCCAACATCTTTTGATCTTCGACACAAATAACTTCCTATAACAAATTATATACTCCATAAATTGACACAATTAGAAATTTTGGGATCAATAGTGTGCGTGAGATGCTGTCTCTTGCAGTATTAAGCTTATTCAACTCCGCAGACCCAAAACCTGAATGGTTAATGTGTTCCGAAGTATCCAAATCTCACGTTGACATAGGGCCTTCAAGTTTCAAAAGTCTATTATAGTCTGTGTCTGTTGTTACCAGAATCAAGGTTGGTTATTCAGAAGCTTCATCAACTACACAATGGGGTGTTACTTTAATATAACTGTCTACATCATTCGTTTTACAATGGAAAGAGATAGCGTTATCATCCTTTATCGATTTCGGTGTAACAATAAGATTCATTATTTTCGGAATTCGTGCGGAATCAGATTACACATGTTCCACTTTAAGTTAGAGAACATTGCATTGTTTACATACCAGTTCACTTTGATAAGTCAATTTGTTGCTTTTAATATAAGGAAGGTATTACGTTACGTTTACATAGCCAATGTAAACGATAGAAACACTGCCACTGCTCATTTTTTATTTATACTTGAATCATTAATTCACGTAACTAATTGCGTGTTAGAGGATGGGAAATGTGTCCCTAAGAGTAATAAATAAATAAATATTGGACACTATCCATATACATTGTTCCAACCACTAGTATTATGGAAATTGAAAACACAAGGAAATATTGAAAGTTCGTTTAAATTTTTACCCGATCGGGAATCGAACCCGGAACCTCTAGAGATAGCGGCACCTTGAATACCAGTGCGTACACAACTTGGCCACGAAAGTTGTCATTGGACCCAGACTATCAAAGATTTATATAAAGTTCATAATCATAACACTAATCTATTTTATTGTCCTAGGCACCTACGTGACTCGTTGTCCTAGGTGAGCAATAGAAAGCGAAATGACAATCGTGATGGCATATTATGATATGACCCGCCGCGTTGTCTTTGGTCGTAACATACGACTTGATGCCACACAAAAGAGATCACACGCAGCAGCGAATTCGTTCGTTACCCGTGACACCCCTTTGATGATACCCCCAGGGGTACTATGTAGAATTGATTTTCCCCATGACACCATGGTCTATAAGTGATGCTGCTATATTATTTATCGTTGTTAATTTAGTTAATATTTCGTTTGTAAGCTTGGTTTAATCATAATAGTTTTCCATATAGTAAACTCTTGTTTATTTTACACTTCGAGTTTTAAATCATCTCTACGTGGGTGTCACGGGGCAAGGCGATTGATTCCCCATAGCACTCCTAGGGGTATCATCAAAGAGGTGTCACGGGTAACGAACGAACAAATTATTTGTCTCATCGCGTCGCTTTCTATCGCTCACCTAGGACAACGGGAAAGCCGCAATATATTTTAAAA
Source organism: Crambus lathoniellus (assembly GCA_949710035.1). Taxonomy (NCBI): domain Eukaryota; kingdom Metazoa; phylum Arthropoda; class Insecta; order Lepidoptera; family Crambidae; genus Crambus; species Crambus lathoniellus. The sequence goes on from OX453320.1 coordinate 13,423,384, forward strand.
TATGTATATTTCCCGCCGACAACACTATGATTTTGATCAAATTAACTAGTATTAATGAAGCTATTTATAGTTACTTAATATTCCAATATAGTTAGCGATAAAAATACTTGAAAAACCGAAATTTAAGTTTTAAAAGGTTTTCAATTGAATCAATACCAGTTCACGAAATTCTCTCTCAATATTATAAAACGTAAAATCTATCTGGAAAAGTCTAGCCTTGCCATCTTTTCTTTACGCCATTTTTCTCCTTTTTCATTCACTCAGTAATGAAAAACCTAAACGGCAACAACGTTGGATATCATCCCAGTGGATTGGATACCTCAATTGAGTTTATCACCCGGCATAACAAATTGCCTCTTAAAAATAAGACTTTGTCATCTCGCCTTGTGTTGTAAAAAATAAGGATTTTTCAATTTCTCCCAGGCCTGGAGGATGCGTAAAATCTTATCTACACACTGGCTGTGACGTGTTACAAATGAGTTTTGGCATCCAAGCCCGCATACATAAGTATCAGAGGTAGAGGTGTGATTAATGTTGTTGGTTTTACGACTATGTCGATAGTTTGTAACGATGCCGTTTCGTTCCAGTCGTATGGATGGTAAGAACTTCCATAAAGGCTTGAAACTCCATAGCTTTACTCACTGGCCATTAATTAGATTCTGTACCTGTTCTTTTCTTCTTTCAAAATTTAAATTCAAATTCTTCGTTCCACGAGTTCTGTACAGCTTGGTGGTTTTGGTAGAACTAGCTCGAAGTGCTGAACAGGACACGAGGAACGAAGAATTTGAATTTTAAATTTTGAAAGAAGTTATGGTAATCGAATAGGTTAGTTCCTTCTAAAAAAGTGTCGCTGTCAAAGTGCAGAGCTGCTGTTGTCAAATACGAGTATGTATTGAATTTCAGTTATTTTTATATACGGCCGAAAGAGGCGCTGCTCCGGTTTTCATAAGATTCATTCATTTCAAGAGATTCTTTAAGAGATCTATTTAAAGAAATAAACATTTTATCTGTTGCAGGACAATACATCTATGAAAATATAATTTATGTGAAAAAGTATTACAATACATTTGTAAAGCAGAGCGATATTCATCGCTTTAACATAAGAAATAAAGATAAACTTGTCGTTCCCAAGTTTAGGCTAGAAAAATCCAGAGCCTCATTTCTGGGGATAAGCATAGCCTTTTTTAATAAAGTTCCACAGCATATAATTGTACTACCATTGCATAAATTTAAATGTTACATTAAAGAGTCGCTGATGAGCAAAGGATACTATAAAGTAAACGATTATTTGAATGACCGCAATGCATGGTCATGATGTAACACATAACATAATCACTGTTTAATATGATGTATTTTTATACTAAGCAATTATTGTATTAGTAACGATATGCTTTTTTTTTGTAAATGTCGTTACCTTGCTAAGAAACGCTGGCAAGTTTCAAAGTTGGCAAGTTTCAAGTGCAAAAAAGTCTTGAATGGGTAGTAGGAAAATATTGACGATTCATAAGTACTTACATATTTTTTATGTCTAAGTGAATAAAGAATATTTCTATCTTTTTATATTTTATCATACAAAATAATACGAGCACCGATAACGGTTACCATGACGACATGACTTCCGTTTCAAAATAAATTTTCTTGTAAAAACAAATGAAAATTGACGAATGTCAATTGCATAATATGTTTCTCTAGAAATATAAATACAGAACTTTGATAGTAAAATAAAATATAAAAGTTAGTCACAATCACCACATTCATTGTTTCAATACCAAACTTTGGTAGCTTGAGCAGTAGTGTTATGGAAATTGGAAAAAACGACGGGTATTACCACAACACCCAGACCTAAGGACATATTGAAAAGTTCATTTTCAAGAATCGAACCCGGGACTTCCAGAGATAGCAGTGCCTTGAAAACTGGTGCGTACACCACTCAGCCACGGAGGTCGTTATCACAGATTACTAATTAGTTACTAGTAACATACTGCACTCCGCTAAGCCATTTAAATAAATAGCAACTATAACTATAACGCAATAAAGTGGAATTCAGCTTGTACGGCGCAAATTACGAACGGCCGCTCGTTGCATCTCTTTCTATAGTATTTATATTCTATCTCTTTTGCGGACCCAATTTCTATGGATTTTCACCGCCGTCGGTGAGGGCGAGATTTGCGCGCAAGTACATCGAGTGACAGACGCCTGTCGTTATTATCATTATCGTTATCATCTTTGATTTCGCGGTTCCAACAACACCTATTCTTACAAACACTCTAACGAATTTACAACGAATTTCTTGAGAGTAGACAAGTCAAGCTGAGTCTATTATTTATAATAATTAATTATTAAAATACAAGCATCCGTTTTTTTCCGGATCGGTAAAATTCAGTGTAGTGCACAAACGCCCGAAGCGTGTCGCATCTTTTATGTCCAGAGTTGGCTCGTGTAAAAATACTATTATTAAAAGCCTGTCAGATTGACTTTTTCAGACGTCGGCTTAAGTACAGTGGCTCAATATAGCTACCTAAAGGGTACAACGTTGAATGCATTGTATTTAGTTGCCTTTTTTTGTATTGTATTTTTGTATATTTGTTGTATTTGTGTTTTGTGAAATATGGTCGTTAGTCTGAAATAAAGATTTATTTTTATTATTATTATTAAAACTCTTTTCATCGACCTCATCCCATCCCTAGTCTATCCTCACCTGTCACATGTGCCCGTATCGTTTACACCGTCTTTGTTTCTTCCGAGAAGGGGATTAATCTGAAGACACCGATAATAAGCGTAAGGCCGCACAGCGATTTTTTAATCGCGCGATTAAAAATTCGCGCGATTTTTTAATCGTGAGTTTTTTGCTACCACGCACTGCGATAAAAAAATCGCGAAATACACCAACGACAGTGTTGCCAGATTACGAACGTCTGGCTTTCCCCCAGATCTCTCTGAAATCCCCCAAAATACTAGTAAGTATAAAAAAGCTATTGTCTTGTTTTTCATAATATTCCTTGTAATACTTACCTAATTTCATTTGCTTTAATGATCCTTCGTTTAATATTCTTTAGCACTATTCTTATTTTTACTAATAACCCATTATTTAAATTTTTACTTTTTTGCATCCGAGAGCAGTCGCCCGGATAACGAAAGGTCGTGGGTTCGAGTCCCATCGGAGCTGGTTGTGAGACGGGTCGATTTTTTCAAAATACTTTATTTTCCATTTTTCTATAATAACCCATTGTATAATCATTTAGTAGCATTAACTCTCTAGGAGACGGGCAGCAGCGCCTCCTGAACACCAGGCCATACTGCGATCGTCAACCCGCCTGCCAAGCGTGGCGATTATGGCAAACCACCCCAAAATAGCTACGCAACAAGTAAATCAGCCCCCTGTCCCCGGCGGTACCGCTATTCCTAGCTACGGTAGCGGCGGGCTATGGTATCGGCGGGCAGAGAGAGCTGAGAATCCCCGGGGTAAGATCCGGCTACCAACACCGAGGACTCGACCTGGCAACCTACAACACGCGTACACTGAAGCTCGACGCGAAGCTAATGGAAGAGGCAATTAGTAAGTTACATTGGGATATCATTGGGTTATCTGAAGTCTGAAGAGAGGGGGAGGACTCGATTATCCTGCAATCCGGTAACTTACTATACCACCGGGATGGTGACCAACAGTCCCTAGGTAGTGTCGGGTTCATCGTCCACAAGTTCCTTGTCAACAACGTGATCACCATCGGAAGTGTCTTGAGCAGGGTAGCATACCTGATACTCAGAAAATCAAAACGATATTCTCTGAATGTCATCCAGGTCTACGCTCCGACCTCGATTCGATACACGACGATGTCGAAGTGGAGGCTATGTATGAGGAGATCTCTAAAGCCATACATAACTATAAAACCCACTTCACGGTTATGGTGGGGGATTTTAATGAAAATTTGGGGCAACGCTGCGGTGATGAGTTGAGAGTGGGGCAATTTGGATTTGGGCAACGGAACGAAAGGGGCCAGATGCTAGCAGACTTTATGGAGAGAGAGAACTCCTTCTTTAAGAAGCCCGTAACTCCCGTAAGCCGCAAATGGACCTGGATAAGTCCCGACGGTAAAGTAAAAAACGAGATCGATTTTATCATGTCGACAAAGAAGCACATATTCAATGATGACATTGTGATCAACGCTGTTAAGACAGGAAGCGATCACCGCATGGTCTGCGTTGAATATCAACGTCAAGCTTGAAAGATTGCGAATGATAAAATCCACGCTCCGACCAATACCGGCTTAAATTTAAAACCCCGAGTAATCAAACAATTAATACAGTAATCAATCAATAAATACTTTTCCAAAGATAGAAAATAATATTTTTTTATATCTTATTTTTTCTCAGATTACATCTTTTGATAAAATAATTCCTCACTAGAAATATTAAAATTCCAAATTTTGAAAGAATCTCCTCAATCTGGCATCACTGGGCTGACTGGCTGTTGTGTGTATGTGTGCGTAGCATGCGTGCATGTGTGCGTATATAGTCACAGGATATGAATTCTAGCAGTAGAATAGCCCTCCATAGCCATAGTGCGACATGGAGCTTTTCGACAGATTTCTCCGTCAGGGTGGTTGTCTCCATCCCATAGGTGAAGAAGGCAAGACACATTGATTGAAAATCTTTGCCTTTGTCTTGAGATAAAGATACATGTTGTGTTTTTTGTAGATTAGTTTTCGAACTTGATTGGAGTTTTTTTCTTGTTATTTCAGAAAATGTTATGTTGGGTGCGTTTTATGAAAATTGAGACATCCAGTTTTAGTTCTCCTGCGGATCTCATTATTTCTGATTCGATCGAGCAGGGAAATACCAAGCATCGCTCTCTCCATTGCTCGCTGGGTGACTTTGAGTCTTCTTATGAGACCCATTGTAAAAGACCACGTCTCACTTCCATAGGTCATTACTGGCAACACACACTGATCAAGAATTTCGTCTTGAGACATTGGGGTATTTCGGATGCAAATATATGCCGGAGCTTCCCGAATGCTGCCCATCCTAGCTGGATTCGACGAGAGATCTCTTTCTCAAAGTTGGACTTACCTTACTGGACCGTCTGTCCCAGGTAAACATAGTGGTCGACAACTTCGAGTGTAATGTTCCCAACATTAACTGGAGCGAGTGCAACATGGGCATGACGACCGATTTGGCGCAGGGGTAGGCTACCCACCTTCTGCGCCAGCGGTCTCGGGTTCGATTCCCGAACAAGACAAATATTTGCGTGCATGAACATGTCTATTTGTCTTGGTCTGGGTGTTTACTATGTATATTAAGTATGTATTTACAAACAAAAAGTATTTAAGTATATATTTATCCGTTATCAAGTTTTCTATGATACAGTTTCTTAATGAAATTAAAATGGGCTTAGATAAATGGTGTGAATGTGAGAAGTTATTTATTTATTTATTTATTAAACATGATTTTCGTTTTGTCCATGTTCATCTTAAGACCCACTCTTTGAGAAGCATTACTGAGATTTTCGAGCATTGTGTTCAGGTCTTCCAAGGTCTCAGCCATAAGAACTACATCATCGGCAAACCGAAGGTGTGTTAGGTACTCGCCATTGATACTGATGCCGCATCCTTTCCAGTCCAGAAGCCTATAAATATCCTCCAACAGAAACAGTGAACAGTTTCGGAGAGGTGACGTCTCCTTGTCTCACCTCACTGTAGTTGGATAGGATTAGAGCTCTGGTTCTGTAACGGGACTGACATGGTGGCGTTTTGGTATAAGTACCTCAGCACCTCGATGTACCTTTTTACATCCATTTAGACATCCAAAAAACACAATATTAAGTACATAAATTACGTATTTTCTGTTCGTCAAAACAGCGTTTGACCGTTTAGTTGTCACTGCGGCTGAATGGTACCGACCGACGACGATAGGTAATAGGCGTTATTGAACCGACGTCGACCAGAAGATGAGTCATATCATAACAGAACATAAGTAGGTATACCGTCGCGTTCAGACCTTTAATATGAAAATAGAATACTGGTACTCGTAGTTCTATCTGACTATCTATAGTACGCATGAGCGGGACGTCAATTAACCCAGCGGCCGCGGACGGAACGATTTAGTTGAAGATTTTATAATAAGTGAAACATAATAATTACTATTATATGAAAAGAAAGAAAGAAAGAAAGAATTATATTTTTTTACTATTATATTTTTTTACGCTACGTTTTAAGCAATTTTTTTAATAAGTTTTTTAGCGTACTAAAAAAGGAAAGATTAAATCTTTCAGAGCAAACTACGAGTACGAGTTTGATTTTTTGTTTGTTTGTAATGCCTAAACTCAATAAACCTACTGGACTGATTTTCAAAGCTTTATTATTTCTGATTGACATGAATATATTTAAACACGATATTCCTACGGAAATGGGTACCACGTAAAACACCGTGGAGTCCCTATGTAAGAATGAAATAGTTTCCAAACTATCAAGAATTAAACTTGAAAGTAAAAAAACATATTTTAAAGCTATATTTCACCCGCGGCTTCACTTACTCGAGTTCGACTCCGAGTAACGGAGTTCACACTTTAGATCTTTTTATTAACAACTAGTGGCTTCATTGCGGTTTTACCCGCGTAGTACTCGTTCCCGTGGGATATCTCGATAAAATATAGCTTATGCTACCGGGCAAGAATGTAGCTTTCTACTGGTGAAAGAATTTTCAAAATCGGTCCAGTATTTGAATTTATTCGTTACAAACAAAAATACAAATCTTTTCTCTTTATAATATTAGTATGGATATTCTTTCCTATTTTTCCATACAAACGTTTGACCCCGTTTCCCTCGATCTCCTTAGAATGTGAATTTTGAGAAGTACATTCCTAGCGGATGCCTTGGTATAATAACTATCTGCATGCCAAACTTCAACGCTATCCATTCAGTGACCTGAGCTTTGCGTCGATAGATCAGTCAGTAACGGTCGCTGCCTTTAATATTTTGTCGTAGGATGAATGGATTAATCGATTTTTGTGAAAATACTAGATTTTGCAAGAACACGGATAGTTACACAATGATATAATACCCTAAATCCTATCTTTATTAAGTAAGATTGAGAAATGTCATAATCTATGTCTATATATCCGGTTTTTCGCAAAATTCTTAGTATTTTGTAAATTAAACTATGCAGAAAACTGACATTTTCAACTGCACGTACATACCTACCTACCACTAAAATCTAGTCGATAAGATTCAAGGCTTGACATTTCAAAGCTTTTCGACCTCAGATACTAAGCCATAAGTTTGCAAAATTGCAAAATTCTGTAATTGAATTTCCAAAAATCCTCTTAAAGTGCTCCCCTACACTCCCCAAGGAAAATACATACCAAATGTCAGTTTCTTGCGCCCAGTAGTTTCTGATGTGCGTTGTCTGTCAGTCAGCCAGTAACGCAAGAGTTTTATATTTTGTAAATTTTTTAAATGATAATAAAAAATATATAATAAAATAAGTACTTATACTTTAATTTTTACTTATTTACTTCAAAGTTTAAACATACAGATAATATTCAAAAATGGAAAAAAAACACTCCTGTATTATAACTTTTACCCGATAGCGACAGAATATTTTCTAGAAATGGGCACGCCTCCCGCCGGGTTAAGACGCGCGATTATTTCACAGCAAACAGCGATTTTTTATTCGCGCGATTTTTAAATCGCGAGTGCGTGTACCTACATACAATTCCATGAGTTACAAAATCGCGATTTTTAATCGCGCGAATTTTAATCGCTGTGCGGGCTTAGCCTAAGGCTCGAACTTGTCTAACTGTCTAACAGGGTCTGACTAAGGGGAGCCTTAAGTCCCTAGTTTGGAAATATAGGTACCATGGGCAACAGCGTCTCTTAACCACTTGTAAGGCTAAAATGGCTTGCACGCCGCGCCCCGTCCCAACATACTTTTAGTTCGTGCAAGGGCGATACGCGCGCACACGAATTTTGTTGCTAACTGGTTAAGGCCCGTGGTATCGCCAACGACCTTGGCCATAGAAAAGTTGCCTAATTTTCCCGCCCGCTACGCGCACAAAAACAGCTTAAACACACGTTTCGTCAAAACTATGTATTATTTTAAAACGAAAAATGCTCAGTTTTAAGTTCAACAAGTTAGCAATCTCTTCCTGAAAGAAACGTGAAAATATCACTTGTAGTTTAGAAGCAGTAGCGTATTAGAAGTTGAAAACAGCTTCATTTCAATGTTTTTTTTTAATAGTATCTTAAAGACTATGTTTTTTTTAAATGCTCAGATTGAAGTTTCTATATCAATATTTAATATATATTAATTCTGGATTCATCAGTAGGCTAATTTATGAGTTTTAGGGCCTCAAAAATGATCATTTCACGACTACATGCACCTTAAGCGACGCTGTTGCCCATAGTACTTACCATTTTTATAATTATGATAAACTTATTATCATCAATACTTAATATTTAATAATATTTTAATATTTTTCAGTTCTTCAAAATTTCCACATTAATCAACGATTTTTCATTGTGTTAAAAATCTCCCCCCCCCCCCCCCCCCTTCACCGCCCCCCCATTTAAAATACCATTACCACATGATTATCAATTTTCTTTGTACTTATCAATTTTGGTTTACTAGGTATGCGCTTATATTCAATCAATAATTATATAATGTGGTTATAAAAATGTAAAAAAGAAATGCATTTCGTAAAAAGATCTTCCTTCCTATCAAATACTAGCGGCCGCCCGCGGTTTCACCCGCGTGGTACCCGTTCCCGTGGGAATATCGGGATAAAATATAACCTATGTCATTCGGGAAGACTGTAGCTTTCTAACGGTGAAAGAATTTTCTAAATCGGTCCAGTACTTTTTGAGTTTATTCGTTACATACAAAAATACAAATCTTTCCTCTTTATAATATTATAAAGTATAGAAGTATAGATTGTTACTCACTTTCTAGAACATTTTCTATTTGAATTTTGTTATTGAATTTAATAAACACCAACGCATATGATTCAATCTCCTCCCCTTGACCGCAACATCTCAATTTGCGTCAGTCAAACCTTACACCTTAACCCGCGTCAACGGGAAAATATTCGTCGCCTACAATTCATAGCAAAAACCCCATTTTCGTGAAACAAAAAACGGTACGAAACTAAAGGACAACGGACTAAATAAAATTATTTCTCTTCTTTATATCAAGGGTTTCCTTTTTATGCCCTCGTTTTTCTTCGCTTAAGCCTTGGCTTTTAAAATAGCTACCGTTTATTTGTCTTTTCTTATTTTGGGCAATAATATTGCAGTTTGAAGTGTAGTGGCAAAATATTTTGAGTAATAGTAATGTAATAGAAACAAGTTTGTAGTAATTATTATCTGTAGTGGCAAAATATTTTGAGTAATAGTAATGTAATAGAAACAAGTTTGTAGTAATTATTATCTGTAGTGGCAAAATATTTTGAGTAATAGTAATGTAATAGAAACAAGTTTGTAGTAATTATTATCTGTAGTGGCAAAATGTTTTGAGTAATAGTAATGTAATGGAAACAAAACGGTAAAACAAACATCACTCATCTTAGACAATATTAGAAGATGTGAAAGTTTAGACTGATGTTTCTACTCAATCACGCCAAAACGGCTGAACGGATTTGGCTGAAATTTGGAACACAGATACTTTGAAGCCTGGAGAGGAACATAGGCTACTTTTATTCCGGAAATATATCAAGTTTCCGCCTGAAAACGTCGTGTAGTCCACGCAGGCGAAGCCACGGGCGGAAAGCAAGTAATGTTTTAAATGGAAACAACACGATAAAACAGACATCACACATCTTAAACAATATAAGTAGTTACTTTGTTCCGGCAAGATGACGGTTTAGGTTTCACACTACTGGCTTTCCGCGGTTTTCCCGCGTGGTACCCGTTCCCGTGGGAATATCGGGATGAAATATAGCCCATGGCACTCGGGAGTAATGTAGCTTTGTACTGGGAAAAGAATTATTAATAAAGATTGAGTAGTTACTGAGGTTAAAGACAAACATACAAACAAAAAGCAAATCTTTCCTCAAAATATTAGTGTAGATTATTATAGTTACAAATGGGTATTTGACTGTTTACGAAATGTAGACATTTAATTATGAAATTCAGAAATTTAACATTAGTAAATAACAAATGTGAAAAAATAAATTCAATCTGTATTCTAACAAGCGAATTATGACCTACTTAATTGTGACTCTAGCTATCTCTTTTTAAAACGAAATTTTCTATGGCGAGAGTATGGCAATTCCTATTATCATCAGCTTTAACCACCTCTGTGGTCTATTGGTTCACACCACCGATTTCAGACCAAGAGGTCCCGGGTTCGATTCCCAGTGGGGTTACATATTGTATTCGGTTTGGTTGGTGGTACAACTTGTTCTTAGTCCGCCTGCTAGCTACCACCGTCTTATCTAAGTCTGACGCCATCACAATAAATGTTTTCAGCGTTATTGTGTGATTGAGGATTCCGGGAGTAGTGCGCTTCTACCTTCAGCCTTATCACTACTTAACATCGTGTGATGAAGGCTAAGTGCTGCCTTGTGGATAAAAAAAGCTACTTTATAGGTCCCATTGCTGAGGCATAGCCTTTCTTCATTCGATGGACAGAGAAAAATAGAGATTAGTAAAGTTCAGAATATGTTGAAAGCTTTTTACTTGATGTCACTCAATGTAAATTTAATTGACTATGATAAATGTCAGAGCATTCGTTTGGACAGTGAAAGATCGAGGGTTCGAGTCCCATCGGAGCTAGTTGTAAGATGTCGACCTTTTTTAATACATCTATATAATTATATTATAAAGATTTCTATGTATGTAATGAAGTTAAAAAATACTGGACTGATTTCATACATTCTTTAACTTTTAATAGGTATGTTACGTTATCCCAAATTAACAAAGGCTTTATTTTATCCCGATATTCCCACGGAAACGGGGACCACGTAAGTAAAACCGCGTGGATCCGTTAATTTTCGATATTTTCACTCAGAAATCTGCAGTGGCTTTGCAAATTTGTCCTGCTGCTTTTGCTGGGCAGTCATAGGACGAGTGTTATTGCGACTGCATTTGCGGTGGAATAAAAAATCAAAATGGATGACGATGCAGTCAATTATTTATAAAAGTGGGCTATTATTGATTATCATTTATTTTTGTAACTTGGAATGTTATAATTAACAATGACACTAAAATAATTTTATTTTTTACTTTGCTACTAATTGAGTGATTTGCTACTAATAACTAAGAAGGGTCAATGATGTAAAATATTTCATGGCTAAAGTTTGCGTATTAACACTGATAAAATATGTTATAGATAATGTGTTAATAAGAATTATCGAATCCGATAAAAGTTCTTTTACTTAAATTAGATACTTATGCAAGTAAATATAAGATTACTGTCCCGTATTTCTACGTAGTATAATGTTCGTAACGCAAACATATTTAACTGGAGTACCTCTCTGTTATACATGGTTTTTATCTTTTCGTGTCATCTTTAGGGAAATAAGGCTTTGCATGAAAAAGTATCTGCGACGAGAATATTTATGCTGCGACTTTCTTGGTACGACTTTATTGGCACCAAATGATGGCTTAAAGAAATATTATGGGCCTTTTTTCATATTTTTTCGTCATAAAACTGTATTAAGTACAGTGCACGACCATTTTGAAGTCTCGGAAGAAAGGTAAGTTGGTACTTTTATAGATAAAGCGATGTGTTCGTAAGATTTTATAAAAATTAAGTACCAAAAACTAAAACCCGACTACTGAAAAATCACGCTCTAAAAAGTATGAAACAAGAAAATATTCTCATCTGAAATTGCCGTGGTCGTATGCCACTTTTCCCTAGAATGAAAATATTGTTTTGTTATAGTAAGGGGCATACGACCACGGCAATTTCAGATGAGAATATTTTCTTGTTTCATACTTTTTAGAGCGTGATTTTTCAGTAGTCGGGTTTTAGTTTTTGTACTTAATTTTTATTTATATTATTTTGGGGTCATAATTTTGCGCTGTGTATTGCCGGCACATAAAAAGAATGGCACTACCCTCTCTCTTGTCGTGGGTGTCTTAAGAGTCGAAAGAGGGAAAACTGCATTAGGAGATAGGCAGCAGCGTCTCCATGTTACAGCAAGCCATACTGCGATCGCCAACACTTTTTATCATGTCGACCAAGAAGCACATATTCAATGATGTCAGTGATCAACGCTGTTAAGACAGGAAGCGATCACCGCATGGTCAGAGGCACATTGAATATCAACGTTAAGCTTGTAAGATCGCGGCTGATAAATCCAAGCTCCGACCAATACCGGCTCAAATTCAAGGCAATGGCTCTTATGCAGCTTAAAAACAACAAGGCGGCGGGCGGAATCACAACAGAGCTTCTGAGAGCGGGAAGCCGATACTTAAAGTTCTTCAGAAGCTTTTCAATTCAGTCATCCTCGAGGGCAAAACGCCAAAGGCATGGGACATAAGCGTTTTTCAAGAAACCCTTTAGAGAGTCTTATCACCCGATAAGACTAAGAGTATAACTTGCCACTTTGCTTTGCGTTCGTGGACTATGAGAAAGCCTTTGATTTGATCGAGACCTGTGGGCGGTACTGCAGTCTCTACAGAGGTGCCAAGTAGACTACAGGTACATGAATCGATGTGCTCAGGTACTTATACCAAAATGCCATTATGTCAGTCCGATTACAGAACCAGAGCTCTAATCCTCTCCAACTACAGCGAGGTGTGAGACAGTGAGACGTCATCTCTCCAAAACTGTTCACAGCTGCGTTGGAGGATATTTTTTAAGCTTCTGGATTGGAAAGGATACGGCATCAACATCAATGGCGAGCACCTAACACACCTACGGTTTGCCGATGATGCAGTTCTTCTTCTTAAGGCTGAGACCTTGGAAGACCTGAACACAATGCTCGAAGATCTCAGTAATGCTTCTCTAAGAGTGGGTCATAAGATGAACACGTATAAAACGAAAATTTTATGTGAAATGCCCATGTTGCACCTGCTCCAGTTAATGTTGGGGACATTACACTCGAAGTTGTTGACCACTTTGTTTATCTCGGGCAAACGGTCCAGTTAGTTAAGTCCAACTCGAGAAAGGATCTCTCGATGAATCCAGCTCGGATGCGCAGTGTTCGGGAAGCTCCGGCATATATTCGCGTCCGAAATACCTCAATGTCTCAAGACGAAAGTTTTTGACCAGGTGTGTGTTGCCAGTAATGGACGTGAGACTGACCTATAGAAGTCAGACGTGGTCTTTTACTATGTATCTCATAAGAAGGCTCAAAGTCACCCAGCGAGCAATGGAGAGAGCGATGCTTGGTATTTCCTGCTCGATCGAATCAGAAACGATGAGATCCGCAGAAGAACTAAAACAACCGAAGGATTGCATCGTTGAAGTGGCAGTGGGCGGGACACATAGCGCGGAGAACCGATGGTCGTTGGTGCGGTAAGTTTCTCGAATGGCGATCTTGTACCGGACGACTTTCCGTGGGCAGGCCCCCTACAGGGTGGACCAACGATCTGGTCAAAGTCGCGGGAAGCCGCTGGATGCGGGCAGCGCAGGATCCATTGTTGTGGAGTTCCTTGGGGGAGGCCTATGCCCAGCAGTGGGCGTCGTTCGGCTAATATGATGAACTAAATTATTACCTAATAATGTGAGTCTACCTACCTATTTTCGTCAAACAATGCTGGGGTGGTATGGAATGCCATAAACATACATTATATTATACAAGGGCCTAATCATGTAGGATAATATTTGCTAGGGGAAATAGTCTTAGTTCGCTGTCCCTGTAAAGATGTCAAAATTCGATTTATGTAAGCAAAGCCACAAGCAACAACCAATAAAATATATATTTTTGAAACGAGCTCACCAAGAGCTTTCATTTGATACCAAACACGATATTCTATTTTTAAAAAAGTTTTTTAGTTCACAAGTTTATGTCTTCTAGAGGGCGCCATATTCAATTTCATGTGACGTGACATAGCCTATAACCAGCAGACAATCGAGACGCTTCCAACGATACCTCAATTGTGAATATATGATCAGCAGTTTAGAAGTTATGCGGGAACAGATGAACATACATACATACATACATACATACCGGTCAAACTCATAACCCTCCTTTTTTTGCTTTGCCGTAGTCGGGTAATAAATATAAATAGAAGCCTATTTTATCACAGTATTAGTCTGTCGGATATTTAAACTTTTAAGTAGGTACTATTTCGGCTTTCAAGCATGTGTGCTAAATTTCGTCAGTTCTGTTATGTTTGTCCACGATTTTATCAAAAACTACAAGTCATATCGAAATGATTATTTGAGTGAGTGTGTATTCCAACTTAGGGAACAGTTAAAGTTTCGTCAACCGGTTCAGTAGTTCTTGAGATATGGATTATTATATGGATATGGATATGGATTATTGTACACAAAAAAATAAGAAATAAAAGTAATTTAAAAAATTAAGTCCAAGAAGTAACTGTCAACTGAAAAGGAAAAAATAATATCTTTAAAGTATTTTTCAGGTCGGTGCCAGCCAGGAGCAAGAAAAAGGCATCGAGTTTAAAAAAAGGTAGATACTTTAAAGGTACAATTTTTTTTCATTTCACTTGACATTTCTTTCACATTTGACATTCTTTTTGAAGTCGGTAACATTTTTTAAGTTGATTGCAAAAACATTATAATTATGATGTCAAATGAATTTTATTACCCGACTACGGCAAAGCAAAAAAAGGAGGGTTATGAGTTTGACCGGTATGTATGTATGTATGTATGTATGTTCATCTGTTCCCGCATAACTTCTAAACTGCTGATCATATATTCACAATTGAGGTATCGTTGGAAGCGTCTCGATTGTCTGCTGGTTATAGGCTATGTCACGTCACATGAAATTGAATATGGCGCCCTCTAGAAGACATAAACTTGTGAACTAAAAAACTTTTTTAAAAATAGAATATCGTGTTTGGTATCAAATGAAAGCTCTTGGTGAGCTCGTTTCAAAAATATATATTTTATTGGTTGTTGCTTGTGGCTTTGCTTACATAAATCGAATTTTGACATCTTTACAGGGACAGCGAACTAAGACTATTTCCCCTAGCAAATATTATCCTACATGATTAGGCCCTTGTATAATATAATGTATGTTTATGGCATTCCATACCACCCCAGCATTGTTTGACGAAAATAGGTAGGTAGACTCACATTATTAGGTAATAATTTAGTTCATCATATTAGCCGAACGACGCCCACTGCTGGGCATAGGCCTCCCCCAAGGAACTCCACAACAATGGATCCTGCGCTGCCCGCATCCAGCGGCTTCCCGCGACTTTGACCAGATCGTTGGTCCACCCTGTAGGGGGCCTGCCCACGGAAAGTCGTCCGGTACAAGATCGCCATTCGAGAAACTTACCGCACCAACGACCATCGGTTCTCCGCGCTATGTGTCCCGCCCACTGCCACTTCAACGATGCAATCCTTCGGTTGTTTTAGTTCTTCTGCGGATCTCATCGTTTCTGATTCGATCGAGCAGGAAATACCAAGCATCGCTCTCTCCATTGCTCGCTGGGTGACTTTGAGCCTTCTTATGAGATACATAGTAAAAGACCACGTCTGACTTCTATAGGTCAGTCTCACGTCCATTACTGGCAACACACACCTGGTCAAAAACTTTCGTCTTGAGACATTGAGGTATTTCGGACGCGAATATATGCCGGAGCTTCCCGAACACTGCCCATCCGAGCTGGATTCATCGAGAGATCCTTTCTCGAGTTGGACTTAACTAACTGGACCGTTTGCCCGAGATAAACAAAGTGGTCAACAACTTCGAGTGTAATGTCCCCAACATTAACTGGAGCAGGTGCAACATGGGCATTTCACATAAAATTTTCGTTTTATACGTGTTCATCTTATGACCCACTCTTAGAGAAGCATTACTGAGATCTTCGAGCATTGTGTTCAGGTCTTCCAAGGTCTCAGCCTTAAGAAGAAGAACTGCATCATCGGCAAACCGTAGGTGTGTTAGGTGCTCGCCATTGATGTTGATGCCGTATCCTTTCCAATCCAGAAGCTTAAAAAATATCCTCCAACGCAGCTGTGAACAGTTTTGGAGAGATGACGTCTCACTGTCTCACACCTCGCTGTAGTTGGAGAGGATTAGAGCTCTGGTTCTGTAATCGGACTGACATAATGGCATTTTGGTATAAGTACCTGAGCACATCGATTCATGTACCTGTAGTCTACTTGGCACCTCTGTAGAGACTGCAGTACCGCCCACAGGTCTCGATCAAATCAAAGGCTTTCTCATAGTCCACGAACGCAAAGTAAAGTGGCAAGTTATACTCTTAGTCTTATCGGGTGATAAGACTCTCTAAAGGGTTTCTTGAAAAACGCTTATGTCCCATGCCTTTGGCGTTTTGCCCTCGAGGATGACTGAATTGAAAAGCTTCTGAAGAACTTTAAGTATCGGCTTCCCGCTCTCAGAAGCTCTGTTGTGATTCCGCCCGCCGCCTTGTTGTTTTTAAGCTGCATAAGAGCCATTGCCTTGAATTTGAGCCGGTATTGGTCGGAGCTTGGATTTATCAGCCGCGATCTTACAAGCTTAACGTTGATATTCAATGTGCCTCTGACCATGCGGTGATCGCTTCCTGTCTTAACAGCGTTGATCACTGACATCATTGAATATGTGCTTCTTGGTCGACATGATAAAAAGTGTTGGCGATCGCAGTATGGCTTGCTGTAACATGGAGACGCTGCTGCCTATCTCCTAATGCAGTTTTCCCTCTTTCGACTCTTAAGACACCCACGACAAGAGAGAGGGTAGTGCCATTCTTTTTATGTGCCGGCAATACACAGCGCAAAATTATGACCCCAAAATAATATAAATAAAAATTAAGTACAAAAACTAAAACCCGACTACTGAAAAATCACGCTCTAAAAAGTATGAAACAAGAAAATATTCTCATCTGAAATTGCCGTGGTCGTATGCCCCTTACTATAACAAAACAATATTTTCATTCTAGGGAAAAGTGGCATACGACCACGGCAATTTCAGATGAGAATATTTTCTTGTTTCATACTTTTTAGAGCGTGATTTTTCAGTAGTCGGGTTTTAGTTTTTGTACTTAATTTTTTTCATAAAAATTTTGCTCGTGCTCAACAACAAGATAGAACTACATTTAGGTATAGTTTTTGAAATACCAAGGTCTGGAATACACGTCTGTCAGAGTACTGCTGTACTGAGTAGGATGGAAACAAAAATGTCACGTCAGTGGCAGAGGGTTCAATAATTAAGTGTTGTGAATACCTAAGTTTAACATAAAACAATCGCTACTATATAACCAAGTTTTCAGCGAAAATTCAAATCAGTGCCAACAAAAATCGACCAACTTTATCATCACAATGTTAAATTAAGAGACCCATGAAGAGGACTACACCAAAACAACACATTGTTTTAAATGAAATCAAATGTATAATTATTGTCGTTGAATATTAACAGAGTTTCGTAAATTCGACCTACAAAAACGAGTTGGGTTAATCTGTGCAAAAAGTTAATTCAAAATGTTTGTTGTTACAAATTCTCTCACAAACGAATCTGGTTAATGAACCGAATGAAGTGTTAAGGGGCAGCTTTAACACGAAGCTATTTTTTTTTATTGTAACTAAAGCAAAGCTCACTTTTTCCGAGCATCATTCTTTATCCCATGAACACTTGTACCCATGCGGTGAATATAAAAATACTGATGATGAAACTATTGAAGTTGACGTTTACATAGAAAATAATAATATGATCACGAGAACGAAAGTTTTTCAGTTTGCGCGGGAAATAAGAAAATTTAAGCGCTCGTTTAGCGCTCCTTAGCGCTATAGACATAACCTTATGGCTTTTGACATAAAAATGCATGCACAGAATGCGTGCTGCTGATATTGTCTATAACAAATGCATCAGTTGGAATTTCAACAAATAAAATATAATTTCTTAGTCGATTATAACAGTTAAAATTCTAATTTCATAGTTAAGACAAGAAAACGCTTGTCAGGTCCGCTAATATGTATTATGTTTTATTTTTGCGCTTCATTCACTGCAAAATACCCTTATCCCTAGTCTAAAATTGCAAAGTTAATGCTCGGCGGTGTGCACACGACATGTTGTTAGTACGCGTGAAGGACTGTCACCGGAATTATACGAAAGTGGTGAAGTGGATGAAGAAACAAGGCAAAAGCTAAGAATCATTAGGATAATATAAAGTTAAACCCTTTGGAGTAAGAAGATACTAGTTTTGTGAAATAAAGTAGTTCCACTTGACAGTGTTTAGCGCTTTCAGCTAGCTATTACGGCAGATAAGATTTTTTTTGTATATTGGGATAGTGACAAAAAACTTAATATCTCAATCTCCTTGGTGCGTAAGGTTAATCATTGACAGTAGCTAGCTACCTTGGACCTCGGTGTACTTATGTTGACTGACTAAAATAATGAATAACTAGAATGTACCAGGAGCATTTTTACAAAGAGCAGCTTTCCCTTATCCCTCGTCTATAATTGCAAAGTTAATGTTCGGCGGTGTGCACACGACATGTTGTTAGTACGCGTGATGGATCGTCACCTCATAATTATACGAAAGTGGTGGAGTGGATGAAGGAACGGGGCGAAGGTGGAAGCGGGGTCATTAGTAATGTAGACCGGTGACAGTTATATATAAGAGTCATATACTTTATTATTCTTTCGCTAAGGAACAATAATGAGGAGTGTCGGAACAGAACATGTTAATTCCACTTTCCATTTTTTTTTGTTTTTTGCGGTAATGCGTTCTTAAGCTATGATTCTATGTCCTATTAAAAGTATACGGTGCTAAACCTGTTAAAACTCTTTGAAATCCTGCCATCAAAAATGCAATTCGGAACAAAATGTGTTATTTCCATGAAATAATTTGAAATTTGTACAAATTTCATATTATTTCATGGATAGTATACGTTTAAGATTATCGAGAAAATGAGGAATTTATCAGGCTAACCGAGAAAAAAAAATCATAGGGATCTGAGCCTTATATATATTTTTTTTAAATTTTGAACGCTTGAATTCAAGCGCCGGGAGCGGAGAGGTTAAATTAGTATAAGTATAACAATATTTAATATAAGTTTAATATTTCTAGTAAATATAAGTTTAAAATGCTGGTTTGAAAAGTATATTTTGTATTATTTCGGAACATAAGCTGTTAATTCCATAAATTTTCGGAACAAAACATGTTAAATCAATGTTTTTTCCATTCAGTCGGACCAAAACCTGTTATTTCCATTTTGTATTTTTAGATACTACCTTTATTATTATGTAATTTAATTTCAAAGCTACAGAAATTGTATCCAAATATGACCCTCTTTACCTTACATAAAGTAGATATTCCCATACAAAACAATTAGTAACAAGTTTTTTCAATTTACCCAAAAGTAATTTATACTTAGTGGAAATAACAGGTTCTGTTCCGACACTCCTCTTTCAAGTTATGTAGTGTTTGTTGGTTATTTATTTAAGTTCATGATTGTAGAATTCTTTACGAAGGTGACATAGCCAGTATGTGACTAAACCCTCTTTTCAAAAAAGAATAAAAAACAATTTTGTTGCTTAGCCTGGGAAGCCATTTCCATACTGAAAGTTATGTTTTTGGTACCAAAATTAAAGATCCCGGAGCTATTTTTTGCCTACTCAAGTAACATCGCTGTGGGTATATGCGCCATCGTTTTTTTGGTATCGCAGTAAAAACTCGCTTTATCCAGGTTTTTGGGCTCGTGGAGGTTGGACCCAGCCAGTGCGGATCAGGCGCGGATCCAGGGTTTTATTCACGTAGTAAAATGATAAACGCAAAAAAAAATATTTGGTAAAATTGTGTGTCAGGGGGGCCGCACCTGGTGCGGATCCACTCCCCGTTCGAGGACAAAATAAAAATTATAATGAATAACTTTTATCCAATCTGCACGCGGATACAGCACTCGAGAACGACAAAGAATCTACGCCATCGGTCCGCAAACCTTGGGACACCTTGGAATGAGTAGGTATTTGTCGAGCTGATCTCGACAAAAGCTTCACGTTTAAAAGCCAACAGTGTAAATATTATAAAAAATCTAGTATCACAATATTTTGTCTGAAATCATTATTTTCTTCCAAGAAACTTTGAGTTCTTATCGGTGAATCCAACTTAAGGCGCTACTCGGAAAAATATGGACTTTTTGATTTAAAACTATAGGGCGGTTACAGTTGTTAAAAATCTGGCAATAAGATATATATTTCTTCATACCTTTATCTAGAATCGTATAGTTTCAAAAACACGATTTTATGATTTTGCCTCGACACTTTTTATTTTCGAAAAGACCTCTAAAAAATACGAAAAGTGAAGATTATTCTTAAATGGGGTTACTTACACTATTGGAAATTGGTTTAATTAGTGGACACCAATAATATTGAGGATCGTATAGAAGCATTTTTTTTAAATCGCTGTAGTTTTTTAATACGATCGATTCGATACGATCCGCAAAATCGGTCTCGCTCCCGCGCGCGTCGTTTTCTCATTGCTATCTCGCTTCAGCACATTTTTTCCGAGTATCGCCTTAAGCTGTTAGTTAAAAAATAAAATTGAGGCTTACTAGCTAATCTGAAAGCTGTGCTCATAGAGAAGGTTAATACCTGGTTTAAAGTGTACCTTTCAGCTGATCGCAGTTCACTGGATTTTAAGTGGGCAGCTTCAAAATGCGACACAGAGTAGAGTAAGCAGTACAACAACAAAATTGTAATATTTTGGCGAGTTAACAGAGCCTTGATTTTGCAGGTATTGACATAAAACATTGAGAATCACCTCCTTTTAACCCTAGAATACTAATGTTAGTCGATTCGACTAACACTGCACCCAAATATTGCTGTCTCTTTGTAGTGAATGCACCATGCGATTTGATCGTTCGTGTCAACTCAGTCGCAGGTCGGATGTTTACAGGAGTGACGGTGTCGAGCCGGTAAGTACAGCCATTTTGGAAATAATTCGTTTTTGTTAGTCGATATGACTAATGATTAGTATTTATGTAACTTTTGCGATAAATGTCTTTGTGTTATTATCGTGAATTTTGTTTAATTTTAGATTGAAAATGACCTAGTAATAAACTTAATTATACGGACGAAGAGTTGGCGTGATACCCCAAGAGCTATCCGATATTTTTGTAAAAAATTCAATAACAGGCCAAATTTTTGTAAACGGCCCTTAAATATAATTTTAAGAGCCTATATTTTGGAATCCAACATAATATCGCATTGGAAGGTATAAAAAAAAAGTTATACCCCGAAAATGGTGCAATTCTTTCAGCAAATATGCTATCACCAATTTTATCGTTAACATGTGTTTATGATCACCATATCTAAGCACCAAAGTCGAAATCCATAAATATATAAAACGGGAAACTAATACTTTAGGAAGAAGTCGGTTGTTTCTGATAGCATTTTTAACATAGGTGTAATGCCAATTTGAGTTTACGTAGAGAGATTTTTTTTAAGTTTATTTGTTTTTCATTTACAAATATAGGGGGATTATATACTTTTACGAAAGATAATAATAAATGTGTCCAAATGTTAAGTGAATAACACTTATACCATTTTTGCCTATTTTTTATAGATTTTTTAAAACTTTGTATTTGTTTTTTTTTAATGTCGCTGTCATAAATATTGGTGGATTACTAATGAATTATTTATTAAACTAGATAACCCAATTTTCAATGTTAAGAAATTACTGATATAGAATTATTGTTGAGTCTCCATAGAGCGAATTAGTTTGGCTCTCGGGCTATGATATTTTAATGATGAGGACAGTGATGGTGATGTGGAATCTGCTGGAAGTGAGATAGAAGACCAGTTAGAGATCGAGCAGCTGGAACAAACGGATGAAGAAGAAGATAGGCCAACTGAGGTCATATTATCCAATGTATCTAACCCAGATTCATCTATAATATCCAAGGAGATTATTGTCCGTATAAAAAACATCGCACGACCAAATCTATGGGCTCAAAGTGCACCAAAAATATATGCGGCGAACATAAAGTTGAAATATGTGTCAACTGCAATAAAAACTAATAATATTTTTTTTTATGTATTCTTAAAACATTGTTCTATAATATTTAAGTTTATTTAGAGGAGGTTAAAGTTTTTTATTATATTTGTTTAAAAATTAATGAGACTGATGTTTGGATCTCACTAAAATAATTCATAAATATTTTAACTGTGTTGATTACTTAATAAATACTTTAAACTGACTTTATTTTTTATTTTAAATAAGATAAAATAAACCAATAATTAAAATAAGATATAATATATATGTATTTGTACTATATAACTATTATTAGGTAGGTTTATATAGGTGTTAGTCGAAACGACTAATAATAAGTATTTCCGCATAAAAAATATGATTAGTATTCTAGGGTTAAAGGTGTTTCGATATTAATAACGTTACAATGGGATTTCATACCTTCAGTAGACTTAATTCATCTAGGCCATATCACCTGGGTGAATTAAGTCTACCAAAAAGTATACGTAATTCACCAAGGTGATTTAAGTGCACTCTTAAGTAGACTTAATTCACCCAGGTGATTTAGGTGCACCCTTAGACTTAATGCACCCAGGATATGGAGTGCACTACTTGAGTGCGACAAACGAATGTGCGATTAACGTTTGTGCGAAATAACTTTACGTCGATTACCTATTTTATAATTTTATCTTACCTATCTGCTGTTTTATGGGCAGTTACGCCAAAAAAAAAATGCAGACTTTTTAAAAGCACTCCCCAATTTTCAGATTTTATGTCGTCCTAGAGCAATGAGACCAAGACCAATCGACGCAGAAAAAAGAGCTGATTATTACCTTATGCTTAGTTGAGTTACGACCTTTTTCGAGATACGACCTTTCTGTTTTCCACCGTCGATATATATATATTTGTAACTTGAGTGGAAATTACATTGAGTTTCATCTAAACCGGCCAAGAAACAAAAGAGTTGGCCGCCATCTTAAATTTTTAATTATTTTTAACATTGCGTTGCTGATTTTTCGTCAAAATTGTACCAAAAACTGAGTTTTATCAAAATCGGTCTACAAACGTGAATTTTAATTCATAAAAATGCGAGCTATGAAGAAACAAACAAAAAACCTGCGCAGTTGCAATATTCAGTACAAAATTTTCTTCTGCGCAGATTTTATTGTCTATGGTTGGGTTTAACTTATATGCTGCGTATTATATGCGACTGCACATAGCTCGGTATAAACTATTTCACCAAGGCGCGTTTTTTTTAAAAAACAATGTAGTCAAAAATCCTTTGTAGGTACCTGTTTTTTACTACAGATCACTAAACATTTTGTTACGTCAATTGTTTTCCCGACATTAATTTGTTTTTCAGAAATTTACTCACGTTGTATTTTTGTTAAAATTCGAAAAAATACTGTTTTTGAACAGTGGCATAGGTGAATTAAGTCTACTAAAGGTTAAAATTTTCCTTCAGTAGACTTAGGTAGACTTAATTCACCTGGGTGAATTAAGTCTACAGAAGGATTTCATATTGATATAGTATTAAACACTGTTTCATTATTATTTTTACTTTTTGTGCAATCACAATGCAATTTATGAAAATAAAGTTTTTTTTTAATCTTTAGTGGAAGGTCGTGGGTTAGTGTCACAACGGAGCTGGTTGTGACTTGTCAAACGGGTAAATTTATAAACCCTGGCTTATAAAGCCTGTAACACAGTTTTCACTTTCACAGGCCTCAGGGTATTCACTGATCTATGAACTTTTTGTGATGAAAATAAATATTTTATTATTATTATTATTTATTATTATTATAATAGTACTTTCTTCATTTTCAGTAATTAGTTACTGCATTATAAAAGGATGGGGTGGATTTTTCCCTTCGACCCACCACGGCGATAAGCGTCCACCCAAGTTATATGGCACGGACTTTAATTCGCTTTCATGTTACCGGGGTACCTACACAAGATGCATATTTTGATGACAATAACAATTAATTAAAGTGTGGAACCGACGTAAAGTCTAGCCGAACGAATTGAAAATGATCTCACGATAATAAGATATTCTCCTTAAGAAAAAATTAAAATTGCATTTTGTCTACTGTATGATCGTAACTAAAAAGCGATTGAACATACTCTCTTCATCTGGACTGTGGCTATGTGGGCCTTACGGCTTAGAAACTATAGTTAGAGAATGGTTTAACTTCTGCATTTACCGTCAGAGCTCGACTACAAGTCCGGTCTTTGCAATAAGTATGGAAATTAGTTTGCTTCTTAGCTTCATAACAATTTATTAATTTTAATAAGAGCGAGTTACTTAAAAGAGCAAGTTCTTTAAAGAAAATATTTTTAAGCATACAAACACGTGAAAGTCACCGTTTATTTTTTAATCTACAAAGGGTATTCAGCACTTGGCTCGGTCTAACGTTACGATACTTACGCCCGAATTCTCAAACGCAAATCATCTTTGCGAGCGTCTCAAACATCATGGCATCTCTTTCATACGTTTGACATTTAAAGTGACAGGGCGATGTTTGAGACGCTCCCAAAGATAAGTAGCGTACGAGTATTCGGGCATTAGAGCCCAGTATCATACGTCGATGTTTCTTTCGGATGCGAGGGTTTCCTCACATTGATGAAGCAACGCTAGCCTACAGCGTAACAAGCGATAGCAAAATTCGACGAGTCGTGTAAGCCTTTCGGTAGCTTAGTTGGTCAGAGCATCGGGCCGGATTCCCGGAGGCGCGGGTTCGAATCCCGCCTGAAAGCTACTTATAGGGCTCGTGGTTTTTTACTATCACATTTTTCCTATACTTACAAAAATTGCATTGTGAATGCATAAAAATAATATAAAATCTCAATATGGCTGTTTCATCTTAATCGATTGTTAAACATTTGTAAAAATGTTTCTTTCGGATGCGAGGGTTTCCTCACATTGATGAAGCAACGCTGGCCTACAGCGTAACAAGTGATAGCAAAATTCGACGAGTCGTGTAAGCCTTTCGGTAGCTTAGTTGGTCAGAGCATCGGGCCGGATTCCCGGAGGCGCGGGTTTGAATCTCGCCTGAAAGCTACTTATAGGGCTCGTGGTTTTTTACTATCACATTTTTCCTATACTTACAAAAATTGCATTGTGAATGCATAAAAATAATATAAAATCTCAATATGGCTGTTTCATCTTAATCGATTGTTAAACATTTGTAAAAATGTTTCTTTCGGATGCGAGGGTTTCCTCACATTGATGAAGCAACGCTGGCCTACAGCGTAACAAGTGATAGCAAAATTCGACGAGTCGTGTAAGCCTTTCGGTAGCTTAGTTGGTCAGAGCATCGGGCCGGATTCCCGGAGGCGCGGGTTCGAATCCCGCCTGAAAGCTACTTATAGGGCTCGTGGTTTTTTACTATCACATTTTTCCGATAGGTAGGTATTCTTTCTTGAAGAGCCGAAACACAGTGTTGGTGTTAACGTTTTTGGTATAACGACAGTCTTAGACAAGATGGATGGTAGCAAGCCAGGCGGGCATATAACAAGCCCTACTACATGTACCTACCCCTGGGAATCCTGCGCCTGTTCTTCTTGTCAGTTAAAGAAGTCTTAAATGGGCGGTAGGAAAATGTTGATGATTTATAAGTAAATATTTATTATGTCTAAGTGAAGAAATATGTTTTATTTATTATATTAAATTTTAAAAATCAAATCCGAAACCTCTAGGTCTGATAACGGTGGTGTATACCACTGAACACAGGAGCGGTTAAATGTTTTCAATTTCACTCAAACATAAAAATGTTTCTGTTAAAACATTTTGCAGTAGGTAAAATTTTTAATCTACCTAGCAATTTCATATCAGATGTCGTTCTTGTGCGTCCATTTGTTTTCTCTGCTCCTGCATAAACTTCTATTTTAATTACGGGTTTCAGAAGTCTTCATATTTTTATATGCGTCCAAATTTCAATGGTTAGTAATAGGCAATTAGAGCGTGTGAAATCAGAAGCATATCAGTCATCTATTGCAATATGCAACTTTTGATATAATATGAAAAGAGAGAGAGAGAGAGATTTTTTATTTAGACAAAAGACCGTACATCGTACACACAGGTTATCTGTGATCGTACATGTACATAAGTACAACGAAGATTTAAAAAAGAAAACAATCGAATAACCGCCTCTGTGTTAGTGTTTATATTCTTAGTGTATATATTCTTTGTCTGTGGTCTAGTGGTTCACACCACCGATTTCAGACCAAGAGGTCCCGGGTTCGATTCCCAGTGCGGGTACATATTGTATTCGGTTTTGTTGGTGGTAGGACTTGTTCTTAGTCCGCCTGGCTAGCTACCACCATCTTATCTAAGTCTGACGCCATAACAATGATGTTTTCAGCATTATTGTGTTCCGGCAGTTAGAGATAAGATAGCCAGTTCCTCAGTGATTGAGGATTCCGGGAGTAGTGCGCTTCCATCTTCAGCCTTATCACCACTTAATATCAGGTGTGATGAAGGCTTAGTGCTACACCGTTGTGGATAACAAAAACAAAAAAAAAACACAGTAATGCCGCTTATAGTTTTGCTATAGTGACAATCTTAGACAAGATGGTGGAAGCTAGCCAGGC
This sequence comes from Crambus lathoniellus, assembly GCA_949710035.1. Lineage (NCBI taxonomy): Eukaryota > Metazoa > Arthropoda > Insecta > Lepidoptera > Crambidae > Crambus > Crambus lathoniellus. The sequence goes on from OX453320.1 coordinate 13,450,032, forward strand.
GGACATAGAACAAGCCCTACTACATGTGCCCCTGGGAATCGAATCCGGAATCTCTGGGTCTGATACCGGTGGTGTATACCACTGAACACAGGAGCGGTTAAATGTTTTCAATTTCACTCAAACATAAAAATGTTTCTGGTAAAACATTTTGCAGTAGGTAAAATTTTTAATCTAGCAATTTCATATCAGATGTCGTTCTTGTGCGTCCATTTGTTTTCTCAGTTCCTGCAAAAACTTCTATTTTAATTACGGGTTTCAGAAGTCTTCATATTTTTATATGCGTCTGAATTTACATGCCTATAGTACGAGTAATTAGAGCTTGTGAAATCAGAAGCGGAGGCACGGGTTCGAATCCCGCCTGAAAGCTACTTTTAGGGCTCGTGATTTTTTACTATCACATTATCCTATACTTATTGAATTGCATTGTGAATGCATAAAAATAATTTAAAATCTCAATTTAATGGCTGTTTCAAATCAAATCAAATCAAATAAACTTTATTGCACCAATAAATACACGGACAAGTACAAAAAGAGACAAGAAAAATACACAATAGGCGGCCTTATTGCTACATAGCAATTTCTTCCAGGCAACCTTGGGTGAAAGAAATAAATAAAAATAATAATAGGGGAATGGGTGCTGTAAAAGAATATAAAATGATGGAGTAAAAGTATATACTTAAAATATGAATTACTAAAGGAGATAAATACTTAGATAATATTATAAGTTAAGAGAGGAAATGACTTTTAACTTGATTACCAAAGGACACCAGAGTCTGAGCCTTTCTGATACCCTCTGGAAGCGCATTCCACAAGAGAACGGCACGCACGGAAAAGGAATAGGAGAGGAAGTCGGAAGTGTGACGCGGGATTTCTAAGGCAAGGTTAAAAGTAGAACGCAAGGTACAATGAGTGGACGAAGATCGAAAGGAGAAACAATTTTTAAGATATGGTGGGGAAGTAGGTAGAAAAAGGATAGAGTAGAGGAGCTTGAGTGTGTGTAAGTCCCTGCGCCGGCGAATAGGGAGCCAATTGAGTTTGTTGCGAAAGTACGAGACGTGGTCATATTTACGAAGATTGAAAATGTATCTGATGCAAACATTCTGCAGACGCTCCAATTTGTCAAGAAGCTCCTCAGACAGGTCAGTGTAGCAGACATCAGCGTAGTCAATAATAGACAGCAAAAGGGATTGTGCTAAAGTGATTTTAGTACTGGTCGGCAATAAATTACGTAGGCGATTTAGTGAACCGTACGCTGCGAACACTTTTTTCCTAAGCTGTTCCACATGAGGCTTCCAGGAAAGATTTTGATCGAGAATAACACCGAGATTCCTGACGGTGCTAGAGAACGGGATAATGGTGCCGTCTAAGGAAACTGCTGGGATTTGTTCAAAGTCGATCCTCGAAACGAAATGAGAGCTACCAATAATAATGCATTGAGTCTTCGCCGGGTTTAGGGCTAGACCAAAAGACTAACTCCAGGAACAGATTTCAGTGAGATCAGAGTTGATAGAAATGATTGCATTTGACAGTTCAGATAAAGGTGCCTGTGTGTAGATCTGAAGATCGTCAGCGTAAAGGTAATAGGAACTAGAAAGGGACTGAGTTATGGAATTGAGAAATATAGAAAAGAGAAGAGGAGATAAGACGCCACCCTGAGGGACACCGGCATTGATATCACACCACCCGGAGAAGGTGACTCCGGTGCGAATACGCTGCCGTCGCCCTAGCAAGTAACTTTGAAGCCAATCAAGTGCAGCTGGAGATATGTGTAGAGAGCGTAGAACACCAAGTAGGATATCAAAATCAACGGTATTGAATGCATTGCTAAAATCAAGTAATATCAGAACCGTAAGCTGACGCTTTTCCATCCCGAGGCGTATGTCATCCGTAATTCTAACAAGTGCTGTAGAGGTGCTGTGGCCTTTACGAAAGCCAGACTGAAGAGGGTTAAGGAGGTGGTTTTTAATAAGATGATTAGATAGCTGATGATGAACAAGTTTCTCAAGGACTTTGGAAAGGAAGGGAAGGATATCGATTTTCATATTAATCGATTGTTAAACATTTGTAAAAATGTTTCTTTCGGATGCGAGGGTTCCCTCACATTGATGAAGCAACGCTGGCCTACAGCGTAACAAGTGACAGCAAAATTCCTACGAGTCGTGTAGGCCTTTCGGTAGCTTAGTTGGTCAGAGCATCGGGCCGGATTCCCAGAGGCGCGGGTTCGAATCCCGAATATCCATGTAACGATTTAATGTAATCTTAAAATGGCTTTTGTATTGTCAACCTCTTGCAGATTTTACATACACACAATTATATTTATATCTTAACCTCAAGCACTAAGACGAAGTAAAATGCCCTATAATGGAGAAACCCAACTATCTCAATTTAAGTCCTCCAGAAATCTGGTGAGCTCGCAGCCCCGGCCTTCCTGAATAAATTAACCGTTGGATTTTGTCTAGAATTATTGCTCTAATCTAAAAAAGCCGGCTAAACTGAGCGCCGTAATAAATAAAAATGTCAACTTCATAGCTAGTACGATGTAAAATCTGTTAAGCTGGAAACATACGGTAGTTTATTGTGAGTCAAACAGCAGTTGCTAGGAATGTTTAGCGAGCGTTTTTTTTGAAGCTTACTGAGAGCTTACTGATCAGGAGTGGTAAAGGCTAAGTGCTACCCCGTTGTAAATAAAAAAATCTAACTTGACTCTTTTGAGATAGATGTTTATGATGTTTTCTGATATTAGTGCCATTTTCACAACGCCCGTTAAGGAGATACTTTCCAGTTTAATAGACAGTTTTGTTTAGACTCTCTGTCAAGAAATAGCTAATGAGAACTTACTTAAATGGAAAATGAAGTATTTAGAAAAAATCGACCCGTCTCACAAAAAGCTCCGATGGGACACGAACCCACGACGTTTCGCTATCCGGGCGACTGCTCTAACCACTGAGCTACGGAGTCGTTGCGAGAAGCGTCGAATTTATCAAATACTTCTTACGCGCCGTATAGCCAGCGTTAATTTCGTCAATGTGAAGATATTACTACCCTCACACGCGAAAGAAATACCTTTCCAGATATTTGACAATCGCTAAAGATGAAATTACTATTGCAAGTTATTTACATTTTTACTTTTTTGCATTCACAATGCAATTTTATTATTAAAAATGGAAAATGAAGTATTTTGAAAAAAAAACGACCCGTCTCACAACCAGTTCCGATGGGACTCGAACCCACGACATCACATATGATAATGAGAACTTACTTAAACATTGTGAAACAGACCCTAAGTAATATTTACTTTAACCGTCACTTTTATACTGCGTATTCTCCCCGTATATTTTCTTAGTCCTTCGTTCGTCATTAATTTGAGGAGCAATTAAAACTTTTGCGAACCATCGTACGCTTTTTAACGCCAAAAAATGCTACGCAGTAGGCTCTGCTAACTTAATTTAATTGTACAGGCGGTTACATACAAAATATCATTCAAATGTTTTCAACTTTAAATATGGCCCCGTCACTTTACTCTCACGATGAAAATCTGAAAGTGTAGCATTAACAGCAAAGTTTGTCCTATTTGACTATTCAGCACTAATAATAATTATAAATTATTTATTTAGGACAAGTATTACATCCATATGTGTTAGTACAATGACTTACGATTATTATTTGTAATAAAGAGAAAAAATTATAAAGAATCATTTAAAAAGCTACCATCAAAGTATGGGGTCAGGTCCCGTGCCTATTATCTTACTAACAAAACACTTATATAAGAAGTGTATCGATTAGCCAGAGTTATTACCATTAGTGATATACAATAACGGTTGGAGTGTCAAAAACGGCCGACTGAATAAGAGCGCACTTAAAAGGTGGGCTCTTATTTAAAATTTTATAACTGTCTTTTTTGTCGTAAGATCGTAACATTCGTAACCTTTTTCTCCGTTTAAAAAATAATTTATTTGGTGCCATAATTGCGTTGCATTTTAGTTAGCGAGGCATCATCTAGTGGTATTGTTGTTCGAAGGGTTTGAAAGTCACAATTCAAGGTTTATACTGACTACATCCACTTTCGAATGTTGTAAACCAGGTAATATATTTTTGGGAACACTTCAAAATTATTTTAAACTTTTTTGTGCATTTAACGGCTTGTCCACACCACGTCACGACGAGACGTCAACATCAACGTTATATCCAAATGAAATTATAGGATAGTAAAAGGATATAAATTATAGGATAGGCCGAGCGTGCTAACCACTGCGCCATAAGCGCGCCCCGATTGCGGTAATTCTATGCAGCGCGTTTTTACCACGTTTGCGTCATGACGTTTGACTTCGTATTGCCGTAATGACTTAACGACGCACACGTCACGCAAACCTATAGTAATAGTACCACAATCCTGTCTGTTCCGGTGACATCCGTGACAGATGAGCCACTTGCAATACGAAATTAGCTGTCAAAATAGATTGTCGTATGACAACTGTTTTAGTTCCAAAGATTATCACCGGAACAGAAAACGTTGTCGCACTGTCAACGCCGCGCGTTATCAAAAACTGTATCGCACGTCGCTTGTACGTCAACTGCACGTACACCAGGGGGCCAAGTCTGCTAACGTTAAGTCACCATCGTGTCTCAATCGTGTTTCAACTGTAGTTCAGTGGTAGTGCTTTTTTAAACACTAGTTACAAGAATTAGGACACTATGATGTGATGGGAATGTTGGTGGTGTGACCATCAATAGTATTGTGAAAAAAGTACAGAAAAAAGTACTTGTAACAGTAACGTGTGTGTTAAAAAAAAACCGCCTTCAAAAAAATCACATCACAAAAGTAAGAAATAATTACTCACCAAATAAATAACGTAAGTAGTCTGGGCGTGAAACATGTACGATTTTTTGTTGATTTTGTTAAAACCCGCCCGACTTCAAAGTACTTACGTTATTTATTTGGTGAGGAATTATTTCTTACTTTTTTGATGTGATTTTTTTGAAGGCGGTTTTATTTTTTTATAAAAATAATTTTTATTTCACTCTTTTTAGTGCATCGTGCAGGCAATTAACTTGTATTCTGGTAAATAGGTATGTGATCAAACTGAAAACCTCCTTTTTGAAGTCGGTTAAAATACCTTGAGGTATCCCCTTTTTAACAAAACAAGAATAATCTAAATCGGTTTATAAACAAAGGAGTCATAACTCCTTTGTTTATAAACCGATTTAGATTATTCTTGTGACTATTCTTTAGGCATATAAAGATACGTATTAAATTCACATAAAGTGGTAACGAAAACGACAGTATTTTCAAGATTTCCTGAAAACTACTGAACCGATTTCAAAATTTCAAAAAATGGGACCAACTTGGAAACCAACCTGATGTAATAACGTTTCAATCATTTCAATCGGTCCATTCGTCTTCGAGTAATCGGTGGACATACACAAAAAAAAACATACATACAAACGAATAGAGAACCTCCTCCTTTTTGATTTAGAAGTCGGTTAAAAAGCACTACAACTGAACTACAATTGAAACACGATTGTGACGTAGTGTTAGCAGACTTGGCCCCCTGACTAATGCGTCATATGATTACCGCGATCGGGGCGTCTAGTATACAATATACAAAAGCACATTAAATACTTATGTAATCCCGCTGTTTCCAGATTCTCGGGAAGTGAAAGCGTCCGATAATTTTCCGGTGTCTGAGAATAATGACGTCGGCAATACGCAGTGCGCTCCAAGTTGATAATTCACTCTTAGCTCAGTTTGATGGGGTTTTAAGTGATTAATCATTTCCGACCCAATTTGCATGGGATTAAAGGCTAAAACTTATTTGGCCAGGGTATTTGGTAATCAAAGAATTGCATACCAATGAAGAAGAAAAACTACTAAAAAGAAGTGTGTAAGGATCGTAGCAGGTGGCGATCCATTAATAAATAATAATAATAAACCATTTATTTCAGGCAACACAATGAAATTTTACAAAATCAGGCCCATAGAATAAATACCTTACAGACTAACATACATATTATATTTATATTATACATAATTATTATTTATTTACACGTATAATCGGCGGCGACGTGTTGCGCAATGCAGTGTCCATTGTCTCTGCCTACCCCCTTGGGAAACATGCGATGTATGTATGCCAATAACTTTAAATACATTAAGCGCAATCCACACTGCCAGCTGGCAAGCGAGCTATAGAGCTGAGCCATGTGACGTTTCACCCCTTTACATCCTGCGACAGAGAGAAAGAGAGCGAGGGGGCGCGCAACGTTACTTGCGGTGTGAACCGAACTATGAAAAGGAATATAATAAACCGACCGACTAAAAATTACTAAATTTACCGAATAAAAAACTAGGCGGCTGCCCAAAAGCAAAACACAGTAAGGCCCAACTTCAATATATATATTTTATTTAGTGTCCTGATTTGCCTAGTAAAGCTCTTCAAAATGGTCTGATCCTCGTAGCGCTACGATGTCTAGAGCCTGAATTATTTAAAGAAGTTTAAACCTAGTAAAAGACTAAATAGACCACATCAAACACAGTACGTCTCAGAAACAAAATCAAAACACATTATGAGACATCGGTGTTACGGGGTCTTACTAGGTTTTGTTTTTTTTCTGTGACACACTTAAGGGCGTTTGTGCACTACACTGAATTTTACCGATCCGGCGATCCGGTTTTTTCCGGACCGATATGGCAGCAATGAAAAACATATGGGCGCTTGTGCACCACACTGAATTTTACCGTCCGTCATTTTACTTTTCCCCATTCCGGACCGTTTTTTTCCGTTCCGAGATGACGGCAATGAAAAACATATGTACGCTTGTGCACTACACTGAATTTTACCGTCCGGAAAAAAACGGATGGTTGTATTTTAATCATAAATCACTACATAGTATAAAACAAAGTCGCTTCCCGTCTGTCTGTCCCTATATATGCTTAAATCTTTAAAACTACGAAACAGATTTTCATGCGGTTTTCGCTTACAGGTAGCGTGGTTCTTCAGAAAGATTTTAATATATAATTTATGAAAGTTTTGTGTAAATTGGTAGAAATATAACGATAATTGTCGAAAGTGCCGGCAAACGGCAAGCCGCCTGGGAGTTTTCTGCAAAAACGCTGCCTAATCCTTGCGAGGTTTAAAAAAATAATGCATGTTGGGATATTCCTCTTCTATAGATCTACAAAAAAGTCCGCGATAGCATATGTCTATCTTTTAAGGATAGCATATTATAGCCATATTATCTCTTAAAAAATGGTTACGAACAATGCGGTAATTTGGAAAGCTATTTAAACGGATACAGTATTAACCCTTATCAATCTAAATACGTCAGTTGCTTTAAGCATTTCATGCACATTATTTTACTCTTTTACACCATATAATTTAAATGAATATCTTAGGAGTTATCGCAAATAAATTAACGCACGCCAAAATAAATTCAAGCGCCTTTCTCGATTGACGACCGATTTGGCGCAGGAGTAGGCTACCCACCTTCTGCGCCAGTGGTCTCGGGTTCGATTCCCGAACAAGACAAATATTTGTGTGCATGAACATGTCTATTTGTCTTGGTCTGGGTGTTAACTATGTATAATATGTATGTATTTACAAACAAAAAGTATTTAAGTATATATTTATCCGTTATCAAGTTTTCCATGATACAGTTTCTTAATGAAATTAAAATGGGCTTAGATAATTGGTGTGAATGTAAGAATTTATTTATTTATTATTATTATTATTATTTTTCACTAATAACACGTAATATATTTAGCACCAAAAATATGGATTTTGAAATTTTTGTTTGTCTGTCTGTCTGTTGTCCGTGTTTCACGCAAAAACTACTAAGCGGATTTTGATGAAACTTTTTTTGTTATATAGCTAGCTGTAGACATTCGATAGTAGTTAAAAAATAATTTTTCATCAAGCCTCAATTAATTGTGATTTCGGTAAAATGACCCTGTCAGGTACCTTTCACTGATAAGAGGATGAACCCAAAATTCTTTCTGTCTTCTACGTCTTCGTACATAAAGCAATAAAGCAAGTAATTGCTGACGTTCCAAGGAACTCATTATTCCTCTCGTTTAAAACGCGTCCGTAGAGTGTAGTTTCAAAGAGATCACTGCGCTGCCCCGGCCAGTAAAAAACCGGACAAGTGCAGAAGCCTATCATCCGTGTTTTTCATGCCACGCCGGTCCGTAAAAACACGGACCGCCGGATCGGTAAAATTCAGTTGTAGTGCACAAACGCCCTAATTATGCTTATGGCAGGGCAAAAACTCATTTTTGCTCGTCCTGTAAAATTTTCGAAATGCATCTTACTGTGTTTTGGTTTTGCGCAGCTGTAGGTTTAGTTGTTGGTTGTAGGTAAAGTGTTTCTATTCAGTTAACGAATATTTAAATTGGCATTAATTTTGTTTTTTGTTTTGCACTGTACTAGAATAGTGAATTTTTGACATTAAAATTTTAAAGTTTGACATTAGAATGTATATCTTTTTGTATTTAATAATTTTTGATATTTGCATGCTAACTTAGCGAAACATGTTTGACCACTATTATACAATTTTGACATATATTTAATGTACCGTGTTTCCTGTGAATAAATGAATATGAATATGAATATGGTTGCGGAAAAATAGGTATAGGTTACGTTAGATTGGCGATGGCGACTAAAGTCGCTCACCTAGCTTGTTAGATCGCTCTCCAGCTTGCTGTGTGGCCTGCGTTTAATGCTGAAAGAAGATTTTATAGCGACTGAGAATAATGACGCCAGCAATACGAAGTAGATAATTCACGCGTAGCTTGGTTTCATTGAGTTTTAAGTGATTAATCATTTCCGACCCAAATTGCATGCTATTAAGGCCTATAATTTATTTGGCTAGGATCTTGGTTTATATGAAGAACCTTTTTAATCGTTTATTCGAAGATGTAAAAAGTATTTTCACAGGATGGATGACCAATATATTTTCTTTCGGGCTTTTCCGTTCTTCGGAAGGCACAAGGAATGGTAAGGCGTTGGTCCCGGCTGCATTTGCAGTTGTTAATATCCACCAATCCACACTGGGACCGGGTAGTAGGTCATTCTCCTTATCCATCCATAAGGAAGTCCAGTGCCCCATCAGTGGAGACATTTAATGGCTGAAAACCGCAGGGAGCAGCCAGTGATGTACTAAACGCGAAAGGTTGTAGGAATGATAACGATAGCCAAATCGTTATTTTATCGTTCCAATATTAAAGCTATAAGCTTTACCAGTTGAATCGTAGATACATGAGTACCCTTAGCATGAAAAACTATCGATATTGGTAATCGAATAGTAAACTATACCATCCTTCAAAAGCTGTGAAAATGCTGCTGTAAATCATCTATAGAATTTCAGTTCCTTATACGACCGAAAGAGGCGCTGCTCTGGTTTTTATACAAAATAATTCGATCACGATAAGCGGTTACCATAACGACAGTTTTTCTTGCTAGGGGTACAGTAGCCGAAAGAAGAAAACTGTCGTTATGGTAATAGTAATAGTAAACTATACTATCCGTCAAAAGCTGTCAACGTTCTGCTGTCAAATTTTAATATCTATTGAGTTTTAGTTCCTTAATGGCTGCTGTATACGGGTAGAGTAAGCGGTAGAGTAGAGCGGTAGAGAACCTACTAATTTACTACTTTAAAGCCTGACCAGAAAAATAAAAAACCTCGCCATGTTGCGGAGATGTGAGGAACTAAATTTTTCTATAGAATTTGCCGTTTGCAAATATTTGTAACAATGAAGAGGCGAAAGTGGCGCCTCAAGACAGGTTTTTTATTTTTCTGGTTAGGCTTTAGTAAGCAGTTAAGCACTCTACCGCTCTACTCTACCGTTTACTCTACCCGTGTACCTACAGCAGGCTTAAACGACCGAAAGACTTTTTTTCATACAATACATTTTGATAACGGTAGGTATCGGTAACAAGAGTTTTTCGTGGTAGGGGTACAGAATATCATATTATAGGCACAGATTACTAAATAGTTACTAGTTTATAGGTATGATGCTATGACTTTGAGACCTGCAACCAAATTTGGAGCTGGCCACTGGCTAATAAACGATTTCGATTAATCACTACCTATACATAATTCAGTTTATATTCAATTGTTTTCGTATACATTGTTTAGATGTGTCTAGATTGTTACTTTGTATAAACAATTTTACCATCGTCATAACTGCAATATTTAAATATACGCGATAAAACACTTGCGTTATAAAATAAAACGTAAGGCTTCTTTATGGACGTACATTAGAACATTTATTTGTTGCATAGTATGCTCAAACATAGTTGTTCAGTCTCTTTTTTTTCAACAATTGTTATAATATTTACTTACATTATTTTGGGGTCATAGCTAGGGGTTATATGAGTTGATACCAAACACGATACAGCCTAGCCTATAACCAGCGGACAATCGAGATACTTCCAACGATACCTCAAATGTGAGTATATGATCAGCAGTTTAGAAGTTATGCGGGAACAGATAAACATACATACATACATTATTTATTTTTATTTATTTATTTACACTTTATTGTACACACAGATAATACAGATAGACAAAAAAAAATATACAAAGGAGACATACAATTGGCGGCCTTATCGCTAAAAGCGATTTCTTCCAGACAACCTAGGGATGGACAGGATAAGAAAACAAAATATGATGGGATAGTTAAAGGTGTACAAAGTGTTAAGTAAAAAAACAATAAACTTACTACTTACATCTAAATAAATTAATATATACCTACATATTTACACATTAATACGTCATACTTAATAACTTATAAACATTATACATATTTACATATAAATACATACTCAACAACCAATAAAATAAGCAATAAACTTACATGAACCTACATAATAACCTATAATATACCTAGATAAGATAGTTTGTTACTGGCTTAGTTCAGCAACATAAGGAGAGATAATGCTCTTTGACCCTTTTTTTTGAATAAGCGGATAGTCTGTGCGGCCCTAATTGACACCGGTAATGCATTCCAGAGGTAGGCAACTTGCACCGAAAAAGATTTTTCGAAGAACCTGGTTGAATGCATAGGTGTTTCCAGTCGCAAGTTTTCTGATGATCTCAAGAAACGAGAATGGGAATCTTTGACGAATTTGAAGCGATCTTTAAGATAAGAAGGAGTAAAGGGGTTAAACAGAATATTGTACAATAGGGACAAAATATGCGCATTCCGGCGAAGGCGAATTGGCCACCACCTGAGCTTCTTACGAAATTCAGAAATATGATCGTATTTGCGAAGCCCAAATACAAATCTTATGCAAAAGTTTTGAAGGCGCTCAAGCTTATTTAGTTGCTCTTCTGTAATATCAAGATAGCTGACGTCGGCGTAGTCTAGAATTGGAAGAAGTAAAGTTTGTGCTAGCGCAACCTTAGTGGGAGTTGGTAAAAAGTTACGGAGCCTCCGCAGAGAGCCAGCAGATGCAAAAAGTTTTCGGCTTACCTCCTGAAGCTGCACGCCCCAACTTAAATTGCTATCGAAGTGCACGCCTAAATTTTTAACCTGGTCACGGGATGGGAGATCAGTGCCATCGAAGGTGATGGCTGGCACTTGAGTAAAATCAATTTTGGATCTTTGCCGGGTGCTTCCAATTATAATAACTTGGCTCTTAGCAGGATTGACCGTTAACCCGTGCGCTCTGCTCCATTCGCTGATTTGAACCAGGTCCCTATTGATGTTATCTATGGCTAAAGAAATATTGTCCGCAGAGGCTTGAGAATAAATTTGTAAATCGTCTGCATAAAGGTGGTAGGTTGAAATTAATTGACGGGAAATAGGATTAATAAATATACCGAAAAGAAGAGGAGATAAAACGCCACCCTGTGGTACGCCAGCGGTGGTGTTACGCCACGAAGAGAAGGAATTCTCTATACGGATCCGTTGCCGACGACCTAACAGGTAACTACGAAACCATTCAACCACTGTTGGAGATATGTTAATAGAGCTAAGTGTCTCAAGAAGGACATCAAAATCTACCGTATTGAAAGCATTGCTGAAATCGAGCAGGGATAGGACTGTAAGATTCCCAGCTTCCATACCAGATCTGATGTCATCCGTGATATTGACTAGTGCAGTGGTAGTACTATGGCCAGGTCGGAAACCGGATTGATTGGAATTCATGATATTGTTCTTGCACAGGAAAGTGTTCAGTTGATTATGGACAAGACGCTCTAGGACTTTAGATAGGTTCATTAATACCGGTCTTCATTAATACCGGTCAAAATCATTAACCCTCCTTTTTGCTTTGCAGTAGCCGGGTAAAAAATGTAACAACTTCGATCAACAATTGCTGATCGAAGTATAACAAAATCTACTTTTAATGTTATCCTAAAAACATCGTTACCTTGAAAAGATCAGATTTACCAACATTAATTGATTTTTCGAAATCTCAACTCGCAATCTTATACTTCTTTTAAAGGTGAACGTTCTTTAAAAGAGAATTTTAAAGTAAGGGTGGCTCATGTACCTAACTCTTAGTATTATCTTAATCTGGAGTCCCAAGAAATCTAAACCCGCTTGTCGGCATCATATCGGCTAACGGAGTCCCCAAGGTCTACATCCCTTATTGCTAAAGTGACTGAGTCATAAGCGGTAGCGTATGATTAAAAATATTTTTTTGGATATATTTTATTTCAGGAAAAAGATTAGATTTTCAACAATATTGGCTAACGAAATCTATATACCAATATTTTAATATTTTGTTAACGTTGTGTTTAAACTAAAACAGATAATTACATGAAGTTGGATAAACTTTCAAGGCCCAAAATTTTAATAACGATTATAAAAGACTAACAAGGTATTGTTAACTTTGATAATAATAAAGATATATTGCTTTAAGCTTTTTGTATCGTCGCGTCGTTATGACCATAAGAATATTACCTACTATTTTATGAAATTTCATCATTAGCCATTTTAAGTGCAAAAAATGTGTCGTCAATCAAGTTCAGAAACAAGTTTATAGATAACTAGCGGATCCCCGCAGTTTTACCCGTGTGGTACCCGTTCCCGTGGAAGTATCGGGATAAAATATAGCCGTATAGCCTATCTCACTCGGGAAGAATGTAGCTTTATAATGGTCAAAGAATTTTCGAAATTCGTCCAGTAGTTTCAGAGCCTATTCAATTTAAACAAACAATCAAATCTTTCCTATTTATAACGTTAGAGTAGATAAATTTATTTTGCCATAAAAAAAAACTGATCTTCAGAGTGAAGTGTATCCTCCTAGAGAAATCCAAAGGAAGTTTGCAGCCAATAGGTAATTAAATAATCGTTTTGAGCAATTTAAAATCAAATTAACAAATAAATGGTATCTGCCATTTCTGAATTCGTATTATTCCAATAGACGCTCGTTTCTTACATCCTATACTCTCGGCTTATCTCCCTACAAACATGATTTATAGTCGGCCCCTCCCATTTCGACCAATTTAGTGAAAACCCAGAAACCGTAATAAAATACCCGACCGTGAAACAAATTCTGACACCGCTTCTTCACTATAAAAATCAAAATTAACGCTGAGACCTTGATATTGAGGTAATATAAACCACATAATTAAGTTTAGCTCAAAAATATCCGTAATTAAGGGTGGTTTTTAGAAATATACCAATTAGAAGGTGGTGTTTTTTTGTCAATTATTAAGGAAGAAGGAAAAATATAATCAACAATACAATAAACATCATAACAAAATCAATTAACTTTATAACTTGTTTTATTGAAAAGCGAACAGTTATTCATCTAAGGTCACAGCCTCTATAGGCCAGTCACTCACACACACACAGTAAAATGCATATTTTGGAGTTGTTAGCCAAAAATTTAAAAAAGTTCGAATATTCCGAGGTTTTTCGAGCACCACGAAGTTAGCACAGGTCTTTCGAGGTTGCGAATTTGGTTTTACACTAGTATCTATCCTAACAACATGCCAAAATATCAGGACCTGGCGAAGTTTGTGACCTAGAATGTTTTAGATGACTGGCCTACTAGGCCTTGATGCTAGTTTTCGAATGCAACCGGATTATAAGGGTTGCTTTTTTACCCCTAAAAATATCTATATTCCTTGGTAAATTCCTTCCTAGTTCATCCAAAAACGCGAGCTGAAAGCTAGTAAATAAATAAAACACAAGCAAACTCGAGATCGGCATCCGTAGCATGAAAAACTATCGTTAACTGGTTATCGTAATTGTATTATCTTGTATGAAAACTGGCGCCTCTTTTGGTCGTATAAAAATTAAATCTAAATTGACATCGTTCAGAAAGGACATTGGACATTTTCTTTCTACTGTTATATAATATGAAAATTAAATTATATGATTAAAATATGTATGTATGTATATATTTTGTATTTACTATATTTACTTTTATTTATATATTTATAAACTATTTGGTTAAAAATGTGTTAAAAAAGATTAAAAATGTGTGATTCCTTTTACTTACCTACAAATTATATAAACATAATGTTGAATCCGTTAGTTTCTACTAGGTATATAAATTTGTGAATTAAGATTAAGAGCTGTGGATTTTTGTAAAATAGACAATAAAATAAAATAAAAAATAAAATACATTTTGACAGCAGCACTTTGACAGCTTTGAAGGATGGTATGAAAGAACGGAAAAATAGTTTATTTCCATACACACACACAGCAAAAATATATTAAGACAGGGCAAGAATAGGTAATACACAGACAACTAGAGTAAAATAAAGGAAAGGAAAGAAAGTTACATGTGTGAGGAGGTGTGTGCGGCCAATAAAGGACCCCGTCTCAGCGAATTGCTTCCAAGTCACACACAGATGGGCGGAGTGACAAGGTATAGTTTACTATACGATTACTTTAGCGACAGTTTTTCGCGCTAGGGCACAGAATAATATTTGTAGCAGAACGCTCACTTCCGAAACAGTTACAATGAATTATCAATCTTTTCCACGCGACAATGAGTCACACCAATGATTTTTGTTATCAGCATATCTAAAAAATATGTAACTCGAGAAAAAAGAATCTGTTTTTATTTTTTTCCTATCTTCAAAAATGACTGAGATATTAAACGTTAAAGTACGGCCTCCGAGGAAAATTTGGGTGAACCAATGGCATTAACGTGTGACGTCACGTCGCACTTCCGTATACCTACATAGAATCCTTTGGCTATATAGTTGCGCTCTCACGGTTTCGTAATAAATTTATTTATTTTTCTTATAGTCGATCAATGAAATGTTTAAGTTATTTTGTATTGAGCCCATGTGAAAAAACACCTTTAAATAATGTTTTATTTTCGTGAATAATAAATTAAATCAACTTTCGTAATGGCGGGCGGGATTCTGTCAATACATATAGCAACCGTCAAAACAAAATGTACTTACAACTTTAACTGACTTGGTAGTTAAATATGCACCCTAAAAACTGACAGCCATTTCGATAATTTTATACTGCTAGTGGCGCCTCCACCACTGGGTCAGATAAGTTTGTGGGATAAATGTCTTTCGGTATCGACAGTAGGTGACAGTTTTAGAGTGCGCCTGCGCGCTGTCGAAATTGAATACTAATCATTTACAACCTTAGAACGAAGAAAATGTACTGTAACTAGCGTCAAAATCGCACGAGTTGCGCGAAGATTGCGCACAGACGAACTCTATGTAGGTACAGTTAGACGGAAATCATCCGCAACAGCCGCAAACGGAGATGTCAGTGCGACATGACGTCATCGCAATAGCCCGCAAGGAAAGCAAATTTTCAAAAGCTGGTGAAACTTTACAACGCTGTATCTTTGGAAATCCTGGCCAGATTTCGATGAAACAAAAACTATTAGTACTTGCACGAGTTCGCGCATTAAATGCAGTAATTTTTATAGTTATATTTTGATGTGTTGGTGTGACTCATTAGGTCTAAAATAATTTGCACCCGCACGCCTGCCTAACTAATTTACCGTTCATTACAAGCGAAATTGAACCGTAGCTGTACGTAATACGGTTCTATTACTCGGAAACGCTTAAGCCAAATTGGTTTTGGGTGGTCTTGGTTGCCACACTAGGGTCGACTCGACTGCAATGTTACGACGAAGTAAGTAAAAGGAATAACAAATAGCGCAAATGATTTTTTACCGACTTCCAAAAAAAGGAGGGAGGTACTCAATTCAACCCGTATTTTTTTTTTATTTTTTTTTTGTTTGATGTATGTATACCGATTACTCTGGCGTTAGTGATCCGATTTTAATAGTTGGTTTTTTGTTCGATTGGGTATACTTTCGATTTGGTCCCATATAAGTTTCATTGAGATCCGATAACAATCTTCGGAGATATGGGGCCTGATGTCATGGGAGTCATGAATTATTAGCAGAAAGTATAATGTCATCCATGTAAGTAAACGTTAGGTTTTTGTTCGGGCTGAATAGTTTGTTCTTCAAAATAGCGTCAATAAAGTCCCACGCGGAAACTAATTATATACTAATTATGTCATAGTATAATGGGTATATGGGTTTCACTTCCAGGACCTCGATTGGTGATGTGGGTTATCACCGCGTTTTGCGATCGTTGCGGTTAAGCAACGTTTGCAAGGGCTGGTCGTAGGATTAAATGAAAAATTACTATCTATACTATTTACCAATTTTATTCTATTTTTTATTTAAAAGAGTATACTCCTGTATTGGTCTCATTATAACCAAGTCAGGATCTGATGGTAGAATCCAGGGGAACGAGGTAAACCCGAAGACTAATCTATCTTCGGGAAAATACATAAAACAACTAATCAGGTGTTTTATGTATTTTCTAAAATTTTTCAAGCATTTGCATCTGATAGCCATCAGCTCATCATCATGAGCTGGTGATGGAAGATACAACTCCTCAATGGTTAGGAGTTGGAGGATAATTCTTGAATTATTGTTGATACGTAAAAAAATATAGTTGTAATCTTTCAGGTTATTTAGGTGAGCTGATGATGGAAGGTAAAACTCCTTAGGAGTTAAAGCATGTTTGGTTACGTACCACCGAGACCTTAAGTTTTTATTCTTTCAAGTTTTTTAGGTTAGCTGATGGTGGATGGTGCATAACAAACAACAGAACATTAAAAGAAAAAATTAATTTTGTGTTCTGTGTGCATAACAGTTATAACAGAGTAAGAGATGGTGATTCTCACAGAACATAGTAGAGAGAAAATGTTTCCGTGTTCTGTGGTGATTCTTGTCCGAGATATGGGTTTTAGTAGCTGCTCATTGCGCTACGCTTGCTCACTTTGCGGTTTCTTTTGGTAGCGTTCTTATACTAAAAATGGAAAAATAAAAATTTTTATAAAAAAAATAAACCGCCTTCAAAAAAACTGCAAACAAATTTCGCTTCCCAAAAACACGTAAAAATGAAAAATAAATTAAATCATTCAATTCAAAGGACGAAAGTCCGGGAATTTTTCTAATTAATCTTGGAACTTACTGATCTGATTGAAGTCGGTGACAAGCCCAAAGTAACAAGAATAAATACTTAGTGAAATAATAACACACAAAACCTACTCATGCGCGGAGTGGTGTGAATTGTAACCTATCAAATACATAATATTACATGGCTTGGCACCGACTTCAATCAGATCAGTAAGTTCCAAGATTAATTAGAAAAATTCCCGGACTTTCGTCCTTTGAATTGAATGATTTAATTTATTTTTCATTTTTACGTGTTTTTGGGAAGCGAAATTTGTTTGCAGTTTTTTTGAAGGCGGTGTATTTTTTTTATAAAAATTTTTTAAATATAGGAAGCTTAGAATTTTTATTTTTACTTCTTCGCATTCACAGTTAAATTTTTGTTACTTACTGAAAAAATTTAAAATGAAGTAGGTAGGTATTAGAAAAAGTCGACCGTCTCACAACTAGCTCCGATGGGACTCGAACCCACGACCTTTCACTGTCCGGGCAAATGCTCTAACCACTGAGCTACGGAGTCGCTAAAAAGTCGACCCGTCTCACAACTAGCCCCGATGGGAGTCGAACCCACGACATTTCACTGTCCGGGCGAATACTCTAACGGCCTGGCAACGAACGAATTGCGCATCCGTCGGTGCGTCTCATTGACTTATTTCATTAGGCGTCTGTTGCGAGCGCGCAATGATTGCGCAATTCGCTCGCGTCGCCGTGTCGCCGCCGCGCATTTTCGTGGCCAGGCCAGGCCGTAACGACTCCGTAGCTCAGTGGTTATTAGAGCATTCACAATTCACAATTATTATATTATTCTAAGACAGAAAGTAGTAATTTGGTAGGTACCTATTTTAAAAGTGCTACAGCTACTCGAACGAAATACTTAGGTACGTATATTAAGTAGGTAGGTACCTACCTTAGTTTAGTGTAGGTACATATTGTTGATGTTAGCGTAGTTATTCGATAACGTCTATCCTGAAGTGAGAACAAGCTAAGGTAAGTAAGTAGGTAGTAACAGCGCGGGCGCAGCGCGCGTCCGCGTAGTTCCTATGTGCGCCACGGCACGGTTGCCACGGCGATGAGCGCTAGCGTCACGCTGCAAAGCGAGAATCACTTTGTCGATTTTTATTTTCGTCGTAATTACCTATGCTAAGGTGGGGCGGGGTACTTAAATCAAATATTCGGTTCATTAAGTATTATAGATACTTATAGAATAAGACAGTATAGTCACACAAAAAAACTTCTTTCAGGTTTTCTAAGAAGATTATGTAATTTTAAATCCGGTCTCTTTCTGTCGTTGATAAGACAACCGAAGGCCGCACAATAATAATGTTTAATATTACGCATTTTGCTATGGGTAAAACCACAAGGTAACACACTTGTGTTTTGGCGCGAAAGTGTGCCAAAAGTAAACTACTTAAGGTGACTTCTTTCTCGCGTGGCGTCGCATGCACAACTGAGCGCGCGTGACACCCGTGATTTCTCTACCTCGCGGTAGACAGCGCGTAGTCGCTTGAATTGCGGAGTGAGCCCCCCCTGGCTAGGGGTACAGGGTGCTTACCATCAACTCTTATTACGGTTTTGTTTAGGAACCTAAACTGATCTGCTTCGCTTATTCGTACCACGACAGCTTAATATCAATGACAGCGATTCAGTGATCGATCAATGACATTTCACAGCCGCTAAGCTGTCAGAAACTCTTATTTGATTTATAACCCGGTCGATTTAACATGTCACCTGCAGGTTATACCCGTCCCTCTCACTCTCCGGGCATGACAGAATCGAGTGAAAGAGACGGGTAGAAGAAAAAGGACACAAATCGTTCGGTCATTAACATTTAGCAATTCATTTGCGATCCAGTTTTTAGAAGGTCAGAGTACGAAAGAAAGCGATTCATTTTAGGAACCTATTCTAATCGCGCTATTTTTGAATCGCTGTCATAAAGTTGATGGTAGGCACCCTGAGCACTGAAAGAATCAACCACCGCCGTCCCAAAAAAAACCTGTATTTTTCTAGATCAGACTGAAACTTAATCCTATTTTAAATGATACATGATAATATTAAGTAGTAATACCACTTCAAAATTTTAAAATTCATTTGACGATATGTCAGTTAAACTCCAAACAAGGTTAACCACCAAAGAGTAAAAAATATAGCCGTTTAAATATTTACGTTAGAACCTTACATCAGAAATGTTGGTTTAGGTAGGTATAAAGTAAAAAACAAAGTTAATTAAAAACAGCGGGCCATCAAAACAGTCGGGTAATAAGAAACCCTTTTTAATAATTTGGAAAATGCTATTCTAAAACGTTTATGAATATTCATATTTTTAAGCAAGCCTTTTCTTTTTAAGAAATTTCAACCAAATCAAAATGAGTTCTTAAATCAATGATATATGTTGCTTATGAATTCTTTTGCTCAGTGATTAGTGCGAGATTGTGATGGAAAATATAGTTTTGTAGTGGTCGTACACGAGATGGGTGACGAAAAATTCAATTAATATTATGTAAGTCCTAGACTAGTCTAAACTTTCTTGAGAGGACTTCATTTGCAATTGAACTAGATAATAGTCTCCAATGGGCCTTTGTTGCGGATCAGGGCTATTCTCCTTATGCTTCGGCCGCACCTGCGTGTATCGCCACAAAGCGACACGATACACGCAGATGTGACCGGCTATCGTCGCGAACATTCGGGCTGCGTGTGCATGTGCGGGTGTTATCGGGTGGAGATACATCAAAGGGTTTTAACGTGCTATCATATCGCGCCACATCGCGCCGCGTGCACAGACTAGCGTTGTTCATTTTGATCGTTATTTTCGATCAGTTCATACGCATGCAGGTGGCTGTATAAAAATGGTGTGGAGTGATGAAATGATACTGGAACTCCTCGATAATTATGAAGCTGAGCCTATCATAAGGGATCCAATTTTCAAATCCAAAAAGAAGAACAAAGGTTAGACGAAAATGTGTAAGTAATATAGTATTTTAGTCGATCGCTAATCGAATCGAATATAGAATATCCGGTTAATGTAATTTTTTTTGTTTCGCAGTAGTCAGGACGCAAGTAAGCAACTATACGACGCCATTTTGTTCTGTCTAAAGTATGCGCGGACTTAGGAGAACAATGTAACATGTTTTTGTTTCGTAGTAGTCAGGACGTAACTATATGAACGCCATTTTGTTCTGTATAAAGTATGCGGGGACTCAAGAGGTAATGAAGGTCTGAGCCCCAGCTGAAGGGGTCTTAAAATGTCTAATGTTAAAACTATCTAGTAATTGCAAATCTAAATATAAAATTCCGTAATTATTATCACAAAAGCTTATTTTCCTTACTAGTTGGCTGCAAAAAAGCTCTCACATGAATATGTAAAACCATGGTGCATGAAACATGTGTAATTTTGCAGCAAATTTAACACTCGCATTATGGACTTTATTGGTTGGTGTTACGAGTTAATTAAACGAGGTAGCTCAGACGCCGGTGGTGTACACAATAGATTAATTGTGAACAGCATTGTTTGAGTTGACCGAAGGCCGGGTGCAGACTTGCAGTTTGACGTAGAGAATTTTATATTTACGTTAATACGCGTAAAGAAGCTGGATTTAGCGTGGCGCTTAGTTATATCTCTGAAAACACATGTGGGATGCGTCACACTTGATGTGGCAAAAGCTGAGGTTGTGGCCATTTCGGCTTTGTTACTTTTACCGTGTATTTAGTGTTTGAAATGTGTTTTTAGTCGAATAAATTATTTCTAATCTTTCTTCCACTAAATTCATTTCAGTGAAAGAAAAAAAAACCTCTTACATAACAAAAATTATATTTTTGTTATGTAAGAGCCGGCATACATGAATAACTTGTAGAGTTAGCTAGTGATCAATATCCACGGACTGCTCGAGCAGTCAAGCTTAACTGCTTAAAGCTGCCGTTGATAACTGCTGCAGCAGTCATTATCAACTGCTTGACAAACAAACAAGAAGCGAGCGGGAAGGAAGAGCGTTCGGCGTGGAATCAAAAGCGCGGGTTGAGGTAACTGCGCAAGTGCAGTCGGCAGCTTGTGCAGTCAAAATGCCCCGTTAGTGCTTGAGCACAGCGTGCTGCTGACTGCCTGGAGCATTCGCAATTGCTCGACCGGATTATTATATTTAATTGCCTTTGATTTTATTGGAGCGGTCTATGGAGTGATCGAGCAAGCTATGAAGAGGGCTATGCTCAGCGTTTCTCTGAAGCATAGAATAAAAAACGAAGTTATCCGACAGAGAACCAAAGTCACCAACATAGCTCGAAGAATAAGCAAGCTGAAGTGGTAGTGGGCTAGTCACATCGCTTGAAGAACTGACTGGCCGTTGGGGCAAACGAGTTCTGGAATGGAGACCTGTGGACCTTTTTATTCCATATTAATTGTAAATAAATGATTATCATTATGAATAAAGGACTGTAGTTTGCAGTCGCAGCTTGAAGCAGTCAAAAGCGACAACTGACCGTGTATGGCAGGCCTTAGATATATATATTTTGTACAAACATTGACCGACGCGCGCTCACAAGCTTGCACAAGATTGACATTGCAATGACGCAATTACAACGATGATGACGTAGTTATAACAGCTTTACCAACCAGCTAAAGCTTTGAACTTTTACCATAAAGAGCGTGAGAGTGGGACAGATCGATAAAGAAAGGACCTAAAAGAAAAAGATTATATTCTTTCCCTTACAAAACCCGCCGCTCTCTATGGCCCAAGTGAGGTTTATAGGTATCAAAAAACTTCGTTTTCAGGGCGAAAAATTATAACCGCAGAGTTATGAAAATTTATCAAGAACTCGATGAGAAATAATAAAAAATATTTTTATAAAAAAATAAAACCGCCTTCTAAAAAACCACATCAAAAAAGTAAGAAATAATTCCTCACCAAATAAATAACGTAAGTACTTTGAAGTCGGGCGTGAAACATGTACAATGTTTTGTTGTTTTTGTTAAAACCCGCCCGACTTCAAAGTACTTACGTTATTTATTTGGTGAGGAATTATTTCTTACTTTTTTGATGTGGTTTTTTAGAAGGCGGTTTTATTTTTTTACAAAAATAATTTTTATTTCACTCTTTTTAGCGCATCGTGCAGGCAATTTACGTGTTTTCTGGTAAATAGGTATGTGATCAAACTCAAAACCTCCTTTTTCGAAGTCGGTTAAAATACCTTGAGGTATCCCCTTTTTAACAAAACAAGAATCATCTAAATCGGTTTATAAACAAAGGAGTTATGCCTAAAGATACGTATTAAATTCACATAAAGTGGTAACGAAAACGACAGTATTTTCAAGATTTCCTGAAAACTACTGAACCGATTTCAAAATTTCAAAAAATGGGACCAACTTGGAAACCAATCTGATGTAATAACGTTTGAATCATTTCAATCGGTTCAGCCGTCTTCGAGTAATCAGTGGACATACACAAAAAAAAAAACATACATACAGACGAATAGAGAACCTCCTTTTTGATTTAGAAGTCGGTTAAAAAGAGAAAATGACATTAAAATTTTATAACCATTTCTCAAGGGAACGGGTACCACGCGCGTAAAACCACGCGGAGTCTCTAGCTAGACTAGTATATGGATTAATAAAATGGGCCATGACCCACCAGCTTTAGAAGCCTTCAAAAATACGAAACAACTCAAGAGAGTAAATTTTTGGTCACCCGAACTTTATGCATTTAATTTATTTTCATTGCCTACATTAAAATGTTTTTTTAGATAGGCTAGCACAGAATAATCCGAAAGTGGCGCCCTCAGAGGTTTTTCTATACTAATATTAAATAGAGGAAAGATTTGATTGTTTGTTTGTTTGCATCGAATAGGCTCCGAAACTACTGGGTCGATTTAGAAAACTCTTTGACCATTAGAAAGCTACATTCTTCCCGAGTAACATAGGCTATATTTTATCCCGATATTTCCACGAGAACGTGTACCACGCGGGTCAAACCGCGAGGATCCGCTAGTATTTAATAAGTTGCTAATAGAAAAATATTTTAATAAAACTTTACATGGATGGAACAAAATGCTTGCAACACGAATATTGTCGTCATATTTAAAACAAACCGTGTTAGTAAACAACGAAATTATAATATGCGAGTTCGTGATCGTATTTTAGAGAATTGACTTATAGTCCGGTCAAACTATATAAAAAGTCCTCATCGATCCGGTACCTGGAAAAAATGCTCGAAGTCAAAGGTAAAAAATAGGTTTTTCGCGATTTTCAGTAAAACTGTAAGTTTTATCTTTAAATGATTTTATACAAAAATTGTAGATCATGTAAAAATCATTAATTATAAAGTGTATTAATACTTTTTTCCCTGAGAGCCACCGTTTCTGAGATATAATGATTCAAAAAGTTGGAAAAGTTGTAATCGTCAGCATATGCACGTTTCCACGCCACTTATGAGGTAGGTGGTGTACTTAGCGCGTCTTTTAACGTGGTTTCCCCGGTAGGCCTTTGCACGGGTCTTTTGTGATTCTGTTTAACTTGAAACTGTTGCATTAAAGCAAACTAGCTTTCCGAAACTTTTGTGATAAAACTTACCGTTTTGCTGAAAATCACCCATTTTTTTACCTTTGACCTCGAATATTTTTTTCCAGGTAGCGGATCGATGAAGACTTTTTGAACAATTTCACCAACTTTCAGCTTCTTGCGAATTAACGTATCTTCGGATGTCAAAACTGACTGGACTCAATTTCACCAACTTTCAGCTTCTTGCGAATTAATGTATCTTCGGATGTCTATAAATTAACCGGACTATTAGGTACTGGCCATTCGACATAGTCATAAAATGTCATAGTTATTAAAAAAAATAACCGGAAATCGTTATTAAACTTCAATCTTGGGCGTAGCTATCGGCAAGTCATACATACTTAGCCGAGGAGACCAAGACTTTTTCCATATATATGTAAATTTCTTAGGACGACTCCCTCAGGCAACATATTGTAACTTACCAGAAGCCATTCAGAAAAACGAGATATTTCGTTGTTTATTTCTCTTTATGTTCCGTTTATTTGTTGGGTAATTTATTTTCAATAAGGAGCTAAGTAAACATGTTTGTATTAAATCGATTAATTTTAAAAGGTCTCTTGGACATATTTATGCCGTCGTACATTTTTGTTTTAAGGAATTCCCCCGTGCTTTGATGTAAAGTCGCATAGTGGAATCAATCCCCATTTGAAAGATTTTTGTCTATCGAATATTTTATGGATTAAATACAAAACGTGGCTTTAACTTACTTCTAAATTCTCTGATTACTTACAAGTGAATACTTCAGTTTTACACTAAGAATTACTTTAGATATAAGTACCACATTTTGCTATAAAACCATTTTGTGTTGGTATATTGTGTGCTTTCCATGCATTATAATTAATGAATAAATAAATTTCTTATCACACCAATTATCTAGCTCATGAGTAAGTAGTTATCATTAAGAAACTGTGCTATGGAAACTAGATAACGGAGACATATGTACTTATATACTTTTTTTTGTAAATGCATACTTAATATACATACATAACACCCAGGCCAAGAAAAAGTTGTCTTGTTTGGAAATCGAACCCGAGACCTCCGACACAGAAGGCAGGTTACCCCTGCGCCAAATCAGTCGTCATTATTTAAGTCTTTTAGGTATTGTTAGGTACTATTGGTATATCACAATCATCAGCCCTTTTTTAATGTTCCTACTGTAGGGGGGCAGGCCCTCCTTATGGATGGATAAGGAGAATAGGCCATGATCCACCACACGGGCTCAAATCGGATTGGTGGGCATCAACGACCACGAACAAACGGCTAACGTGCCTTCCGAAGCATGGAGGAGCTCGAGATGATAAATTTTTGGTCACCCATCCCGTGACCGACCATTGCAAACGCAGGCTGAGCACGCTAACCACCGCGCCACCGGCTGCTCTTTGATATAATAATCAAATAAAATTTATTCTTGTCTTATGTATTAAGTTTCAAGACAAATTACGTTTCTGTCACTCGTAAACATTTAGTGCTGTAGGTACCTATCGTGTTTTAGCAAAGTAACTTTAATTAGATTCTTAACTGCAGAAAGCACTACTACTCGAAAACCAAGAAAGTAGAGTTGCTAAATTGGCTTAAGGTGTATCGATGAGCTCAGTGGCGCCGCCAATAAAAATAAATCAATTGCATTTTATTAAAGGCTTGGATTAAAAGTTTCGGTTATTTCGCGCAAATAAAAGAGCAAAATGCAATTTTTAATTGTTTTTTCATGGCCTCACATATGAGCACCAAGTTATGGATCTCGATATTGCCAAATGTGGCCACTTCTGGCACTATTGAGATTCACGACTTATTGCTTAAGTTTGAGTTCTCAAAAGTATATTTATAAAATGCATTCCACTCTTTCACCTGCGCGAAATAACCGAAACTTTTAATCCAAGCCTTTAATAAAATGCAATTGATTTATTTCCATTGGCGGCGCCACTGAGCTCATCGATACACCTTAAGACTTGTTAACCTAGTTTGTTTAAGACATCTCAAATGTTTAGATCTTAAATGCAAACAAAAATCTCTTCTTTTAAAATTTTATTTTTCAAATACGTTTTTAAAACAGACTACAAATATTTTGAAATAGAGTAGGTACTCGTAAAGATGATTCAAACGAGCCCAAACTCGATGGGGTTGCATGACATCAATATTGAGTTCCTATGGCATGGTCTTCCGCATCAGACCCTGAACCTCGTCTGCCGTCAGAGTACGTGTCAAGACAATTCTAACGATCCAAAACACGATGGCGTGTGTGGCGTTCTTCCGGCTCCATCATCAGATCAGCTCAATGACACCGTAATGTTGCATTGTCATCCAGTTTTGACCTATGTTTAAAGTTTCAAGTCTCTAGCTCATCGGGAAGCTAGTATAAAATCGATTGCAAATTTGCGTAAAAACAAGAAAACAACCTAATAATAAGTTTTTAGTAAGCATTTCATTTTTATGACAAGCTTTTTTTCTGACTGTACTTTAATACTGTATTGTAATCTGAACCAAATCTATATACAAAATTTCAGCTCCATCGGACACTGGGAAGTGGGTCAAATTAAGCTTGCAAGATTTGTCCCCCACTAACTAATATACTAACTAACTAACATGGCAAGTTAATAAAAAGCTTGTAAAAACGTGCTAAAAATAGGTCTGCAGAAGCTCCAATGGTTCTTGTACACCGTCCTACATACGCCAATAGATTTTGTATTCATAAAAAATGTAAATTTTCAATATTTCACTAACCGTTCAAATAACAAGCATTTCTGCAAGTCAGCATAATATTTATTTGGTACAAGGACTTCGTTATAGACTTCCTTGGAGCTCGCTTCCTCTCAAGTATCCAATTAGTGGTCGTTTGAACTTAATGTACCACTCAACGAAAATATAATGCAACCGCAAGTTTTAAATATTCCGTCATTGATATGGTTTTAAATTTAAAATCATCATTTTTAGAATAATACCAGCTGACCCGGCAAACGTTGTTTTGCCATACCTATATAAATTAATTAAATGTGTGTGTTTATACAACAAAAGTTGCCTATACCAGACAACAGATAGCGCTAGTTATACACTACCAATAAAGGGGACCAAGATTGGTCTCTATTTCCTACATATAAAAAACTAGCTTTCCGCCCGCGGCTTCGCCCGCGTGGACTACTCGACGTTATCCCGCGTGAATGTGATATTTTTCCTATGTTTCTCTCCAGGCTACAAAGTATCTGTGTCCCAAATTTTAGCCAAATCCGTTCAGCCGTCGTGGCGTGATTGAGTAACAAACATACAAACATCCAAACATCCAAACATCTAAACTTTCACATTTATAATATTATAAGTAGGAAGTAGGAATAGTAGGATATTATGTTTTAAATACTGGGCTAGATTGATGACGATGGCGATGGTCTAAAACTTTAGTTAAAGTACTGGACTGATTTTAAAAATTATTTTACAATGAGAAAGCTACATTCTGCCTAAGTGACAAATAATAATAACGTTACTAATTCAAACTTCGTAATGAATATAGGCTACTAAAAAGTTATATGAAATGAGACGTAGATCAAAGATGTATACAATTTAAAGTTATGTTTTGAACGACGAAGTATATTTTTATATGCTCTGCTTTGTGCTTTAGTTTTGATAGGTGTTAAAAGCATAATGACTTTATATGATATGCATGATAATAATTTGTCAACTGAAGAAGGTCTTCGGAATGTCACCGTACAAACAAACATGAGTGTAAATACCGAACAGCTTTATTTAACTACCCCTAGTTTAACACACGTCCATCTTTTGTCAGGCTCACTTCGTGAACTACAAACAGGTGTCGAGAGGGTCGATAACGATGCCGCGGGTTCCCTTCTCGGCTGAGCACCATCTGTGGGTAATGACCTCTTCAAACTAGAACTCCGGTCTGTGAGAATGGATCTATTTTGCTTGCATTTCCGGGTTGAAATTCTACTTGAAAACTGCTCCCAAAGTTAAATAGAAAAGGAATGGGAATTTTATTCGACATTAGTTTCTGTTTCACATGAAGATATTCATTTTTAATGACTTCTTCAAACAAGAAGAAACTCTTTGAGAATATAGGTATCTATTTCTCCTGCATTTCTTCATTTGATATTTGTTAAAAATTGCTCACTAATGTGTTAAATTAAAATAGAAAAGGCATGGAAACAACATGACTTAAGTATTTTTTTTTTCACATAAAAGAATAGGTAAGATAGATAGGTAGATAGATAGATAGATATAAGATAGATAGGTAATATCTGTAAGAATAGGTTTATTCAACTTGCATTTCCGTGTTTTGCTTTTCGTATGGTAAAAGCGAAAAAATATGAAAAACTATCGTTATGGTAATCGAATAGCTAACTATACCGTCCTTCAAAAGCTGTCAAAGTGCTTCTGTCAGATACGTAAGCAATTTCAGTTTCTTAAGGAAGAGGCGCTGCTCTAGTTTTTATACAAAACAATACGATCACGATAACGGTTACCATAACGGGAGTTTTTCGTGCTTGCGTTACACTTTGAAAAAGGCGTTAGTTTTATTTCATGGTACAAACGCATTAGTTTTAAATGAATACCTAATAAAAAGCCCTTATAATCGCAGTCATTCTTTTATTTGCGTTGTCCCGAACCGCCAACATTACAAATTATTTGTTTTCAATCATCATCATCACCATTAGTCATCTAAAGTCTTCCTTATGGATGGATTAGGAAAAGGAGTCATAACCTACCACGCGGGCCCAATGCGGATTGGTGCGTGCCGTCCGAAGCATGGAGGAGCTCGAGATAATTAATTTTAGGTTCTCCATTCCTTGACCTACCATTGCAAAAGTGGATTTTAACGATCGCAGGTCGAACAAGATCTTTCCTGCTTCAATATGGCTAGAAAATTAAAAAGTGACTGCTCATTATAGCCATAGCCAATAACCTACAGTCGGGCACCACTTACCTGATCCCCTTTCATTAGATGCCATCACACTGTTCAATTAATGTTAATGCTTTCAGCATTGTTGACTTCCGGCAGTTAGAGATAAGATAGTCAGTCTCTCAGTAGTTGAGGGTTCAGGGAGTAGTGCGCTTCCACTTTCAGCCTTATCGTCACTTAACACCAGATGTGAAGATATCTGTTGTGAATTTAAAAAAAGGAATAAAAGACAGAACAATAGGTACACTGCGTAAGGCGCCATCATCATCATCTTCCTGACCTTCCCCTGTAGACATGTGCCGTTCTACTACCTATCGATATCGCCAATAGAATTAAAAGAGTTGAAACAAAAGTATAGGATTAACTAGCTTGCTACTACAGGTGATCTGTGGATTGACATGTAATTTGCTACTACATGTGATCTGTGGATTGACATGTAGCTTGCTACAGTGCCACAAGCTTTTCTGTTCCGGTGACAGCCGTGACAGAGGAGCCACTCGCAATACGAAATTAGCTGTCAGAATGGACTGTCGTATGAAAACTGTTTTAGTTCCAAAGATAATCACCGGAACAGAAAAGCTTGTCGCACTATACTTTAGGTGATATGTGGATTGACATGAGCAATCGAATCCCAATCCCATACATTTTCTTTCTATTCTCTGGCGATACTGATAATAGGAAGCCACTTGTCAAGGCCCTCTGCGGGCCGATCGCCGTAATTCTATGCAGCGCGTCTTGATCACGTTTGCGTCTTGACGTTTGACTTCGTATTGCCGTAATGACATAACGACGTACACGTCACGCAAACCTATATCAAAGCTGCGCGTTATCAAAAACGGTTTTGCACGTCAACTGCACGTACACTTGACTAATGCGTCATAGAATTACCGCGATCGGGGCCCGGATCCCAATTCAATTTGGGTTTGGCGCAGTACGTCCTTCTCCTTCTTGCTATTCTATTACCTGCCTTTACCTCATTTACCCTTTTCTCATTCCTATTGTTACGCACACATTCTATCTATCTTTTTTGCAGTCGCTCTCTTCCTCTATAATATACATCAACATTCATGTCCATCATTTTTTTTAAACATGTCTATCATCCGTTCTCATAACATCCATCCATCCATACCAAGCCAAACGGTTTTCTTACAAGTTTTCTGTCCCTGGTGCTAATTTCAAAACTTCCTCTCACATATTCATTCCTAACTTTGTCCTTTCGCGTTACTCCAAACATCCACCTTAGCATTCTCATCAATTCCGCTACATGCAATTTCCTTTCATCTGTCTTTTTCGTAAAGCGTCATATATATATCACTATCACTACATAGTATAAAAAATTAAGTTCAAAAACTAAAACCCGACTACTGAAAAATCACGCTCTAAAAAGTATGAAACAAGAAAATATTCTCATCTAAAATTGCCGTGGTCGTATGCCCCTTACTATAACAAAACAATATTTTCATTCTAGGGAAAAGTGGCATACGACCACGGCAATTTCAGATGAGAATATTTTCTTGTTTCATACTTTTTAGAGCGTGATTTTTCAGTAGTCGGGTTTTAGTTTTTGAACTTAATTTTTATTTATATTATTTTGGGGTCATAATTTTGCGCTGTGTATTGCCGGCACATAAAAAGAATGGCACTACCCTCTCTCTTGTCGTGGGTGTCTTAAGAGTCGAAAGAGGGAAAACTGCATTAGGAGATAGGCAGCAGCGTCTCCATGTTACAGCAAGCCATACTGCGATCGCCAACACTTTTTATCATGTCGACCAAGAAGCACATATTCAATGATGTCAGTGATCAACGCTGTTAAGACAGGAAGCGATCACCGCATGGTCAGAGGCACATTGAATATCAACGTTAAGCTTGTAAGATCGCGGCTGATAAATCCAAGCTCCGACCAATACCGGCTCAAATTCAAGGCAATGGCTCTTATGCAGCTTAAAAACAACAAGGCGGCGGGCGGAATCACAACAGAGCTTCTGAGAGCGGGAAGCCGATACTTAAAGTTCTTCAGAAGCTTTTCAATTCAGTCATCCTCGAGGGCAAAACGCCAAAGGCATGGGACATAAGCGTTTTTCAAGAAACCCTTTAGAGAGTCTTATCACCCGATAAGACTAAGAGTATAACTTGCCACTTTGCTTTGCGTTCGTGGACTATGAGAAAGCCTTTGATTTGATCGAGACCTGTGGGCGGTACTGCAGTCTCTACAGAGGTGCCAAGTAGACTACAGGTACATGAATCGATGTGCTCAGGTACTTATACCAAAATGCCATTATGTCAGTCCGATTACAGAACCAGAGCTCTAATCCTCTCCAACTACAGCGAGGTGTGAGACAGTGAGACGTCATCTCTCCAAAACTGTTCACAGTTGCGTTGGAGGATATTTTTTAAGCTTCTGGATTGGAAAGGATACGGCATCAACATCAATGGCGAGCACCTAACACACCTACGGTTTGCCGATTATG
This sequence comes from Crambus lathoniellus, assembly GCA_949710035.1. Lineage (NCBI taxonomy): Eukaryota > Metazoa > Arthropoda > Insecta > Lepidoptera > Crambidae > Crambus > Crambus lathoniellus. The sequence goes on from OX453320.1 coordinate 13,481,355, forward strand.
TAGTTCTTCTTCTTATGGCTGAGACCTTGGAAGACCTGAACACAATGCTCGAAGATCTCAGTAATGCTTCTCTAAGAGTGAGTCATAAGATGAACACGTATAAAACGAAAATTTTATGTGAAATGCCCATGTTGCACCTGCTCCAGTTAATGTTGGGGAGATTTACACTCGAAGTTGTTGACCACTTTGTTTATCTCGGGCAAACGGTCCAGTTAGTTAAGTCCAACTCGAGAAAGGATCTCTCGATGAATCCAGCTCGGATGCGCAGTGTTCGGGAAGCTCCGGCATATATTCGCGTCCGAAATACCTCAATGTCTCAAGACGAAAGTCTTTGACCAGGTGTGTGTTGCCAGTAATGGACGTGAGACTGACCTATAGAAGTCAGACGTGGTCTTTTACTATGTATCTCATAAGAAGGCTCAAAGTCACCCAGCGAGCAATGGAGAGAGCGATGCTTGGTATTTCCTGCTCGATCGAATCAGAAACGATGGGATCCGCAGAAGAACTAAAACAACCGAAGGATTGCATCGTTGAAGTGGCAGTGGGCGGGACACATAGCGCGGAGAACCGATGGTCGTTGGTGCGGTAAGTTTCTCGAATGGCGATCTCGTACCGGACGACTTTCCGTGGGCAGGCCCCCTACAGGGTGGACCAACGATCTGGTCAAAGTCGCGGGAAGCCGCTGGATGCGGGCAGCGCAGGATCCATTGTTGTGGAGTTCCTTGGGGGAGGCCTATGCCCAGCAGTGGGCGTCGTTCGGCTGATATGATGAACTAAATTATTACCTAATAATGTGAGTCTACCTACCTATTTTCGTCAAACAATGCTGGGGTGGTATGGAATGCCATAAACATACATTATATTATACAAGGGCCTAATCATGTAGGATAATATTTGCCTGCTTGCAGGAGGGGACACGGTGACCCCAGAGGAGATGACCGCGGCCCGGCGTGTGGCTCAGGAGTGCCTGATGGATGAGTGGCAGGAGAGGCTGGAGGGGGAACCAGCTGGAAGACGAACGGTTAATGCCATCCGCCCTCTCCTCCGCGAGTGGTGCAACCGCGGGTTTGGGTCACTGACCTTCAGACTGACACAGGTGTTTTCTGGGCATGGGTGTTTCGGAAAATACCTGTGTCGGATAAGAAGAGAGGCGACAACACGGTGCCATGATTGCGGCGCTGGGGTGGACAGTGCGGGGCACACCTTACGAGTGTGCCCTGCCTGGTCCTCACAGCGCCGCAATCTGCGCACTGTGGTAGGAAGGGACCTCTCGCTATCAGGCGTAGCTCGTGCCATGCTTGATAGTAACAGGTCCTGGGATGCGGTAGTCTCCTTCTGCGAGGATGTCATCTCGCAGAAGGAGGCATCGGAGCGGATCCGCGAGCAGGAGGCTCATGCGGATCGGCTTCGACGCAGACGGACGGGGCGGAGGTATCAGCGCTTTGCGCGCCTCATTCCTCTCTAGCGGGGCGGTGCGGTGCGGATCACACGGCCCCCTTCCCCGGTTGTCTTGGGAGATGGCTCGCTTGCTCGGCCATCTCTCACCGCGTAGGGGCCTGGAAAACCGGGCTGGCAGTCGAGTCGTAGGAGGAGCTTGCCACACCGGACCCTCCAATTTACTACTCCAAGCGACTGCGGTGAGAGCAAGTAGTGAGGGGTTTAGTGGGTATTCCCCCTTCCTGACCCCCCATCGAGTCCTTGCGACTGGATGGAGGGTCAGGAAGCGGCTAGGCGAGTCCAACATAACCACCGTCCGCACACCAACGTGGACGGGGTATGCGTAAAGGCATTCCCCTCACTATAAAAAAAAAAAAAAAAAAAAAGGGGAAATAGTCATAGTTCGCTGTCCCTGTAAAGATGTCAAAATTCGATTTATGTAAGCAAAGCCACAAGCAACAACCAATAAAATATATATTTTTGAAACGAGCTCACCAAGAGCTTTCATTTGATACCAAACACGATATTCTATTTTTTAAAAAGCTTTTTAGTTCACAAGTTTATGTCTTCTAGAGGGCGCCATATTCAATTTCATGTGACGTGACATCATCACTACATAGTATAAAACAAAGTCGCTTTCTCTGTCCCTATGTCCCTTTGTATGCTTAAATCTTTGAAACTACGCAACGGATTTTGATGCGTTTTTTTTAATAGATAGAGTGATTCAAGAGGAAGGTTTATATGTACTCTTTATCCCGATATTCCCACGGGAACGGGAACCACGCGGGTGAAACCGCGGGCGGCCGCTAGTAGCCTATAAACAGCAGACAATCGAGACGCTTCCAACGATACCTCAATTGTGAATATATGATCAGCAGTTTAGAAGTTATGCGGGAACAGATGAACATACATACATACATACATACATACATACATACATACCGGTCAAACTCATAACCCTCCTTTTTTTGCTTTGCCGTAGTCGGGTAAAAACAAAGTCGCTTTCTCTGTCCCTATGTCCCTTTGTATGCTTAAATCTTTGAAACTACGCAACGGATTTTGATGCGTTTTTTTTTAATAGATAGAGTGATTCAAGAGGAAGGTTTATATGTACTTTTTATCCCGATATTCCCACGGGAACGGGAACCACGCGGGTGAAACCGCGGGCGGCCGCTAGTATATTATATATTTACAATGATTATATTCTCGTGGTAAGGGCCCTGATCGCCTGAAGCTAAGGTTGAACACTAAACGCACAAGTCCAATAAACCTATTACAGATCTGTTTGCTGTATAACGATATTGTGTTACGTTAATAGAACTGAGCTTATGAACAGTGGACCTTAGGGAGATACTATACATACTGATAATTTCTATAAACAAAGGCTATCATCCACTAGTACCTTTTAAAAATTCTTAAACATTGAAAAATGGAAAATGAAGTATTTAGAAAAAGTCGACCCGTCTCACAACCAGCTTCGATTGGACATTTTATATTTAAATACTTCATTTTCCATTTTTCAATAATAATAATTGCATTGTGAATGCAAAAAAGTAAAAAATTCAATAATTCTCAAATACGTTCATATTAAAATCTTCTTTTTCTTCCTCCTAGACCAGGCCCCCACTCTTGGCACCAATTCCAATATCCAATTATTAAGTTAATTTGAAATATTTTTATATCATACCCATTCAGAGGACCAATATAACTTTCTTCAAGTTTCTTCTTTCATACCACTATTTATTGGTACTCGAACATCAGAAAATTTGAAAAATTAGCATATTTTTTGTTCTAACACCGACTTTTGTTAGTTGCGAATAAACACCACGCGATTCACCACGTGGCCAAACGCGGAATGGTGGGTAAAATAAATGACTTAGATGAAATCACACCAACGACTTTTAACACGCCCTCCAAAGCACGGAGGAGCTTGGGACAACATATTTTTGATCACCTATCCTGTGTAAAAAATCGGCTGTCAATATAAGAAGTATTTTTAAATTTTCATAATTTTAAAAAAGTTTATTTTAAGAACAAATACTTCCTATTTATTAGGTTATTGAAAATGTATTTACCTAAATAGGTAAGTAATTGATTAAATTTAAATCATACCCATTTTTAAATAGGTCTCTAGTAATACAATGTTATTAAGGTTCATTTTCCATTGACCATTCATTATCTTAGTTCCCGCCGGACTGCAGATTCCGTTCCGAAGCTAAGCCGAAACTCTAAAGCCACAACTCCAATAAACTTATCAGAGATCTGTTTGCTCCGAGGATTGCGCCAGATTTATCGGATAACTTCCGCGAAATTATGAAAAAAGTCCGAAAACCCCTCCTGTTTATTTTTATGCTGAAAAAGAGGCTTATATCGGTGTACTTGGAGTTGCTTTGTTAGACCTCCTGTCACTTTTCCAAACGAATCTTTATAAATTACTAGCTGAGCCAGCAAACGTTGTTTTGCCATATGGATTAATTAAATGTGTGTGTTTATAGAACAAAAGTTGCCTATACCAGGCAACAGATAGCGCTACTACCAATAAAGGGGTCCAAGATTGGTCTCTATTTCCTACATATAAAAAATACTCTATGAAGTAGAGTGCGTGTCATGTGCGTGTCAGATAACTCTGCGCGCATGCGCGACTGGGGCATTTTTGGCGCTGGGTTACAGTACATTTTTTATTCTAAGCTTATGGAAAAGATTAGTACCTATTCGATTTTGACCGCGCGCAGACGTCAGTGAAAGCAGCCATGGAAGAAATGTCAGTTTTGTATCGAAGCGACATCTAAACGATTTTTCATACAAAATTACCATTTTTAAGTACTTAATTTTGCGGAATAATAAGTAGCCTATGTTTCTCTCCAGCTCCCAAACTATCCCCATACCAAATATCACGTCGATCCGTTGCTCCGTTTTGACGTGAAAGAAGGACAAACAAACAAACAAACACACTTTCACATTTATTAGTATAGTATTGTATGGAAGTATGTTATTAATAACTGTTTGAGACCGCATCTATATAATACTTAAAGCACCTATATATTTTATGAAAGTATATGTGTGTATATAATATGTTATTTATATGTGTAGGTATATTTATTTGGTTTTATAATGAGTTTGTAAAGAGAACACCTTGAACTACCCATTTCTTTTGTATTGTTTTTCATCCAGTTAAACACTTGGTTGCCTGGAAGACATTGCTTTTTAGTAATGAGGCCGCCAGTTGTAACACTACTGTATTTGTCCATTTATGTTGTTTGTATGTTCAATGTACAATAAAGAATATTCTAGTCTATTCTATTCTAAGGCCCTTAAAATGTGGAAATATAAGGATAGGGTATGTCAGATATGTCCACGGGCTAATTGTCTACTCAACATCTAAATATTGCGATCGCTTTCAGTTTGTCATCCATCACTAACTGTTAAAGGCAGTTAAAAAAAATATTTGTTTTATTACAGTAGATAGTTTTCTAACTGAAAGCGATCGCGATAGAGTTTTGAGTTACAAAGTTAAGAGGCAGTGCGTAGTTCTATCCATGTGTAAAAATTCATCCTACCCGGTTCGGGTTTACGATCAAACACTGGAGGATCCAGTTTCAAAGTGAAGAAGAGAAACCCTACAAAACATTGGGTGGTGGCACAATGAAACGCATACAGTTGATTGTGATCATTTCATTATTTGGCATACATCATAATAGGTCATAATTTCGTGAAACATACTATAAAACGCATAATTTTAGAATGCATTATTAATTTTTAATATATTTGGGAGACATCCAGTGGTATCGAAAACGTTTTATCTACACTCATGTTAAAATATTCGAATTATGAACTTATGCCTGAACGTATAATGATACACTTTATGCCAAAGTCAACTTTAAAAAATAAAACTGTTTCATAATGGTCATTATGAAACAACCGGATACAGCTGTCACTCATTATAGTACACTTATGTTTCTTAATTTTACAATGGCAACCATAGGATTTACTGGCCCTGACTTCCAACTCTTTCAAGCCCTTCTTTAGCCGGCAACAATCAGAAACATTTTTTAAATTAGAGTTTTGAATTTAGAAGGAATAAACCGTATAGACTCCTATGAGTGGGGTTTGGCACCAATTCACATTTAATAATTAATATTGTTTTGCTTTATTTTTGAAATATATAATAAATGTAATGAGTGTAGATAAAGTGGTGTATGAGACTGCACATAACTCGGTATTAAAACACTCGTGGAATACTATTAAAAAAACAAGCCTTCACTCGTGTTTTGATACCCCTCATTATGCGACAGTCACATAAACTACTATTATTTGAGAGCGATTGTCTCAAAATTATTTTGTTTTACTTTATAATTTTGTACAAATGGATGAAAACAGAGTGGGGGTGCTCGCTGGGTGACTTTGAGCCTTCTTATGAGACCCATAGTAAAAGACCACGTCTCACTTCCATAGGTCATTACTGGCAACACACACTGGTCAAAGACTTTCGTCTTGAGACATTGAGGTATTTCGGACGCGAATATATGCCGGAGCTTCCCAAACGCTGCCCATCCGAGCTGGATTCGACGAGAGATCTCTTTCTCAAAGTTGGACTTACCTAATTGGATTGTCTGTCCCAGGTAGACATAGTGGTCAACAACTTCGAGTGTATACTAATATTATATTAAATAAATAGATAAAAAAAGGTTATTAGCTTAAAAAATGAAACATGCTACAGACAGTCACTTTTCCACGCAGACGAAGTCGCGGGCACAGCTATCTACAATAATAAGCAATAGTCACACAAATTATAAAACACAGCCTAGGTAGAGAGCATTGGTAGAGTCTATATATTTACCCGTGCACCTAAACTTAAGTCGTGAAAGGATAAATAAAATTGATTAAGTAGGTACATGATTATGTCTATATTAGCACCACACAGGTTCACATAGCACAGTTACTTCATGTCGTGTGTTTGCCCTTAAACTCAAACTTGGGTTGTGTAAGGATAAATAAAATTAAAACTTATCCCAGCAAGTCTGTTGGACACGAAGTTAGTTTCAGGTCAATTTGGAAGTTTATAACATCAATAGTATGACGATTTGTCACAATTTTGACGCTGTCGGTAGATCTACACTGGCATGAAAAACTAAGCAACTATCACACTTTTAAAATTGCAAGAACTTTTTAAGTACACAGCAATACTCTCTTTTATGTTGATTGAAAATGTTACAAACGTATAGTTTACTAATAGTTCCAAAAAAGAGGATAAATTTGCCATAAAACGTTTTTTTATTTTAAATCTTTCTATAGCTTAGTCAAAAATGAAATGATGATTTTAAAAGCGTAGTACCTAGGTACTTACTTAGTTTTGCAGGCCAGTGGTAGTTGTTTGGTTTTAGGGCTGAATCAAATATTGTTGTGGCTACAAATTAATATGTCATCATCTTCAGCCTTTTTTATGTCCTCACTGGTGCACAGACATTCCTTACGGATAGATAAAGAGAACGGGCCATGACCTACCACATAATATCAATGTAACTTGACTGTAACTTGTTTTGTAAGCCTTATAAATAAAATAAAAAATAAAATAAATGTGGATTGGAGGGTGTTAAGGAAGAACAGCAAACGCATCTGGTACCAACGGCTCAACGTGCCTTTCGAAGCACGGAGGAGCTCAAGCTAATACATTTTTGGTCACCCATCCCGTAACCCCAACCATTGCGACCGTTGCTTAATCTGGACGATCGCAGGCCGAGCGCGCTAACTACTGCGCCACGGGCTCCTGTGAATTATATAAGTTTTTAGTAAAAAGGACATTTTTCATTTTCGGATAGGACTTTGTACACTATTCGTACTAATAGTAAAAAATATAGTAAAGTCATCTAAAATATTAAAATTTTCATTGTCTTTCTGGATAAATGATACAAAAATAAACTTTAAAATAAAAAATTCTTTGCCATCCATGGTCACACTGGCCAACCATATTTAAATCACGTTCGGAAACATTGATGTTTCTTTACGAAAACACGATGACATTGACGCTAAATACCCGCGTCCAAATTTCCTTTCATACACCACCTACTGGAAACTCTCGATCCCTAAATGTTTTCCTACAAAACTATCATGTAAGCAAACACTTAAAAGTCGACTTAGGTATGGAAGTTTTAAAGTCCACAATGGTGGAACTTCAGACGAAGTAGCAGTAGATCATCGCTACGAAGTTGGCTCAAATAAGAGTACCAAACAAAATTAAAACTTCCGACCGATAGTGGTTTTTGTTGACAGTCGGCTTGAAGTTGGTCTTACAGATGGTTAGTTTCGGAGAGATGGTGTATGTGAGCGGTAGCAGATAGGTAATTTTAAACTTTTCCTGCCAGCGTGCTGCGAAAACTGAACCACACGTATTGGATACACGTATTGGATGCTGTTCGTCCCAATTTTGTGGCTTTACCCAACAACCATTTAATTTTGTAGGTCGCCGCGAGACGTCACCATTACGTTATATCACGGCAAAAAGGTTTTTATGCGAGTCAGTGCCGTAAAAGAGTCATGTAGCGGTCGTATAGACCATTTTAGTGTTGTTTATAGGTTGTATAAAGGTAATGGGCTCTGAGGTAAGTTGTATTAATTCTAAAATTTCTTCAATACGATGTTTTTAGCACTTTCAGTCAATTAACTTTCACTTTTTACGACTATAATGTTTATTGGGTATAAACTTAACAATAATATCCGAAATTTATCACTAGCCGTAGCCATGTAATACTTCCATGGCCGTAGCATGAAAACAAAATAGAAAGAGTAAATCTGTCAAATAGGTACTGTGTTTCTGCTGCCAAATATCTATTGAAATTTAGTTCCTTATACGACTGAAAGAGGCGCTGCTCTGGTTTTCATACATTACAATACGATCAGAAGGCTTAAAACGAAACTTCGTTATGGTCTCTTACTCTCCGGGCATGACAGAATCGAGTGAAAGCGACGGGGCTAACGAAGTTTCGTTTTTCATTGAATTAGAGTAGGCCTACAGGATATCACAAGCACACTCACTATCCAGAAGTAGTATAAAAGAACTCGAATTGTGATAAGAACAATACAATACTGTATGCATGAAATAAAGCTTTATTCACATCTAAAGCTGATTGAGTCTACGAATAAATATTTTCATACAACAATGCTAGAGTCAATAATAAGCTCATGGCAGCCCCAATGTTAATAAATATCTGCTTGAGACTTCTTGTTATAGTTTGTGTGCCCATACGATTGTAGGCAGAGGGATGGGGTGCAAGTATTTTGTGTGATAAATTATAAAATATCACCTTTATAAAATACCTAAAATTAATGTTAACTAAAAAAACTTGTCTCCAACTCGTGCAATGTTAAGATTTTAAATTAATTTTATGCATTCACAATGCTTTTCTGTAAGTTAAGGAATAAATTGTGATAGTAAAAAATTCGACGAGTCTTGTAAGCCTTTTATTCTAAGGGCCAAATACCCGGGGATGCGGGTTCGAATCCTGCCTAAAACTTATGGAATATTGTAAAATGTTGCGTTATGTGTATATGGCTTTAAGTTTGTATGAAAAGGTCACTTAAATTTGGTCATTATTATATCTTGTTTTATCTTTAACGGTTTATTATTTAAAAATAATATTATTAAGGCATACTGTTCTGCATTTTTTACGTTACGTTATGTGTCATCGACTTCAAAAATATTAAATAAATAAATAAAATAAAATGAAATTGATTTCGGACAAGACTACAGACATATTACGATATATTTTTATTTTTAAGTTTAAGTGGAGTGATACCTTTTCGTTTTAATTTATTTGACATTGACTATAAGAACCAAAATTACGAAACTTCTCGTTCTCATAATCGTAATCTATATCATCCGTTAAAATGCTATCAAAGCTGTCAAAGTGCTACCCTATTAAATTTAAGTTCCGTAACGACCGTAGCAGCGTTGCTCTGGTTGTCATATTATTGTCTTACCCTTTGTTCAGTGTAGCATTGTTTCTATGACAGCCCATTTTCGTGCCAAGTAAAATGTAGTTTTATCTACACTCATGTTATAATATTCGAATAATGAACTGATGCCTGAACGTATAATGATACACTTTATGCCATAGTCAACTTTAAAAAATAAAACTGTTTCATAATGGTCATTATGAAACAACCGGATACAGCTGTCACTGGCAACCGTAGGATTAACCGGCCCTGACTTCCAACTCTTTCAAGCCCTTCTTAAGCCGGCAACATTATGAAACTTTTTTAAAATTAGAATTTTGAATTTAGATAGAATAGACCGTATAGACTCCTATGAGTGGGGTTTGGCACCAATTCACATTTTATAATTAATATTGATTTGCTTTACTTTTGAAATATATAATAAATGTAATGAGTGTAGATAAAGTAGTGTATGAGACTGCACATAACTCGGTATTAAAACCCCTCATCATGCGACAGTCACATAAACTACTATTAACAATGAATAAAGTAAAATTTTCTAGCATAAGCTGCATAAAAAATGACAAATGCTGATTTTCTTGAGTTTTATTCCATGATAGAAAAAAGTACAATATTAGAAATGTGAACGTTTGCATACTTGTTTGACTGTTTATTACTAAACGAAATAAAATTTGACACAGGAATAGATTATGGTCTAGAAAAAGCATATTATTATGGCAAATTTTTACTGATTGAAAATATCTCAATCCTACGGGAAAGTACGACATAGTTCACGCGGGCAAGGCAACTGATGGAAAGTATGAAGTATGAAATAATAAGATTATGACAAGAAAAAGAAGTAGAAAGTTTTTCGTGCTTGGGTTATAGGTTATCATAGGATCAGTAACATTGGGAAGAGTTCCCCCAACTCGATCGGACCCTATCCCCTAAACTAGTGAACTAGCCAAGATCAAAAACTCGAATCACGTTTGGCCGCCGAACTCGGCGTATTGAATTTCGGTCACGTAAAATCTTTGTATTTTCCCCATCTTGTGTCTCTTATTATTATTAGGGTTCCATGCGTAAGTTAACCACCTCAAAGTTTTGAAGAAACTTTTGGTAAAGTTGAAAATGAAGAAAGGAAAATTAATGGAGATTACGCTAACGACAAAATGGCGACAGCAAACATTCAAAATGTTTTGAGTTTTGTTTGGTAAACAACATAATGTTTTTGTTAATAACAACTTTTACCGCACTCGCTCTGTTTATAGGCACACACAGATATGAGATTTTGTGTTATGTTTTTTTTGTTTTTTCCGACGACGTTTCGGCATCATCAGGGGCCTTGGCCATTTCTTATTATTTTAGTATCATACCGTTAGCAATCTCGAAATCATTTACTTTACAACACTATGCTAAAACACGCCAACATGCTTTCAGCGTTGACGGATGCAATCCCCAGTGCAGCTCAAGCATGATGTTTCCAGATGGCAGCACTATCGAACCTCGGCTGTCGGGCGAACGCTGACAAATTGTCGACGACGCGACCGACACCGACGGGTCACTTGTTATCTTTGATTTTCCACACTAGAGGTAGCGGTGAACTTTCATAGTTAGGTACTATCCTGATTGATTGTGGTTTTTGAAACCTTGCTCGTATTTGCCGAGTACAAACTGCGGCGAACGTATGCCTGCTTACAATGTACGGTCACGACCTATAATATAACAACATAGGACTATTGTACTATTAAAACTTTAAAGTAAGAAATAAACAGGTACACCTATTTCACGTCAACGGGTATTCAGTGCAGTTCAAGTATGATATTTCCAGCCGGCAGCACGATCAAATCTCAGCTGTCAGGTGCGCGCTGACAAATTTGTCGACTACGCTACCGACTCCATGAAGCTCGACTTAATACTGAAGTAACTGGAGAGTGCAGTACGAACAATTTTTTGAATACCACAAATAACACAGTGGCTGTCTTCCGTCTCACCTACACTTTAAAAAAATACGTATGGTCATATGAGACAGCTGACAGCCACTACATACATAATTGTCAAATTTGCTGGCGACACTTTTTTATTCAGGGTGAGAGCTCCAGTTACCTCAGAGTATTAAGTCAAACTTCATGACCGACTCCGATGGGTCACTTGTTACCTTTGGTTTTCCACACTAGACGTAGCGGCACAGAATAAATAATGAACTGTCATAGTTAGGTTAGGTACTAACATGAAGCTCGACTTAATACTGAGGTAACTGGAGAGTGCAGTACGAACAATTTTTTGAATACCACAAATAACACAGTGGCTGTCTTCCGTCTCACCTACACTTTAAAAAAATACGTATGGTCATATGAGACAGCTGACAGCCACTACATACATAAATGTCAAATTTGCTGGCGACACTTTTTTATTCAGGGTGAGAGCTCCAGTTACCTCAGAGTATTAAGTCAAACTTCATGGGTACTAATCCCTGATTGATAGTACTCGCGCCGTGCAGATCATAAAGGTCTATTTGATTACTGTAGTATCAGTTTGGAACTGCCACGCTGCGTTATGCAGCATAAACATCATTCAATCACCTCTACTGACGATTGAGCATTTTAGCCTGTGGAATATGAAGATAAGGCCTGACACATTGGTTTCGTCGCCTACAATTCATCGGGCTGCCGTCAGCAGTTATTCGATATTGCTGAGGTGGGAATTTTATGCTTCAATTGCAATTTACTCTCTATCCGAAATAGGCAAATTCTCTTATATACTCGCATATGAATTTATCTGTTTGTTTTCACGTGTTTGTCATAAATTTGTCGTAAACGTTCTGTCTTTGGTTCTTGGTCCGTCTTGGTTTCTCCTTATCCATTCATATTGCATCATTTGCATCAATGGTAGCATTTGCGAATTATTATTATATATTTTTTAAACAGTAGCCGCAGCATAAAAACTGTCATTAAAGTAGGTAATCGTAATGGTAAAATATATTTTAATGCTGCTGCTGTTAAAACTGTAAACTTAATGCTGCAAAAACCTAATGGTTTCCTTTAAAATATTCCCTAAAGGCTACGCTTAAACTCCAAGTATGCTTAACCACAAAAACCGCAAAACCTACTGAACCATGCGCCATAAAAACGCTCCACACATGCCCTTTACTTATCAGGCTTAGCAGTTTCAAGGGTCCGCGGCATTGATCCCTCAACAAAATTAGCTGTATCCACCCTATATTCGACCTAGTTGCTGGGATAAAACAATGATATACGATTATGAGATCGGGGGGAGGTGGTTCGAAGCTCGGCGGGTATTATTTTACCAGTGATTGTGTTACAATTATCATCTTCTATTCCCGCTGGTCATGACCTTCCCCGGTCCACATGGAAGTTCTTAAATAGACTCCGGACCCAAATGCGCCGCTGTGGGCGTAACAAATTCAAATAGGGTTACGCCAACAGTCCCAGGTCCCGTGTAAGTGCGGAACCGCTGAGCAAACTATATAGCACTTGCTCTCTTGCCCCCTGGCCCCAAATGCGTGCAACATGGACGAACTAATGGCGGCATCTGATGCGGCGATTGGCCTGATACTGGGCGAATCATATTTAAAAATCAAATCTAAGTTTTTACGAACCAACGACTCGAAGAAGAAGAAGAAGAAGATCTTCTATTTTAATGAGCCCACTAAGGTCTTTAATATCAATGAATAAGGACAACGACCCAACCAAGCCATGACCCAAAAGCAGCCTAATATGGATTGGTGTGTGTTCACGTCTGCAAATTAAGGCGATGATTGCCGACCGAAATAGGCACGCTAACGGTTGCTCGGCCGCGCGCGATACACTTCACGCGGACGCAGCGGCAGCCGGCAGTGAACTGTGAACTCGCGAGCGCCCCGCGAATCGAAAATCACTTAAAATTCAATAACTATGACGGCTGGAATACCTCGGCTATTCAAAGACAATTTTCGTATATTTTTCATTAACTAAAACCAAGTATATTGCAAGTAATAAGATATTTGGATTACGATTAGACGGATGTTTGGGATTTTATTTGACACAATAAAATATCATCAATCGAAAAAAACGGAAGCACTAGATAAATAACTATAAAATAACATATTTTTTCTTAATTTTAAGTACTTACTTGTGATTTGCGAGTAATCCATAATTTAAAACACCCTATTTTGGGGAATCCCAGCCTTAAGTCGGGTCTACAACTTTTAGTGCCTTCTAAAGCATATAGGTGATTGAGACGCACTCACATTTTACTTGTAACACAATCACTGGTTAAATTAAACTCGCTGTTTCTCGAACCACCTCCCGCTGATCTCATTATCTAGTAGGATAGTGGCGCAACCCGAATGTCTACAAAAGGACAGTATTTAAAACCGACGATCTATCTATCACCTTTAAACAAGGGTTACCACCTAATAAATATTTCTCCCGCTCACACTAGACCCACCGCCCAACCAACGAGAAACCTCAAAAACGATAAAAGATATTTTACAAGCGGCTAATTTTCCGCACGAAGTGAGAAATTGAGATTAAAAATTAAAGCGCTTTACTACATTTTAGTGAAAACATGAACGATAATAACGCGTGAGTTATAGGAACAGTGTAGATTAGAAGAGTGATTTATATTGAGTTTGCGTTGTTAGTGAAATGAGAGTGTAGTGACAGATTTTTCTTCGGTTTGAAATGTGAAGAGATGGAAGGTTTTTCTTTCAGATTTTTCATTTTCAGTCATGGTAAAAGATGTGAGAATGTTGCTGTTGTAAGCGATTTGTGTGGAGTCCCCATTTCCGCGGTGGATGTCGCCATACTAAAACATCATCAGCATGTTTGATTTCTGTTGGTGGGTGGACACGCTAATTTGTGGTGTGGCGTATTCCGCATATTATTATGTTTTAGGTACTTCTTTGGGTCTGAAATATGGGAAGCGCTTGTTTGGAATCTGAAAATATAGTTTTACTAGCTAAACTATTAGCAGAGTGCGTTTTAAGAAAAATAAAATAAAAAAATATCAAACTCGTATGCCGTATAATAATAGTCACACATGACATGTTAAACGAATTTTCATACAAAATTACATTTTTTACTTAATTTTCCGGAATAAAAAGTAGCCTATGTTACTCTCCAGCTCCCAAACTATCCCCATACCAAAAATCACGTCGATTCGTTGCTCCGTTATGACGTGAAAGATGGACAAACAAACAAACAAACACACTTTCATTTTAATATAATATTATAGTATGGATTATTTAATAGTCTATCTTTCCAAATAGCTCTATATTCGTTGAGTCTGCAAAGATTCTACAAATCGTTTATTCTATTTATTAAATTCGTATTAAATGACTAGTTTTCCATTCAAATATTGGACTCGTATAGCAAATATCGTAAAACAAGGAATCTCAAGCAAGTAAAATAAAAAACATCATAAATATATCATATTTATTTTTATTTTGATCAGATGGCATCCTAGGATCCCTGAAGAGATTTCAATCAGCTTTCATATTTCTAAAAGTTATAAAGTGAATCTTAAATAATATAAATAACTAGCGCTCCCCTCGCTGCGTCGTCTGTGCGGCCCCCATTTGGACCCCGTGATTACCCCCTTAGAGCCCCCCCGAAAATCCTCTCTTAGTGCACCCCTACAGAGCAACATACATGTAAAATTTCAGCTTCTTGCGCCCAGTAGTTTGGGCTGTGTGTTGTCTGTCAGTCAGTAAGTAACGCAAGAGTCATGAAGCTCGACTTAATACTGAGGTAACTGGAGAGTGCAGTACGAAAATTTTTTTGTGACCACAAATTACACAGTGGCTGTCTTCCGTCTCACCTACACTTTAAAAATACGTATGGTCATATGAGACAACTGACAGCTACTACATACTAAATGTCAAATTTGCTGGTGTTCACTTTTTTATTCACGGTGAGAACTCCAGTTACCTCAGTATTAAGTCGAGCTTCATGGCAAGAGTAGTCCGATTTGTTTTTTTTTAAGTTATTGAGTGTCTATTGTTTATTTCTCTAATTACACTCAGACACATAAAAACTTAAAATTTCAAAAATATTTATGTAGTTCCACAAAAAATCTAATTTACAAATGTTTAGCACATTAATATTAAAACGTGACAATGTACTGATGCATGAACCATCGAATCTTAATCTAAATCTTATTGGCTTATTATATAAGTTCCAATGTAGTTCGTGAGCCTATAAGTTAGGTAATACGATTTGCCTAAAGCCAAAAAAAATTGCTCCAAATGTTCCCGAAAGTTGTAGCGTTTTCAATTAAATACGAATTAAATTCAAAATAACTCAACTAAAACTAAAGACTTATTCCCATCATACCCCTTTTGGTCTGTTTCAAAGAGATAGTGGACCGCGGAAAATAGTTTAGGTTGTAATATTTAAGTAATTCTCGCAGCAATTATAATTATGTACCTAGTTTAAGCGAATCTCTAGGGTGAAATATCCGAGTTAAATTTCAAAGCTCAAAGCAGTTAAACCGCTTAGGTACGTAACGAGAGGTAGAAGTTGTTCAAACAACTATAATATTACTAAAACAAAATCACTAGGTATACTTCATAATGAAATCAAGTTGTAGCTCAAGTTGTTACTACACTATTAGTATTCATATTAGATTAGAAGCTTGTTAAGAACATGTACAGTAGATACATACCCCGATAATTTAAGTGCAAACAACAGGCACTATTAATTATATAAAGCGATGGTTTAGTTTTTTTACTAAGTAGTTTCAAAACAACTTTTTTGGATAAAAAGGCGCACTCACTTTTGATTTGATAGGTCTTAGGATTTCCTGACAGTCTACATTTTATTGTGTATACAGGGTTATTTTTTGCCATCCCGGATAATTTTAGGGATTATTTTACTCATGAAAACAAACAACTTTTATTAAAGAAACAAAACTGAAATCGCGAAATGAAATCAGCTGCTCCATACGTTTTGATTAATTATTTTTACACTTTTGTACACACAAACATTATATGCCTCGATGACAGCGGTGATGAAGGAGCCACTAAATAAGCTGTCAAAATTACCAACGGGTGTCAGCATCAGCAGTATGAATAATTTATAAATTCCAAAGAATGTCATTCGAGTCAAATTAGTTTGTGGCACATTTACGGATAGTAAAAAATATCTTGTATCTAATAACATATTAAATACGCGTAAAAATAAAATTACGCTACAATTATTTAACGTATAACTCGAGCACTTAATTTATCGTTTATTAAATAAAATTCTATGCCGAACAAATGAAGGTCTTTCGTCTCAATTTATGCAGGTTTTCGCATATCGCCGCATTGATATTCCACTGCTTGCTCTCTAGATTCTGGCCGATATTGTTTAGTGGTGGGACATACCTACTCTCCATTTCCATAATTATTTATTTATAAAGTTTTGTTTGGGGTTTTGAAAAAAAAAACAAATTAGAAACCATTATTGGATCACTCATGCGTCTGTCCGTCCTAGTGTTACAGCCAATTTGCTCCAAAACTACTGGACCAATTGAGTTGAAATTTGGTAGTCGTATGTTTTTCTGTGACCCAAAGATGAAGGTGGTAAACAAATAAATTTTGCTTTGGGGGGCGAAGTAAAATAATTTAAAAAAGTTTTGAATACACAGTATTCAAAACTCATATGGCCTACAATGGGTGCCTTCCCTTGGAATAAGAGGTAAAATTTTACAAATTGTAACGGAAGGCCTATACCTATAGTTTGTTTCTTTAATATATTGTGTCTTGTGACTTCTTTAAAATGAAACAAGATTATTATGGCTTCTATCGAAACCCTCTCCACGCGAGTTTACTCGCACCTGTCCAGTTATTTATGATCTTCTTACAGTTAGTTGTAAAAAAACTATTTTATTCTAGTTCATACCAACTCAAACACTAATATTACTGAATTAAAACTACACGATAATGCAATTACTCTTGTTTGAAACCAGTTTAACACTAAACCGCCGATGCAGCTCACTTCTGCATCACAGGTGGACGCATAAGGCCGTTTAATACACATACAAGGACTACACTTTGAAGCATCTAAATAGCATCTGAGCCTCAATTAATATAGTTTTTAGGTGACATGAAGAAGTCGAGCAATAATTTAAAATATATGACATATATGACATTAAGTACAGAAAAAAGAGGGGAATCGAAAACACCCACGTTGCCATGACAACCTAAAGAATTTCAGAATCATTTTATATGGACCA
Organism: Crambus lathoniellus; assembly: GCA_949710035.1. Lineage (NCBI taxonomy): Eukaryota > Metazoa > Arthropoda > Insecta > Lepidoptera > Crambidae > Crambus > Crambus lathoniellus. The sequence goes on from OX453320.1 coordinate 13,498,944, forward strand.
TTTTCGAGCAAAGTGTTTTGCACACATTGTACGACATTGAACACAAATAAATAAATTGAAATGCACAGTATTCGGTTTAACCCTAAACCGCCGAAGCACCTCACTACTGCATCACAGGTGGACGCATACGGCCGGGGCCGTGTAATCAAGACTGCACTTTGAAGCCGACTACTTTGCCTCATCTGCATAATACGATTTTCGATATGTAAATCGGAACGGAAAATTCAATATTCAAGAGGTTTGGAATTAAAGTTTGTTTGGAAGGAAATTGACTTTTGTTCAGGAATGTTTAAATACTATTTGGTTTTTAAGAGGAGAGGTTATGATGCAGTTTAATGCTGATATTATCAGGGGTGAAAGTCTCTATTGCGATAGCTATTAGATAACATTGATCTAACTATTGCCTATAATTTAATTTAAAAAAACTGCTTTAGATTAAAAAAAAACTGTTTGAAGCAGTAAAATTGGCGACAACCAAAGTACCCCTACTTTGAAGCATTTATAAAAAAATTAGACGCGTGTTTAGTTATTATCTTTTTAGATATTTAACATTACTACATACTTTATTTCCAAAGCTGACTATTAATTTTGATATAGGTATTGTTGGTAATTAAAAAAATTTAGATCAATGAACATGTGAGAAAAACACTGCAATTTCATTGGTAAAGACCTATTACGTCTTGTCTTTCTACGTGGTCCAATTTTTCTTCGTTCTTGAATGCCCAGAAGTTATGCATCAAAGAAACAAAATTAAAATATTCTCTAATTTAGCTTTTCACATTTACAATTTCATAACCACTTATTGATTCTACAAAGCAAAAGTTCCAACGTTTATTTACCATATTCAAAAACCTTATTAAACTTGTGGCTTAGACGATCCAAAGCGTTTATTTCAAGGTCATTTTGACCCAACTCGGTCACTTTCAGATTAAAACAAAGTTATTTAACTCATTATGGGATAATGACTGAAAGTATATCGCTTGCTGAATTGGTTAAAATATAAATGGTTTAATTTGATTGAAAATTTGAATCTTTGTTGAAAACTTTGTAGTTTTATCGAAGTCTTAGATAATTTGGTTAAATTTAACGATAATTTATGAATTCGCAATGTTAGATTAAGTAATGTATCTTTTGGAAACTTTTCCAACTTTTTTAGGGAAAACAAAAGTATGAAAATTTTATAATACCTAATAACTGGGCTTTATTAGGTATCTACGTATTATAAAAATTTCATATTTGCTAAAAAAAGTAGTACTTAGACCATATTATTCTATAGATCATAATAGTAGTTTATGTGACTGTTGCATAATGAGAGGTATTAAAACACGAGTGGGAGTTTTAATAGTATCCCACGAGTGTTTTAATACCGAGTTATCTGCAGTCTCATACACTACATTATCTACACTCATTACATTTATTATGTTTCAAAAATAAAGCAAATCAATATTAATTATAAAATGTGAATTGGTGCCAAACCCCACTCATAGGCGTCTATACGGTCTATTCCTTCTAAATTCAAAATTCTAATTTTAAAAAAGTTTCACAATGTTGCCGGCTAAAGAAGGGCTTGAAAGAGTTGGAAGTCAGGGTCGGTTAATCCTACGGTTGCCATGGAGACTGTAAAATTAAGAAACATAAGTGTACTATAATGAGTGACAGCTGTATTCCGTTGTATCATAATGACCATTATGAAACAGTATTATTTTTTAAAGTTAACTATGTCATAAAGTTTATCATTATACGTTCAGGCAAAGGTTCATAATTCGAATACTATAACATGAGTGTAGATAAACTGGTATACATTACATCTTATCTTTAGGACCTATCTTATCATTATACGTTCAGGCAAAGGTTCATAATTCGAATACTATAACATGAGTGTAGATAAACTGGTATAACATCTTATCTTTAGGACCTAAAAGCTAAATGTGAAGTCTTTTAGATTAATTAAAGTTTCGCCAACAAAAACATACGTACAGTCGAACGCATAACCTTCTCCTTTTTGAAGTCGGTTTACAATTTTTATTATTATTGATTCTTCTTTATTTTAGCAGCATATAGCGTTCCTGTTCGCCCCCAGCGATCAACTCACCCCCACAAATTATTTGTTACCGTGCCCTGCAAAACGAATGCAGGGTTACGCTCTCCCTTGCGCCGTTTAGTCTCAACCTTTAATGATAAGTCCTTGCATATCGACATTTTCTCATCGCCTCTTGGCTGATTTAGGAACTTGGTGTTAAAAGAATTAGTTACCACTGACTTATTATATAACTTTTGTACTTTTTTATTTATTTATTTAATGTGAGATTGGACCCGTGTCCAACTGACCCTCTACTTGTTAATTTAAGCTGTGAGCATTGTGGTTGGCTGTGTATAGACCTTAATCTGTATAATTAATATTTTAAGTTAACTGTTTGTACACTGCTGTTTTATGTTCCAAATGACTAAATAAAAAAAAAGTACTTATTTTAGTAAATTCAGTTTTAAGCACCAAAGTACGATTTTATTTACAAACTAATAGGCTCAAAATAAAATTTTGATTGTAAATCTAGTTAATCAGATTAAAAAGATTTAAAAAGGATTCATCGGGAGCAAAATTCTGAGAGCAAACTGTTTAGTTCATCAGTATCGACAATCGATATATTATACAGTTCTGCGACAAGAGACCACCGCAGATCATGTGCTCGGCTGAACTGTTATGCACGAGTTGTGCTCGACTAGTGATGGGAAAGGAGTAAGATATATCGATATAAAAATGACCGTGGTTATTGGCTGTTTCTTCTGTTTTATATTTGGTGAGAAAGGTTGGGTAATAGTAGTTTTCTCTCGTAGTTTTACTTCAGATAGCATCGGTTTCCTTGCTACCGATATTCATTTGACAAGCGACGAGAAATATTACAGTGTTAATTTATAAATTTATGCTCTCTTTTTGTCTATTTTTTTATAAATAAATTTCTTACAATCACACCAATTATCTAGCTCATAAGTAATTATCATTAAGAAACTGTGTTACGGAAACTACATAACGGATAAATATATACTTTTATACTTTTTTTTAATACATACTTATTATACATACATTACACCCAGACAAAGACAAATAGACATGTTCACGCACACAAATATTTGTCTTGTTCGGGAATCGAACCCGAGACCTCCGGCGCTGAAGGCAGGTATCCTACCCCTGCGCCAAATCGATCGTCGCATTCTGAAGTAAGTGTCAGTGGCAAAGCATACATTCCGCTGTTAGGAACGTTTCCGGCGGTTTGTGAATAGGAGGGCTGGTCAAACTTAGAATTAAAAACTTTTCTAACAGCTGACAGCCATTTCGGTATTTTTGTATTGCGCCTCTACCACCCGGGTCAGAGATATCTGTGGCACTCAAGAAATATTGAAAAACAAGAAAAACTGGACATTATATTGGTTCAATGTAGCATTGGTCCTATGACAGCTCATTTTCGTGCAAAGCAAAATGTTGTTTCTGAACAAGGAACAAGGTCTAATTTTCTACCATAAGCTTGCATAATAAATGTGTAATGCTGATTTTCATGAGTTTTATTCCAATAGCATAAAGAACTTTTTTCTTTGCACGAATGAGGCTGTCATAGAACCCATTCTACATTGAACAACAATCAATAATTTTTACCAATATTATGTTTCCAGTATTTATATAGTAAAAAAGTCTTGAACAGGTGGTAGGAAAATATTTACGATTCAAAAGAGCTTATTTATTAAGTCAAGTTGAATAAAGATATTTTTTATTATTATTATTATCGATAACTGGCGGCTGCCTAGCTTACAGAGGCTGGCCGAAACTATTAGTCCGCAATAATCGAGCTATTTACAATCAATCTAGCGTCTGAATTTTGTCGTAATTCTCATACGATTGGTCAAACGTCAATCGAAAGGATGAAAGACGTCTCAAAATTATTAACCTTCTATTCAAAGAACAGTTTTGTGTGGTAAACGACGCGTGGTGGGTTAGAAGGAGAAAGAAATAAAATCATTTTTATTTAAGGTTGGTATTTTTTGTTGAGCTCCATATTGGATTCAGAATCAACCTATTCGCTTGTCCCTATTGAATTCAAAAGTAACCATACAATCAGTCCAGCAATTTTTTCTTAATCCACACCGGGCTAGCAGTTAGCTTTCATCACACCTGATGTTAAGTGGTGATAGGGCTGAAGGTGAAAGCGCACTACTCCAGGAATCCTCAATCACTGAGGAAACTGGCTATCTTATCTCTGACTGCCGGAACACAATAATGCTGAAAAAATCATTGTTTTGGCGTCAGACTTAGAAATGATGGTAGCTAGACAGGCGGACTAAGAACAAACCAAATACAATATGTACGCCCACTGGGAATCGAACCAAGGACCTGTGGGTCTGAAATCGGTGGTGTGAACCAATAGACCACAGAGGCGGTTAAATAATTAAGGTCCATTTATCGACAAAGGCTATTGGCTATATAACATCACGCTACGATCAATAGAAGCGGAGCATTAGTGAAATATGTTGCAAAAACTGGAAAAAATATTCCTTTTTTTGTAGGTTTCTTCTTTTTCCTTAAACTAACGCAGGTGAACCTGCGGAGCACAGCTCGTAATATTATAAGTATATAATAAATTCATTAAGTCATTATAGCAAAAAAGGAAATAATGCTAATTACATCGATAATTAGCCTTAATTTCGATATGTTCCCCTCCCTACCAAACTATACTCATAGATCGTGTCGCAGCAGAACTTGAACGATAAAATGCATCCAAACCACTATTAACAGTAGTCACAGTTCGACTCACATTACGTGTGCAATATATTTGTTAAGTAGCAGTCGACTGCGATTTTATTCACGTGGAATTTAGCTTGTAGCGTGTAGCATGATAGGTAGGTAATACTGGAACCTTTTCAAAAACAAATAACGTTTGATCAAAATATGAACAAGCTAAAGTATTAGATTTGCTACAACACCGTGTCATACTTTCATCGTTCACTTAGTACACATAGTGTCACATATTTGCACATTTACTGATGACCACCTGCCCTGAAAAGCATGCTTGTAGCGTTATGTATGATAGGTAATATTGTAGACAGAAGTAGCAATGTTGACACATATCTACTTCTGTCAAAACCATCTGTCAAATAAAGCCGATAGTGACGCCAACGACTCTTGGGTGGTAGGTCCCCTGGTTAAACAGGGCCCAGTTTTGCCCTGCTGTTTTAACTAAAAAGAAAGTCATGGAAAACTTTAATAATAATACAATTCTTTCACTACTAGTGGCTAGAAGAATTTTTATGTGAATAACAATTTAATATCTTTACTTATTCGGCTGGTGCAAACAATTATAAAGATCTAACACAGGGTGAGTCCGCCTGTAGAAATCGTGCTACAATTTACATATTTGTAGACTTGTAATTACAATTCTTCGTTTAACGAAACTGTTTTCCTTACAAATTTGTAAATTGTCACCTGTAACTTGTAAATGTTGGTTAAACAGAAATATGTAGAATTGTATCTACAATTTACAAATTTGTAAATTTTCCACCATGGTAAACTTGTAACTTGTAAATGTTGGTTAAACAGAAACTTGTAGACTTGTAGCCTGTAAATACAATTTACAATTTGTAAATTGTATTTTTGGTTAAACAGGCCACTGATCTGATCTACCGTGGATACCTATGATAGAAAAAAGAAGACTTCTTTCTTTTTTTCGTTCTGATCGCTCTACACATGTTGCGCCCCCATACGGAGCATTCACTGAAGTTGTAAGACACACAACCACGCACTAAACTGGTCAATAACATCTTATTATGTATTTGTATCGTAACATTGAAATTGCAACCTATGCAAACAAAATAAATAAGACTTAGAAATTGAAAAATCTCATTTACTTGCATAATCTATGCCTTATATTCGTTTCATCATGTCAGCTGAACGACGCCCACTGCTGGGCATAGGCCTCCCCCAAGGATCTCCACAACGATCAGTCCTGCGCTGCCGCATCCAGCGGCTTCCCGCGATCTTGGCCAGATCGTCGGTCCACCTTGTAGGGGGCCTGCCCACGGAACGTCGTCCGGTACGCGGTCACCATTCGAGAACCTTTCCGCCCCAAAGGCCATCGGTTCTCTGCGCTATGTGTCCCGCCCACTGCCACTTCGTTTATCAACAAATTATTTATTAAACCGCAGGAACACTGAAAGTGTCTATTATGTTGCAAAAACTTGCCCATAAATGGTGTGCGCTGAAATATACATAATTATTTTGATTTTACAATATGTTGAAACATTAATAAATCACGACCCATCTCCTAACTAGCTCCGGCGGAATTCAAACCCGCGAACCTTCACTGTCCGGGCAAATGTTGACCGCTGACCTACGAAGATTATTTTTTCTTGTATTCCAAAATATTTGTGAAATAAAAATAGAACTATAAAAAGCATATTTATTATACTCAAATAAAAGTAAGTAGTTTTCCGTGACCACGGCCCCTGGAAATATGCCGTAATTTCGGAAAAAACTAAAAATCCTTTAAAAGGACAGCTTAAAACTACCAATTATGTGTGCAACCACTGTAAACGTGGATTTATTTCTATAGAAGTGTAATTGCAAAACAAAAGTAATAAATAACAAAGTCTTCAATTAAGCAACACGCTACACGCTACGAATTTGCTACGGCTCGTAGACATTTTGGATATCCAAAGTGTGATATTTTGCAGCCTTTTATAATATGGTACTTGTAACAGTTTTACATTAATTTGTGCTTAGCTATGGTAATACGAGGAGCCCATGGCGTATGGTTAGTAAGCTCGGCCTGCGATCGTTAAAGTTAAGCAACTTTCGCAATGGTCAGTCACGGGATAGGTGACCAAAAGCTTTTTATCTCGAGCTCCTCGTGCTTAGGAAGGCACGTTAAGCCGTTGATCCCGGCTGCATTAGCAGTGGTTAATACCCACCAATCCGCATTGGGCCTGCGTGATGGGTCATGGCCCATTCTGCTTATCCATCCATAAAGAAGGCCAGAACCCCAGCAGTAGGGATATTAAATGATGATGATGATAATCGTAGAATCATTTTTTATACGAACCGCTAAGGAATGGAATGCGTTGCCTGCGTATGTGTTCCCCGATAACTACAACCTTGGTATCTTCAAGGCCAAAGTGAGCAGGCATCTCCTGGGCAAGCATGCAACATCTTAGACCACATTTGTCATCCTGTTAATTTAAACAAGATGGTGGTCAAATGCCTGCCTAGTTTTATATAAAAAAATGATGGTATTATACTAGTTTTTATCACTTTTTGTACTTAAACAGCGATTTCATTCAAAGTGGCTATTCAAAATTTCAATAGAAAATAATATTCAATTTAAAATTTTGGATCTTGATAGTTATTGATCGTAATCTCATTATCCGTACAAAATCAAAGCCTGTGTCAGCAGTGCAGTGGAGACAATAAATGTCGAATGATGCTGACGATTTTTTTTTTACTTTCTTATCCGCTCAAGCGCGCATGTCATCTCAGTCAGTCAATCAATCAATCAATCAATCAATCAATCATTTATTTGCATGAAAACATCAAAATATACAATGATCTTAAATATATAAGTTGGATGTAGTCAGCCTGCGTGCAAGCGTGCAAAATCTTATTTATGTCCTTAAGCCTAAGCATATTGCATTCCACTATTAAATTAGACAGTTCAAGATTAACTTAAAATTATATGCAAAATGAAAATGAGATGTAGATACTGACAAAATTCAAATGATAACTACTTAATTAAATCTAATCATATTAAGTTCTATTTCATATTAAACATGTCAAAAATTATTGAATTAAAACTACATTAAAATGAAATAAAGATAATGTCAAATTTCAAATAATTATACTAATAATATAAATGTATCATGTCAAAATTTATAATTCTAAAGTCAATTTTTCTACGGCACTAGTGTTCGAAATCCATGTACTCTTTCACGCTGTAAAGGCACCTTTCAAGTAGCCACATAGTCAATTTGCTTTTAAATTGGTTTATAGCTGGTATTGATTTAATGCTGTCTGGAAGAGTGTTATATAGTTGTATACACATATTATGTATATTTTTACTGTATATATATTTACGGCAGGGAGGCTGATGAAGGGGTGCGAATACAGACAACCTCCCCGTTGGTGCACCCTGGGCAACGCCGTCGCAATTCCCGCGGCGGCGGCTGATAGTCTGTCATACCATAACCCTGTAGGTAGTGCAGGAACGGGGGCCGCCGTGTTCTGTCACGGGGGCTACGGGGAGCGAAACCCCTTCAAAAAATGCAAAATCAAACCGTAACCCTGTATGTTTTGCAGGAACGGGGGCCGTCGTTGTACTAACACGGGGGCCGCGTGGAGTAAACCACTATAAACAATCCTCAAAGGTCCGGCGTCGGGGACGTGGGCGTCGGACCGCCTAAAGGTGGCAGGCAGAGGTATCTGCCAAATACCGAACACCCCTGGGATACCGCCCGCCCTCCCAGGTGTAGTAGGGTTACCCGGGTACAGGGGTCTCTGCCAGGGTGGACCGTTTTTCCCCCATAATCGTGGGACTTGAATGGCTGCAACTAAAAATAAAAATGACGGTAAGATGATGAAGGACAACTCACAGCGTCCGAAGAAAAACTGTGACGATTTTTACGACGAGGAAGTTAGCGCGTTGAGCGACAGTTCGTGTTGCGAAACGGATAAACCGCTAGAGACTGAGGAGGACACGTGGTCTTCGGGTACGTGTACCGACCTCGATGAAGAGGAAGTAGTGAAAAAGCAGCAGAGGGCACGGCAGCGGTTGGCGGAAAGGAAATGCCGAGAAAAACAGGAGATGGAGCGCCATGAGAAGGAAGAGAAGGAGAAGGAGCGTAGGAAGAAGGGGACATACTGTGGACCCACACCCGCAAAGGTAAAGCGGACGGCGGAGACCGTAGCTGAACCGGAGCGTCAAGTCCTTCAATCCCGCTCCACTGAGACCAAGAGCGAGAAAGTCGATGGGGTATTTAAGGTACCGAAGCAGAAGCCATTTGACTACAGATCGGCGGTGATGAAGGAGGCTACCGTACTTATACAGCAGGCGATACCACACAAGGGTGGATTTCTTCTTGAGAACGCGGATCAGCTGCAGGCTTTCACCCAAGCCATGGAGGTCATCTGCAGGAAGCTAGAGCAGGAGAGATCTGAAGAGATTGCTCGTCTTGAGAGACTGGTGTCTGAGATTCAAGGCGTGAATAAGGACCTCCACCGCGAGATCGCCTCTATGAAGCGGCAGATAGAGGCATTGACACCAAAGAAGGTCGGTACTGATGACTCTGTGCAGACAGAGAGTGGGGTGCTAGAGGGCCTGCAGCGCTCAATCATGGATGCGGTCGCCAAGACCATAGATGACCGATTTGAGAGATTGGAGAGGCGCTTCCTCCAACAATCTCCCCCTGAAGTAGCAAGTCCTCCGGCAGTTAAGACCACAGAAATGCCTACTCCCTCAGCGGCTACTGAGTGGAACAAGGTAGTGGGGAAGAAAAATAAGAAGTTGAATGTGGCAAAGATGTCGGCAACTGCGGGTGCGTCACCTGCAAAGGGAGCGGCGATCCCGGTGAAGGCAGGAGCTGGCCATTCAGCGGACCTTAAGCCGTCCCAGAAGAGGGTTGCCAAAGTGATCCCGCCTAAGACCTCGGCGGTGACCATCGACCTGCTGCCAGAAGCCGAGATGACAGGTATGACGTACGCGGAGGTAATAGGAAGGGCCAAAAAGGCGATCTCCCTCTCGGAGTTTGGGGCGCAGGAGACTGGGGTCCGAATTAAAATGACCCAGACTGGAGGCCGGCTTGTGGAGGTCTCGGACCCAAGCGGGACGATGGCTGACTTGTTGGCCGCTAAGCTGAAGGAGGCACTCATTGATGTGGCTAAGGTTGGGCGGCCTAGTAAGAGGGTGGATCTGCTGCTCACTGGTCTGGATGAGACCGTGGGCAGCGAGGAGGTAGTGGACGCGATGGTTAGGCTAGCTGGGTGTAGCCCAAAGGTGATCTCAGCTCAGCAAGTGAAGCGGGGACCCGAAGGTGCGGGCAGGCTTCTGCTGAGGTGTCCCACAGTGGTGGCTGAGAAGGTGATGTCGCAAGGTCTTAGGGTTGGTTGGAGCACTGTTAGGGTGAGGGCTTTACCCCCCCTGCCTCTGCGGTGCTTCCGGTGTTTTGAATTAGGGCATACGAGACCGATGTGCCCCTCAAATGTCGACAGAAGCACTATGTGCTACAGGTGCGGGGGATCAGGGCACGTCGCATCAGCGTGCGGAGAGGAGCCCAAGTGCTCCGTCTGTGCCGCCAGTGGGCGGCCAGATGCACACATAATGGGCACAGTCAAGTGCAGCCCCCCAAGTACGAGGGGTAAGTTGAGAGTGGGCGCAAGAGCCGCTATAGTGGAAGAGGTGCGGGTTGCACGAGGTGCGACTCCGCCCGTTGTAGAGGGGATGTCAGACTAAATCTGGCATTCCCCCAGGGAGGTTCGCCGCTCAGCGCGCCTTTCGAAGAAAGGCGTCGTCGTGATGTGGCGAAGCAGTTGGGGGGTCGGGCGGCGGAACGGGGAATTCCGTTTCCCATCTTAGACCCCATGGTGGAAAGGTGCGCCAGGTGCCCCCGGCGCACCACACCGGAGGAAGGTGAGGAGGAAGCGTCGAAGGGACGCGGGCACGGGGCGGAGACACGCTGATTATCACACATGCCGCGTAATCTTCGTCCATGTGCAGAGGGTGCACCCTGGGGGTTTTAGTGGGTTCAAGCCCCACATAACCCCCTCGTCTCCCCGGGCGGGGGGGTACGCAAAGGCGTTTCCCCCAGGATAAAAAAAAAAAAAAAAAAAAGGGAGGCTGATGAAGCAAGTTTTGGTACTGTGCTCTTACAGGCCTGGCAGTAGCTTCAGAATACATTTTAAAATGTTGTGGGTATTGCTTTACAAAATAACATGCTTCACGGACATAAGTGCAAGGTAATGGGAGTATGTTTAATCGTTTAAATAGTGGTTTGCAGCTGTCAAGGTATCCGGCATTACAAACAGCTCTTATGCATTTCTTTTGTAGTCTGAAAGCTCTGTCAAACTCTGTAGAATTTCCCCACAGTATTAAGCCGTAATTGAGCACAGAAGAGACGTATCCGTGGTAGGCCGCAAGCGCCGCCCCGAATGAGACAGTTTGCGTTAGGCGCCTTAGCGCATGAACAAATCGATCTAATTTACAACAAATTTCGTTTATATGTTTCTTCCAATTTAAATTCTTATCAATTACAATGCCCAAAAATTTCATGTCGTCAACTTTTTGCAAGGTAATGTTATCAAAATGAATATTTAAATTAATTGGAATAGTATTATATGAATTAAATGTCATGAATTTTGTCTTAACTAAGTTTATTTGGAGGTCATTTGTCTTGAGATAGTCTATTACTTCTTTTAAGGATCTATTTATATCATCTTGAAAAGAATCGTTATTGTTACGCTTTATTAATATTGTTGTGTCATCCGCAAACTGTACGGCTTTACAAGATAGGGCATTTGAAAGGTCGTTAATATAAATTAAAAAAAGCAATGGTGCAACAACTCCACCTTGTGGAACACCATTGTTAGTTATTCTATATTGAGATCTAGAGCTAACTTTCACCATTTGCTTGTTATCTGCCATCAACTTCGTAATTTCAGTACATTGTTTTCTGTCTGTCAAATAGCTTTGTAACCACTCATAAGCTTTTCCTCGAATGCCATATGATTCAAGCTTTCTGAGTAGCTTTTGATGATTTACGAAATTAAAAGCTTTCGTCATATCAAGGAATATACCGGTTACTGGTTTTCCTTCATTAATACTGTCTGTGATAAAAGTGTTCAGTGTTAAAAGGTGGTAAAATAATACGGGCGGAAAGATGTTCGCGCAGCGAGCGCATCAGGCGGACAACACTAGCGGCAGCGGCGAGCGGGAGGACCATGAAGTTTGACTTAATACTCTGAGGTAACTGGAGCTCTCACCCTGAATAAAAAAGTGTCGCCAGCAAATTTGACATTTATGTATGTAGTGGCTGTCAGCTGTCTCATATGACCATACATATTTTTTTAAAGTGTAGGTGAGACGGAAGACAGCCACTGTGTTATTTGTGGTATTCAAAAAATTGTTCGTACTGCACTCTCCAGTTACCTCAGTATTAAGTCGAGCTTCATGGGGAGGACCGTTGACCGGGCGACACACGTCACTAGACTTCGCGATCGTCCGGCTGCCGCTAGTGTTGTCCGCCTGATGCGCTCGCTGCGCGAACAGTCAGTGACATTATTTTTTTATTTTTTTGAATTCGAATTCCCGTTTGTTTCGAATAGTTAAATCAATGGATTGAATTTAAAAGCATTAACAGATGAATTACCCAAACCTTTAACAGGTGTTTGAGCGATTTTGACATTCCAATTAAAAAAAACACTTTAAAAGTAATGACGTCATCCGTTTTAACGACCGTGGTGTCAGATTACGCTGATCAAAAAAAATTCAAAGTATTTGTATTCTAGACTACCTACCTATAAGTCGAAATTAGATAATGATGATATTTTTCGACTCCAATATTAAATACAGATTGACAATTGCGCAACAAGTGATAGACATTACTAATTATTTTTACTTTAAAAATTAAATTTTTGAAAAAATCGACCCGATTGACCGAAGTTTGACCTCGAACCGGACAGTAAAAAGTCGTGGGTTCGAGTCTCATCGAAGCCTGGTTGTGGGACGGGTCGATTTTTTAATAACTTATTTTCAGATACATTACTACCTATGTTCAGTACACCCCTGCCTAGACCCGCGGAACCGGCATAACGCAGTGGAAGCGTAGGTATCACTAGTATAGACTCCGGACAAAACTTGATTTCAGCCGGGATGTAACTGAACAATTGAACTGCGATACACAGCGACTTAATTTACATTAAGGTGAATTTTACATACGGGTCTGTGGTGTCGAAAGTCTCCGGGGCAGAAATGGTATGAGGGCGCGCCCCCATCTGATGTTCCTTCTTCTTCTGCAGACCTTACCAATTCGTCACCTTACTCACAAAACAAATACCACACAGGGTCCAAAAACACTGGGCATCCCAACAATACACAATAACACACGCGGGGCTTGCTTATTAAGATATCGTCCCGACAACAACGCGTGTGGTGGTACTCTTTATTTCAAAACGCCGCGACCGGGCCACTCGTCCAGATGGCGTCCAAATCTTGGTCGTACAAAACGGGATCAAAAGGATAATTCAGGATTCAATTCAAACTCGATATGCCAGGCACATTCAACGCGAGCCTTTTTTTTAACAATTCAGCAAAATTTTATCCGACATTTTTCTACAAGGAATTCCAATCAAGATAAGAACTGTCAACTTCAAGTGACAGCTAATGTCAATTTGACGTGACATTAGAGATGCGTTCAGAAATGTCGATCTTTTCCGAACATCCCCCCGCCCCGGACCGTTAAGAACGGTACGTCAATCTACGGGTAATCGGGAGAGCCCACTAACTGCTCTCTTCAAAACCGAATCTCGAACCAAAACCTCAGCAAAACGAGGAACTCCGTCAGTTCCGGGGTAGAGTTTAACAATGCGCCCCCTTCGCCAACATAGGGGCGGCAGGTTAGCATCCTTAATCAACACGAGGTCGCCAGTCTGGGGTGGGGTGGTTTTATCTGTCCACTTCACGCGCTGTTGTAGGATATGCAAATACTCCATCGACCAACGTGCCCAGAAGTTTTGAAACATCTGTTTCAAAAGTTGGTATCGCGACAAACGATGGGATCCTACATCCTGAATCGGATATTCAGGCAAAGCCAAAAGGGGCTGTCCGATCAAGAAATGACCTGGGGTCAACGCTTCCAGGTCATTCGGGTCCGAAGACAACGGGCACAAGGGTCGCGAGTTGAGGACGGCCTCAATTTTACAAAATACCGTATCAAGTTCCTCAAACGTGAGAATAGTTTCTCCAATCACGCGACGCAAGTGTGTCTTGGCAGCCTTTACACAAGCTTCAAAAATTCCTCCCCAGGTCGGACAAGCTGGAGGGCTAAACTTCCAGATTATCCCACGCCGGGAGAGGGTGGTTCCAATGTCTATTTTATTATCAACAAAAAACTTAACTACTTCCTTAAGATAATTACACGTTCCCTTATAATTAGTACCACAATCGGAACGTATCAATGTCGGCAGTCCTCTACGGGAAACAAATCTGCTCAAGGCGGCGACAAAGGCTTCGGTAGACAATTCCGAGACAATTTCCAAATGGACAGCCTTGGTGGACAAACACACAAACACGCACAAGTACGCCTTATAGGTTTTAGCATTACGCAGTCTCGAAGCCTTTACAGTAAAGGGACCGGCGAAGTCGGTGGCGACTCCGGCAAAAGCTCTACATTCCGTGACGCGATCAGCAGGCAAATCACCCATCTGGGGCTGCATGGTCGCGGCCTTCAATCGATAACAAGGCAGGCAACGGAAAACCACAGTGCGAATGGCTCGACGAGCAGACAAAATCCAAAATTCACGCTGCAAAATGGCCAACAAAGCATTACAGCCAGCATGTTGTGCATTCACATGGCGATCTGTTATTATCAGTTGAGTCAAATGTCCGGCTTTAGGTAACAAAAGGGGGTGACGAGCTCCATACGGCAGGTTCGCATTTCGAAGTCTTCCGCCGACTCGCAAAAGCCCACTCTCGTCCAGGAAGGGATTTAATCGCGATACCGCGCCCTTCAACTTGCGACGGCCTAAACGCAAAATTTCAATCTCGGACTCAAAACTATCAGCTTGTACTCTCCGGACCCAAAACAAGAGCGAGTCCCTACGCTCGTCCGGAGTGAGAACCGACGAATCACGCCTCGCGCGTGGGTTTCTGCAATTGTACGCAAAACGTCTGATCCAAGCGGTAACACCAAGCAGCTTCTGTAAGGAGCTGTACCGATCCAACAACAAATCCTTTTCCCCGGCGGGGTTAGTCTCCAGGACGCATGCCCGCATATCAGGAACGGCTACGTTCGACAACGCTGGAGAGGGCGGCCACTCCGACTTAGGCCGCATCAACCACTGTGGGCCCCACCAGAGGGGGTGGTTAATTAGGGTTGGGGCTACACAACCCCGAGACGCACAATCCGCGGGATTCATGGTTCCCGGCACGTGTCTCCAAATCAACTCGATGTCGGAATTACAAATCTGCGACACTCGATTGGCCACAAACACGTCCAAGGTGTGCGCCGGAGCCTTCAACCAACAAAGGACGACCTGACTGTCCGTCCAAGCATAAACCTCTTGTATCTTAATAGATCGACCTAATGTGAGCCATACGTGGTTCAACAAACGCATTAGGAGGGCAGCTCCACACAATTCCAACCTCGGGATCGTATGACGAGTCCGAAGGGGAGCGACTTTGCTTTTCGCTATCACCAGATGCACAGCAACAACTCCGTCAACAGTAACGGTGCGGAGGTACACGGCCGCAGCAAATCCACGTTCGGAGGCATCGGAAAAGCCGTGAAGAGTAACTTTACAATTTTCAGAAGGGAGGAATAGCCTCGGCAAATGCACTTCATTAATCTCGGGGAGGCCTATGCCCAGCAGTGGGCGTCGTTCGGCTGACATGATGATGATGATGATGATGAATCTCGGGGAGGGATGAAACGAAGCTCGACCAATCTCGGAGTAACTCGTCCGAGAGGGGTTCATCCTACGACACACCTGAAGCCCATAACCGTTGCAAGAAACACTTGGCCATAAACAGCACGGGGCAAATCCACCCATTGGGGTCAAAGGTACGTGCGACAGTAGACAATACTAAACGCTTGGTCCAGACTTTCGGTGGTCGTAAATCCACACAATAAGTGAACGTGTCAGAGACCGGTTTGTACTGTACGCCAAGGACGGTCACCACATGGGGATTATCAACATTTTCGAATAGGTGGGGGTCCTGCTGGTGCTCTTCGGGCAAACCTACCAGTACATCAGGCGAGTTGGATATCCATTTCCTCAACTCGTAACCTCCCGACTTCAAAAGGGCGGTGAGTTCGTCTCTCAGGACAATCGCCTCTGAGACAGATGAGGCGCCCGTGCAAATGTCATCCACATAGACGTCACTGGCCAAAATGGCGGAGGCGCGAGGGTATCTCAAGCGCTCCTTCTCGGCCAACTCCAACAAAGAACGAATCGCAACAAACGGGCTCGAAGCCAAACCGTACGTATTCGTATTCAATTCATAAATCAACAAGGGGTCCCTAGGACTCTCTCTCCACAAAATCAATTGGTACCTCCTATCCTCTGGATGGATGACCGTTTGTCTGAACATCATCCGGATGTCAGTCATAAATACAATTTGGTGCCGCCGGAAGTTGGTCAAAATGTCTGAGATCTCCGTGTGCAGCTTGGGACCTACATGCAGACACTGGTTCAAGGACGCTCCAGTAGAGGTGGGAGCCGAACCGTCAAAGACCACCCGAATCTTTCCGGATTTCAAAACGGCGTGGTGCGGCAAAAAGAAGTGCTCAACGGAGCGCCAATCCAAATCGCTCACGGACATGTGCCCTAACTCCTCATACTCCCGCATGAATTCAACATACTTCTGGCGGAAGACCGGATCCTTGCTCATGCGACGCTCCATCGCCACTAGCCTACGTTCCGCTAGCGGTCGGGATTCGCCCAGAGGAGGTCGGCCGGCACGAAAGGGGAGACGGGTGATCAAACGACCAGAGCGGAGGCGACCAGTGTTATTCTGGTAATACAACTCGCATTCATCCGCTACTGGGTCGACCCGCGGGGCTGGTGGAGGTTCCTCAACCTCCCAAAACTTCTGCACCACTTCGGAGAGAGACACATTAAAAACAAGACCGCGATCCTCATCAAGGGAATCCAAAACGCGGCGAGCAGGGCCCATCACAACTGTACCGAGTGTCGTCTGCAGAGCTACCAAGCCATCTGGCTGCAAAACTCGCTTCCCCGTCAACAAAACTCGCCCCAGGACATCGGCTCCAAGGAGAGCATCAATCGGGCCTGGGCGGAAGAAATTTGGATCGGCGAGTGGGGAATCAGACACCAAAGACAACATACTCGGTCCCAAGTCAACTGAAGGTTGACGGCCAACAACTGTGTCCAACACAATCGCCGAGGTCTTAATGCCTGGCGTGGACTTATTACGTGATGTAAATGTGAAGTCAACATGCCCTAACAACCCGGGGACTTTCACATCGCCAACACCTCTCACGCCTTCCGTGTGGGGGTGCACCTTGAGGCCCAACCGCCTAACTAACCAAGATGACACAACACACCCCTGAGCACCGGAATCCAACAAGGCGCGAACTTCCACAAGGTCGCCATTCAATCCCCTGACAAGCACAGAGGCCGTGGGCAACAAAACGGTCTCTGGAGGGGTGGCTACAATCGACCGTAAACACGTTGATTGCTAGTATGTGGGGTCCCCAGACGTCCCCCCATGGTAAGGGGGTCGCTCATAGCGATCCAGTGGGTCCCATTCTCCCACATACTGCCTACGTCCAATTCGCCCGGTATCAGGCGGGTTATATCTCCCGGCCCCTTGAAGACGGGGCGGGCGCCGCTCCAAACGCGGGTATTCGGCGAGCGGCGGCGAGAATCGGTGCCTAGCATCCACCGTGTACGTCGCCCCATAGTCGCGGGGGCACGGTGACCGATTTTCGGAAGGGGGGTCCCGGGGACCCCCGGCTGTGCGAGGCTCAACACGTTGCGGGGGGCTTCTACGACCTCCAGCATCGCTCGCAAAATCGAACCCCCTAGTTGGGGACCGATTTCCCATGGGGGGGTCCGTGGGACCCCCGCCCGTGCGAGGCTCAAAACGTCGCGGGGGGCCTCTACGACCTCCGGCAACGCTCGCATGACTCATCCCCATCCTTGGGGATCGGTTTCCCATGGGGGGGTCCCTGGGACCCCCGCCCGTTTGAGGCTCCAAACGTGGCGGAGAGCGTCTGGGGCCACTCTGGTGGCCACTAGAACTGCTGCGGGATGCAAACACCGCGGGGGGTCCGAGACCCCCACCCATACGAGGTGATCCTGCAGCGACGCGCTGCGGCGCTCCGCCGCCCTCTGGGCTGTTCATGCAGAGGAGGGGATGGTGGTTGCCCTTACAAAAGCGGCATGGGTGCGCTTGGGTACATTCGCGCTGCATGTGCAGGCCCAAGCACGAGTAGCACCATGTCCGTTGTCGCGCGATCGCTCGACGGCCTTGGACGCGCTGGTCGAGGAACTTATCACAACGGGTCGTGCTGTGACCCGGTTCCCGACAGTACAAGCAGCGGGCGGTCTCCTGGACGGCGGCATAGCGGCCGGGCGCGCGAGGGGCCATACGCCCCCTACGGGGGGTCCGGTGGGGGACCTACTCTGTGGCACGGGTCGTTCGGGTCCCATAGGACCGGCCAGAGATAAGATAAGATAAGATAAGATAAAAATATTCTTTATTCACTTAGACATAATAAATATGTACTTATGAATCGTCAATATTTTCCTACCACCCATTCAAGACTTTTTTAACTGACAAGAAGAATGGGCGCAAGAAACTTGCCAGCGTTTCTTAGTTAGGTAACGACATTTACAAAAAAATACATATCGTTACTAATACAACAATTGCTTAGTATAAAAATACATCAATTTAAACAGTGATTATGTTATGTGTTACATCATGACCATGCATTGCGGTCATTCAAATAATCGTCTACTTTATAGTATCCTTTGCTCATCAGCGACTCTTTAATGTAACATTTAAATTTATGCAATGGTAGTTCAATAATATGCTGTGGAACTTTATTAAAAAAGGATATGCTTTTCCCCAGAAATGAGGCTCTGGATTTTTCTAGCCTAAACTTGGGAACGACAAGTTTATCTTTATTTCTTGTGTTAAAGCGATGAATATCGCTCTGCTTTACAAATGTATTATAATATTTTTTCACATAAATAATATTTTCATAGATGTATTGTCCTGCAACAGTTAAAATGTTTATTTCTTTAAATAGATCTCTTAAAGAATTTCTCGATCGGAGGTTGTACATGGCGCGAATAGCCCTTTTTTGGAGCACGAATATACTTTGGATGTTAGCGGCTGAGCCCCACAACAAAAGGCCGTAGGACATAACACTATGAAAATAACTAAAATAGACTATTCTAGCCGTTTCAATATCGGTTAAGAGCCTTATTTTCTTTACTGCGAATGCGGCCGAACTGAGTCTACTCGCCAAGGCTTCGATATGAGGATCCCATTGTAGTCGCGAGTCTAATATAATACCTAGAAACTTTGTATTGTTAATGAATTCGACCATATCGCCGTCTAGTCTTATATGAAAATCAACTTGTCTTACATTAGGTAACGAAAATTTTAAACACTTAGTTTTCTTTGAGTTTAATGATAAATTATTACTATTAAACCAATGTGACACTTTTGAAAGAGCACTATTTACTTCGTCAGAACAGTCATCACCTCTATCTACTTTAAAGACTAGAGATGTATCATCTGCAAATAGCACTGTCTCACATAAATTCTTCGCGTAGTAAGGAAGGTCATTTATGTATATTAAAAACAACAGCGGGCCCAATATTGATCCTTGGGGTACGCCCATAGTAATGGGAGCTCCGGTAGACTCAGTTTTATTAATAACTACCTTCTGAGTTCTTTCATACAGATATGAATGCATAAGGCTTACTGACATTTCAGAAACACCATAATGTTTTAACTTCCTTAATAGTGTTTGGTGATCAACACAATCGAATGCCTTGGAAAGGTCACAAAAAATAGCGATTACATCCTGCTTGTCCTCCCAGGCATCAAGTACATGTTTTAGAAATGCAACCCCAGCATCAGTTGTACTTTTACCTTTTGAAAAACCAAACTGTTTCTCATGCAGTATACTATTTAATTTAAAATATTCTAAAAGTTGAGCATAAATTAATTTCTCAAATATTTTACTTATTGCTGGTAGTATGGATATAGGTCTAAAATTTGCTGGGTCACTTTTGTCACCAGCTTTAAACAGAGGAATTATTTTACTATTTTTCATTAAATTAGGAAAGACCCCTTCACTTATACATTGGTTAAAAATTATTGCTAATGATGGAGCTATCACATCAATTATTGATTTGATGATACTTGTAGATATGCCCCAGAGATCTTCTGTTTTCTTAATATTTATTGCTTTGAATGCTTTAATAATATCTTCGGTAGTGACATAGCTAAAACTAAATGTTTCCTGGCACTTGTTCACACTAGATTCCATAAGAGAGACAGCGGTGTTGGGGCAAGAGTTAAGTCTGCTAGTAGTTTCTAACGGAATTCGAGCAAAGTAACCTTCAAAAGCACTAGCCACCTCAATATCTGATTCAAAAGTCTGATCACTAATTTTTAAGTTAAATGAATTAATTTTGCTTTTTATTTTGCCAGTTTCTTGGTTTATAATACTCCAGGTAGCTTTTATTTTATTTTCAGATGATTTAATTTTATTTGAAATATACCTAGATTTTGCCAGAGCACATACTTTCCTAAATGTTTTTGAATATTTCTTGACATATTCAATGAAGCTAGGATCACAGGAAGTCGTTTTTTGGGCATAGAGTTCAAATAACTTTCTTCTGCTATTATAAATACCAGGTGTGGCCCAGTCACTGAACTTCTTACGATCATTACACTTTATAACTTTTTGTTTAAAATTGTTACTAAATTCTTTTTCAACAATATCAAATAATGATTGATAAGAGTTATTAGCGTCAGCAGAAGCTGGCAAACATTGAATTTTATCTTGTACATTATTTCTAAATTTAGTAATACCACGTTTCGGTATTGGCCTGCAAATTACTTCGCGTTTAGGAGTAACATTATAGTGCTCAAAAGAAGCTAGTTGTCCACTGTGGTCGGATTTAATAATATTAATTACCGAATTCTCAATTAAGTTACAGTTGGAAAAGATGTTATCTAAGCAAGTAGCCGATGTTGGCGTAATTCGCGTTGGTTCATTAAAAGTGTGAAGCAAATTAAATGATTTAAAAAGATTAAGGAATTTACTGGAGAGTTGTGCTAATTTAATATCTAAGATGTCTATATTAAAATCTCCACAAACTACAATTTTTTTATTCTTACGACAGCATATTTTCAAAACATCCTCCATAGTGGACTCAAAGACTGTGTAATTTGCTCCAATCCAATTTGTGAGAGGAATTATCTGCCAGTCTACTCTCTCCTTCCAGGAACGTCAAGAGGTCCGAGAAGGGTGGCAGATAAGTCGCACTATCCCCACCATACTGCTGCTCAAAACGGACCTTAACAGAGTCCGGCAACTTTCCCAGGACAATGTGCAGTAACAAAAACGACCACTGCTGCACTGGGAGTTTTAAGTTTTTTAATGCGTTGTAGGCAACCAACAGCGGATTCAACAAAGCCACTCTCAAGTGCATCACGCTGGCAACGCGGGGTAAATTCAAAATGGCGGCAACATGGTTGTCCGCCAGACGTCGTACGTTCTGGTACCGACGGGCAATCAAATCCCTAGCAATAGGGTAGTTATCATCCGAGGGGGCCAAATGTTGAACCGATTCAAGGGCCTCCCCTTCCAACACGGATAACAAGTAAGCCAACTTCTGGCCCTGGGTCAAATCGTCCCGGGCATGTACGAGACTATCAAAAATATTAATAAAGCCCTCCCAGTCCTGTAGACGACCAGCAAAACGCCTTAAATCTAAGGGGGCCAATCTAGCAAATAGAGGGGGCATACTCTTAGATGTGACCGGGGACGGGCTCGGATCATTCTCTCTTGCCACTTGCAAAGGTCGAGCCACCTGGGTAATTCTGTCCGCAAAATCATAACACTGGTCCACATCCAAACCGACTTCTTGTCGCATTTCCACATCGGCCTCAACAGTCTTTTCCAAAAATAAGGCATACTGTTCATCAACAACAGCCAAACGTATGGGCAGATCTACGTATCTGTTCAACAAGGCCTCCGTCCTATCCGGTCGATCTAACAATGCAACCGCAGAAGCTAACCACCGTAACTCAGAACGTATTTTGGCTTTAGCAGAGGAGGCCGTCATTGTAACGTCACAAATTTATCAACAAAAACAACAAATTCAAAATATTCACTATAACACAAAATCTCCAATATTTGGAGGTTATTAATAACCACAAAATTCCAATATTACAACAACAAAGTATTTATAATGATACAAACTCTTAAATATTTGGAGGTTATCAGAAAACAACAAAACTCAAGTATATAATTATAACTCTAACTCTCAAGAGGTTATAACTTAGACACAAACTAACTTTGACTTTATAAGTCAAAAGTTATTCAGTTCAAACAAATCACTGACTATTGAAATTCACTTGGATATCAACACAACAAGTAATTTTAATTATTTCAAAGCACAAGTTTCAACAAGTTTCAATGTGTAAATAATGTCTTAAATCATTTAAGTTTCACTAAGTATTGAGTGCAAACTTATTAAGTACCCAAGCCTTTTTAGGACAACTTTTTATTAGCTATTATTTAGCAACAACTTGTCAATATTCACAACTCAAATTTGCTAACAAAACTAAATAATAATTATTACGAACAAAGAAAGGCATCTGTTTACATTTTGGAACTTCAATACATGACAATTAATTACAAGACATGGAACCAATAACAAAGGAATGCCCTTTACTTTTCAAATGCAAGTTAATTACCATTTACAAGTACAAATTAATCCAGTCCGGACCAGATGGTCATCAAAACGGCACTGATTAATGGACAAAGTTTTGGCGTGGGCCTCTCAGGCCTTCAAACTACGCCCTGCTACCAAGAAATGTTCAGTACACCCCTGCCTAGACCCGCGGAACCGGCATAGCGCAGTGGAAGCGTAGGTATCACTAGTATAGACTCCGGACAAAACTTGATTTCAGCCGGGATGTAACTGAACAATTGAACTGCGATACACAGCGACTTAATTTACATTAAGGTGAATTTTACATACGGGTCTGTGGTGTCGAAAGTCTCCGGGGCAGAAGTGGTATGAGGGCGCGCCCCCATCTGATGTTCCTTCTTCTTCTGCAGACCTTACCAATTCGTCACCTTACTCACAAAACAAATACCACACAGGGTCCCAAAACACTGGGCATCCCAACAATACACAATAACACACGCGGGGCTTGCTTATTAAGATATCGTCCCGACAACAACGCGTGTGGTGGTACTCTTTATTTCAAAACGCCGCGACCGGGCCACTCGTCCAGA
This sequence comes from Crambus lathoniellus, assembly GCA_949710035.1. Taxonomy (NCBI): domain Eukaryota; kingdom Metazoa; phylum Arthropoda; class Insecta; order Lepidoptera; family Crambidae; genus Crambus; species Crambus lathoniellus. The sequence continues at coordinate 13,522,209 of OX453320.1, forward strand.
TGGCGTCCAAATCTTGGTCGTACAAAACGGGATCAAAAGGATAATTCAGGATTCAATTCAAACTCGATATGCCAGGCACATTCAACGCGAGCCTTTTTTTTAACAATTCAGCAAAATTTTATCCGACATTTTTCTACAAGGAATTCCAATCAAGATAAGAACTGTCAACTTCAAGTGACAGCTAATGTCAATTTGACGTGACATTAGAGATGCGTTCAGAAATGTCGATCTTTTCCGAACAACCTATAATAAATTTGCCAATCGCACAACAAAATGATACATTAAACTATTAAATCTCACTTTTTAAAGTTCTCTGTAAAGTCTGTAAAGTTCTGTGTAACTGTAATACGAAGATTTAAAGTTCAAAATTCAATAACAGAGACAATTTCTTGAATCTCAAAGAAACCCTCAATGAATCGATAGGTTTGAACGGTTGTTATCTACAACGACCCTCTGGTGGAGAGGCCCCTTGAAAACTTTTTTAGCTCCTGCACATAAATGAGAAATTCTATTAATTAATTCCGGTTGGTGATTGTGCAAAAATCGTATTTATGGCAAAGCAAAAGAGATAGGCTTTTTTAAATTGATGGATAACTTCTGATTTTAAATTGACTTTAGAAATCCACAATGCCATTCTGTCGATAAAGTCAAATGATTGATGATGACGATGATGACGACTACAGAAGTAAAATATAATAAGAGACAAACTTATTATTTCATCTATGGCAATGCACACATTCAGGTGTCGGAAAAGTATTCGACGATATCTGGAAAAAGGGGTTTCTTCTTTTTGTTCTAAAAATCGTCTACGGAGAAATAGTAGAGTTGTCATGCCCTATACTTAAAATACATAGTTCCACAGGACTTCAACAAAACTCATACCTAAATATTATATTAAAAATTTAATGAAGCAAGTACCTATTCTGTCTATGACCCAACGCAACATTCCTTATCGCGGAACGAGAAAAATATACTCGTAGATATTGTAAAATATTATTGTGTGTGAATAACAATCGTTAGTGCGATACCACTGAGCATGACTTATTAGATGCTCTGCCCTACTTCCTATAATCCTTTGAGTCGTATTCGTAGTCAAGTACTTTGTACGAACCGGCTAAAAATATATAAAAAAATCTTTGATAAATATCAGTTTCTAGGATTTAAGTACTAGCTTTAAGCTGGTGGAAGTTTAATTGAGTAAAAAAAATATTTATCAAAAGTAAACATTTGGAAAACTGGTCCAGTGTTCTTGAGCCATCAAGATTGGACGTTTCTTTATTGGTCGATACGACACCCAATACCAACATCAATAGTATGAAATTGTCGTGCCAATGAGACAGCGTGCCATACGGCTTCATGGAAAACTGTGTTCACCGATGTCGTTTTTGATCACCTGATGTCGTTTTTGGGTTTCGTATCATGTCCGTTATTGACGAAACGCTCAATTTTGAGAACACGAAAGACATAAGCGTACCTACAGACTACCTTAACACTTTATTTTGCTATGCAGAGTGTAGAAGTGTCAAGTAGCTTATTAATGCAAAAAATGCTTAATAAAAATTTAGTTTTTACTATCAATTCGGAACGGTTCTAACCAATAAATTTTCCATAATGCTGTAAAATTTAAATACAAAGTATTCCGTAATGTAATGAAAATTTTAATCACAATAATATTTATTTTAATTTTTTACTTTTTTGCATTCACAATGCAATTTTTACTACCGAAAAATGGAAAATGAAGTATTTAGAAAAAAAATCGACCCATCTCACAATCATCTCACCCATCGGAGCTGATTGTGAGACGGGTCGATTTTTTCTAAATACTTCATTTTCCATTTTTCACAATAATATTTATTTAATTCTTTATAGATAAAACTCATGATAACTGAAGTAATAATAATTAAAGATACTAGCATCTGAATTCACAATCCCTATTTTAAGTCCTACACTATGAATATGCGTTCATAGCCATGCAAGGAATGCCAGTGAATGGTACAAAGCATTTTTCATCGCACCGACCTTCGGCGAATGAAATTTCCCGCCGACTGTTACTGCCACGAGACGCCTAGTATTAGTTTTTTTCTTACTTCCATTTTGGTAGCGAAATTAAAATAGGAGTGCAGTTGGAAAAGTGATTTTGCTCCTTTGAAGGTTTATTATTATTAGGTTTTATTTTAATGCGTGTATTTAATACGTGGTTTTGTAAAACTGACCCAATTCTCAAATTTTAAATGCTAAGGGATCTGGTTTTGTCAGTATAACTACTAATAATTGAATTTTATTTGTAATATCAACTTTCCATTATTTTGAAGCATTTCGTTTTGCCAGGATATATTAGGTACTTTACTTAACATCCGGTCTCACTTAACTACTTTCTGAGAGGGGATATTATTTTCAGATTACAAGTGTTAAAATAAAAAACAAAATAAATAGACGACCCTTATTATATGTGGAGAGACATTTATAGACTGCAAATTTTCACCTAAAACATAAACTGTTTACTTTAGAAAACTCTGAAAATATCAACGAAAGTACGTGACAATCCCGGACATTTATGCTCCATATTAAAATCCATATAAAAGCTAATACCGAAGCTTTTCTGATAAAATAAACCTTTCACGCACTTCGGGTTCGGGATCTCATAAATATTCCTCCAATTAATCCGAGTAAATCATAAATAAGAAGGGAGCCATAATTGGTTATTGGTTTCCGAAACGAAGAGCTGTGTAATCCATGCGGGTTTCGTTAGAACGAATATAATCGAGTCTTTTTAAGAGGGTCTATCTGATCTTTGAGGCTGTGCCCCATTAGGCTCCCAGTTAGCGGCAAACTATTTGCCTCTCGTTGCCTCTTGATTGATAAATTATTGATTCAATGGATACAGTGCTTCCGTGTCACACCTTCAAGGCTGATACACACCAAAAAGTGTCGCAGACGTGCTGCATTACGAGTGCGTGCGTCATGATTTGTAATATATGCATTTTTACGCGTAGGTTTACACCGACGACCGTGTCGCAGCTGAATTGCGATGTGTTTGCGTGCGACACTCGCACGGCAGTTCGCGAGATACACACCGAAAACGACCGCGCACCAATGGGACGGCAACATCTCACATGCGCTGCGGAATTATAACGTTCTATTCCACAGGTTTTCACATTTGAGGACACACCGCGGTGACGTATACGTTTGCGTGCAGCTGCTGCACTTCAGTTGTAAATACTTACAAATTTAACTGCATTTAAGGCTAGCACACACCGGATGCAGCAGCAACACGATCTGCAGCACGCTGCGACATAAATAAATTCACACCGGTACAACGGCGTCGCACACGCATCACAGCGCGTTGCTATGCTATGTATCTGCAACGCCGTATGTTCGTTTCGCCTCCTCTGTTAAAAATAAATTATTGTGATTTACATTAACAGTAGTTTAAAACCGACATAGTTTTTCACTTTGTCCTCAATTTATTAACGGCAAACCGCAAACACTTTTGACGAAATATGGGCAACCAGTGCAATGAAATATGTTTAGTACACAACTGTTGAATATGCAAACGCTGTTTTAAAATTTGAATGACCTCTGACGCTGAAAAACTACCTTCACAACGAAGTAGTTACGAAGTTATAATTCATGAATAATTTTAATACAACTCTGTAAGTAAGTATAAGAAAAAAAGAAGAAAAAAATACAATGGTAAATTTTCGGACGGTATTCCCACCACTAAGAATAAGAGCAGCGGGCTGCGGGTCTATGCAGCCACAGCCTTCTATATCGGCTTCTGACGATAGAGAAGGCTGTGATGCAGCGCGTCTTGACCACGTTTGCGCCATTACGTTTGACTTCGTATTTTCGTAATGACGTAAAGAAGCACACGTCACGCAAACCTATAATAAACGCCGCGCGTATCAAAAACGGTATTGCACAGCGGGCCGATCGCCGTAATTCTATGTCGCGCGTTTTGACCACGTTTGCGTTATGACGTTTGACTTCGTATTGCCGTAATGACATAACGACGCACACGTCACGAAAACTTATAGTCCCACACTCTTGTCTGTTCCAGTGACATCCGTGACAGAGGAGCCACTTTCTATACGAAATTGGCTGTCAAAATAGACTGTAGTATGAAAACTGTTTTAGTTCCAAAGATTATCACCGGAACAGAAAACGTTGTCGCACTGTCAAAGCCGCGCGTAACAAAATCGGTATTGCACTGCGCGTGAACGTCAACTGCACGTACACCTGACTAATGCGACATAAGATTACCGCGATCGGGGCGCTGATTGCACGTCTCGCGTGAACGTCAACTGCACGTATACCTGACTAATGCGACATAAGATTACCGCGATTGGGGCGCTGATTGCACGTCTCGCGTGAACGTCAACTGCACGTACACCTGACTAATGCGTCATAAGATTACCGCGATCGGGGCGCTGATTGCACGTCTCGCGTGAACGTCAACTGCACGTATACCTGACTAATGCGACATAAGATTACCGCGATTGGGGCGCTGATTGCACGTCTCGCGTGAACGTCAACTGCACGTACACCTGACTAATGCGTCATAAGATTACCGCGATCGGGGCGCTGATTGCACGTCTCGCGTGAACGTCAACTGCACGTATACCTGACTAATGCGACATAAGATTACCGCGATCGGGGCGCTGATTGCACGTCTCGCGTGAACGTCAACTGCACGTACACCTGACTAATGCGTCATAAGATTACCGCGATAGGGGGGCTGATTGCACGTCTCGCGTGAACGTCAACTGCACGTACACCTGACTAATGCGACATAAGATTACCGCGATCGGAGCGCAGGATTCCAATTTTTCCTGTTTTTACAAAATGTTTTTAACTTTACTGTTATAATATAATTCGTGTTATTTTATATACCTAAATAATTTTCTTATTATTTTATTAACAATATCTTATTAGAGCTAACATTTAAACATTGCTCTGAAGCATATCAGCAACTTTATATTATTACATAATGGACTGGCCGTGAACCATATACATTTCTGTTCAAGTACGTGTCATAATCTCAATACATGTAGCCAATATAGTCAAACTCCAATAAATTTTTAAATTTCAACCATTTTAACTTAACTCCCTTACTGCCGTTTCTCATTAATCTATACTAAAGCTTATTTGTCTAGATATTTTTGTTAATCAGCCCAAATTAACAACAGTCGTTAAGTAACGTAGGTATATCTTTTACAAAGGATTGATTATTGGGTCTGTGCCCGTAGTGTAAGTTTTTATGTCAAAAAACGCAAACTATTTCGAATGCGTATTAATGTCAATTTGTATGAAAACTGTATTAGCGCCTCTAGCGGCGAGTAGCGCGCTTATTGACATTAATACGCATTCGAAATAGTTTGCGTTTGCTTGACATAAAAACTTACACTAGGGGTACGTCCTATGTCATAAAGATCAAACGAACACCAGAGAGTCTCTTAGCATAATTTTAATTACTAGTACAGTACAAGACCTACATTTATAAAATAAACTTTACATTTGTTTATTGTTAAGTATGCCATGAACGAACCAAAAATAATTTGCTAAACTTTCTTTCTTACCAGTGGAAAATGAAATATCATAGTGAACAAATTACCCTATCAAACACACTCGAGCGAAAACTTTATCCGATTCGATTGCGCACATTATTATCGGGAAAGAACCATTCAAATTATCCAAACATTTAACTTGCCCGAACGCCAATAAACTCCTGGAATTGAGACGGTAAAAAATACCCCGGTCTCGCGTCTCCTTTGGCAATTAATCACTGAGAATATCTTCCCATTCGGAGTTTTTCCCAGTAAATGGCTCGTTTAAATACTATGATTAACGAAATTAAGAGTGTAGGGGAGAAAAAGCATTCGTCATGTAGATTTGTATAAGGAAAACCGTAAGTTTTGGAACATCTGGAGATTTGATTGAATTATATATAAGTTGCCTTCGGTCAGTAAAGATTCTTTGGGAATCTCATGAATCAAAAGGTCTTGGGTAAAGTTTGATTTATATCATGCAAATCACTTAGGTATACAGTCAGGATATTTTTTCCGTTTAGTCGACTAATGACCAATTCGCGAAATGACTAAATAATCGACAATTGACGAAATGTACAATTCTATAAACAACCGATTCGACAAACGACCGATTCTACTAATGACCTATTCGCGAAATGTAAATTTTTTTGTGTTTGAAAATAGTACTTTTTGTTAGGATAATGCAATGTTAGGAGTAAGTAACGAATCATTTATTTTATACAGTTTTTCATTATAATCATCATCATCATCATCATCAGCCATTTAATGTCCCCACTGCTGGGGCACTGGCCTTCCTTATGGATGGATAAGGAGAATGAGCCATGACCCACCACGCGGGCTCAGTGCGGATTGGTGGGTATTAACGACTGCAAGTGCAGCCGGGACCAACGGCTTAACGTGCCTTCCGAAGCACGGAGGAGCTCGAGATGAAAAGTTTTTGGTCACCCATCCCGTGACCGACCATTGCGAACGTTGCTTAACTTCAACGATCGCAGGCCAAGCGCGCTATCCACTGCGCCACGGGCTCCTCTAAAAAAAAATCATAGGTAATTAATAAATAGTGACGTAAACATCTCACGTACGTACACACAAAAAACAATGATAGGTCTTTCCATCCTTTTAAGAATAGGTTTTACGTTTGACTGTATGTATGTTTTATTATTTTAACCAGCGAATTATTCAGAATAAAATTTTAATAAAGATGAAATCAGATATAAAATTCATTCACAGACCAGAATCTACTACTATCTGTATATCTACGAGTAAGTCGCAAAGAAACTTAATATTCTACTCAAATAGAGGTCGGTAGTTAAACTCTGCTCTAGACGGCTCCAGAGCCTTTGTATTACGCTGTAGTACTGGCTGATTTATGTGAGCAACTTCAGTATCTACAAGCCTTCAAAATCGTGCACTCCAAACTTTTGTGAAATATTTTCGCAGCTATGCAGACTTTTGTAAAGAAACAAGTTTATGAGAACAAATAGGAGTGTTACGTAAAGTCTAGTGACGATAGCTATATAAGTTAAAGTACTTTAAGGTTAATCCTCTGTATGTTTGTTTATAAACAACTAGCTATCCGACCCGGTTTAGCACAAATGCAATTTAGATATGTTTTAAAGAACAGTGAAAAGGAAAAATAACCAAATAAATGAGATGATAGATAAAATTACAGAACCACCATAAGATGGTGGTAGGACTTGTTTTAAGTCCGCCTGGCTAGCTACCACCATCTTATCTAAGTCTGAAGCCATAATATCGATGTTTTCAGCATTGTTATGTTCCGGCAGTTAGCGATAAGATAGCCAGTTCCTCATGAGGATCCTGGGAGAAGTGGACCTGCAGCCTTAACATCGGGTATGATGAAAGGCTTTAGAAAACCCACACGTCATTAGGGAAAATATTTTTAAAACGGTAAAAAATCCTTCGTCAAATCCAACAAATCCAAACTAAAAATGGCTAACAGATTACATAATAGCTTATTTTACATAGTAGCAAACGGCAAAAATATTGAAGTCAACTGCTTTCCACTTTTTTATTCAAATATCGGGGCAGAAACTAACCTCTTAATATTCATAAAACGTCTGGATTATCATATTTGCTATCAAAAGGCTGAGGATGTTTCGCTAAGGAAATAGAGCGTTGCCGATAATGCTTTTAGCCCGAAGGCCCGTAGTGATGTGGAATTCGGATATTATGGACATAAATATCCGATAAAATCATGTGTAATGGTGTGACTTTAAGGCAGTAAAGTGCATGATGTGCAAATGAAAAAATAGTCGAAAGTTAACAATTTTAAATTCAATGCTTATTTTTACTAGGAATTATAAGAATTTTGGCATATTCGTCTATAATGACGTATCTTTTATTGTTTACTGCAAAAATTAGAATTAACAATCTCGGCATTTCACTGAAAAGCAAATTATGAAAGTTTCTTGTTTGATTTCACAAAGATAACTCGTTATTTTTGAGTTTAAAAGTGTACAAATATAATTGTCAATGCAGTTAATTAAAAAACATATTTTAAAATGTACGCAAATACAGCATTATGAATAAGTTATCAACTTCAAAGTAAATATAATTTTGACTACTACAGATGAAACTAAATACATAGTTACGAAAATAAAAATAATATTATAAGTACTTCAATAGTAATTCTCACAAAACCTAACAACGCACAAAACCTAATTAAACATGAAATCTATTTCAGTTAAACGTTTCGGATGTTGGTTATCCATTACATTCGGATATGGGTATATCCCTTCCTTATTTGACTGTTTGAAGGTCCTAATAGATTTCCGGGATTTAAATCTGAGGCCTATTGAATTTGCTACATAAATTGCGATTTAGTTTCATACTCTGAATCTCTTCATTACTTTATTAAGATTATAACTAAGTTATTATTTACATTTTTAAACTGTTATTACCTTTTTTATAAGCTTTTTATTAACTTGCTATGTTAGTTAGTTAGTTTGTTAGTTAGTTAGTGGGGGACAAATCTGGCAACCTTAATTTGACCTACTTCCCATTGTCCGATGGATCTAAAATTTTGTATACAGGTTTGGTTTAGATGACAATACAATATTTAAGTACAGTCAGCAAAAAAGCTTGCCATGAAAATTATTTTTTTACAAAAAACTTATTTATTTTCTATCTCTCACCCTAAATTGCCTGATAAATATTGTAACGTAGCACTAAGGCCGCCTGTTGTATGCTTTTGTTCATAATTCAGCAGATGATTACGCCCCTCCCCTCCCGCCGCGACTTTCACTTTTCCAGATAAATTTTTTCGTAGTATCCATGCCGTTAACACGATTCACTAGTAAAAAAAGTTTTTGCAAAAATAATAAACTTGTCTATTATTTTTATTAATAGAATCTTTGAATGATACGTAATAGAAAAAATTAAAATCGTGTTATTAAATAACCCTGTATAAACATTAAAACAGTTCTGCATTACTTTTCTATAAGTTTCATTCTACGACTGCTACTGCTACGTCTTGCTTCGTAGCTTCGTAGCGAGTCATGTCAACTGCTACGTGCTACGACTGAAGTTATTCGATGTTTGCAGTAGCCCCAGCTCGATAAAACTGTCACTATGGTAACGGTTATCGTGATCGTATTATTTTATTAGCAACGCCTCTTTCGGTCGTATAAGGAACTGAAATTTAATACATATTTCACAACAGCACTTTGACAGCTTTTGAAGCTTTTTACCCCTAAAAGTCTACAATAATGAAACCTGTTCCAACTGTGTTTAATATTGTGAAAAACTGGAAAGAATTTCATGACTCAAACAGACTAGGTAGGTACTAAGATTTTTATACTGAAAGAATTCTTAGTAAAATAGGTAAAGTTTTCGACAAACTTCAAACAAACGATGCTTTCGCGAATGTATTCTAATTTAATCTTTACGCTCTCCCCTTCCTTCATTAACATTTGAATGTACATTTGAAAAACTTTCGCTTGACCACATAACGACTAAAATAGCTTGCACTTCATCGCTACCAAGAGTATCTTGCGAGTAGATCGTGTGCAGGCGAATATCACCGTTAAGTTGTCGACCGGAAAATTCCCGATTGTACAGTTGCCATTGTTTATGTCGCTGTAAACTACAGAAGGTAAGGTCGGACCCTCCTGCATTGTTTGGCGCTTACTTCTAATCTGTGTTTGGACTTCCAGCCCTTTTGGAAATTAACACTTCAAAATATTAAGTAAGTCGTCACAATAGTTCGTAGTGAACACAGTTGAAACGTCACCATGAATGTTTTGTAAGGAGCTTTGCAGACTGCGGCGGGGCGAACCGGGCCGGTCAATTTTGCCGCGAACGATACCACAAATGAATTCGTATACCTACTATTAACTCACACAAGAAGGGTAAAAAGATCGGCATCATAACTGCTTTGTGTTAGTGAGGTGAGGGTAGCTGCGGGCACCGAATGGCAGACGTGGTATTTATTACTTCGCGGTCAAAAAGACTGCCCCGCCCCGCCCCGTCTGCAGAGTGCCTAAATAGAAACGTATCTTGAATACTTCTTCGTAATCAGCAATTTTAATGTTTAAACCTATACGATCGGATTAGGAACGGGTTCTGAGCACAGTGCCTAAAATGAAGGATGCCACTGCTACAAAAATGCAGATTGCCTAACCGTGAATGCCTAGACATTGTAATTGCCTGAATGTTACTTCGTCTACAAATCAAAATGCCTAAACAGTGCTATGTCTCTTCAATGCCTAATGACACAGCCATCTCTATCATCTCTATCGTCTTCTACAAGCCATGCGCATAAAGTTGGCAACGTAGTTTTAAGTGAACCGATTTGACATCGTTTGCACCGTTTGACAGGTAAACAGCGAGTAAACCTCAAGTACTGAATCCTATGGAGATGGCATATCTTCTATACATCTATACAAATAAATGAAATTGGAGTGTCTGTTTGTAACATTAAATAACCTACTTTTACTACGTGCATATGATTAAATATACGGTACATATACCAAAATGACATGTTTTACAATTTTTGTCTGTCTGTCTGTTTGTTCCGGCTAATCTCTGAAACAGCTGGACCGATTAATACGACAATTAGAAGAAGTTTAAAATTTAATGTGACTTAGTTACACCTCACTTTTTCGTAGGTATGCCACCTCCATAGGATTTAGTACTCAGAGGAGTAAACCGGTTCACAGCAATGTTGCCGTTCCGTATCATAGCATGGCTTGTAGAAGACGATAGAGACGGCTGTGCTAATGCGCAAGTTTGTTTGGAAACTCTTTTGTTGTAAAGGGTTGTATGTAATTCGATACTGGCACTTTTTGCGCTAAATAATACGTCAATTTTGTTTTTTATTTTATGTAAGGAGTGTTTAATTCTCACGATCAGAAAGTCTCTACTCTAGTCGTTAAGGTCTGGTCGTGATATGTGTTTTAATTTAGGGTGGGTATTTTTAGAACTTGAAGATTTGTTTTAGTACATAAAACAAATGAGTATTTTGTTAATACGTTTTTTAATTATCCTTATTATAAATGTGAGAGTTTAGATGTTTGGATATTTAGATGTTTGTTACTCAATCACGCCAAAACGGCTGAATCGATTTGGCTGTGTTTGGATTTCCGCGATAAGCGAAGGATACCAGTCGTCTTTAGGTATCGTAATGTAAAACCGAGCGTACCTCTAACGGCCAGACTGTTGTAAACAAGACCTCCACATCGGTCTCCACCGGCGGTTTACAACAGTGTAAACACTTGTTTGCAACAAATATTCGTTTGACCTTTCCACAACCTCTGTGGACGGACGCCGCTTGTGGATGCCGCCGTTGTAAACACGTATTCCACAGTGTAAACGCTTGTTGTTAACCACGCAAGGGCAGTTGCGAAGCGGCAACCGTTGCATGCGCACGAAAATGGTGTTTACGCGGGAAAAAGAAGTTGTCTGCGAATTCTTTGAACTCTATAGAGACGTGCCATGTCATTGGGACCTACTTATCTTCCAAACTATAAATAAGGACACGGCTGACACGGGCCAAAAAAAAATGTTGGGTGGGATATTTTAACTGAAAAATTGAAGGAAATAAATTGATAACTGCAAATGCCATTTTAGTTATGGCCTCACCCTTTCTAATCCTACTAATATTATAAATGTGAAAGTTTAGATGTTTGGATGTTTAGATGTTTGAACGTTTGTTACTCAATCACGCCAAAACGGCTGAACAGATTTAGCTGAAATTTGGGACACAGATACTTTGTAGCCTGGAAAGGAACATAGGCTACTTTCTTTTCCCGAAGAAAAAATTATATTCCAGCGGGATAACGTCGTGTAGTCCACGCGGGCGAAGCCGCGGGCGGAAAGCTAGTTATTCATAGAATGTTTTCTTTTCCAATCTGAGGAAGTTGCGCAGGTCATCAAAATTAAGTAAATTCATTAAAAGATGACTTAGATTTATTCTTTCCATTCCATAGGCCAACGCTTTTTTTCTTTTTTCTCCTCACTTGCGCAAACAAATTGCATTCATGCAGTTTAGATAGGTAAGGAGCCATATCACAATGCGTGCTACCAAACAAAGAGTCGACAACACACTGAGGTGGAAGCCTTGTTGTAAACAGTGTGGCCGCAAACACCAACTGTGGGCTCCACAAGCCTCCCACCAAGGTGACCCCTGTTGGATGCTTGTTTACAACAGTCTGGCCCGGCCTTCACCGGCAGCTGATTGTAAAGTTACACAACGGTGCTCCCTCACCGGAAGCATTCGCTCGTAATGTAACGTTACAGATTCGATTTTGAGCATTACTTTACAATACTGCTTCCCTGACCGACGAGCATTCGACTTTAATGTAACATTTCAAATTCGATTTCATTTAGTTTAGCTTCCCCTCCGCGCATGGATGTTGTAGGTAATTTGTATCAAAATATTACAGAGCGTATCATTACAGGTTGCGGACTATAATGTTCGGTTCTCCTCCCTCACTGGTGTAATGCTCGACTCTGTAACGTTACAGAGTACTCCCCGTGAGAAAGTATCTTAAAATATGCTTCTTTACAACCGTATGATGAGAATGAACGATCACAAGATGACAGCACAGGTTTACCCAGTGAATGATTGTTGGGAAAATTCAGCTTAGACATGGCTTAGACTTAATACTGAAATAAAATCGATGACGTACTTTATATTTAAAGGTCGGGGTTATTCGGAAATGTGCTAGCGAGCTTAAACTTGAAATTAATGAGCGGGTAATTTATGTGTCATAAACAAGGTCGGTTTTGGGTGCCTACCATCAACTCTTATTGCAGTTTTGTTTAGGACCTAAACTGATCTGCTTCGTTCCTTCGTACCACGACAGCTTAATATCAATGACAGCGATTTAGTAATCATTCAATGACATTTCATAGCCGTTAAGCTGTCATGAACTCTTGTTTGACTTATAACCCGGTCGATTTAACATGACACCTGCAGGTTATACCCGTCTCTCTCACTCTCCGGGCATGACAGAATCGAGTGAAAGAGACGGGTAGAAGAAATAAGGACACAAATCGTTCGGTCATTCACATTTAGCAATTCATTTGCGATCCAGTTTTTAGAAGGTCATACCTAGTACGAAAGAAAGCAATTCATTTTAGGAACCTATTCTGCATCGCGCTATTTTTGAATCGCTGTCTTAAAGTTGATGGTAGGCACTCGGGTATCTGGTCAGAGTATAAAATAGATTAGTTATTGGGGGACAAATCGATTATTCGTGAGAACAATACCCCTAGCATATAAAAACTGTGAATAGAAATCGAATAGTAAACTATACTGTCCTTCAAAAGCTGTCAAAGTACTGCTGTCAAACATGTATTAAATTTCAGTTCTCTAAACGACCGAAAGTGCTAGGGCTACCTGAGCCCCGATTGCGGTAATTCTATGATGCATTAGTCAAGACGTGTACGTGCAGTTGACGTGCAAAACCGTTTTTGATAACTCACAGCTTTGACAGTGCGACAACCTTTTCTGTTCCGGTGACAATCTTTGGAACTAAAACAGTTTTCATACGACAATCTATTTTGACAGCTAATTTTGTATTGCAAGTGGTTCCTCTGTCACGGATGTCATCGGATCAGACTGGATTGTGGGACTATAGGTTTGCGTGACGTGTGCGTCGTTATATCATTACGGCAATACGAAGTCAAACCTCAAGATGCAAACGTGATCAAGACGCGCTGCATAGAATTACGGCGATCGGCCCGCTGGACAAGGCTCTGAAAATACAGTTTATCCTGCAGTCAAGTAATATGTAAATTAGTTTACAGATCCAGCTGAAAGTTACAGATTTCCGTATTAGTATCAGTACCAGAATATCAGTACCCACATCGCATAAATCATTAGTATTTGGACGCTCTATATTATATTAGATCCGACGCGATCTAAACGATAACATATTTTATGGTCAGTATGTATCATGTTTAGGACATTGTAATAGCATTAGTAATTGATGGTATATCGTTGTTACAAAGTTATCATCTAGTAGAGATTTAATTAATATAAATAAACTTGCAATTTATCAATTTGCTGTAACCAATAAATAAATTTAATTTTGTATAAGGAAAGCAAAGAAAGCAATCTTACTTACAAGGGTAATTAAAACCAGGAAAATAGAAAAGCGCATATTTTCTCACAAAATTACTAAAATTGTATAATAAATCAAAAGATTATTACTTTAACTTTAAATAAACGTAATATTAAATTTTATTATCACTTTATAATATATTTGACCGGCGTTCCACCCGCAGCTTCGCTCGCGTGGCGACGCAGGACGTAATCGCGCGGGAATTTCATATTTTCCGGGATAAAAATGGTCCATGTCATTTTCCAGCTCCCAAACTATCCCCATACCAAAAGACAACTCGATCCGTTTCTCCGTTCTGACGCGAAAGATGGACATACAAACAAAAAAATACATTTTCACATTTATAATATTAGTATTGGTTAGCCAGTGGCTTTTGGTGAGGTGAGAAAGAAGGGTCGGAAACGGAGTTTGGTCCTCTAATAATAAGCATTAATTTTTATAGGAAAAATGTGATAGTAAAAAACCACGAGCCCCATAAGTAGCTTCCCTTCCTGCCTGAAAGCTACTTATGGGGCTCGTGGTTTTTTACTATCACATTTTTCCTATACTTACAAAATTGCATTGTGAATGCATAAAAATAATATAAAATCTCAATATGGCTGTTCTTCTTAATCGATTGTTAAACATTTGTAAAAATGTTTCTTTCGGATGCGAGGGTTTCCTCACATTGATGAAGCAACGCTGGCCTACAGCGTAACAAGTGATAGCAAAATTCGACGAGTTGTGTAAGCCTTTCGGTAGCTTAGTTGGTCAGAGCATCGGGCCGGATTCCCGGAGGCGCGGGTTTGAATCCCGCCTGAAAGCTACATATGGGGCTTGTGGTTTTTTACTATCACATTTTGCCTATAATTACAAAATTGCATTGTAAATGCATAAAAATAATATAAAATCTCATTAATTTTATCTAATTAGGTATGTGAAAAGTTTTTGACTTTGACTTTCACCTTCTAATGTCTGTATTAATATTATAAAGAGGACAGATTTGTATATATGTAATGTATAAACTCAAAAACTACTGGACTGGTTTCAAAAATTCTTTTACTTTTAGAATGCTACATTATCCCTATTTTACCCGATATTCCCACGGGAACGTGTACCACGCGGGTAAAAGCGCAAGGACCCGCAAGTGTATTATAAATGCGAAAGTTTGTGAGTATGAAATGTATGAATATTTTTTACTCTTTCACGCATAAACTACCAACTCAACGGATTTGGTTGAAATGTGGCAAATAGAGAGCCTGGAATAAAACAAATGATACTTTTTGTCCCGATATTCCCATGGGAACGGGTGACTAAAACTATTGCTACCTCAAGTTTCCTTAAATCCCATCAAAGATCAACAAAATCAAAACGGAACGGCTTTAACGGAAGCAACCTAACAAGGGGCTTAATTCAGCCGTTGACTTTGACAGAGTCCCTCAAGTGCGCGTAATCCTTAATTATCGGTTTGTATCAGTCTTTATCTAAGTGAGTCGCGTTTAGCCCGAGCGAGGCTCAGTTCTGCTTCATTAATATGCCATTTGCCTAATCCGATGACGTCACATGTTTATACACTCGATTTAATGGCATTAAGGGATAGAGGCGTGTTATATGGTGTTGTGTAACACGAAATATTTAGTAGGAGCGAGCAAAACAAAAATAAATTGATAGGCTTTTAAATCCTACTAATATTATAAATGTGAAAGTTTAGACGATTGGATGTTTAGATGCTTGGATGTTTGTATGTTTGTTACTCAATCACGCCAAAACGGCTGAACGAATTTGGCTGAAATTTGGGACAAAGATACTTTGTCCTACTAATATTGTTCAGTACACCCCTGCCTAGACCCGCGGAACCGGCATAGCGCAGTGGAAGCGTTTCACTAGTATAGACTCCGGACAAAACTTGGTTTCAGCCGGGATGTAACTGAACAATTGAACTGCGATACACAGCGACTTAATTTACATTAAGGTGAATTTTACATACGGGTCTGTGGTGTCGAAAGTCTCCGGGGCAGAAGTGGTATGAGGGCGCGCCCCCATCTGATGTTCCTTCTTCTTCTGCAGACCTTACCAATTCGTCACCTTACTCACAAAACAAATACCACACAGGGTCCCAAAACACTGGGCATCCCAACAATACACAATAACACACGCGGGGCTTGCTTATTAAGATGTATCGTCCCGACAACAACGCGTGTGGTGGTACTCTTTATTTCAAAACGCCGCGACCGGGCCACTCGTCAAGATGGCGTCTAAATCTTGGTCGTACAAAACGGGATCAAAAGGATAATTCAGGATTCAATTCAAACTCGATATGCCAGGCACATTCAAGGCGAGCGGTTTTTTAACAATTCAGCGAAAATTAATCCGACATTTTTCTACAAGAATTCCAATCAAGATAAGAACTGTCAACTCCAAGTGACAGCTAATGTCAATTTGACGTGACATTAGAGATGCGTTCAGAAATGTCGATCTTTTCCGAACAAACATTATAAACTAGCTGCGCCCGCGACTTCGTTCGCGTGGAATAGTGACTTTCGGCAGCATTTTTCATTTTTTTGCCAATAAGGTTTTTCGTTTTTTGTGTATTTATTTTATATATATTAGTTTAGCGCTATGATACATATTAACACATTAAAAAATTATTTCACATAGCTTTCCGCCCGCGGTTTCGCCCGCCTGTACTTACTACACGACGTTATCTCGAGGGAAAGTTATATTATCCCGGGATATCAATTAGTCTTTGTCACTCTCTAGCTCCTAAAATATCCACATACTAAAAAAACACGCCGATCCGTTGCTCCGTTTTGACGTGAAAGACGGATATACAAACTATACAAACAGTATGTCAAAAGAAAGAACTTATCACGCTGAACAACTTCTCTTAAGATTTATTTTAATTTTTAGTTTTTTGCATTCACAATGCAATTTTTATAGTAGAAAAATGGAAAATGAAGTATTTAGAAAAAATCGACCCGTCTCACATCTATATCCCATCGGAGCTAGATGTGAGACGGGTCCATTTTTTCTAAATACTTAATTTTCCATTTTTCTTCTCTTAAGATGCTATCTCATAAAGTTTAATCTGGCTGCTAGGGTTCCACATCAGCTGGCCTAGCATGAACGGCTTTTATCATGCGATATGATATAGCACGTCATGCTGTCTTGCTTACCTACCCCACTAAGGTGGAAGCAAGACAGCAAGACGTGCTATATCATATCGCGTGATATAATGATGGTAATGCCCAAACTTTGTACGTCAATAGAAAATGCTCATCACATTTATCAATTTTCCATAAGACGGTATTTTTATATCTCTCATAGTTTGGCTGGACTGCTATGGTTCCACATCGGCCATTTCGATCTTATAAATAAATTATAGCCTACCTATAAGTTGGCAACAACTAATAGCTATATAATAAAAAAAGTTTCATTAAATTCCGTTCAGTAGCTTTTGCCTGAAACGTGGACAACAGACAGACAGACAAAAAATTCAAAAACTATATTTTTGGTATCCGTTCCGTTTAAGAAGACCCTTGGTGGTATTTTTTCTATTTTTTTTTCAATGTATACAGCCCCTGTACCGGCAAAAAATATGAATATGGACATGGGCTTCATTTGACATTTGATGCCCATATTTTGCTTTTAAGGGCATAATATGGGCTTCAAATGTCAAATGAAGCCCATGTCCATTACAATAATTTTTAGCCGGTAGCCCCCTGAATAGAATCGCATACAGTTTTATGATAATTATGAATTATTTTATTTATTTACTTAATATACACGGTAATTTTTTTATCACCTCGGATAAAATTAAAAGGATTATTCTGCTCATGAAAACAAACAATTTTTATTATGGGACCAACACTAAAATCGCAAAAAAACAGCTATTCCATACAAAAGTGCAAAAATATTAAATCAAAATGTATGGAACAGCTGATATTTTTTCGCGATTTCAGTGTTGGTCCTATAATTAAAGTTGTTTGTTTTCATGAGTAAAATAATCCCTAAAAATATCCGGGGTGATAAAAAAATATCGTGTATATTACATAAACAGTATCTAAGTATTAACACATTAAAAATTTATATCACATAGCCTACCGCCCGCGGTTTTGCCGCGTGTACTACACGACGTTTTTCCGAGGGAATGTGATATTTTTCCGGGATAAAATTAGCCTATGAGACTCTCTAGCTCCTAAACTATCCACATACAAAAAAACAGGTCGATCCGTTGCTCCGTTTTGACGTGAAAGACGGACATACAAACAAACACACTTTCACATTTAGGTATAATATTAGTATATATTGTATGTCAAAAGAAAATACTTATCACTCTGAACAACTTCTCTTAAGATGCTGTATTTGTATCTCTTATAGTTAAGCTGGGCTGCAAGGGTTCCAAATCAGGAGTACCAGACCTTCGATATTTTTCCGTCAATAGAAAATGTCCATGACGTTAAACAACTTTTCTTAAGACGTTATGTTTGTATCTCATATAGTTTAATCTGGCTGCTAGGGTACCACATCAGGTGTACCAGACCTTCAAACTTTGTACGTCAATAGAAAGTGTTCATCACGTTTAACAATTTTCCTTAAAACGGTATTTTTATATCTCTCATAGTTTGGCTGGACTGCTATGGTTCCACATCAGAAATTGCGATCTTCAAAATAAATTATAGCTATATGTTGGCAAGGACCAATAGCTGTATAACAAAAAAACATTCATCAAAATCCGTTCCGTAAACTTTTTTGCCGACGTCATCACACAAAAAAATTCATCCCTTGTTTTCACCCTCTTTAGGGTAGTTTTTTTTACAAACTTTGAATGTCGTATTTATTTATCTAATCAAAAGCCTATAAAATAATTTTGAAGCTTCTAGCTTTAAAAATGACGTAATTTCCATACAAACTTTCATCCCCTATTTCAACCCCTTACAGCCCTTTGTTCACATAAAAAAGTAGCCTATGTCCTTTCCCCGGCTCTAGACTATCTCTGTACCAATTTTTATTCAAATCGGTTCCGTAGTTTAGGCGTGATTGTGTAACACACAGACAGACAGATTCGCATTTTCGCATTTATAATATAAGTAAGGATGTGAAAATTTAGACGTTAGGATGTTTCGATGTTTGGATGTTTGTATGTTTGTTACTCAATCACGCCAAAACGGCTGAACGAATTTGGCTGAAATTTAGGGCACAGATACTTTGGAGCCTGGAGAGGAACATAGGCTACTGTTAAGCCCGAAAAAAATGTCACGTTCCCGCGGGATAACGTCGTGTAGTCCACGCGGGCGAAGCCGCGGGCGGGAAGCTAGTAACCTATATTACTGTAAAGTTTCATCTAAATCTATTTAGTAGTTTTTTCGTCGAAGAGTAATAAACACACACGCATCCTTACAAACTTTAGTATTTATAATGTTAGTAGAACTTTTACTTAACCCCCCAATCCCCCTAACTGCGGAGCGCACATACTATGTCTCAAAATATGTTTGTCATATTGAAAAAAAATGCATGTTCCGCTGCCGACAGTTAAGCTAAACATGTTTGTTGACTGTGTTAATATGTAAATACATTTATGATTTGGGAGGAGGGAACTGATTTCTGTGACAAATCACGTTTGTAAACGCATTTTTATCATACATTAATAGTTCGAATGTGAATGAAGTTATTAAAACATTAAGTAGTTGATTTAATTCATATCTGCACTTGCGCTATTTTCAGGCAAAAATAGCTCAATGGATTTAAAGGAATCCTTTTTTTGTTTTAAATAATTAAACTGATTGTTTTATTTTTCTATAAGTACTCTCAAAACTTAGGTACGCACAACAGCAAAAGGTGGAAAACATAAATATACTCATCACATCAATATTAAATTTGCCGCTGTTGGCGACCAAACTCGCGATCCTATGTCAGAAAGCATGATCTATTTCACTGCGCCTTCGGATCAGTAACAAAGTATCATTCAGCGGTATCAACAAACATTTAGCTCCCATTACAAATCATTATAACGTAAAATATTACTGACCTGTTTAATCGCAAGCACCCAAAGGACCTCCAAATTTACATTAAAACTTCTAAATGAACCTTCTAATTTATAAAAGGTCCAACTGGAAACATAAACAATAAGTTGTCAGCTGTTCACAATAGGATGTTTTCTCTTTGAAAAAGTTGTAGCGTCGTTTTTGTCAACAAATGGTAAATGAAAAATGTTTGGAAGGTTTGCAATTTTTTCTCATTAACACGCTTGTTATGGCTTTTTTAATCTGTGGTGCTTATTCTTATCGTTCGTTGTTGACAATGTCTTACGATCATCATAAAAAAGAATCTGGTTTTATTCAGTTTGTTGAGAGCGAAAGCAAATCTGGGCACTAAATATTTTTGAAAAACGACGTTAAAGTACGCCTTTATTTAAAAAGGATTTAAGTCACCAAAATATAGTATGTAAAAAAACATACTATATTTTGTTATTTAAAAATATGTATATGTGTTTTCATTAGGTAATATGTAAATATAGTATGTATTTAAATGTAGTTATTGAACAAGTGTGTCTCTTCAATTATCACGCAAAATTTTCTGAACGCTTTTTGACGAAATTCAGGGTATTTGTATCAAAAGCTGAATTGGACAGGCAATTTTCTATTAGCATGGTATGCCTATAGCAGTCTTGTGTAGGAGCCCATATCCGTCGCCGCACACGAGCCACACGCGACAGCCACATGCGACAGCCACAAACACCGCCACTTGTAACTAGAAAAAGAAACAAATGACGACTTTGGGGCAGCGTCAACCGTGTGCGGTGAGTTCATATAAAATATATGAAAACTACAGGAAAGAGGCAATATTACACAAAACAGTGGGCCAATCGCCGTAATAGGGTATTTTACTGTTGTTGAAATGTAGATATTTAATGATGACGTTAAAAAATATTGCAATTAAGAATACCAAATGTGAAAAAATAATTTGAATCTGTTTTATAATAAAAGAATTACAGTCTGTTTGATTTTGACTATAGCTGTCTCTTTCTAAAACAAAATCTTCTATGGCGTGACTATGACGCTACTAACCCACTGACGTCACTAAGATAGCGTCCTGTCCTTGTCTAATTATAAAGTTTGAAGTCCTATATCTTTGAAAATATTCAAGATAATTCAAAATGAAAACTTGTTTTGTGTAGTTAATATTTTGAAAAACATTTTAAAGAAATAAAAAAAATCAGTAAAATACCGTATTCTATGCAGCGCGTCTTCATCGCGTTTGGGTCTTGACGTTTGACTTCCTTTGCCGTAATGACATAACGACGCACACGTCACGCAAACCTATAGTCCTACAAATCTGTCTGATCCGGTGACACCCGTGACAGAGGAACCACTTGCAATACGAAATTAGCTGTCAAAATAGACTGTCGTCTGAAAACTGTTTTAGTTCCAAAGATTATCACCGGAACAGAAAACTTTGTCGCACTGTCAAAGCCGCGCGTTATCAAAAACGGTTTTGCAAGTCAACTGCACTTCAACTGCACGTACACTTGACTAATGCGACATAGAATTACCGCGATTGGACCCCAGTACGTCAAACTTCTTTTCTGGATTAAGATAATCCTAACTCCAAGGATATTTGAGAAATTCCTATACATACTCGAAACATTAAGTAGGTAATAAAGACTTTTTTTTTTTTAAAGGAAACTCGACAGCCATTTTTCTACAAACATGCATAAAAACAAACTTATGTTTACACTTAGCCAATAATAGAGTTTCACAGCATGTAATTATTGTACAGGCAAACTATTAAAAACTACACTGAAAGAAAAATGAAAAAAAATGAAAGACTGTAAAATTTGTACGAAAATGTTTATAATTTATTTCACGATATTGCATTCTCGGCCGTATTAACCGTTTAAATTCAATACGTCACCCCATACATATTAACAGAGGCAGCAAGGTCGACATCATTAATTTCCTGTGGTTAGACAGGGATTAATAGACTTTGTTTACCATCACTTAAGTCGAAAAGTACTTGTGTTTTCAACCCCTGTACTTATCAGTTGTTAGAGTCATCAGTCACTTCTGATGTATTTACAATATTATAAAGCAAGGATGAAGCAAAATGTTGTTATTTAGTTTTGTAACACTAGATTAGCTGCAAACGAGATTACTTTAAGGCGTGAAATAGAAATCGCAACAAAGCTAATTTACGTGAATATTTCACAAAAAAACCCGCCCGACTTTAAAGTACTTACGTTATTTATTTGATGAGGAATTATTTCTTACTTTTTTGATGTGATTTTTTTGAAGGCGGTTTTATTTTTTTATAAAAATAATTTTTATTTCACTCTTTTTAGTGCATCGTGCAGGCAATTTACTTGTATTCTGGTAAATAGGTATGTGATCAAATTGAAAACCTCCTTTTTTGAAGTCGGTTAAATACCTTGAGGTATCCCCTTTTTAACAAAACAAGAATCATTTAAATCGGTTTATTAACAAAGGAGTTATGCCTAAAGATACGTATTAAATTCACATAAAGTGGTAACGAAAACTACAGTATTTTCAAGATTTCCTGAAAACTACTGAACCGATTTCAAAATTTCAAAAAATGGGACCTACTTGGAAACCAACCTGATGTAATAACGTTTCAATCATTTCAATCGGTCCATCCGTCTTCGAGTAATCGGTGGACATACACAAAAAAAAACATACATACAGACGAATAATAGAACCTACTTCTTTTTGATTTAGAAGTCGGTTAAAAAGCTATGATTCAAGATATTTATAGTAGATTGTTTAGCAAGGGATGTATGGCACCCATAACAGTCGAGTGTTTTGGCGCACGAACGAAGTGAGGGCGCCGATAGTTCGAGACTGTTGTGGGTCCATACGCCCAAAGTAAACAATCTACTTTTCATTTGAAATATGAGGAAAGTAAAAATAAACAGATATAATCTAAAAAATATTTTTCCTATGGTTGCGGAATTTTCGAAAGACTAACTTTTTTGTTCATTTTGTCTGCTTTAGGGAAGGCAAGGGAAACTAAGTCCATACAGTCTTGTTTGACCCGTACTCTATGCAATTCCATGAAAGTAATAGCCTAATTTTTTATGTTACAAATAACTTATTTGGTTTAATCTGTTTCTAAAAACGCATTCTTTAAACAAACAATGTTTTAGATATTAAAATAATAATTCTACGATATTAATTATTTTATATAATAGCAGAACATGGCTGTATAGGCTTCTGTGCCTTTGCCTGCATACCTTTGGTAAATAAATGTCCAAAGAGATACTTAAAGACTCTACACACGTTCCTATCCGACCTCTGATTCGGTGTGCTCCCAGACCAAATCGGAACGTGAGTAGCGCAGATTTGGTCTAGGAGCAGACCAAATCGGCTGTCGGATCGGAACGTGTGTAGATGCTATTACAGATTTTGACATGACCTGTAAGCATCCTTTTTTTAAATTTCATAACAGCCCTAGGGCCGCCACATACCACTTTCATCCCGCATTTTAGGCCAGTTAGGAGTTACTTTCAGAATATGAGACATGAAAAAATATTTTTTGCATCCACAATGCAATTCTGCAAGTATGCGATGATTTTGATAGGATTAAAGGCCACCAGCCCTCCAAATAGCTTTCAGGCGGGCTTCAAACCTGCGTCCCTGGGAATCCGGCCCAATATGATTTGACCAACAAAGCTACCGAAAGGCTTACAAGACTCGTCAAACGACGTTGGTCAGCGTTGCTATATCAATGTAAGGTAACGGTTTTTTATATATATATATATATATATATATTCACAACGCTTTCAAGTTAATTTGGGTGACTATAAGGTGCGAAGGTATGATCGAATAATTCCCGGAATCAGGAAAAAACCACGAGCCCTATAAGTAGCTTTCAGGCGAGATTCGAACCCGTGCCTCCATTTTCTAAAGAACAGTACTTCTAGCATCGAAAACCATGGTTTTACGTAATCAAGTAGTAAACTATACCGTGCTTCAAAAGCTGGCAAAGTAGTATTGTCAAACATGTATTGAATTTCAGTTCCTTAGACGACCAAAAGAGGCGCTGCTTGGTTTTCATCTATACTATAAACTATATATACTATATAATAATATTATAAAGAGGAAAGATTTGTATTTTTGTATGTAACGAATAAACTCAAAAAGTACTGGACCGATTTAGAAAATTCTTTCACCGTTAGAAAGCTACAGTCTTCCCGAGTGACATAGGCTATATTTTATCCTGATATTCCCACGGGAACGGGTACCACGCGGGTGAAACCGCGGGCGGCCGCTAGTACAAAATAATACGATTACGATAACGGTTACTAAAACGACAGTTTTTCGTGTTACGGCTACATGGCTAGTAGTAGTTTGTTTTGTAGGAAGTAATTTATAATTATAGTGCGCCAAGTATTTCTGTTCTGGTGGTAATCTTTAGAGCTAAACTATTTTTCATACAACAGTCCATTTCGAGAGCAAATATAGTAGGTATTGCAAGAAGCTTCTCTGTCACGGCTGTCACCGGGACAGACAGGAATGTGGGACGATTCTACATCGACTTTGCAAGAAGACAGAATATATTCCTGATTGCCACAGGCTTATTTTACTTGTATCTTTCATCTAACTAATATTTTTTTTAATGCGAAAGTTTTGATGTTTATTATTCAACAACGGCAAAACAGCTTAACGGATAACTAAAGCATAAAATTAACTTCTATCAAACTTCAGTCTCTTTTGAACTGTAAATAAAACGCAGGTGCAGTGAAAACACTAAAAGCATTTCATTAAAGTGCTAAAAACGGTTGCAGTTAAAATACCTTTCATTTAGTTTCGCAGAAATAGTGTTTTAAAACTGGTTTTTAATTAACACCGCTATTGGTGAAACTCTTTCATTTTCGATATCACTTTCAATGGAAACTCATCAAATTGAAACGAAATTTGGTTTCATTGATCATGCAAAACTTATATCTCTATACAGGGTGGAATTTTTTCATGCCACCGGTGGAATTTTTTCATGGCACCTACTCTCTCGAAACTCGTATATTATACTCGAAACAATTTGAGATAGAAAATTTCAGGAACCTTATTTTTTTAAAGAAACAAAACGGTATTCGTAGAATTTTTAAATGAGCTGTTCTATAGAGAGTACAAAAATCGTCTCGACTTGACATCGAATCCATGATCTTCCATTACAATTTCATTGTATATCATTAAATATGTTGTTAGTGAGAGATCAATATAAAGCTCATCTCATCAATATCGATACAACTACAGTTATGCCGGTTTTTAGAAATATCTTATGCTTTTTTGTTCCTTTTTTTAAATAAAGGTCAAAAAGCCTTCACGGTTTCAAGTATTTTAACTGAAGGGGACTTATTTTGAATTTCGCCACGCTTCGAGCGCTTGCTTAGTACTCATTTTCATGTCAAATATGAGTAAAATATTTAAAAAAATCCTAGAGTGTCTCCCATACACTTGTATTGTGACACTTGAATTTCAGTTCCTTATACGACCGAGAGGGGCGCTGCTCTGGTTTTACTTCCAAAATAATACGATCACGATAACTTTCCATATCGACAGTTTTTCGTGCTAGAGCTACTGTATCGTTATACAGTGTGCCTCTCGATATGGTGCACAAACGAAAAGGGCGTTGACTATACCCGATTTTATCGTCAAAAAAAAACACATGTTACGAAATATTAAAAAAAATCTAAGGTCCTTTTGACATACAAAATTAATCATTTTCGAACCAAAAGATATATCGTTATGAAATGCATGAAATGCAACTTTATTTGGTCGATTAACGCTATTCAACATGGACTTTTTTTGTTGACGTCCGCAGTTAACTGTGTATAGCAAGCAAACGGGACGGGATAGAGCGTTATTTTGTTTATTACAAAGCAAATGCAATAAAGAACAATAAAATACGGACAAAAAAAATTGTATAGTGGGATTATTTTGCAAAAATCGCTAATAATGAAAAAAAGGGTAAACAAAATCTCGAAAATGTTTGATTTTGTCTCATTTTTTGTAATGTTAGTCATCTTTTAGGAATAAATTTTACTCTTACACTTATTTTCCAATCCTTCACAAGTATTTTAGCGTTTATTTTATGGCGATATCTCTTTTGGTTCAAAAACTATTAACTTTTTATGACAAAAGGACCTAAACGGAATTTTATTTTTTAAATACATTGTAACATGAGAAATATTATTTTTTAATTTTTTAAACATGTATTTTGTCGATGAAATCCGGTATAGTCAACACCCTTTTCGTTTGTGCACCATATCGAGGGGCACACTGTATAGGTATGTCTCAAAATTACGACGACGAGCCCAGCGATCAGTGCATTCGCTCGGAATCCAGAAGGTTACCATGATGTATTCCTGCTGATCTTGTTGAGAGGCAGATTTGTTATTTGTATTTAAATACAATTGTGAATCTACAAAGCATTTCAAATACAATAAAGCAATAAGGTTTTTATGGAAAGAAATGTTAAGAAAAACGGGCATAGCATTCCGGCCATGATACAGACAAGTTGCGAGAAACAGGAAGTTGGTAATAAAATATTAGTATATATCACAATAAATAATAAATAAATCAGCCTGGGTCGTCCCACTGCAGGGAAAAGGCCTCTCCACCTTCCTTCCATTTCTCGCGGTTTAGAGCCAGTCACTCATATACGAGTCAAGATCGTCTCGCCACCGCCGTCTCGGTCTGCCGCGTGGACGTGTAACTGTGGGCCATTTGGTGGCGAGTTTCGCCCAGTAGTCGTCTGACATACGGCAGACATGCCCGGCCCAGTTATATATATCACAGCTATGAATAAATAAGTATGACGTCATCATCATCAGCCATATGTTCCCATTGCTGGGGCACTGGCCTTCCTTATGGATGGAAAAGAAGAATGGGCTACCACGCGGAACCAATGCGGATTGGTGGGTACCTAGCCGGGACCAACGGCTAAACGTGCCTTCCGAAGCACGGAGGAGCTCGAGATGAAAAGTTTTCACTCACCCATCCCGTGAGTGTCCATTTCGAAAGTTGCTTAACCTCAACGATCGCAGGCCCATCGCGGTTACCTCTGCGCCACGGGTTCCTCAAAAAGTATGTGTACTTCTTAATAAAATCATCAGCTAACCATACATAATTTATACTAAGCCCGAAGAACTATCGTTATAGTAATCGATAGCGAATCGTATTATTTTATATGAAACCAGAGCAGCGCCTTTATCGGTCGTCTACGGAATTAAAAATTTAATAGATATTTGCGAGCAGCACTTTGACAGCTTTTGACGGATAGTAATGTTTACGATTACCATATCGACAGTTTTCCATAGCTAACTCTTGTGAAACTGCTAAGAAAAATCTCGCCTTGCATTTATAAAGAAAGTTACGTCAATCTGAAAAAACTTTCTACTTAAAACCCCCTATCTTCCTATCTATGAGGGCCCGGAAGTTTCCCACACATTACTGAAACTTTTGTGATGAAACTCTGAGCTTAGGTAAGGCCACAAAGCTCTGCGACCGGATCCCGCCGCCATGTCACTTCCGGTGATTAACGATCCTAACCCAATTTCCTTTAAAGTTGGAAGAAAATATTGGCGGTTGGTCTAGAGGTATTTTTTTACGTAATGTTTTTTTTTTCTTCTTATTTATAGTTATCTCCAAAGTGATTTCATCTATAGTTTTTAGTAAAAATTTCATTTTTATGACAAGCTTTTTTGCTGACTCTACTTTAATATTGTATTGTCATCTAAACCAATCCTGTATACAAAATTTCAGCTCCAGCGGACACTGGGAAGTGGGTCAAATTAAGCTTGCAAGATTTGTCCCCCCACTAACTAACATACTAACTAACTAACATGCCAAGTTAATAATAAGTTCTTAGTAAAAATTTCATTTTTATGACAAGCTTTTTTGCTGACTGTACTTTAATATTGTATTGTCATCTAAACCAATCCTGTATACAAAATTTCAGCTCCAGCGGACACTGGGAAGTGGGTCAAATTAAGCTTGCAAGATTTGTCCCCCACTAACTAACAAACTAACTAACTAACATGGTAAGTTAATAATAAGTTTTTAGTTAAAAATTGTATTTTTATGACAAGTTTTTTTGCTCACTGTTCTTGAATATTGTATTGTCATCTGAACCAAACATGTATACAAAATTTCAGCTCCATCAGATACTGGGAAGTGGGTCAAATTAAGCTTGCAAGATTTGTCCCCCCACTAACTAACATACTACCTAACTAACATGGCAAGTTAATAAAAAGCTTGTAAAAAGCTTGTAATAATAATAAAACAGAACCCATTCTGAAAAATTTAAAATGAAGTCATCATCATCATCATCATCATCAGCCTATTAACGTCCACTGCTGGACATAGGCCTCTCCAAGAGTACGCCATCGAGCACAATTAGTGGCTGCTCTCATCCAGCTCTTGCCAGCCACCCTGCAAAGATCGTCGCTCCACCTAGTCTGAGGGCGTCCTACACTACGTTTGCTGATTCGCGGTCTCCACTCAAGAACTCGCTTACCCCAGCGGTTATCGGTCCTGCGGCTTATATGGCCGGCCCACTGCCACTTCAGTTTGCTAATCCGGTGGGCTATGTCGATTTCTTTGGTTATCCATCGGATTACCACGTTCTGGATTCTTTCCTTCAGAGAAACTCCGAGCATAGCTCTTTCCAAGGCTCGCTGAGCGACTTTGAATTGGTGAACCAGCCCTGCCGTGAGTGTCCACGTTTCGGCTCCGTATGTCATAACAGGTAGGACGCACTGGTCGAAGACTTTTGTCTTAAGACTTTGTGGAATAGGCGACGTTAAGACCCGACGAAGCTTCCCATATGCTGCCCAGCCCAGCTGTATTCTTCTGTTGGCTTCCTTCTCAAAGTTGTTTCTACCTAACTGCAGAATTTGCCCGAGGTAATAATCATACTCGGTCATACTCCGTCACAACTTCGAGAGTACAACCTTTATGTACTGCAATCGGTTCCGGAGTAATATGTTCGTTGAACATTAACTTGGTTTTGTCTAAGTTCATCCGAAGACCGATGCGTTGAGAAGGATCAGCTAGACCGTTCAGCATGTGTTGGTCCTGCAACGTTTCGGCCACAATGACGATGTCATCCGCAAATCGCAAGTGTGAGATGTATTCGCTGTTGATGTTTACGCCACGTCCTTTCCAGTCCAGCGTTTTAAACATATTATGATATTATCCTCCAATGCATTTGTGAACAGTTTCGGGGATATCACATCCCCTTGTCTCACGCCTCAACGCATGGGAATATGTTTAGTCTGCTGATACTGTACTTGGATGGCCATGGTAGCGGCATTGTAGAGACTTCTCAACACTTGGATATACCGCCAATCGACTTGGCAACGTTGCAAGTATTCCAGAACAGCCCAGGTTTCGATAGAGTCAAATGCCTTCTCATATTCCACAAATGCTAAGCACAGGAGCTGATTATACTCTTCGGTCTTCTGTATAATCTGCCGCACTGTGAAAATGTGGTCTACGGTGCCATATCCTCCTCGAAAACCAGCCTGCTCCGGGGGTTGAAATTCGTCGAATCTTCGCGCAAGGCGGTTTGTAAAAATGAAGTATTTAGAAAAAATCGACCCGTCTCACAACCAGATCTGATGGGACTCGAACCCATGACCTTTAGCCATTGAGCTACGAACCCATTTTATGTACTTTTTAACGAGATATATAATTTAATTGCACCACAACAAATACTAAGTAAGTACCTAAAATACTGAAATGCACGCAAAGAGGTCATTTCAGTTTTAGTTGCTAACTTAGTATTTTTGTGGGTTATTAAGTAAGTTTTGTGTATATTTTTACTAAATATTAACTGGGGTTTTTTTCATTACAAAAACCAGAAATTCTTAATTCCCATCAAGTGTGCATGGAAAAACCCGATCCCTTGGGTCAATACCGAAAATGAGATTTGCTTAAAAAACCTCGTTAACGAAACATCAGAATTTCAAAAGCCCGTCACGTAAGAGAGGCTTTAATCGCCATATCACTGTTCAAATTAACGTGTGTTGAAACGGTATAATTACTTGCGTTAAATTCATGACCTTTTTTCATTTTTAATAGAAGGACTGCGGAAATTTTCAATGAATTATTTTTAAGAAATTTTTATATTATTGTTTATTATTGTAGAAAAGAAGTACCTAGTTGTTATGTATTTGAAGTGGCAGAATATTCATTGTTCATTATGTACTTAATAATCTTTCAGATTAAAAATTTGTTTCACTTTACTTAGTTCAGATTCTTACCTATAATTTTTATTGTGCCCCAGCGAACAGAAATATTTTCTTGAAACTTACTTTTATTTTCTGTTTTGTCTTCTTGATTTGGTATTTCTACCAGCTTGAAAACTAGCAGCAGTACCTACCTAATAAAAACCGAAAATACCTAAAGCTTGTCTAAAATTTGTCTGTTTGAACAAGGAATTCTAGAAATATCAGCTTTTATGTTTTTTTTTTATTCGACAGCATCCATAGTCTATTGACGTACGCACATTATTTCAATGTCTAAGTATCTCTGTAATTTAATTTCCATTTTCTCGTGTCTAGATGTATGTAGTGATACCCGTCATTGTTTCTTACTGCCATAGCACAGGTGCTTGAGTCCGCAACCGTTCTCCGAAGACCGATTCGCCGATGGACTGTTCGTCGACAGGACGATTCATTTATGTCCAATTTTCCGACAGACTGTTTTACCTACGATCATTTCGCCGACAGAACCTTTCACATATGTCAATTTCAACGACAGTCTTATTCAGCTACAGAATGTTTCACCGATACAACGATAAACCTATGACTCTTTTAACTACACACCTTTCTACCGACGGAGGATTCGCCGACGATCTTAGAACAAGCGATATTACAAAACATACATATCTAAATTTTTATGTGTTTTACTAAGAAATTAAGGCAGACTTGGCCTACCTATAAAACTTATTAATGTTTTCTTAGTTATGTATGACAATTACCTACCAAGTTCAAGTGTGTAGTCTTAATGGTAGAATATAGTAGCTGTGACATACGGATGGACAGACAGACAGGGATGACGAATCTAATAAGGGTTCCGTTTTTTGCCATTCGGCTACGGAACCCTAAAAAATTTACCTTAAATTTTGTTATTTTTTTTCTAAGTGAGGTTTACACAATTCAGGCAGGACAGGACTTCATTTGGAACTAAGGAGTAGTGCGTGCACCAAATTCATATTATTGTCACTGGCAAATTTCTCGATGTTTATATATTTATCTAGTATGAAAACCGTAGCGCAATATTAACAAAGATCATTTCCGGCGTAAAAGTTAGTAAATATAAAGGTAAATGTTGCAACTGCAGTAAACATTTTATTATTGTCATACATAAAAATGTAAGAAATTTATTGTTACAATTACAAAGATCAAATTATAAATACATAACTAAGAAAACATTAATAAGTTTTATAGGTAGTAGGGCCAGTCTGCCTTATTTTCTTAGTAAAATAAATAAAAATGTAGATAGTATGGGTATGTTTTGTAATATCGCTTGTTCTAAGATTGTCGGCGAATCCTCCGTCGGTAGAAAGGTGTGTAGTTAAAAGAGTCATAGGTTTATCGTTGTATCGGTGAAACATTCTGTAGCTGAATAAGACTGTCGTTGAAATTGACATATGTGAAAGGTTCTGTCGGCGAAATGACCGTAGGTAAAACAGTCTGTCGGAAAATTGGACATAAATGAATCGTCCTGTCGACGAACAGTCCATCGGCGAATCGGTCTTCGGAGAACGGTTGCGGACTCCAGGTGCTTAAGTTACTTACCTTTGAATTGAAGCAATGTAGTGATGGTATCCAATATTTATTTATTTATAGCTACCTTCTACTCTCAGTCCACATGGACGAAGTCACGGCCGTTCCCTAATTAGTTAAATACATAATAGTACCACTATATACACGTGCCTTCTACTGTATGATCTCAGAAGCCATACAAATTTTTCATCGTAATTGTTTTCCACGCAATATATCAATTAGTCGGTTTGTAAACCTTTTCAACCTTACACCGTTTAACGAGACCCTTCTAATTAAGCACATATATATGTCTACTTAGATGTGATGTATGCATGACACAGTGAAATACTGTTTAGTAAGACAATACCATAATTTTTAAAGGAATTCTACTAGTAATATTATACATGTGAAAGTTTAGTTAGATGTTTGGATGTTTGTTTGTATGTTTGTTACTTAATCACGCCAAAACGGCTGAACGGATTTGGCTAAAATTTATGACACAGATACTTTGTAGCCTGGAAAGATAGCCATTTCCGCGGGATTACGTAGTAAAGTCCACGCGGGCGAAGCCGCGGGCAGAAAGCTAGTAATATAAAAATAAATAACCCTAAACTGCGGCATAAGTATGTCTGTCCCTAATAAGTCCGCTATATTGAAATAAAAATTGTTCGGCAGGTGACAGGATAATATAATTATAAGTTAAACGTAAAACCAATGTAATTCAGTATACGTTGGTCAAACTGGGGGCTAATTGTCTAATTTTAACATCAATCGCAATCGCTTTCAATTTGACGTTTGAAAGATATTCACGAACTTCACACCACAAATTATTGACATTTGATTGCGATTGCGATCGCGACTTGTTTTGAAAGATTATTGAATGAACGATATCGTTAATTTTACGTAGATTTGGAATTGTCTAAGCAAACTGACAACCGCAAAATCTTTGAAAGCTATTGAGAAGTGTCAAACGAAAGATTTCAATGTTAACTGCAATCTTTCAACGAATATAAGTAAGTTTTTATTATGTTTTTAATATGTCAAAACATCATTCGTTCCGAATGCGATTGCGATTTATGGAATTGTGTAAAGTTACACAATACCATTAGTCGCAATCATAATCGCAATACCTTTGAAAGCGATTGCGATTGATGTTAAAATTAGACAATTAGCCCCCTGGCCGTAGTTTTTATATACGTTATAAATGTCTGCTTAGAGAAATGGCCGACCGGAACGACTTCATTTCGAGGAACATTTATTAAATACCAGAACATCAACTATCTGATAAGCATAAGGTTTTACATACTACTGAAAGTAAAGGTCTACGACTGAGCGTATTGGAAAACCTAGAAATTACTAAACACAATGTTGATTTAGCTAATACTTAACGTATTCATCATCTTCATCATCATCATCAGCCACTATGATTCCATTGCTGAACATAAGCCTCCTCCTTTGAGCGCCACAAAGAGCGTCTGTGGGCTATTTGTAGCCAACGGCTTCCCGCAACCTTCACCAGTAGCCCGATTCTCGTAAATACAAACAATCTAAATATCGTTGTAGTTCAGAAGTCGTTCGATCGAAGTCCTATCCAAAATCGGTATTCTCGTGTTGCTTGGACGAGTTTCGATAGGACTTCAACTCAATAGGATCGAAACTCAGCGACTTTTCAATCGAGATGTATTTTTTGTACATTTTTCATCAAAAGTCGAAAACTACGTGGTTTAGCAAAAAAAAAAAAACATGTTTCAGAATGTGCAAGCAGCGCTCTTTCATATGATATAATAAGTAAATAATAAATAATAAATAATAAATAATAAATAATAAATAATAAATAATAAATAATAAATAATAAATAATAAATAATAAATAATAAATAATAAATAATAAATAATAAATAATAAATAATAAATAATAAATAATAAATAATAAATAATAAATAATAAATAATAAATAATAAATAATAAATAATAAATAATAAATAATAAATAATAAATAATTAATAATAAATAATTAATAATATTATTAATAATTAAAAATAAAAAATAAATAATTTGTACCGCTTTAATTGTTTTCTGTTTCCCAACGGTTGACTGGCAGAGAATACTTTTAGTATTAAGTCCGCCTTGTATATTATATTACCTATGTATTATGTACAAAAGTTTACTAAATAAAATAAAAAATAAATAATAACAAATATGCTAGCCCCAAGCTTATTTTTCACATTCGAGGCTACTGTAGCCCGATTCTCGTAATAAAAACCGTGACGATATCGTAGCGATTTAGTCGTTGAAACCATTTTCGTATTCACAACTGTCGATAGAACTTGAGCGGCAGCGATTCTATCGAAGTGTCGTCGAAGTGTATTCTGGTACATTAATCGTCTTTCAATCGTTTCAAAACGATAACTCGAAGGTATTCTACTATTTAGATGACCTTTGTTTC
This sequence comes from Crambus lathoniellus, assembly GCA_949710035.1. Classification (NCBI taxonomy): domain Eukaryota; kingdom Metazoa; phylum Arthropoda; class Insecta; order Lepidoptera; family Crambidae; genus Crambus; species Crambus lathoniellus. The sequence continues at coordinate 13,556,567 of OX453320.1, forward strand.
GATCGGATTTCAACGACTAAACGTCAAAATAAGCGATCCAAGTGTCGTTGGACAAAAGTTCAATTAGCTGGACCTTTTGTATGTGAAAAATAAGCTTGGGGCTAGCATATTTGTTATTATTTATTTTTTATTTTATTTAATAAACTTTTGTACATAATACATAGGTAATATAATATACAAGGCGGACTTAATACTAAAAGTATTCTCTGCCAGTCAACCGTTGGGAAACAGAAAACAATTAAAGCGGTACAAATTATTTATTTTTTATTTTTAATTATTAATAATATTTATTATTTATGATTTATTATTTATTATTTATTATTTATTATTTATTATTTATTATTTATTATTTATTATTTATTATTTATTATTTATTATTTATTATTTATTATTTATTATTTATTATTTATTATTTATTATTTATTATTTATTATTTATTATTTATTATTTATTATTTATTATTTATTATTTATTATTTATTATTTATTATTTATTATTTATTATTTATTATTTATTATTTACTTATTATATCATATGAAAGAGCGCTGCTTGCACATTCTGAAACATGTTTTTTTTTCCTAAACCACGTAGTTTTCGACTTTTGATGAAAAATTTACAAACAATACCTCTCGATTGAAAAGTCGCAGAGTTTCGATCCTATTGAGTTGAAGTCCTATCGAAACTCGTCCAAGCAACACGAGAATACCGATTTTGGATAGGACTTCGATCGAACGACTTCTGAACTACAACGATATTTAGATTGTTTGTATTTACGAGAATCGGGCTACTGATGTGTTGCTGTCATGCTTAATTCAGGTATTGTGCTCCCACATTTTTGTGGTGTGCATGTGCATTTTTTTGCGGGTGGGCGGCCAATTTTGCATGTTTTTTGGGGAAGTAAGCTACATAATATATTTCGTTTTTCCCATTCATCTTTATTGCGAATCAAGTCACCGGTAAAAGCTAGTTATTTATTAAAAAACATTTTTTAAACCCTTCTTTACTGTTATCGTTTAGTTTTGCGTGATTTATGGCTGTTGAGTATCGGCTGTCGTTAAAAATGAGGTACCTAATGAAATGAAACCTCAAAAAGTAGTGTATTTCAAAATAGTTTTATACACTCCTGAATTGTGCACTATGCTCAGTTTTGCAGCGATTAATTAAAACCCTACCGGATATACCGGGCCGTTCGTTCCCGCGCCCGTTCACTCACTCACTCGCCCGTTCACTCCGCAAACGAATAGCCGATCTCAAAATTGGTGGCTTTCGCAAACTCATCCTGTTTTCTGCTGAATCCTGAAATCCTGAAAGATGAAATATTCTTCGTGCAATTTTAAAGGAATGACGATAGAATAATTTGGTTTAAACAATGGTGTATCAAAAAGACTTTTTTAATTTACTTTACTTGGTTAATTTTTGCTAAACATTACTTGCATGGATAAAATTAAAGTTATTAGTTAGTCAACAAGTTATTCCAAGATACAATAATCAAGAAACGCTAGTCGCAAGCGATCATTATTGGCGGGTCTAAGCAGATTGCTAAGCTCAAGTCCATCTCTGTGCCTCCACTCCTGTTTAACTCCGTTCCACTTCCTCTTAGTGATGTTGTTAAAAACCTGGGTGTCCTCTTTCATCTCTTTGGTGTCTCTCTCCTCATATTGCGGAGGTCAGTAGGAAGGTTTATGCTGCCGCCAGTGCTTTGCGGAGGTGCAAAAACCTGCTCCCTTTGAGTGCCAAGGTCGTACTTGCGCAGTCGCTTCTCCTGCCCATTATGCTGATGTTTGTACCATTGCCCTCAATGAGTTTCTATTGGACAAGCTGCATACGTTTTATATATGGCTTGCGCAAGTTCGATCATGTGTCTGAGTTCAGGACTGAACTTGGGTGGCTGCCAATAAGACTACGACGTGAGGGGCATGTCCTTACTCTTTTGTCGAATGTGTTGTATGACCCTCGTACCCCTCCTTACCTCAAAGAACGTTTCCAATACCTTGGTATTGATCACAGTCGTCCTCTTAGGTCGAAGACTGACAACCTCCTTATGTCTACCTTTACACGTTCAGGATATTTCAAGGAATCTTTCGCGGTGAAGTCTATCAGCCTCTGGAACAGCCTTCCGTATGAGATCCGTCATGCAAAGTCACTTGCCGTTTTCAAGACCGAACTGCATTCGCATCTTTTCACTAAGTCCTAGTTTGCAACTACCTATATTGTATAGTATTTATTAGGTTTATTATAATTTATTTATATGTATACGATTATATTTATAATAAGCATATTTATATATATTAATATATATGGTATAGGTATATTTATGTTAGGTACTTAATTTAGTTTAATTTTCTTCATCTAGTAATTTACGTAGATTTGCTGGTGCACTACCTTTCGCTCTGTTTATTTTTCCTGTGCCTCAAAGGTTGTCTGGAAGAGATCGCTTTCAGCGATAAGACCGCCTTTGCCAACATACCTATGTGTCATCTTTTCCCTGTTTTTGTAAATTTTATTTGTGTGTGCAATAAAGAGTTTTCAATCAATCAATCAAACGCTATGTTTTAGTTATTTTATCCTACTAAGTATATTATAAATGTGAAAGTTTAGATGTTTATATGTTTGTTACTCAATACCGATAACCAAGTTACCGATTTAGAAAATTCTGTGACCATTAGAAAGCTACATACTTCCCGAGTGAAATAGGCTATATTTTATCCCAATATTCACACGGCAACGGGTACCACGCGGATAATCCCGCGAGGATTCGCTACTTAAACATTAAACCTCACTAAACAAAAAGTTAATATTCAAAAACTAGAATGTACAAAGTGTTTATACCAATAAGAATTAAAAAAGATCGTTCGAATGAAAAAAGTTCAAAGAGTGCGACCTCTTTCGAGCCTTTGAGTGAAAAACAAAAGAATATCTTCCTACTTCGATTCTGCATTCTTCGGTGAAGGTGCAAATGAAATGGATTTTCTACGGATTTTCTTTTAGAGGTTGCCAACCGCATTAGAGAGTTCCACACGTAATTAAGCTATCGCACGTTTATATCGCAGGGGCGATTGAACTGAAAGAAGTTTGGAGATTTCTATGTAGCGTGGAGTAGGATTTCAGTTTTAAATATAATAATGTTGTGTTGGTTTTTTATTTTTTTTTATCACAACTGGTAAACACTTAGCCCTCATCACACCTGAAGTTAAGTGGTGATAAGGCTGAAGATGGAGGCGTCCTACTCCCGGAATCCTTATTCACTGAGGAACTGGCTATCTTATCTGTAACTGCCGGAACTAGGCCAGAACACAATAATGCTGAAAACATCATTGTTATGGCGTCAGACTTAGATAAGATGGTGGTAGCTAGCCAGGCGGAAAGAACAAGTCCTACCAACAACCAAACCGAATACAATATGTACCCCCACTGGGAATCGAACCCGGGACCTCTGGGTCTGAAATCGGTGGTGTAAACCACTAGACCACAGAGGCGGTTATTATCTTAGGATTTAAAATGTTGTAAGTAAATAAAAAAATAATGCTTATTAGCACCAAAATATGATAATAATATGCTTCCAAGCAACCTTGGATGAAAGAAAGTAAAAATGTAGGGCAATAGGAGTAGTGTCTAGTGTGTGATACGAAACAATAATGTTTACTCGTATGTATAGGTAGGTTCTAATATTTAAAAAGAAAAATGTAGGTAAGTAACTAGTACAAATAAAAATTACGTTAAAAAAAATGAAGTTTTTTAGAAAAAATCGACCCGTCTCACAACGCGTAAGAAGTGATGGATAAATTTTGACGCTTCTCGTAACGACTCCGTACCGTAGCTCAGTGATTAGAGCAGTCGCCCTGAAAGTGAAAGGTCGTGGGTACGAGTCCCACCGGAGCTAGTTGTGAGACGGGTAGTTTTTTTCTCAAATATGTACTTCATTTAAAATTTTTCAATCAAATTTACAATAACTTGCATTGTAAAGGCAAAAAAGATAAAAAATTAAATAAAAATTACGCTGTTAAAGAAAGACAATGCTATGACAGTTTTTTTTATTTACTCCCTAAACCTCTTGATATATTGAATTCATACCTTTCTACAAAAACAATATTTTTAATAACTCCCAGGCAGAGTAAAAACACAAAAAATATCAGATTATATGCTTGTTCACTACTAAATTCGTCTTAGAAAGAATAAACAATATGCTTTACATAAACATAGGGTATTTCACTGATGTTAAAAAATGTGAAAAAATTATTTGAATCTGTTTTATAACAAGTGAATTATAAACTGTTCAATTTTAATCATAGCTATCTCTGTCTAAAACGAAAATAATCATCAATGGCGAGACTATGAAGCTACTGACTTGGTGACATCACAAATTGTTCTCTCTTTGTCTAATTAGAAAGTTTTATGTTCAATAATAAAATTTTTAAAATATTTAAGATAATTCAAAATAAAAACTACTTTTGTGTAGCTAATATTTCGAAAAGCATTTTAAATAAATAAAAAATATGACTTAGGTTGTAATGTAACGTAAAACAGCCCCCTTACTCTGAGAAAATCGAGTTCTAATTGCAGATCGAATCAACTTCAAAAATCAGTTATATTGGTACTTTGAAAACGGTTGCTATAGTTCCGTAAGTACTAGTTTGACATAATTTCGATGTGAATTCGATTCCGTCGAGAGCAACCCCGCAGGTCAAGGTCCTTAACTTAAAACTGACTTTAAATTAAAATAGTATCCAAGTCGTGTAGAGCCAGTGACATAGTGACAGACAAACGGATATTACGAAACTGAACGTCTCTGAGGGTACCCAGGAAATGGGAAGGAAAATGTCCAACATTTCGGGCTCGTGACACAGATTATGGAACTTTGTAAATAGACGATAACTAAATGTTCAGCGATGTTGACAGATGCTTGGTTTCGGATGGGTGTCCGTCCAAAGTTTTTGTAAAGATTATATTTGCAAGTTTTTTATCGTAGGTACTAAAAAAGTCATGTTTCTTAAAACCATTAAACACAATTAAGATTTTATGCACAATGATGTTAAATTTATCTCATCAAAAACATAAAATATGTGAAGTGAGAGCCAACTTCAATATTAGGAAATATGCCTTGGTTGTTGACTTCAACGACAAAAGATGTGAGATCTAAATGGGTGCCAAGTTTAACGGTCAGTCCTGAAAATTTAGTACTTACATAAAATGTTTTATAACAACTTAAAATATAATTTATTCTTATAACTTAGGATAATATATTGAAGCCTAAGGTCTAAGCCTAAGTAAGTACCTAATAATAATTCGTATACAAGAACTAGCCAAGTCAGACCTTAGGCTTCAATATATTATCCTAAGTTATAAGAAGAAATTATATTTTAAGTTGTTATAAAACATTTTATGTAAGTACTAAATTTTCAGGACTGACCGTTAAACTTGGCACCCATTTAGATCTCACATCTTTTGTCGTTGAAGTCAACAACCAAGGCATATTTCCTAATATTGAAGTTGGCTCTCACTTCACATATTTTATGTTTTTGATAAGATATCATTACTTTTTGTAGAGAAATTATTAGTAGGTACCTACTTATTCATAATAAAATTAATACCAAATGTTTCAGTATATTTTATTTGGTCAGTTATATTACTTTGCCCTTGTGTATCAGCTACTGACAATGAAACTAATTTTATGCTCGTGTTTGGGGTGGACGTAGAAATATCATTTTTAACAGATTTTCTTATTTCCAACAGTTTCTTTTTCCTAGTCGTAATAGTTTATGGTGTTTTGCTCGACGAAGTTGCAGTAGGTATTTAATGTTCCTGAGCAGATATTGCATTTCCATTTGCGTTTTGATTCTGGTTTCATTAAGCGATAAAGCTTTCCGGACAAACTACGAAACTATGTAATTGCTAACGGAATTACGGATCTTTACGAAACAGAACATAGCAAATAACAAATTTAACAAACAAAAGTATAATTTAGATTATTTGACATTATTTTCCATAAGTACACTTTACTCTCATTAAATTTTATACTCTTCCATCAACTTTAAACAATATAGTATAGAAATAAAGGATTTTTCTCTTCTTTTCTAAACTGTGGGTGGGTGTACTTGGAGCCATCTATCGTTTTTTGAACTTTACTTTAGTGAACTATTTATGTGCAAAGTGTGCACCTACAGGGAGAACATAGCAACTTTCGCTTTTTTGGCTTCTCGTTAGTTCCCATTTGAATGTATGAAGATTGCGCCCCCTGGTGGTCGGGTTATAAGTACTATGCTCCGTTTTGACATGAAAGAAGGACAAACAAACAAACAAACACACTTTCACATTTATCATTACGACTCCGTAGCTCAGTGGTTAGAGAAGTCGCCCGGAAAGCGAAAGGTCGTGGGTTCGAGTCCCATCGGAGATGGTTGTGAGATGAAGGTCGATTTTTTCTAAATACTTCATTTTCCACTTTTCAATAATAAAAATTGGATTGTGAATGCAAAAAAGTAAATATTTCAATAACTTTATAATTATATTAATATTAATAATTAATAAATAATAATATGGATATCGTGCTAGATGGCGCAAGCTTGTAATTTATTTAACGCAAGGACAAAAAAGTATTTGGGTAATCTGGGGTTCGAACTTGGTTCTCTCGAGTCCTCATTATTGAATGGCCACTACGCCGTCGGCGCTAGCTGAACTTCAAGACATATGACGAAATATTGGTATATAACAGAATAAAAACTATTACAAACTTATACTTGTACTTCATCTTATACAAGATCTTATACAGGATAAGTGCAAAGGGAACGCAAATATAAGTTTGTCAACGTTTTATTAAAAAAAAAATACTAGTTTCGGAGTTTTTACTTTGTATTCATCAGATTACCTGTCTACATGCCAAATTTCAGCTTTCTAGGTCATCTGGAAGTGGGTTAGAGTTTTGATTATAGGTGAGTCAGTGATAAAAATAACGATTTTTGGACGTAAATATCTAAATAACCGTTTGAGGTGTGTATATAAAATTTGGAGCACATATTTATCTCGCTAGTCTCAATACATAAGCCAAATTTGACATGTTTCTGTGTAATAGTTTTTGAGTTATGAGGGGGTCAAAAGTGGCTCCAAATGGTTCGTGTTAAGATACACACGGTGCTGCTCGCCAGTTGTGTTTGCTTTTGAACTTGGCTGATACGCTGCCGCGTATCCAGATAGGTTCTGCACAGGAAAATATTAAAAATAGGAAATATCTTAAAAAGAGGTAAAAAATAATAATGTAATATTTATTCATACTTAAGTATTAAGGGTCGGAATTACGGACTAACGGCTTAAAGACCACGCACACACATAAACACTCACTCATGTGCTATAGACAGTAATACAATAAATGAGAAAGTGTGTTAGTTTGGTTGTTTGTTTGTCAGTCTTTCACGTCAAAACGGAACAACGGATCGACGTGGTTTTTGGTATGGGGATAGTTTGGGAGCTGGGGAGTGACATATGGCTTATATATATTATTTTTATTTTTATATATTATATATAATTTTATCCCAAAAAATCACATTGTTTTTACCACACTTTTATTAGCTTCACTTGTAACTAAGTCACAATGTAAGAAAATCTTGGAATTCAATTTTAACCATTAAGTTAATATACCAAAGCGGAATAGAGAAACAAAGGGCTGAGCGAGCGGGATGTCACTAGCAACAACACTGTGAGATAAAAGGAGATGCGTGATGCAACGTAACAGAACCGTTTTTGGCTACTGTTTGACAGTTCGTCAGCACTTATCAGCACGATGAGAATTTAGGTATTTTATTTTTATCGGATTTTACGTGCAATTAAATAATTAATTAGTTAATTAGTTTATTTTTGCAATTTAATTAGTTCCCCAACGGCAGCAAGATCAAGGTCCCGGCTACCGATGGTTAAGGATCCAGAGACAGGAACCTTCTCACTATACGGGCCGTGTCCAGAAGTACTGCCTTCTGCATCTGACTCCCGATCCATCCACCTAACGCAAGCCTCTTAAGGTGTTTATCGAGGCTCTTGGCTATCAGACCATGGGCAGATATGACTATCGGAACAATAATTGCTGAATCAATATCCCACATGTCAACAATCTCGTGAGCTAAATCAAGATATTTGTTTTCTTTATCTTTTTCAGCTTTCACAAGGTTGTCGTCATGGGGAACAGTGACATCAACAATAATATAATATAATAATAATAATAATAATAATAAAAAAAAAAAAAAAAAAAAAAAAAAAAAAAAAGTCGTCAACGTGACAGGACATTCTTTCTCCAATATAACAAACTAGCTTTCCGCCCGCGGCTTCGCCCGCGTGGACTACATGACGGTATCCCGCGGGAATGTCATATTTTTCCGGGATAAAAAGTAGCCTATGTTCCTCTCCAGGTTACTAAGTATATGTGTTCCAAATTTCAGCCAAATCCGTTCAGCCGTTATGGCGTGATTGAGTAACAAACATCCAAACATCCAAACATCCAAACATCCAAACATCTAAACTTTCGCATTTATAATATTAGTAGGATAATATTTTATTCAGAGTTACAAAATTTCATTTAGACTGCAAGACCATAATTACTCAATATTACCATATTACAATACCAAAAAGAAATACCTGAAATATAGAAATTCTACTCACAAATTCATAATGAATACTTATATGACATTTGAATGTCATCACCAAAACCAAAACAATCAAAATTAGTAATGGGAAAGGATGAAGAAATAAAATATGTTGACGAGAAGCAGAGCAGCACGCTCAAGACCTCCGGACTCGTCACCTCGCTCCGCCTCGCAGTTGTCGGCAACTATATCAGTGCCGTGTGTCCAGCTGACATCTGCAGTTGCGTCGAGCGATAGTGACGAGTACTTCTCTCCGCCGTCGTCGCCACCACCTGTACGCCGGAGGAGGGGCCGGCCACCGAAGAGTTTGGGGCTTCTGGGGCAATCGGCTCCGGTCAGGGCCCCCGCTCCCGGTGGAGTGCAGCGCATGCGATGGACATTATCCATTAACGAAAATGTCATGCGCGCATATTTTGAGGCAACAGAGGCAGGAACTAATCTTACTGCGTATCGTGTTCGGATGCTTTCTCTGTTTCAGGCTCTTGAACCATCAATCAACGTTTCGGCTCAACGACTGTCGAATCAGGTGCGAGCCATTCAACGGGGTCACTTGTTGGATGACTCTGTACTTGATCGGCTCCGTACAGAGGTACAACGTAACCGTATCATTACTACTGCATCGCAGGCGGCAACTCAAGCTTCTGCCGCGGCCACATTGCAAGCTGGCGTTGCTGATAGTGATGGTGGAGATGATATGGTTACTACTGTAAGTCCCCAATACAATGATATATTGAGGAGTACTCTTGAAGATGTAGTTCGGGAATTTCGATCGACTTCGGTTCACCTTAGACCTCGGCTTCCGCGTTTTCCCATGCACAAAAAAAATAGGGCACTGATGTGTGCTTTAGATTTGCTACTACCAAATTACTTTGATAGTAGTGAAGACCTGGCTGATACTCATTCGATCCTGTACTGTGCGGCTATTACAGCTTGTCGTGTTGCTCATGTCAAATTTCCAAATACTGACACAGCAACACGCCCTCGCCTGGCTGTACCAGCCTGGCAGTGTAGGATTGAGCGTCGTATCAGTGAGGCTAGGGTACTCATCGCTAAACTCAGCTGCTTTAGGGAGGGCAACATGCGCCCTAGGGTCATGCGCTTTGTGAAACGTGCATTCTTGGGAACTGGTATTAGTCCTCAAAATTATATTTCATGCGTCACAGAGCGCATCGACTTCCTGAAGCAGAAAATTTGTGCATGGGCTAATCGTATTCGAAGGTATAGGGTGCGAGTCGATCGCTTTACTCAGAACCGCATGTTCGAGAGAGATCAACGACGTGTTTATGCATCCTGGGAGCGATCGGATCAGAGTGATACTGATATGCATCGGCCGGATGATGATGCCATGATTTCTTTTTGGCACAACATCTGGTCCGTGCCTGTCACTCACTCTGAAGGTGCGTGGATGGAGGATGTTGAGCGTTCGTGTGAGCTTATACCTGATATGAATGAAGTAACCATTGACTACCAAGACGTAGTTTGTGCAGTTCGTTCCTTACCCAACTGGAAATCTCCAGGCCCGGACGGACTGCACAATTTCTGGTATAAATGGTTACCTAGCTCGCACGTTTGCTTAGCATCTCAATTTCAATGTGCTTTATTATCTCAGTCGCTTCCAGAATTTATGACAACAGGCATAACCCATCTGCTCCATAAATCTGGTAGTACTGCGGACCCCAAAAACTATAGACCTATCACCTGTCTGCCAACAATTTATAAAATTCTTACGTCCATTTTGAGATCGAAGATTAATAAACACATTGATCAAAATTCTATTATGATTGCCTCTCAAAATGGATGTAGGAATGGGGCCCGTGGTACTAAGGAGCTACTCCTCATTGACATGGCTATTAACCAACAGGTTCGTCGAAACCGAAAGAACCTGTCGACTTCCTGGATAGATTATAAGAAGGCATATGATTCCGTGCCGCATTCGTGGCTCATGAGGGTGCTGGAGTTGTATAAAATAAATACAACTCTACGCACTTTCTTGATATCGTGCATGCGAAAATGGAGAACGGTCCTTTTCTATCCAGGATCTCGACGGGTTCTAGGTCAGGGCGACCCTATAAAAATAGAGCGAGGTATCTTCCAGGGTGACGGTCTGAGTCCATTGTGGTTCTGTCTGGCCTTGAACCCTCTGAGTACACTTCTCGAGAGTTCAGGATTAGGCTACCGTTTACGGAGAAATGGTCAAGTAATATCACACCTGCTATACATGGATGACCTGAAACTATTTGCCCATAGCAGTTCTCATTTAACAGCGTTACTGAAGGTTACTGAAGCTTTCAGTAATGCCATTAAAATGGAATTTGGTGTGGACAAGTGTGCAGTCATGCATGTAAAGCGTGGTCAGATAATGGAATCCACGGGTATACAACTCTCGGATTCTATTAATCTTAGATCTCTCTCCGTTAACGAAACCTATAAATATTTAGGTATGTCACAGGCATTAGGCATCAACGATGCTGACATGAAACAGTCGTTGCGTGAGCGTTTCTTGGGGCGCCTCTCAAAAGTCCTTAAAAGTCTTTTGTCTGGCGGAAACAAGGTTCGCGCATACAATGGATGGGTCATGCCGGTACTGATGTATTCCTTTGGCATACTTAAATGGACTCAAACTGAACTGGATGCCCTGGATAGAAAAGTTCGTACATTGCTAACAGCACACCGCATGCATCACCCACGTTCATCGACCATGAGATTGTATATCCCGCGGAAGTGCGGTGGTCGTGGCTTCTTAAATGCTAAGACATTGCATAACCGCGAGATATGCAATCTTAGGGAGTATTTTCTCCAAGTCGATATGGGGTCTCATAGAGATGTAGTTGCTGTTGACAATGGACTGACTCCTCTATTTTTAGCAAAAGAAAACTGGCGCAAACCTGTAGTACTTAGTACGTCCGACCGCAGCGCTGTGTGGCAAAGCAAGGAGTTACACGGCAGATTCTACCGGGCTCTCCATGGGCCCGACGTAGATTTATTAGCCTCAGTATCCTGGCTCCGTTTCGGTGATCTTTTTGGTGAAACCGAAGGTTTTGTCTGTGCAATTATGGATGAGGTTGTGATGACGAATAACTACCGAAAGTATATCCTAAGGGATGGCACAGTGGATATTTGCCGAGCGTGCCATCGTCCGGGTGAATCCCTTAGGCATATAATCTCCGGTTGTTCTCGTCTCGCAAACGGCGAGTATTTGCATAGACATAACCAAGTGGCCAGGATAATACACCAACAACTTGCTCTGAAACATAGTCTTGTGGCATCCGAGGTGCCGTACTACAGGTATGCACCAGAACAGGTCCTTGAAAATAGCCATGCCACATTATATTGGGATCGATCTATCATTACAGACAGGACTATTGTAGCTAATAAGCCTGATATTGTATTGATAGATCGACACGAACGCCGCGCAATAATTGTTGATGTCACTGTTCCCCATGACGACAACCTTGTGAAAGCTGAAAAAGATAAAGAAAACAAATATCTTGATTTAGCTCACGAGATTGTTGACATGTGGGACATTGATTCAGCAATTGTTGTTCCGATAGTCATATCTGCCCATGGGCTGATAGCCAAGAGCCTCGATAAACACCTTAAGAGGCTTGCGTTAGGTGGATGGATCGGGAGTCAGATGCAGAAGGCAGTACTTCTGGACACGGCCCGTATAGTGAGAAGGTTCCTGTCTCTGGATCCTTAACCATCGGTAGCCGGGACCCTGATCTTGCTGCCGTTGGGGAACTGCATTTTTGTATTTTTAAATGTTATATTTTTTAGTGTTATACATTGTAAAAATTTAATGTTTAGAAATATAATTTTGTAAGTATTTAAAATGTAATAAAGGAGATAATAATAATAATATAATAATATAATATAATATAATAATATATAATTTTTAGCCAATATTGATATGGAAACATGGTGACTTGCTCAGTTATTGATTGTTGTACAACACAATGAAATAATCCCGCGAAATGTTCAGTTCACACGTAAATTATTCCAAACCGACACCTCCCTTCCTAGGTTTATTTTTGCCAATGTGCTTCGAATTTAAAGCAAGAAGTGTGATAATGCTCTTCAACAAACATTTATTTATGTAACAAGCAAATATTGATTACACATAATGCAGTATTTACGAATATTTTGTGTAAAAAAATAATTTTCGTTTTACACTAGGGCTGCATCAAGTTATCGATATTTCGTGTCCACTGTTCATCACGCGGTAAAAAATGAATATGTATTAGGTACTGTAATTAAAGTACCTGTAAGACGTTTAGATATGAATTACCTGGGAATGTAATTCCATTTAAGATACTTAACTGATCCATAGGTATCAGTTTTTGACAGTTAGAATAGGTACCTACATATACTATCATTAGTAATATAATTATCTTTCAGATTACATATTAACTTGGATACCAGAAACTAACTGGACTAAATTGATTATTATGCAGTAAGCATTTTGATGAAAAATATTTCCAAACGCGAGAGGTGAAACGTACTATCACTGTGGAAGCACCAACAAATTGTTCAAAGGATTGTGCGAAGCATGGCCGGGTCGCTAGTGTATAATAAATGATTTAAAATCTCTGGGAGTTTTTCTTAAATATGCATACTTCACCGCAGAATCGAAGTTTTAGCCATGCAAAATCCCTTCCCAAGATGGGAATTTTAGTTATATTAATAATATTACTATATATTATTATTAGACGACCTCCGTGGCCGAGTGGTGTACGCACCGGTTTCAAGGTTCCCGGGTTCGATCCCTGGGGGGTACCGCGTATAATATTTATTTTATTTATTTTATTGAGAAAAAGTGCAATACAATAAAGTACAAAGCATCCTCCTCTCTTTTTGATGTTGTTGCAGTGCCCAACAGGGTCTATAATGCTCCTCTGTATTAATATAAGACCAAAATGTGTACCTACATTAGAGTTGCAATGAATAAATGAATATGAATATGAATATGAATATGAATAACTTTATGGATATGAACTTCATACGTTGAACTTTAAGTCAATTTTGTAAAAAAAATAGCTACTATAAGTTATTTGTTTTGTGACCTTGGGTATAATGATAGCTAGCTAGCAACGTTCAACAGAACAAAGTAGCAAAATCTATCAAAATAAGGAATTCAAGTGACAGTTGAAGCCGATACCCATACCCATATTTTTTAGCCGGTAGCCCCCCAGGTCGGGTAAATGTTGAAAACTAATTTTTCTATATTTCCTCGGGTCTGGGTGTATGTGGTAATTACCCGTCGTTGTTTCTAATTTCCATAATAATAGTGCTTAAGCTACTATAAATAAAGAATAAATAAATAAATATTTTCTTACAATCACACCAATTATCTAAGCCCGTAGTTAATTTCTATATGAATATATCTATTTGTCTTGGTCTGGGTGTTTACTATGTATATTAAGTATGTATTTACAAACAAAAAGTATTTAAGTATATATTTATCCGTTATCAAGTTTTCCATGATACAGTTTCTTAATGAAATTAACATGGGCTTAGATAATTGGTGTGAATGTAAGAAGTTATTTATTTATTTATTTATTTATTTATTATTTTATTTCTAAAGAAACTGTGTCTACTTGAACTTGATAACGGATAAATATAAACTTAAATACTTTTTGTTTGTAAATACATACTTAATATACATACAAACACCCAGACCAAGACAAATAGACATGTACACAAATATTTGTCTTGTTCGAGAATCGAACCCGAGACCTCTGGCGCAGAAGGCAGGTAGATTACCCCTGTCAAATCGGTCGTCAATATATATACTTTGGTATTGGAACAATGAGTGTGATCGTGTCCAATATATATTTATTTATTACTGTAATTATTTAATATTATCGATATCGATATTAATCTGAAAAGCGACATGACGCACATCACTGACACGCATACATAAACAATTTTACACACACAAATGCGATCCAATTTCGGTTTCGTTTGACAGCTCGTGGTTGTTCCTCTATTATAGTATATTAACTTTATGATTTTAACCTACTTCTAATTGTCGTATTGATTTGAAACTTTGCAAGTCTATATGAATCCGATGACAATACAATAATTTGCTACTATCCAGCTGATCTCATGATGGAGTCAAGAGGTGGGCAATAGAACTCTTCAATGGCTGCTAGGAAACCCCTCAAGCTTAGGCTCATTTGTTTTGTTCTGATGAGACTTATTCGCTACACTGAGTGGTGAGGGTCTGATGATGGAGCAGGGAGAAAGCCAGTGGCACTCCTATATCACCAATAGGAAACACCTCGAGTTCTGGCTCATTTGTTTCGTTCTGATGAGACCTATTCGCTACACTGGGTGGTGAGGGTCTGATTATGGAGCAGAGAGGAAGCCAGTGACACTCCTTAATGACCAATAGGAAACCCCTTGAGTTTGGGCTCATATGTTTCGTTTTGATAAGACCTATTCGTTACACTTAGTGGTGAAGGTCTGATGATGGAGCTGGGAGGAAGCCAGTGAAACTCCTTAATGACCGCAAGAATACCCCTCGAGTTTTGGCTCATTTGTTTTGTTCTGATGAGACTTATTCGCTATACTTAGTGGTGAGGGTCTGATGACGGAGCAGGGAGAAAGCCAGTGGCACTCCTATATCACCAATAGGAAACACCTCGAGTTCTGGTTCATTTGTTTCGTTCTGATGAGACCTATTCGCTACACTGGGTGGTGAGGGTCTGATTATGGAGCAGAGAGGAAGCCAGTGACACTCCTTAATGACCAATAGGAAACCCCTTGAGTTTGGGCTCATATGTTTTGTTTTGATAAGACCTATTCGTTACACTTAGTGGTGAAGGTCTGATGATGGAGTAGGGAGGAAGTCAGTGGCACTGTTTAATGACCACTAGGACACCCCTCGAGGTTAGGCTCATTTGTTTCGTTCTGATGAGACATATTCGCTACACTTGGTGGTGAGGGTCTGATGATGGCACAGGGAGGAAGTCAGTGGCACTCTTTAATGACCACTAGGACACCCCTCGAGTTCTGGCTCATTTGTTTCTTTCTGATGAGACCTATTCGCTACACTTGATGGTGAGGGTCTGATGATGGAACAGGGAGGAAGTCAGTGGCACTCCATAATGACCACTAGGAAACCCCTCGACTTGAGTTCATTTGTTTCGTTCTGATGAGACATATTCGCTACACTTGGCGGTGAGGGTCTGATGATGGAGCAGGGAGGAAGTCAGTGGCATTCCTTAATGACCACTAGGAAACCCCTCGAGTTCCGGCTCATTTGTTTCGTTCTGATGAGACCTATTCGCTACAGTTGGTGGTGAGGGTCTGAAGATAGAGCAGGAAGGAACTAAGGGTTCGGCTCGCGCATCCGGTAACTAATAGACTCCACTTGAATTTGTAAAACTAAATACATACCATCACGCCTTTGAGTTATAATGTTTACGGGGTGGGCAGACACATGAATGGACACATGAGTGAAATCGATTACCATCCATCCACAGCTTGCCATTTATTAAACTAAAAAGTAAAAAATAAATATGTAGTTTAAAAAACTAAAACAACACACTTTTATAGGAACAGACTAAAAAGTACAAAATAACCGTCTATTCAGTAACTGAAATTAAAAAGCGTGGTGCGCCCTTTGCAAACCATGCATTCAAGTACTTAATATTGACAACGCGCACCACGCTTTTTAATTTCAGTTACTCAATAGACGGTTATTTTGTAATTTTTAGTCTGTTCCTATAAAAGTGTGTTGTTTTAGTTTTTTAAACTACATATTTTTTATAAGTGTAGTTTTGATCCGCGTGGTACCCGTTTCAGTGAGAATATCGAGACAAACTATAGCTTAAATCACACATTTTTTATAGTTTAAATACTTTTTGTCCCGGCATAATATCAGGTACCTACGGAGGCACGTCGTGTAGTCCACGTGGGCGAAGCCGCGGGCGGAAGGCTAGTTCTTAAATAAAATCTAATGAAAAAAAAATACTTTTCATACAAATTTAGCAACTAATCGGGGCATTTTGTATGGAGAGTCGAAATATTTTTTCATATCCGACAAAAATCTTGCTGTGCGTTGTTCAGCATAATGGCCTGAAGCCATGGTTAGAGTTTTTGCAACGGTGCCCCTAACACTGTATATTATATACAACGTGTTAATGCAAGAACCGAAAAGCCCATACACCCGAACTAATTTATTTAATATTAACTTGAAAGCAATAGGGTATTTTACTGTTGTTGAAATGTAGATATTTAATGATGACGTTAAAAAATATTGCAATTAAGAATACCAAATGTGAAAAAATAATTTGAATCTGTTTTATAATAAAAGAATTGTAGTCTGTTTGATTTTGACTATAGCCGTCTCTTTCTAAAACGAAATCTTCTATGGCGTGACTATGACGCTACTAACCCACTGACGTCACTAAGATAGCGTCCTGTCCTTGTCTAATTATAAAGTTTGAAGTCCTATATCTTTGAAAATATTCAAGATAATTCAAAATGAAAACTTGTTTTGTGTAGCTAATATTTCGAAAAACATTTTAAAGAAATAAAAAAAAAACAGTAAAATACCATATTGAAAAAAAAAATTAAAAAAGAAGCTTCCAGAAAATTCGTACCCATAGGTCTCCGTGATTTTCTGACAGATTTTAAGCTCTACTATGACATAAGAGAGCACGTGACGGGTCACGCGCGTATTGAAGACATACACATTTTTAGAAGCGGCAAAGAATGAAAACATTTTTTTTTAATTAACCCCTATCAAAAATGTGTGGAATCGATTCTACTCTCGATTCTGAACAAACTTTTTCGCTAAAACTAACATGTTGTAGTTGTACACAATATTGAACATCAATATTTTCACAAAAGTGCCCTTTCCTTCTCAGTTAGCATCTTTTCCTCGATACCAGAAAGTATTTTCGCAATCTTGATTCCTGAAATATTTAAATTGGGCGAGTCTGGCAGGACGGTGCAAACTTCCATCGCTGATATCTGGCATCGAACCGTGCTCGATAGCAAAGTGTTTGGAAAACAATTGAGAAGTTAAACCACTTTTGGAGTATTCAATAGATAGGAATTTTTCCTTGTGCTTCAGTTTTCGCGATTGAAGATCTATTGTTTGGTCATGAAAAATTTCAACTAAGTCACAAAACATCCAATTACCTAGTTACTTACAAAAAAATCTGAATGTTTTAAATCCAACCGAGAAGTAACAAATAAATAAACATGTTAAAAATATTGATATTTAGTATAACATTTTAAGTAATAATGTATACAAATTATATATTTCTGAAATTTACTTGTTAAGGCTATTGAATTGATACCCATAATAATATTGTTAATTGAAGTTTTTCCATTTAATTCATTTAAAAAGTTATTGTGGAATACAAAACTCTCATACATACATACCATGAAAATATTGAAAAAGAATTATTAGATAAAATCGACCCATGTCACAACTAGCTCCGATGGGACGCGATCCCACGACCTTTCAAAGTCGTGTAAATATTTCATTTCCGGCAGTCGTGTAAGAAACGATATCAGAACAGAATTTTAGGCTTCTTCTAGAATTCATCTAGAATTCTTCTGTAAGTGTACGCAAATAAAACTATTCCACAAATAGCATATAGAGAAGCGGTAAAAAAATCTGTGGTGTTAAAGGCCTGTTTCACAATGTACAGGTAAGTTCTAATAAGCTGTTACTTGACTGATAGGCCATAGAAAACTGTCAAGTAAACTGGAAAGTATCTCCTAACCGGAAATTGTGGAACAGGCACTTACTGTAAACTTAAATAAAAAGTATGGTAAGTCATCCATTAGTTTTCCTCAAAAGGTCTGCAAGGAAAACTCTTGAAAACAGGTAAGGGAAAGTTTCTCTCTCGTTATCTGAAAGTTTGCGGAGCTCCAACTAGGACAAACAAATGCCGGTTGTGATAAACAAAAACTAATGCTCTTTTGAAGAAAAATGAGAATATTTACAAAACAAATAGCTACATTAATCATGTGTGTAAAATAAAATAAGTAAGTATTAAGATGTGGTCGCTGGGGTGCGATCACACGCGGCTGTGGGCTGAGGATATGAGTGAGGGAGAATGAGGATATGGGATGGAAGGAATGGGATGGTTAGGATGAAAAGTCGAGAATCGTACTTACATGTGATGAGGTGGGTAATGAGTTCTTGAGGTGACGGGCTGCGGCGGACCAGGCGGTGATGCGATGATGACCGACGGGACGGGGTATGCGCACTAACACTGACACAAATCCACCGGCCGGGGTCTGTTTATGAGCTGAGATAAGTTTATGAGCGTTCGTATGGGTAGGTATGCGATAACCCAAAATGGTGTCGACCGCGTGGTTCGTACGCGCTTCGACGCGACACACGGTTAGCGTTCGCGGCGGGGGTTTTTGCACTGAGCCGGCGAGCGGCGCTCGCGGCGGTGAATCTTCGAGAGTGAATGAGTGAATCAGTCCGTCGCGCCATGATTGGCGCGTACATCCTGGGGGGCCCGGGGAAGACCCTCTTCTTGAGCTGAATCCAACGGCAACCTGGCTATCTTGAGGACAGGTCTGCGCAGATGTCCTTGGGCTGTGTCCAGATCCACAACTCGGATCATTCCATCTTTGCCTGGTATTGTGCGGGTAATTCGACCCAGTCTCCACTGTAGCGGTGGCAGGTCATCCTCCTTGATGAGTACGAGTTCGCCGACTTGGGGAGGTGAGGAAGGGGAGAGCCATTTGGAGCGGGTTTGAAGGGTATGGAGGTAGGACTGGGTCCACAGTGTCCAAAAGCGTTGGGAAAGAGCTTGTATGAGCTGAAATCGTCTATGAGAGGATAATGGCCTATCATCAAAGGACGGCTCAGGCAAAGCTGTGAGCGGACGGCCAATAATGAAATGACCGGCAGTTAAGGGTTCAAAGTCCGAGGGGTCGGACGAAAGTGGGCAGAGGGGCCTAGAGTTGAGTACGGCTTCGATTCGTGCCAGAAGTGTGCTGAATTCTTCAAAAGTGAAGTGCTGCTCACCAACCACGCGATAAAGTAATTGTTTCGTAGACTTGACATTAATTTCGTGTAAAGCACCGAACCAGGGCCCCTTAGGGGGGTTCAGTAACCAAGTTATGTGCTGAGTGGCAAGTCTGTGTGTGATTGCATCATTATTTGCAGTAAGGAAGTTCTGAACTTCAATGAGATGGTTCCTAGCACCTACATAATTTGTGCCGCAGTCTGATCTAATCAGGACTGGAGCACCGCGTCGCGAGACAAATCGTTGTAACGCCGCTAAAAAGGCTTCCGTTGTAAGAGCTGAAACGGCCTCCAAATGAACGGCCTTTGTCGAGAGACAAACAAATATGCAAAAGTACGCCTTTAGAAGTTTAGCGTTCCGTAACGTGCTAGACTTTATGTGAAACGGGCCGGCAAAGTCAGTCGTGACTTGACTAAATACCGGTTGAGGGTTAACCCTGTCCGCCGGCAGGTCAGCCATGAACGGGGCTGTAGGTTGAGCGCGGGATCGGAAACATCTAATACATTTATACACACGGTGTCGGACCACACGGCGAGCGGATAGTATCCACAATTGCTGGCGTAGAATGGCATGCAAAGTATCAGCGCCAGGATGGCAATGTATTTTGTGATAGTGGTCTATGATAAGGTCTACGAGTGGGCTTGAGCTGGGCAGAATGAGTGGGTGTTGAGCCTCATATCTAATTGACGCATGAGAGAGACGACCACCGACTCTCAAGAGACCGTCTTTCAAAAATGGTGAGAGACGCTGTAGTCGGTTGGTACAAAGTCTGTTGGTTTGCAGACGATGAATATCATCCGCAAACTCGTTCTGCTGAACGGAGCGCACCCAAAATAACAGAGCGGCCTTACGCTCACCAGCTGTCAATGGACCAGAGCGCCGTTCGCCTGGTTTGTGTTTAGAGTTTAATAAAAAACGCTGGATGCAAGCCGTCACTCCGACGAGCTTGTCAAGAGAGCTGAAGCGCGCAAGCAGCTCGTGATCTATGTCTGGAACTGCTATATGAGCAGGCACCTTTTGTGGCTTGAGACCGGGCAAAGCATGATGTCCCAAAGCCACTGGCATCTTGGGCCAAGTGTGAGGAGGCTCTTTGAGCCAGCTGGGGGACCACCAGAGGTCATGAGCAGAAAGAGCGTGAGCAGACATTCCCCTGCTTGCACAATCTGCAGGGTTCAGTCCCGTGGGAACGTGTCTCCACGTGGAGCTGGTCGGGCAGGACTTTATCTTAGCCACTCGATTGGCTTCGAAAGTCTGGAGCCGATGAGGGGGCGTGTTGAGCCACGCCAGCACTATCGTGCTGTCTGACCAACAGGTATGTTGGCTTATAGTGAGGTGAGCCGACAATTCAGCTGACACTCGTGTCATGAGCTGTGACAAAAGAGCTGCAGCTGATAGCTCCAGCTTGGGAATCGTGAGCTTATTCTTAATTGGAGCCACCTTTGACTTGGCAATGACCAGGTGTACATTAACCAGTCCATTGGCATCGAGCTCATGGAGATAAACGACAGCGCCAAAGCCGGCTTCTGACGCGTCCGCGAACCCGTGAAGCGAGTAAGTGGACGTGGACTTGTATTTACAAATGTGCCGAGGTAATCGAAGAGCTGAGAGCTGAGGAAGATCCTCTGAGATGTGTTGCCACTCTGTGTGGACTTCATCTGGGGTGGGCTCGTCCCATCCCAGTTTCATGAGCCATAACTTCTGTATGAGAAGCTTTGCGCGGAAGATGACTGGGGTAACCCAGCCATTAGGGTCATAAAGGGATGCGACTGTGCTGAGAATGGAGCGTTTGGTAACCTGAGTGAGTGAGGGGAGAGAGATGCGATACGTGAACTCATCCGATTGAGGAATCCATTGTATGCCTAGGACCTTGATGGTATTCGACTCTGGGCTGAGGTCAAAATCTTTAGGCATGTCGCATTGGTCATCTGGGAACCGTTCAAGGAGCTGAGGAGAGTTTGAGGTCCATTTACTGAGCTGAAAGCCACCCAGAGCTAATAAATTAATCAGCTCTGTTTGAAGTGCCTGAGCTGACTCCACAGAGTCATGACCAGTGAGGATATCGTCGACGAAAATTGATCGTCGTATGATGTGAGCAGCATGGGGGTAGCGATGACCTTCATCATCAGCCAACTGCAGCAGGGTGCGGATGGCGTGGTACGGGCTAGACCGTAACCCGTATGTGACGGTATTGAGCGAGTATGTAAGCAGGGGCCGGTCAGGTGACGACCGCCAGAGAATGAGCTGATAATGTCTTTGGTCTGGGTGGATGAGTATGTTTCTGAACATCATTCTGATGTCAGTACTGAAGACTACGGGATGTGTCCTAAAAGACATAATAATGTCAACAATATCTTGTTGGAGAGCTGGACCTTTGTGAAGGCAATCATTTAGGCTGACGCCATTTGAGCTTTTACTACTACCGTCAAATACAGTACGTAGCTTATCTGATCCCGTCTTGAAAATGCCATGATGGGGGATGTAGTAATGAGGCTTATTCGCGAAAGTACTTGGGTGACATGGTGCCTTGTGTCCCATGTTCACGTACTCAGTCATGAAATCTACATATTTTGAGCGGAGGGGCGGATTTGCCTGTAGTTTCCTTTCAAGGTTGAGGAACCTACGTAACGCAATAGCATGAGTGCTGCCTAAGGTCGGCGCATCTGGGAGAAAGGGCAAAGTTACCATATAACGACCTGAAGGATCACGAGTGGTTGTGGTGCGGAAAATCTCTTCGCACTGTTCTTGTAATGGGCTGATTTGTGTATGAGGTTGGGGTTCCTCTGACTCCCAGAACCTCTCAAGGTTTTTACATATTTCATGAGTAGAAACGTCGGGTTCTGAATTTGAGCTGATAATGTGAGCTGAGTTCGACTGGTTTGCCGGTGTTGCACATAGGTCCTGAATGGGGCCTATCAATGTGAAGTCAAAAATCGTGCCGAAGGCTATGGGCTTCCCCCGGCCCAACGAGACCTTAGTCCCGTCCAGAACTTGGCCGAGAACATCACAACCCAACAAAAGATCAATTGGAGCTGGTGTATCGTATTCCTGATCTGCCAAAGGAATTGGTTTTTCCCCTTTTACCCGTGCGATATGTGGGACTTTATGCAACGGTAAATAACCGGTAACATTTTCTAAAATATGAGCTGTAGCTGTAATGGTAGGTGTGTCATGATGTGTAGGACGACATACTATAGTGATTGATGCCTTTGATTCCTGAGAGTTGTGGTTTCCCACTCCTGCGATTTTTAATGATGTTGAGCTGAGTGGCAATTTCAAAATACGAGCCATGCGCTGAGTTATAAGTGTTAACATGCTACCAGTATCTAACAAGGCTCGCGCTATGTGAAAATGGCCATGTACGTCTGCTATTTTTAGCGAGACGGTAGGCAATAAAATGGGCTGATTAATGACGTGTTCATCACGTTGTGCAGAATTACAATAACTATGATCCTCTTTTGGATCTGATATCGCAGAGTGGGCTTGTGGTGTCTGTGTATGGGCTGAGTGAGTATGTACTTTATGTGAGTTTGAGTGTGTATGTGGTTTGTATGAGTGTGTGGGCTGAATGTCGTCCCCGTTGTGCTCTGTGATTGTAGGTAGTCATTGTTGACCACCTACACGTGACCTGCTGGGTGAGCGTGAGTGATTGGGTGGGTTGTTGGGTTTTGGTGGTGTCACCTGTGAGGCGTGTGCGGATGGATGTTGGTGCTCATGAGCTGGGCGATGTCTGGGCTGATCTCTCAGATGAGGCGGTAGCAGATGAGCGGATGAATGGGGTGGAGAAGAAGCACCGGGACGATGTAGGGATGTGTGGTGCCTATGGTCTCCACACTCTTTGCAAGCCCCCTGGGACCTGCATTCGTTTTCGTAGTGGGGACCTAAGCAGCGTCGGCAGCGGTCGCGGGCGTTTATAAAGTCCCAGCGACCTTGGATGGGCTGATTGTTGTACTTCGGGCATGCTATGAGCTTGTGACCCTTGTTCTGACAATATGGGCAGTAAAAGTTTGATGTTGGGGAAGCGCGGGTGGGTTGAGCTGAGTATGTCCTTGACTGCTGCACCGGCGGCTGCCTACGTGCAACGCTTGGCTCAGAGCTGAGCTGAATTGGTTTAAAGTAGGCCGGATACTGCCTGCGGGAAGTGCTGGGTTCAGGGTTGGGTTGAATGGGTCTGTAGCCCTGGGATGGCCTACGCGGAAAGGCCTGATTTGTCTAATTGAGCTGACTTGGCTGAGAAGGCGCTGGTCCAGACCATTCAGTCTCAACACAGCGTGCATGCTCCTCTAGAAACTCAATGAGGTCCTTTAGAGTAGGCAGAGATGGGGAAGAGCTATGCTTCCTCTCAAAGAGGGTACGCAACTCCCCCTTCAGCTTTCGCACTACTATTGAGACAAAGACATAATCTGTTTCTTGCATGGGCAGATCAAGGTTATTCAACGCACATTGAGCTGAAACGAGTGGAGTTAAAAATAGTGTGCGGATATCTGAGCGGGCTGAGATGTTTGGTAGACCTAATATAATATCTACAAACCTATCTATTAGAACTCGCCTGTTCTCATATCGCTTTGTCAGGATATCTAATGCTACGGCCAAGTTCTCATTTGTGATCTTCAAGTGAGACACCATACTGAGTGCTTCCCCTGATAGGCACGAGAGGAGGTAGTGAAGCTTGATGGCGTCCGACAGGTGCGCCAAATCGCTCGTCAAGCTTCTGAATACTGTTATAAAGGAAGGCCAATCTTCGACCTTAGAGCTGAATTTCGGCAGTTGAATTTTTGGCAACACTGCCTGGGCTGAGCTGAGAGGAGGCGGAGTTTGTGCTGATGACGTGGATGGCTGAGGAGCGGCCGTTAATGAGCTGATGAACTCGTTCGCGACGAGTATCTGAGTATAGGCTTCCATTGCCTTCTCGTGTTGTTCAGTGTACGAATTTTCAGTGGTTTCATCGAGTTCTTTTTCATCTAGTATGGCGTGAAAGACTTTATTTAACTTATTCTTCCACTCCTCCAGCTTGTTGAATCGAGCGGCAAAGTCATTCTTAGAGAATCCCGGTTTACCGCCCAAAACAACATCCCCTATTTCACGCAATTGTAAGATGCTCTTGACGGCCTCCCTGAATATAGCCGCTTGTGATTTAGTCGGCATAGTTTTGTTTAAAAAAAAAATAATAAAGAAATATATATATAGTGAGCGGATGTAGTTGAGCGGTCGGCAGCTTAACTGTAGCAAATCAACTTAAATATATGAGAGACGAACCTTAATAAAATTAAATCAAATTAATTGAACAGCTAGGTAACAAGCAGAAAGGAAACAGAAAAATAAACAAATATTTTTATGACACTCTGTATACTAACTAATGTGCCGAAACGTTCCTATATCTCACACTATGAGATATTAAACCCGAAATGTATTAAACAATTAAATGAGAAAAAAAATTTAATTGACCACCCTGTATATACAGTAATGTGCTGAAATTACTTTACCGTTACTATTGAAACGAAATTATATTTAAAAAAAAAATTGGGTGAGGAACATTTATATTCACCACCCTGTATATTGTGAAATGTGCTGAAATAACTTTACAGGTACTATGTGTGAGATGTTAAAACCGAAATAATAATTTAAAAAAACTGGATGGGAAAATTTTAAGTTCACCACCCTGTATATTGAGAAATGTGCTGAAACGACTCTCTAAACTACTGTGAGTGAGAGGAAAAACTAATTTTATTAAAAAAAAAAAAAAATTGGTGACAAAAATTTTAATTTACCACCCTGTATAAACGTTAGTTGGGTATTACTAATTGACACCCATGCGAAATAACAATGAGACAAAATAATTAATTTGTTTAATCAAAATGACTTAAAAAGATTGCCTTCTGCACTATCTAATTGACTGTGTCTATTTACTTGCACTGTTACAATAAAACTTATAAAATTTTATACAATATTACCTATATAATGTTGTGCGCAATTAAAAACTTAAAATTATTGAGCCGAACGGATAATCTTAACGTTAGCCGATGAGCGGAGTAGGTACTTACATGTAGATAGGTACCCCAAGGACACGGGGCCCCATAAGTTTCTACCTACCTACTATGCTGTGTTAAAAAATAATGATGCGATCAACACTTCTTTGCTTCGATACACAAAACGAAAAATCAGTTTTATAAACAATTCGACAATATTAAATTTAAACAAAATGTAGTTGGGAACAACAAAATTCAATGCCGAATGAATTCGTGCGAGTTAGGTAGGTAGATTCGTGCGCTAAGCGAGCGAGGGCGAATCGAAGCTGACTCGACTCGATTGAGCGGTTATAACAATCACGCGTAATGCAATGCTTTATTTTATAAACAATGTAAGTATTAATTGTTATGAGCTGAGATAAGGATTATTTTGTACTGTTATTCTAGTACTAAATGGGCAGACAATTACGGGCCGATATTTTTTTTTTGAGAAGTGGGTATTTTTTTACTCAGTATGAAAAAAATGAGATCCAAGTGGATATAACGAGAATTAAGTGCAGAATTATATGGAATAAGATAATGGACTGTATTTTCATAGGTAATGGGGTTGGAATATGAGCCAGTACCGGCTCGAAAAGGACCACAAAATGTGGTCGCTGGGGTGCGATCACACGCGGCTGTGGGCTGAGGATATGAGTGAGGGAGAATGAGGATATGGGATGGAAGGAATGGGATGGTTAGGATGAAAAGTCGAGAATCGTACTTACATGTGATGAGGTGGGTAATGAGTTCTTGAGGTGACGGGCTGCGGCGGACCAGGCGGTGATGCGATGATGACCGACGGGACGGGGTATGCGCACTAACACTGACACAAATCCACCGGCCGGGGTCTGTTTATGAGCTGAGATAAGTTTATGAGCGTTCGTATGGGTAGGTATGCGATAACCCAAAATGGTGTCGACCGCGTGGTTCGTACGCGCTTCGACGCGACACACGGTTAGCGTTCGCGGCGGGGGTTTTTGCACTGAGCCGGCGAGCGGCGCTCGCGGCGGTGAATCTTCGAGAGTGAATGAGTGAATCAGTCCGTCGCGCCATGATTGGCGCGTACATAAGATTTTAAATTAGTTTATGCATTAACAATGGTATTCTGAAGTAAACGAACAGTTGTGATAGTAAAAAAACCACCAGCCTTGCAAGTAACTTTCAGGCGGGATTCGAACCCGCGCCCCTGGGAATCCGGCTCGATTCTTTGACGCCTTTATTTGACACTTTCATCTTAACCGATTTTTAAACCTTTGTAATTTTTTTTTTCGCATGCAAGAGTTTCCTTACATTGATAAAGCAACGCTGGCCTATAGCGTTAAAAAGTGAAAGCAAAATTCGAGGTGTCTTATAAGCCTTTTTAGGTAGCTGTTGGTCAGAGCATCAGGCTAGAGTTTTTCGAAAAGAAAACTTCTTTAAGCGGCGAGTTATGTTAGCGGCAGGGACAAGGGAGTTTTTAAAAAGCAACTTGTTCGTTCAAGAGCCAGGCGGGAACTGGCGTTTATTTCTATTTAACAATATAAGAAACCTATGCAACCTTATCTTAAATATCCTAACTTATTACTACTGGGAACCATAACACTGGCCATACTGATCGTTATGGTTATATAACTGGCGTTGTGCACTTTTTGTAATAGGTAAAAAAAATTAAACTTGCTATCATGTGACCGTCAGATCGAAAATTCGTAAGACGGACACGTGACCTGATCGAAAAACTGGTACAATGTCATAAGAATACGAAGGCAAGTTTTGCCACCGGTTAAACCTCGGTTTAAATCAAGTCCGTATTTTTTCTTTTTTTGACAAATTCCCTTTTTTGTAAAAAAGACGTAAAAAAGTCGAGGGAGACCTTTTCACTTCTGCCGGCACTCCCGGAGTGGAACCCGTTGTTTTTTTTACCATCACAATTTTTCCTGTAGCTTTCCGCCCTTGGCTTCGCCCGCGTGGACTTCACGGCGTTGTCCCTCGTAAGTAATGTGATGTTTTTCGGGGATAAAAAGTAAGCCTATGTACTTTCCAGCTTCTAAAGTAACCCTACACCAAAAATCACGTCGATCCGCTGCTGCGTTTTGACGTGAGAGACGGACAAACAAACTTTTAGATTTATAATATTGGTATGGATAAACGTCTCTACCCACGAGAAAAAAATCTTTCCGTGTTCTGTCTCTCTACCGCTTTCTGCTCGCGGGTTTTCCAGCGTGAGACATTTTTTTCTCTTTTACGGCAATCAGGGGGGCAATTGCGTAAGGTAATCGTATTAATTTGACACTTCATATCGTATTCAATCGGCTGCAATTTGTATGGAATGACATTTATTATGATACAATATGAACTGTCAAATGAAAACGATTGACTTTACGCAATTCCATGGCAGATCCAATCTGATATTTGACGATCTACACGTGTTTGTGTTTTCAATTTCTTCCAGATCCGTCCAGTTGTTGTTTAATTGAGTAACAAACATGTAAACATCTAATGACTTATGATCATTATATGCGAGTAAACAAAGAATTTTCAATTTAACCGGGTAATACAGTATCCCTACAAAGTTAAGTTAGTACCTACCTAACTGCAAGTTATATGCGAGTAAACAGAGCATTTTGAATTTCACCGGGTAATAGGTACAGTTCTTTTTTTGTAACAACAAAGAGGTTTTATACGTCTGAAAATCCATTTACGTTTTTAGAATAAATAAATGCGTCCCTAATTTAGACAAAAAAAACGAAATTTTGTATATTATTATCAAATTATTTCTAATTCACAATAGTTTGATATAAAAAAATTGCATTTTATCACTATTATTATAATTATTTTGAAGTAGGCTGTATGGCTGTATGTAATCAATCACCTTACATTTGGCGCGTGCAAAAAAAAACTTGTGCGCTTTTTCTCTTAGCTCTAATATTAGGTTATTATATGTATGTAATAAATGTTTGTTTTTCCTCGCAAGTGTATTGAAAAAGTGCGTATGAAACTCGTGAGCAACTTACTCACTAGACACTCGGCTGATTTACGCCCTCGCCTCCGGCTCGGGCTGCAACCCACAGCCTCGTGTATAATGAGCAACTTAGCTCACTTGTATCATAACATAATATACTATTAATTAAATTAAATTAAATTTAATTTTTTTTCAACCAGTAGCCATATTTTCTTCCCTACATTTAGGTACAAGAGAAAAATCCAAGTATTAAATAAATAGTCTTTGGTAAAAGTGGCGTTTCTTCCAGCAGCTTCCGAACAATTTCATCTGAATTAGGGAGAGCTGGATATACTCAGATAACGCCCCGGGCCCGCGGACAGGGAGTGAGGGAGTAATGTTCGTACAATGGCAATTTTGGATATGGCAAATTTTTCGAAAAGTTCGTAGTATAACAAAAAAAATCATTAGGTATATAATTTCGCTATTATATTGAAATACTAGAAAAAAAACAAAATTTGAACCCGTGACCTTTCACTGTTTGGGTAATTGCTCTTAGCGCTTAGTATTTAGTAATCTGTGGCTTATCTACAGAGATGTTGGAAGACGTGTCAAATACTCGTGTTTTCTACGCAGTAAGCCATCGTTTTAATTTTATCTTTTTTGCATATTCATCAGCAAATGGCGTTCTAAATACGATTACTTATTCCCTACCTGTCAACTGAAAAGATTGTGTAACTGGAACCGAAAATGTTTTGATCCATAATATTCTTTTTTCAAATTAGTTGATAGTTCTTCGTGAACTAAGATGCTTGCGTTATTATTATTTTTTACGATGGGACTCGAACCCATGACCTTTCGCTGTCCGGGCGAAAGCTCTTACCACTGAGCTACGGAGTCGTTATTTTTTTAATACTTCATTTTCAATATCCAGAATATTGTAATTTTTGTATGTGACTTATAAAGGACAATGACCATTTTTGTATGGCAGATGGCGTCTTTTTTTTTCTTGCGGCCATCAACCAAACATTGAAATATAATTTGTTGGCAGCACTACAGACAATATTTGCAAAAGAAGTATGTCTGTAAACTCAGTCCGAACCGAGTGAGACTAGCTAGAACTTAACTTTTAGTGTTTGTATGAATGACAAAGTTACATTTGCGGTTTTTAAAAATGTTCTAGCCGGACGAATGGTTCTTACTTGGTTCTGACTGAGTTTACAGCTATACTGTCATGGCAAATATTGTTTGTTATACTATCAAGAATTTATGTTCAAACATTTTGTAGATGGCCGCGAGACAAAAAAAATGGGAATTGCCTTTTTACCACAAAAAAGTATCCTGAATATTGTAGTGAAAACCAGATAGAGACTAGTAAGATTTTTAGTGTCTAGTAAGACTTGAATTAACCTACGTTTTTGGAGAAAACAAATCTATTGTCACTCATGCCATGACTTACCGGTACTCAAGCTTAATGCACTAGCTACTCCGCCATGAAACCCTTCCTCGAAATAATAATACCACATCCATCTTCGTCCAATTCATACTTTAATGTATTCGAACTTTATCTTTCTTCAACAAAAAGTTGTTTTATCGTTTCAGAACGTAGGCGTAAAGTAACTGATTGATGAAAATGCTTATTTATTTGTCTTTTAACGAAATCCGATATGAAAACGGAATCGAGCAGAAATTGAAACTCTGTCATAGATTCGATAATTGGTTGAAAGATGTTTAATTCGTTTGATGTTCCATTGTTAATTAATTTAAAAAAACGGGTCAAGAGCGCGTCGGTCTGGTCCGGTCGGTTCCGTACCATGATAAAGATAAATAAATAAAACGTGAAAATGTATTCATCGGCGAGGCTATATTCGTCAGAGAGTTTACGGTGTAGAATATTGCAGTTTGAGGTCAGCGGCATCTCTTCACCGATAGTAAAACCAATGTAATTTTTGTTGATGATTTTCTGAAAAGTTTACTATTTAAAGACATTGTTTTATTTGTGGTGTACTTGTTACAAGTTACAAGTTTAACATGTCTGTGTATCTGTGTGTCTGTATGTAATTTAGCTCCTGAACGAATGGATCGCTTATCATGCGGTTTGTTTTGTTTGGTTCTTAACTACACGTAGCGGCACATAAGTCGAGCGCTGACCGGAACGTGAAGGGGATGCGCAGAGGTCAAAAATAAGGTATTTTGGGCCTTGCGCCTGACAATAAACATGCGCAGCTATCCTCTCCACATCACCGTCAGCGCTCGACTTAGTTGCCGCTACTGATACAATAATAGTGAAAATCTGTTTCTAGACGTTTCAATGTCAACAGTTCTTTTTGAAAGCTGTGGTAGGTATGGATCTTACACACTCAATGGGTATTTCAGTACTTTACTTGCAAAATTAAGAAACATTTGTTTACTTTATTTGACACTTTCATCTTAACCGATTTTTAAACCTTTGTAATTTTTTTTTTCGCATGCAAGAGTTTCCTTACATTGATAAAGCAACGCTGGCCTATAGCGTTAAAAAGTGAAAGCAAAATTCGAGGTGTCTTATAAGCCTTTTTAGGTAGCTGTTGGTCAGAGCATCAGGCTAGAGTTTTTCGAAAAGAAAACTTCTTTAAGCGGCGAGTTATGTTAGCGGCAGGGACAAGGGAGTTTTTAAAAAGCAACTTGTTCGTTCAAGAGCCAGGCGGGAACTGGCGTTTATTTCTATTTAACAATATAAGAAACCTATGCAACCTTATCTTAAATATCCTAACTTATTACTACTGGGAACCATAACACTGGCCATACTGATCGTTATGGTTATATAACTGGCGTTGTGCACTTTTTGTAATAGGTAAAAAAAATTAAACTTGCTATCATGTGACCGTCAGATCGAAAATTCGTAAGACGGACACGTGACCTGATCGAAAAACTGGTACAATGTCATAAGAATACGAAGGCAAGTTTTGCCACCGGTTAAACCTCGGTTTAAATCAAGTCCGTATTTTTTCTTTTTTTGACAAATTCCCTTTTTTGTAAAAAAGACGTAAAAAAGTCGAGGGAGACCTTTTCACTTCTGCCGGCACTCCCGGAGTGGAACCCGTTGTTTTTTTTACCATCACAATTTTTCCTGTAGCTTTCCGCCCTTGGCTTCGCCCGCGTGGACTTCACGGCGTTGTCCCTCGTAAGTAATGTGATGTTTTTCGGGGATAAAAAGTAAGCCTATGTACTTTCCAGCTTCTAAAGTAACCCTACACCAAAAATCACGTCGATCCGCTGCTGCGTTTTGACGTGAGAGACGGACAAACAAACTTTTAGATTTATAATATTGGTATGGATAAACGTCTCTACCCACGAGAAAAAAATCTTTCCGTGTTCTGTCTCTCTACCGCTTTCTGCTCGCGGGTTTTCCAGCGTGAGACATTTTTTTCTCTTTTACGGCAATCAGGGGGGCAATTGCGTAAGGTAATCGTATTAATTTGACACTTCATATCGTATTCAATCGGCTGCAATTTGTATGGAATGACATTTATTATGATACAATATGAACTGTCAAATGAAAACGATTGACTTTACGCAATTCCATGGCAGATCCAATCTGATATTTGACGATCTACACGTGTTTGTGTTTTCAATTTCTTCCAGATCCGTCCAGTTGTTGTTTAATTGAGTAACAAACATGTAAACATCTAATGACTTATGATCATTATATGCGAGTAAACAAAGAATTTTCAATTTAACCGGGTAATACAGTATCCCTACAAAGTTAAGTTAGTACCTACCTAACTGCAAGTTATATGCGAGTAAACAGAGCATTTTGAATTTCACCGGGTAATAGGTACAGTTCTTTTTTTGTAACAACAAAGAGGTTTTATACGTCTGAAAATCCATTTACGTTTTTAGAATAAATAAATGCGTCCCTAATTTAGACAAAAAAAACGAAATTTTGTATATTATTATCAAATTATTTCTAATTCACAATAGTTTGATATAAAAAAATTGCATTTTATCACTATTATTATAATTATTTTGAAGTAGGCTGTATGGCTGTAT
Source organism: Crambus lathoniellus (assembly GCA_949710035.1). Classification (NCBI taxonomy): domain Eukaryota; kingdom Metazoa; phylum Arthropoda; class Insecta; order Lepidoptera; family Crambidae; genus Crambus; species Crambus lathoniellus. The sequence continues at coordinate 13,589,160 of OX453320.1, forward strand.
GTAATCAATCACCTTACATTTGGCGCGTGCAAAAAAAAACTTGTGCGCTTTTTCTCTTAGCTCTAATATTAGGTTATTATATGTATGTAATAAATGTTTGTTTTTCCTCGCAAGTGTATTGAAAAAGTGCGTATGAAACTCGTGAGCAACTTACTCACTAGACACTCGGCTGATTTACGCCCTCGCCTCCGGCTCGGGCTGCAACCCACAGCCTCGTGTATAATGAGCAACTTAGCTCACTTGTATCATAACATAATATACTATTAATTAAATTAAATTAAATTTAATTTTTTTTCAACCAGTAGCCATATTTTCTTCCCTACATTTAGGTACAAGAGAAAAATCCAAGTATTAAATAAATAGTCTTTGGTAAAAGTGGCGTTTCTTCCAGCAGCTTCCGAACAATTTCATCTGAATTAGGGAGAGCTGGATATACTCAGATAACGCCCCGGGCCCGCGGACAGGGAGTGAGGGAGTAATGTTCGTACAATGGCAATTTTGGATATGGCAAATTTTTCGAAAAGTTCGTAGTATAACAAAAAAAATCATTAGGTATATAATTTCGCTATTATATTGAAATACTAGAAAAAAAACAAAATTTGAACCCGTGACCTTTCACTGTTTGGGTAATTGCTCTTAGCGCTTAGTATTTAGTAATCTGTGGCTTATCTACAGAGATGTTGGAAGACGTGTCAAATACTCGTGTTTTCTACGCAGTAAGCCATCGTTTTAATTTTATCTTTTTTGCATATTCATCAGCAAATGGCGTTCTAAATACGATTACTTATTCCCTACCTGTCAACTGAAAAGATTGTGTAACTGGAACCGAAAATGTTTTGATCCATAATATTCTTTTTTCAAATTAGTTGATAGTTCTTCGTGAACTAAGATGCTTGCGTTATTATTATTTTTTACGATGGGACTCGAACCCATGACCTTTCGCTGTCCGGGCGAAAGCTCTTACCACTGAGCTACGGAGTCGTTATTTTTTTAATACTTCATTTTCAATATCCAGAATATTGTAATTTTTGTATGTGACTTATAAAGGACAATGACCATTTTTGTATGGCAGATGGCGTCTTTTTTTTTCTTGCGGCCATCAACCAAACATTGAAATATAATTTGTTGGCAGCACTACAGACAATATTTGCAAAAGAAGTATGTCTGTAAACTCAGTCCGAACCGAGTGAGACTAGCTAGAACTTAACTTTTAGTGTTTGTATGAATGACAAAGTTACATTTGCGGTTTTTAAAAATGTTCTAGCCGGACGAATGGTTCTTACTTGGTTCTGACTGAGTTTACAGCTATACTGTCATGGCAAATATTGTTTGTTATACTATCAAGAATTTATGTTCAAACATTTTGTAGATGGCCGCGAGACAAAAAAAATGGGAATTGCCTTTTTACCACAAAAAAGTATCCTGAATATTGTAGTGAAAACCAGATAGAGACTAGTAAGATTTTTAGTGTCTAGTAAGACTTGAATTAACCTACGTTTTTGGAGAAAACAAATCTATTGTCACTCATGCCATGACTTACCGGTACTCAAGCTTAATGCACTAGCTACTCCGCCATGAAACCCTTCCTCGAAATAATAATACCACATCCATCTTCGTCCAATTCATACTTTAATGTATTCGAACTTTATCTTTCTTCAACAAAAAGTTGTTTTATCGTTTCAGAACGTAGGCGTAAAGTAACTGATTGATGAAAATGCTTATTTATTTGTCTTTTAACGAAATCCGATATGAAAACGGAATCGAGCAGAAATTGAAACTCTGTCATAGATTCGATAATTGGTTGAAAGATGTTTAATTCGTTTGATGTTCCATTGTTAATTAATTTAAAAAAACGGGTCAAGAGCGCGTCGGTCTGGTCCGGTCGGTTCCGTACCATGATAAAGATAAATAAATAAAACGTGAAAATGTATTCATCGGCGAGGCTATATTCGTCAGAGAGTTTACGGTGTAGAATATTGCAGTTTGAGGTCAGCGGCATCTCTTCACCGATAGTAAAACCAATGTAATTTTTGTTGATGATTTTCTGAAAAGTTTACTATTTAAAGACATTGTTTTATTTGTGGTGTACTTGTTACAAGTTACAAGTTTAACATGTCTGTGTATCTGTGTGTCTGTATGTAATTTAGCTCCTGAACGAATGGATCGCTTATCATGCGGTTTGTTTTGTTTGGTTCTTAACTACACGTAGCGGCACATAAGTCGAGCGCTGACCGGAACGTGAAGGGGATGCGCAGAGGTCAAAAATAAGGTATTTTGGGCCTTGCGCCTGACAATAAACATGCGCAGCTATCCTCTCCACATCACCGTCAGCGCTCGACTTAGTTGCCGCTACTGATACAATAATAGTGAAAATCTGTTTCTAGACGTTTCAATGTCAACAGTTCTTTTTGAAAGCTGTGGTAGGTATGGATCTTACACACTCAATGGGTATTTCAGTACTTTACTTGCAAAATTAAGAAACATTTGTTTACTTACTACTTTAGTTACAAACATATTTAATTGTGTAATTTAAAAAAATAGAGTAAAAATAAAATTTAAAAACAGAAGTATGACTTAAAAAAACCTCTTAAAAATATAACTTCTATCTCGGTCGGGGGACCACAAATACCCTGCATAGAGGGGTGTTAATAGAGTAACATTATCTCCTTTTAACACCCCTTGTGTTAAAAGTGTATATTATGTTGAAGGTTTTCTATCATGGTGTCCATTTTTATTTTATCAGATTATTTTTGTAGTATTGGATACTAGAGGTAAACAGGTTTTTGGAACAGTCCCCTGCGTCACAACTACAAAATTTACGTATTCTAATTTTGCGCTTTGACTTTGTCTATTCTTAAGTGAGTAACAGTGACAGTGCATATACTATGGGCAACAGTCGCCGCGCCGATTCCCCAAAATAGGGTATTTTAAATTATGGATTACTCGCAAATCACAAGTACTTAAAATTTGGAAAAAATATATGTTATTTTACAGTTATTTATCTAGTGCTTCCGGCCGTTTTTTCCGATTGGTGGTATTTTACTGTGTTAAATAGAATCCCAAACATCCGTCTAATAATAATTCAAATATCATATTACTTGCAGTATACTTGGTTTTAGTTAATGAAAAATATATGAAAATAATGGTCTTTGAATAGCCGAGGGATTCCGGCCGTCATTTCTTTTTTAATATTTCATTTTTAATTGAATTTTAAATGATATTCGATTCGTGGGGCGCTCGCGAGTTCACAGTTCACTGCCGGCTGCCGCTGGGTCCGCGCGAAGTGTATCGAGCGCGGCCGAGCAAGCGTTAGCGTGCCTATTTCGGTCGGGAATCCTCGTCTTAACCACTTAGCAACAAAATTCGTGTGCGCGCGTATCACCCCTGCACGAACTATACGTAGGCATTAGTGTACCTATATTCTTTGACGTAGGTATGTTGTGACGGCGCGGCCTGCAAGCCATTTTAACCTTGGAAGTGGTTAAGCGACGCTGTTGCCCATGTCCATGGTACATTCCGCTGTCGAGATGTTTCAAGCGGTTTGTGAATGAAGCCGAACCAATTTTGAAAATTTCGTCACCAGAAGAAAGTTCCAATATTCTAGTGTTACATGAATATCCGCTTAGGGGCCTGCACGGGTATCATGATGACCTCGAGAAAGGTTTTGTCTATATCGAAACATCAAAAATGACATTTCATCGTAGAAAAACCTATTGTTCTGCTGTCATTTACCTACAGACCTTTAAAGCAGACAAAACTCTTTTCGGGTTTGGTCATGCTACGCGTGCTGGAAGTCCGGGCCGGTCGTAGAGTCGTAGGAGGAGCTTGTCACACCAGGCCATATTGCAAATCCTACTGACCGCGGTGAGAGCAAGCAGGGTTTAGGGGCATTCCCCCTTCCTGACCTCTAATAGAGTCTTGTGACAGGATGGGGGATCAGGAAGCGGCTAAGCGAGACCCACATAACCATCGCCCGGAAACTGTACGTGGACGAGATATGCTTAACGCATTCCCCTCACTTTACAATAAAATAGTATGACTTAAGCTATTTTGTCTCGATATTCTCACGGAACCGGGTAGGGGAAATCCGGAAAAAGTGGACACCTCAGGCAAAGCGAATACGTTTCATTACGTCGCCTATTTCACGTATTTTGATACTTGGTGCACATCATGAGGTTTCTTTCTTATCTCTTAACCGAACACAAACAATTCTAGTGTTCTGTCACACGTCATTCGAGAAAAAATAGAATAATCACAATTTAGTTACCATAGTTAGAGGAACGTTTTGTTATGATTACTTGTGTAAATGTGATGTTACGGTTTTGGATTCATTATACCTTTAAAGTACCTGTTTTTGTGTTATAATACAGTAAGTTTTATGTGACTCTCTAGCTCCAAAACTAAATAATAATAATAAATAAATAATAAATAAATAACTTCTTACATTCACACCAATTATCTAAGCCCATTTTAATTTCATTAAGAAACTGTATCATGGAAAACTTGATAACGGATAAATATATACTTAAATACTTTTTTTTTGTAAATACATACTTAATATACATAGTAAACTATCCCTATACGAAAAATCAAATCGATCCGTTTGCTCCGTTTTGACGTGAAAGACGGACAAACAAACAAGCACACTTTTACATTATTTTTACATTTTGCATTCATCACAATGCAATTTTTTTTATGGAAAATATTGCAAAATAAGTACTTGAAAAATCTACCCGTCTCACAACTAGCTCCAATGGGATTCGAACCCACGACCTTTCACTGTCCGGGTGAATGTTCTAACTACTGAGTTACGGAGTTTGCTAGTTGTGACACGAATCGATATTTTCAAAAACACTTATTTTTCAATATTTCAGAATTACTTAAACAACTCCACGATTTTTAACTTTTGAATATAGACTTCATAACTTTCTAAGTATTTACTTAATCACTGAAAGAGCTTGGCAGTTTTTTAATATTCCTAAGTTAAGTTTCGTTCAAAGCATTCTGTTTGTCTTGCACTTGAGAAGCCTCACTCACATCGGGATGGTTATGAATTGCACAAATATTTTGAAAAGGGGCCTTTTTCAATATTGCGTTATGATGTTACGAATGTTACGATACTTTTTAGGGCTTCAAAAAAAAAGGAGAATTTTCAGCATGTGGAAAAGTCACGTTACCTGGCTCGGTATCGAGAAACATCATCGCGTATCGGCCAATATTTGCCTTTATAAACGAAAAAGTTAACGAATACATTAAAACAAACGAACTTTTGAATTAAAACTTCAAACATATGCAAAAGTTTTCAATTTCTTGAAGTTATATTTAATGTCAAAGTATTTTTAATTTGAGATTATCTACCTTTGGTATCTACAAAGAGATTTATCCACAGATAGGGATAGGCATGACCAAGCTTAGTTGCTATAACGTTTAATATTAACATAGAATTAACGACAGTTGCCTGGGTGTGGCTAGGTGTTGCCTAGCAACTAACCTGGATCATGCCTATCCCTATCTGTGGATAGGTTATTAATTCTGGACGTATTTTTAAGCTTTTACGATGCTATTGTAATAAAAAAAATGTCCTTAACCCAGACAGGGTAGTACTTAGCCTTCATCATACCTTTTTTTTTGTCACCCGGGGGAAATGCCGTCGCATTCCCCCCAGCCCGGGGAGACGAAGGGGATATGTGGGGCTCGAACCCACTAAAACCCCCGGGGAGTCCCTACACACGCGAACGAAGTTTGCGGGACAGTTGTGTCAGGCGCCGCGCCCTCCGCCCCGTGTTCGCGTCCGTGGTTGACGCTCCCTCTGCACCGGGACGCCATTGCGTCCCACCTCTGGTGTGGCGCGCCGGGGACACGTGGCGCGCTCCTCCACCACGGGGGCCCTAGTTGACGACGAAGTTCCCTGCTCCGCCGCCCGGCCCCCCTACCTATGGCGCCGCAACTTTGCGCCGCCTCTCCCTTGAGAGGCGTGCGGAGCGGCGAACTTCCGGGCGCTGCTCCCTTAAGGGCTGCACCTCTGGGTGTGGTGGGGGCGTTACCTCCATGGCCGCCCCCCTCTCCGGGTCGCTGTGTGCTGATCTGCTGCGATCTCGTCGTGCAGCTTCTCCACCGATTTCATCTCCTTCGGGCCGACTGCCCTCTCCCTCAGCTGGTCTTTCCTCAGGGCGTTTGCCCCTTACCGGCGGCGGGTCACACCACCGGCTTCCCATCACCCTTCATCATACCTGACGTTAGGTGAAGATATGGCTGATGGTGAAACTGCACTGGAATCCTCAACCACTGAGGAACTGGCCACCTTCTCTCTAATCCTAAACACAACAATGCTGGAAACATCGTTGTTATGACATCAGATGGTAGTAGCTAGCCAGGCGGACTTAGAACAAGTCCTACCACCAACCAAACCAAATACAATATGTACCTACTCCCACTGGGAATCGAACCTGGGGCCTCTGGGTGTGATACCGGTGGTGTGTACCACTAGGTCACAGAGGTGGTTAAAATGGCGGTTTTATAAAGTAGAGCATAACAAAGCATTGGAACGGTTGCCCACGGGTGCGTAGAAAATACAACGTAGGGTTATTTAAATTTTTACTTTTTTGCATTCACAATGCAATTTTTATTATTGAAAAATGGAAAATGAAATATTTAGAAAAAATCGACCCGTCTTGCAACTCGACGCTCCCTCGTAACGACTCCGTAGCTCAGAAGTTAGAGCAGTCGCTCGGATAGCAAAAGATCGTGGGTTCGTGTCCAGAGCTAAAATTCAAAATTCAAAATCATTTATTCATTTTAGGCTGATACAGCACTTGTGAACGTCAATGAAGCTACGCTATCGGTTCGCAAATCCTACGGCGGGAGGCCTTGTAACGAGAAGAACCGGCTAGGTTGTGAGACGGGTCGATTTTTTCTAAATACTTCATTTTCCATTTTTTTACAACGTAGGGTTGTTTGGTATCTTCCAAGAGAATACTACTTAAGCAACTAGTAACATCCATTAAAAACAATAAATACTAAGGGCTTACAATATAAAAGAGCATGTTAGCAATTTTCAAAATGCATTTATACAGTAACAGACTTTTTATGTTCCTACTCGGATTACCTAGAACTTCGAAGCAAAAACGAATTTATTTTCAAGTCCTCGCTCAGAGTACCAAGAAAGTTTAAGGTAAGAAAAAAAGGGCATAAGATAAAGTTGCGATTACTTTTAAATACAATAAAACGTTAAGGCGACTACAGATGCTGCCCACAGCGTAATCTGGATCGAAACCGGAGTTGCAACCTGGTTCATTTGCGGATAAAGGTGTGAGCACACCGATGACAACAAGTTTATGGAAAGAAAAGCTAATATGACGAAGTTATTCAGAATTAAAGAACTTACTTACTAACATGGTTTTCTACCCGCGTCAAATACACGATGTTTTCTAGTGGGGATTTCATAATTTGTCAGACTCAAAAGCCTTTAAGTTATTCTGGACCATAATATAACTCTGTGCAAAATTTCATCCTGATCCGTTAAGCCGTTTTGCCGTAATTGAGTAACAAATATCCAAATAAATATCGAAACTTTCGCCACTTTTGCATTTATAATACCTATGAGTAAAATACAGACGTTTTAAAAGGAATCGTTGACAATCCTTTAAATCCTACAGCTGTCCTACTAATATTATAAATACGAAAGTTTGTGAGCATGGATGTCTGGATATATGTATGTTTGTTACTCTTTCACACAAAAACTACTGAACGGGTCTGGATGAAATATGCAACAGAGATAGATTTTAGGCTGGAATAACACATAGGATACTTTTTATCCTGATATCCCTACGGGAACGGGAACCACGCGGGTGAAACCGCAGGCGGCCGCTAGTTATAGCAATACCTAATTGTAATCTGTAATTACTTGCAAGTCCTTAGAGATTTGAATAAGTTATACATTCATTCTGTGTGTCTCGAGCTTTATTTCTAAGGTAGCAAAGTGCTCTATTGTGGACCCATAGTCGGTGTCACAGATGTAAAGCTATACTGGTGTTATCTAGATCAGTACCTAGGTAGGTATATTTTATCGTTTAACCATTACTGAAATATGTATCTTGCAATCATTTTCAACGACTGCACGAAAACAAAACTATTTTAGATTTGCTGGTAAAAGCTTTGTCCTCGTGTCATACCTAATTTCAAATTATTTTTGTTCTAGGTATTCATTTTAAATCACACAATTTTTTATTTAAATTTTTAACTTTTTGCATTCACAATGCAATTTTTATTATTGAAAAATGGAAAATGAAATCGTCAGACGGGTAGATTTTTCAAAATACTTCATTTTTCATTTTCCACATAGGTACTTTTCCATAGAGTTCCAGATAACTCATCAAAGCGATCGCTTCAGCGTTATTATCTATTTTCTATACTAATATAATAAAGAGGAAAAAATTGATTGTTTGTTTGAACTGAATAGTCTCTGAAACTACTGGACCGATTTAGAAAATTCTTTGACAAAAGCTGCGTACGAATAGCGCTGACATTGGTACGCGTAGTCGGTTACGCGTGTCCTAGAACGCCATGTCCATACTTGCAGCTACGCGTACAATCTTGGGAAAGGCGTGCCGCACAACCCAGCTCGCCGACGAGCCACCATCCGTCGGTTTTTGGTCGCGCGTCAAAGGGCACGCAGGGGTACGCTATATTCGGACGGAAAAATAGGTAGCCACGCGTGTTCATCGAGTTTCAATCATGAAAGTGAAACATTGGCAGGGCTGTGGATCGATTGACCTCGCATTCAGGGACCGTACTCTGAAACGCACATCCGAAACTTCGGTTAGCCCCGTCCCTTTCACTCGATTCTGTCATGACTGGAGCGTGTGAGGGACGGGTATAACGAAGTTTCGGGTTTTGCGTTTCAGAGTAGGCCCTCAGGTTCGCGGGGCGGTCCGCACAGAAGCTGGTATGCGTATCCAATGTACGCGTACGCGTATGCAATGTACGCGTACGCGTGACACAGGAACGCACTATCTGTACACAGCTTTAGAAAGCTACAGTTTTCCCGAGTGACATTGGGGCTTTGCAAAATAGACAGTATCTTGAATGCCTATTCCAGTCTGTCTCTATCTATATCTTCGTAATTTAAGATCTAGAAAGACCCAATGACCGGACTCCTGGGCTGACAAAGCTCTTTTATACAATAATTCTGGAGGAAATTGCCAAACTCTGAGCTCATAGTATATTTAGCTTTAGAGAGCTACATTATTCCCGAGTGACATTTGGGCCTTGCAATATAGACAGTACCTTGAATGCCTATTCCAGTCTAAGCTATATCTTCGTAGTTTAAGATCTAGAAAGTCCCATTGAACGGACTCCTGGGCTGACAAAGCTCTTTTATACATAATTCTGGAAGGAATTGCGGAGCTCCGAGCTCGTAGTATATTTACTTTGGTATCAATTTGTTGATTTTTGTGGAAATACTTTTATGAGCTGTTAAATATGTACCGAAGGCATTTCCTTCAAAATAAAACTCTTTAATATTTAATATTGTCTTACATAATATTCTATTTTATACCTACTAGGAGGTTCTGTTATGTAGTAGGTTTCAATTTTAAAAGTTAAATCGGTACATTCTCCTCCCTCACTCATTACCTAATGAGTTTTTGTAAAAAAAGCTTTTTGTTGACTGTAGTTCAGTATTGTATTGTAATCCAAACCAAACCTGTATGCAAAGTTTCAGCTCAATCGTTTTTCATTTTTTTCAAATCACTGGGAAGTGTTTTGAAAAAAATGCTTCCCCGAAATTTCTATTCTGCGCCAAGTGCCAGTGAATCGAAAAAGAGAGTGATAATATAGAGAAGTAGAAAGACAAAGTTTTCATATAGGCCACGAGCGACCAAGAATGCACGGGTGCAATCTATATATATAAAATTCAAAGTCCTGACTGACTGACTGACTGACTGACTGAGATATCAACGCACAGCCCAAACCGCTAAACCTAGAGACTTCAAATTTTACACATAGATACGTTATACAGTGTAGGCATCCACTAAGAAAGGATTTTTGGAAATTCAACCCCTAAGGGGGTGAAATAGGGGATTAATGTTTGTATGAAAGTCCGTCAGTTTTGAAGTTAGGATCTTCAAATTTTGTATTTAGGCTGGCAATTGAAAATTAATATTTACCTGTGTCAGCGTTTTTGACAATTCCACCCCCGAAGGGGTGAAAAGGGGGATGAAATGTTGTATCTGTAAAGTCCTTCATTTAATTCATTATTTAGGCTTATGGTCGGAAAGTAAAACAAATAAGCAAACACATTTTTCGTACTTTTTCGAAAATCAACCCCTTAGAGGTTAAATGGGATAAATAAACCTAAAAATAGATATGGATGTCGTTATTGAGGTTTTATGGGATGACGATTGCAAAAATGGCATTTATTTTGATGTTTAACACGCTGAACATGATTCAACCCCTAAAAGGTTGCAATAGGGGTGAAATATTGAATGAAAAATCAGGGGGTAAAATAGACATTTCAATTTGAAACTTTGTAGGCTTACTTCTTAAAACAAATAGGCAACCCATTTCGTAGTTTTCCAAAAATCAAACCCAGGGTGTACAGTTGGGGATGAATATGTGTATGAAAGTCCGTCAGTTTTGAAGTTAGGATCTTCAAATTTTGTATTTAGGCTGACAATTGAAAATTAATATTTCCCTGTGTCAGCGTTTTTGACAATTCCAACCCCGAAGGGGTGAAAATGGGGATAAAATGTTGTATCTAAAAAGTCCTTCATTCAATTTGTTATTTAGGCTTATGGTCGGAAAGTAAAACAAATAAGAAAACACATATTTCGTATTTTTTCGAAAATCAACCACTTAGAGGTTAAATGGGATAAATAAACCTAAAAATCGATATGGATGTCGTTATTGAGGTTTTATGGGATGACAATTGCAAAAATGGCATTTACTTTGATGTTTAACACGCTGAACATGATTCAACCCCTAAAAGGTTGAAATAGGGGTGAAATTTTGAATGAAAAATCAGGGGGTAAAATAGACATTTCAATTTGAAACTTTGTAGGCTTACTTCTTAAAACAAATAGGCAACCCATTTCGTAGTTTTCCGAAAATCAAACCCAGGGGGTAAATAGGGTATAGAAACCAAAATCATCTTAAGTACCCTAAAAGTTCTTGGTACCTAAGCTACTCAGAACTAACTTTTTGATTGTGAAACAGACACTTATTATTTACTAGCTTCCGCCCGCGACTTCGTCCGCGTGGACATTCGAGAAAATACTTAGGGGACCAATAACCAGGGTAAAAAGTATTCTATGTTTTAATTTCATAAAAATCCGATCAGCCGTTTTTACGTGTTTAGGCGGGTCCTCCCTCACCAAGCGAGCAGCCTCGCGCGAGGCAGAACGTTTGCCACGTGCGGAGGGCCTCGCACGAGGCTGCTCACTTGGTGAGGGAGGACCCGCCAAATCACGTAAAAACGGCTGATCGGATTTTTATGAAATTAAAACATAGAATACTTTTTACCCTGGTTATTGGTCCCCTAAGTATTTTCTCGAATGTCCACGCGGACGAAGTCGCGGGCGGAAGCTAGTGTATAATATAAATTATTTATCTATTTAACAAAATTAAACGGGATAAGCCCAGTTGCATATATGATAAGCCCAACCAACCCAGTTTACTGGGGAAACGCCTTCGCGTACAACCCCATCTGGGGAGACGAGAGGCTTATGTGGGACCTGATCCCACCAAAACCCCATGGTGCTCCCTCTGCACATGTACAGAAATAACGATTACAGTGTGACAGTCATCGTGTCTCCGCCCCGTGCCCGCATCCAGAGAAAAATCTTTCCATGTACTGTGTCGTATCCCTTCGACGCTGCCTCATCCACCTCCTCTGATGTAGCGCGCCGGGGCACCTGGCGCGCTTCTCCACCACGGGGGCCATGGGTGACGGAATTGTCTTGGATCACTAATGTCTAAGTACGGTTTTAATGCGGTTAGAAAACCGCATTAAAACCGTACTTCTACTGGCCTAATACAATTACAATGAATAAATTAATTTAGCGAAGACATGCAAAGGCTAATGCTAAAACTATGATCTCTCTGAATGACATTTTGAAACCAAGACAATGTCTGTGTAAAGTAACTTGTATGGTGAATGTTGTGATGGCACCAAAATGTGCCTTACACTATTAAAAAATAAACTTTGAGAGAAGAAAAAAACACAGTTCCTAAAATTCAATAGACGCTTGACTAAGTGCCACATATGGTTAAAATAAAACGACTCAGAAATTCAATATTCAAGCCAATATTATTTCGTAAATGTATTTCTTTGACCACTTAAAGAAATCATAAATTTTAGTTAAGCATGACGTTTAGTTGTAAATGCGTCTCAAAATCAAGAAAAAACCAATCCTTGAAACAAAAGTGCAGGGTTTTTGTAATCATAAATTTGTCAACTCGTGAGTACGAACCGAATAGCTGACGCCTATTTAATACGTATAAAAAAGTCACAGTGAAACGTAATGAATTATCTGAGCAACGACTGATATGCAAAAAGAAACCTTGTGTCTTGATTAGTTAAAACTATGAAGACATAATTGAGTTTTCCCGGTGTTTATTTAAGTTAAAAATTATAGAAATTACGCAGTATCATTCTCCATCTTTCAGGAGTCACGCATGACATGACAGACTCAAAATCACGTACAGCGCATTCTAGTCGTCTAGATTTCAAGTTGGATCTAAGCGCTTTTGAACACATGGCGCCATCTAGTGAGTGGAAGGTTGGAGCGGCGGCGCCTAGCGAGTTGATTAGCCAATCAGGTCAAAAGAAGGCGGGCTGTTTTGCAAAATGCGCTGGCGCATATTTAAAGAAGATTGGTCCGTGAAAACAAATAGTTAAGACCTAATTTAGGATACATAGATTTAGCGTAGTTGTAAGAAGGTTATTATTGTATGCTGGCGGGGAGAAACAAACAAGGGATTATTCAGGGTCGCGCGGCCTGTTAGAGCGGTCATTTTTAATCTTACGGGAGGGAAAATTTCTGGAGTATTAAAATTGTTAATATTCAATGTATAAAACTTTGTAAATCACCATTGCTTGTAAAGTAATAGAATCAGTGTGGCGAATCAGCAAGGTGTTATAAAGCTAAGTATAATGTGAATCCTTTTGACGTGAACTTATTTGACTTTAAACTTATATTGTTATAAAACTGATGATGATAATAAATATTAAACAAACGTAATGAACAACGTTCTCACACCTTATAAAGTCAAAATAAGTACACAATCTTGTATTGCAATTTTTCTTTGTGTTCTCATTTCTTTGTTTAGAATAATTAGATTAGTCGGCAGGAATTGGGTTTTTTATTACTTTGCTTCGTTTTCCCAATTCTACAGATTTTATCAGCCGTAGGAACAGAAGCAAAGAGCCAATTTCCTTCTAACGAGTGAATATTGGTTAAAATAGTCCAGAGTTTCGAGTTAAATTCAATTTGAAGTAATAAAATTAATATAACATCTTATTCTGTATTCATATTTATTTCCCATTATAGGAACCTCTTTTCAATGAATTCATAATTAATTTTATTAATTATTTTTTAAAGTTGAAGTAGATAATATTGAATTTTAATAATTGAGTTACTTTCGAATAGTATCAAACTTTTCTGGAGGATAAGACTAAAGAAACTAAACTTTCCTTTCCTTGAATCTGACATAATGCCTTCGACGGCATTTGAATATTTGATCTGTTATATGGTTATAGATAAAGTACAATTTCATTAGGAATCCTTCGATTGGATTCTAAATTTTGATTGGAGACAAAATTGATAGATTCAGACAATTGGTTTGAAGTCAGCTTCATTGAAACTTATTTTAAATCACACTAAAATAAGCTGAATTATATTTTGGGATACAATTAAAAATAGACGATCACATAGTTATGGCTATTAAAGCAAAGGACTTAGGCTTTTGTTTACGAGAATAGCAGAAAGGACAATAGGCCTGCAGTTCGGGCCATCACAATGTGTGTCTGTAGTATTGTGAAGTGGCAAGCATCGCTCCTTAATGAAAGACTGTCATCCGTCATTGGGCCTATTTTATTACAAGCTTTTTATTTACTTGCCATGTTAGTTAGTGGGGGACAAATCTTTCAAGCTTAATTTGACCCAATTCCTAGTGTCCGATGGAGCTGGAATTTTGTATTCAGGTTTGGTTCAGATGACAATACAATATAAGTATAGTCTGCAAAAAAGCTTGTCATAAAAATGAAATTTTTACTAAAACTTATTAACTTGTCATGTAGTTAGTTAGTATGTTACTTAGTGGGGGACAAATCTTGCAAGCTTAATTTGACCCACTTCCCAGTGTCCGATGGAGCTGAAATTTTGTATACAGGTTTGGTTTATATGACAATACAATATTAAAATATAGTCAGCAAAAAAGCTTGTCATAAATACAAAATTCTTACTAAAAACTTATTTAACTATGTAGAGAAGATTCACACATAAAAAAAAAAATGAGTTAAGCAAAGACAGTTTGCATAAAAATCTTAAGACATTTTTATTTCGTTTGATCCCTCCGTCTCTTAAATAGTACGCGTGTCAATATCTGAAACTAAGATTATGACATGGGAATAAGGCTTATTTTTTTAACCGACCACGACGATCAGCGCCCTCTGACAAATGCCAAGTTATGAGGCGCGTACTCTACTGGGTAATGGCTTCCTACTTGTGTCAGTGTGTCCCATAAAAACTAGGCTTGTTAGCCGCCAAAATTTGCAGAAGAGGCTGTTGCCCATCTTGGCTGTGTTCCAGCTGTCGTACTAACGAGATATAAATAACTAGCCTTTCACTCGCGGCTTCGTCCGCGTGGACTACAGAGTACATGCTTTTCCGTGATAAAAATTAGCCTATGTCGTAGGCCACACTGGAGCGGCGCGTCTTGCGTCCGCGTTGAGCGGGAAAAACAAATATATTGAGACGGACGGGAGGGGCCACACTGGCGCGTCCGGGCGGTAGCCGCGACCGGGTACGGGCGTTTGTGCACTACCACTGAATTTTACCGATCCGGAAAAAAACGGATGCTTGTATTCAATTAATTACTAATATAAATGATTAATTATTAAAATACAAGCATCCGTTTTTTTCCGGATCGGTAAAATTCAGTGTAGTGCACAAACGCCCTACGTGTTCGCGCGTCTTGCGGATCCGCAGGTCGCCTCCGCGCCCCGCGGTCGCTCTAGTGTGGCCCACGACTAAGTCCTTTCCCAAGGTCAACTCTCGGTACCAAATTTCATCAAAATCGGTTAAGTACTTTAGGCGTGAAAGCGTAGCAGACAGACAGAGTTACAGACTAGCTTTTGCATATCTTCATAGCATTGCATAGCTTGAACTGTGCGTTGATAGATGAGCCAGTCACCTTTCGTTTTTATAGGTGTGTATATGTAGCAGCAGGCGGATGGTTAAGTATGGCAGCATGTACCCCTTGAAAGTCCTGTAGAACACGTGATAGGTTAGAAAATTAAGGCGCGAAGCGCAGCGAAGCGATCGTCTTAAGTTTCGTGGTTATTTTTTTTTGTGACTCCCTAAACTTTGGGAAGATAAAATTAGCTTACGGAAAAAAATATCGGCCTAGGCGTTCAATTGAATGGCGGATTCAACTATGAAGAAAACGCAGACACCAGATAACACTCATATAATTATTGATCCAACTTACAGGTACAGGCATAGTACAGGTATAACAATATAGATACATATAGGAAAATATCGATACAGTCGACGTTTTAGAGAACTTATCCCCTCGAGGCTAGTTTGAAGAATGATCTCTCTTTGCTCGTTAGTCGGGCTCAAGTCTAGCTATCCCCACCGAATTTACCACAGATTAGCCTATTAAACTTAACAAAATGGCGGCAAGAGACGGCATTACCAGTGTTGCCTTTTAAAAATATGAAAAACCTTCTAAAATCATGACATTCGGCCATCTGATAACGTGCTGTCTCCCGACGCACATATAAAAAAATATTTAGAATCAATTAATTAGGTAAGTATACATCTAATATACTGATACACAACTATTCTCAATAGTAAAGTCTTACAACTATGTACCTATTTAGGTTAATCTTAGAGTGACAAAAACCTTAAGTTAAAACATAATTGAAACAAATACATTATATTACCAATGCTCAACAATAAACTTTTAACGACGCCGATGACTTGTTTAGAATATAGATATCGTAATAATATTGTTTTAGTAAATCGTAAATTAATACATAATCAAATAAAATAAATTATCAACAACAAACTATTCTATAACTATTCGAATCAATGTATGAAATAACATAATCATGACATTCGTTAACAAGCGACTATTATTACTTGTTACATAATACATAATCATGTGTAAGTATATGGCATGATTAAAGTAAAGTCTGGTTATAATCTATAAGCATTAGTCATGGGTAATCAAAGAAAAATGGATTAGCTTGGTACTAGTTTACATCAATGCATTGCCAAGAGCTACATTCAAGAATATTAGATGATGCCAGAAGCAAAATCTCTAATAATGTTATATTAGAAATAGGTAGGTACAGAATTTAACTTTAGCCTGATAACTAGAAACCCTTATCACTTCACTCAAATAGTGGAAAAAGAAACTAAGAGTCATGAAAGGATCAAATACCTAATATTAGATAAATTTAACTATCCCTATGTTTGACATAGTTTAGTCCTTACAACAACAACTGTAGGCCCCTGCACAGTTACCAATTTTTACCCAGATATGAGTAACAAACCAAGTTATAGATACGTATTTACCATTAGTGCACAATTTGTATTAAATCAAGATATGAATTAGGACAACTAAAGGAATTCCTTTAAATTTCCTTATAATGCCTATTAAATTAAATATTCTTACAAGGAAGTTACACTAATAATGAAGATGCCGTAGGTACAATTTGAACCGTCACAGCAACAATTTGCTTTTTCAACTTTTCAACCAGTTGTCCAAGGTTTCCAGAGCATTCTTCTCCAGCACCAAATCTTAAATGCATCTATTCTTTGCCTCTGTTAATCAAAAGATCATATTATTATCATTTCTAATTATTTTTTTATTAATCATTTATTTCAGATAACTTGATCCATTATAAATTAAAAATGAATAAGTTAATGATTTTAAACAAGTTCGCAATTTAATATCAAAACTTAAAAATGTCTACAAGGTATCCTCATACGAGCATCACCTGCATTCCTATCAACAAATATACATATTACTATGAATAATATTAGTGAAAATAGATTTATTAATTATAAATGGGATATGAAGAAGTAGATTACCATGGGTAGAAATAGGACAAATAAAATCATGAACAGCTTATCACCCAAGCGATTTAACTACACGATGATTTCCCGTGGGAATAAAATATCTTCTCGGGGTCAAAAGTCGTCAATATGCTATTCTAGAGACAAGAGATTCCAAAGATCCGTCCAGCCGATAACCGTGATTGGGGAACAAACATACAAACTTTTGCAATCATAATATTAGTAAAATGAGATAAGATTCATGTATCTTCTCTTCAATGATATATACTTCAATATAATTCAACTCCAGTATCAGCGATCCACTAGTCTCAATATCCGACTTACAACCACAGCCCACGATGATCACCATCATCACAACAACGATCACCCTGTGATCTGCACCTTCAGTATCATATTATCTCCTCTCATCACTAAGCACGTACACTCTGCTACATCCAGTATGTATGTATGCTGTGTTGGTTCGAACGTTCAAGGGTAGCGGGATCCTCAATATTATCATAACTTGATGCTAGCTCATGATAAGTACCTACTGGATGCTACAATTGGTATCTGAAAGCAGTAAACTCACAACACACATAGTATTAATCATTCAAAAGAAATAGATTTATCTGATAATGAATCAATAGAAATAAATGTAAGTGTATGAATTCTCATATTCTTTTATAAACATTAGTAGGTACTTATTTCAACCATAGTAGAAACAAATGTTCAACTGACCAGATCTAAAAAAATATGGAAATGATTACTACAGAATTTGTGAAGGAACTTCAAATGTTCGTGAGAATGGTAAACTGCTAAAAATTTTAGTATCACGAGCCTACTAAATGAGACGGTAAATTTGACAGTCTACTTGGTTTATGGTTTAATAAAGATATTAATTCTCAATAAGATCACAATAAATTAAATTCACATAATTTGAAATCATATTTTGTCAATACGTACACACGGACGGTAGTATTAAAATCCTTAATTACTAATTTTAAATCACACCGCCAATAACAACAAAAACACGGCAAAACTAACTTGGTATGCTACAGCAGTGGTTACTTGTGGCTTTATTTGTTAGAACAAGTTTAAAACATGAATTAAAATGTTTGCATGAAGCACGATCTACTTAAATGCACCATGGAATGTTTACATTTTTTTGCATTAGAAACATCATTTCATCACTATGTTAATGAAAACAACTAGAATAGATATCAGTGGATGCTTCTTGCAGTGCTGTCTAAGCAACTAAGGATTTCTGCTTTCGATTTGCATTTTAATCATTAAGAGAGATCTAGAACACTACGCAGTACGCACTAATAGCAAAATAGCTTCTAGTGATTTTGGCTGTAAAATTTTCCATCAGTCTAAAACCAAAACAGAGTTGCCCGGAAGAAACCGCAGTAAGGCGATAAGGCCACCATTT
This sequence comes from Crambus lathoniellus, assembly GCA_949710035.1. Lineage (NCBI taxonomy): Eukaryota > Metazoa > Arthropoda > Insecta > Lepidoptera > Crambidae > Crambus > Crambus lathoniellus. The sequence goes on from OX453320.1 coordinate 13,607,883, forward strand.
GGTTTACAATTTGTTATCTTTGTATTATTATTATTATTTCCTGTGTGATAGTTCCGTTTGTAATATTGTGTACAAGTATATAATTAATCTATGTATCTATCAAAACTAGATATATAAAGAATCTTTGACGTTCCAGGAAAAATGTTAAGAATGATTATTTCTATAGGAAAAAACGTGTGATAGTAAAAAATTTCCTATACTTACAAAATTGCATTGTGAATGCATAAAAATAATATAAAACCATGGTTATTTCTATTCAGTCTTATGGCTTTATTGTCTAATTATGTAGAAGAAAAGTATGTTCCTGATAAACTTTCTCTAGCACTCATCCACAATTCAGTTTGAATTTAAATTATATGTTAGAGTTAAGTTTGCCACTAAACTCAAATTTTAAAAGTCAAGCATAGTGAATTCTTTCAAATTAAGCTACATCCAACAAAAATAATAGACGAAATGTTCACTTGAACAAAGTTACAAAAATTAAAATAAATAATAGAAATGATAAATATTGGATATCTTTGCATACCCACATTGCTCCAATCCCGAACTAAATACCTTAAGCACTTGTGTTATGGCATTTGGGAACAACGACGCGGATTACCACATACAATCGGACAGAATGTTGAAAAGTCCGCTTTAAACATTCACCCGACAGGGAATCGAACCCGGAACCTCAGAGACAGTGGCACCCCGAAAACCTATGCGTACGTACACCGTTTCTACACTACTGCCATGGAGGTCGTTAAGCTAGTACCACAAACTAACATTGTTTCCATAGTTAAAAGGTTTATAAAAATCTAAGTGACACAGATCACAGTTTATAAAAGTATTACCCAATTGCAATCTTGGAATACTAAATTCGCTCTTATTCAAAAGTGAATCGTCATCATGTCCAATCTTATCAAGATGAGAAATACATCCAGTTCTGCGTAAAGGTCACCTGGGCATAGACCTAGGCATAGAAAAACTAACCTAGCTAATGGATATTGACCAATCATAAGAATCAAGATATGGTATGGATTTCGTATAAATGGAGACTAAGGTAATTATAAAAAATATTAACTAGGTAAGACAATAACCCCTACTCAAATTGTGATGCATGTAGATACTTATTATGCAACGAAAAAGAAATGATGGAAACATAATTTACTAAATAAATATCCTTATAAGTAAGTGGTACTATGTTGTGATAATTAGAGCGCATATTAACAATAATACTTAAAGGTTTCTACTGCGATAGCTGTGGCACCTACTAGGTACTCAATGTCTATCAAGATGTATTTCAAGTATGTAGGCAACTGTAGATTTAAAAGACTTTTCATTCTTCCCTAAGGGTATTTTGATAACATCTAAATGATTCTATGAAAAGAGAAGTTTTTATATAGTTTTGTTTTTAGGTAAACCTTTACAAACTTTATTTAAGGGGGTGTTACCATCAATTTAGTCGGTTATGCGAGGTGAAAATTAAATCTTAAATTCGATATTCAAATAATTAAACAGTAAGTAAACCTTTTAATCAAAACAACTTCAAAACTTTCCCATAAACAAAATGCTCTACATCATCTCAAATCCTAGAGGATTGCGCGAGCTGAATCTGATCATAGATGACCAGATTCAGCTACGAAGAAAAAGTATTCCTCCTTCGCTCAAGACTCCCTTGGCCGGCCACGTCACCCTGGAGGCCTACCAAGCGGCGCAACAGGCGGCGCGGGCTGTATTCGTCCTCAGATGCTATTTACCTTGGAATGTATACATCACTCATCGGCAAGAGATCGTTCCGTGTCATTCTATAATAAAATCATTGGGTTATTAACACAAAATGCCCTTCAGGAAAATTCATCATTTATACTGTGCACTAGCTACCTACATCCTTTATTATTTACAAAAACCATTTCTTTTATTAAGAGCTACTGATCTAGTGCAAAAATATAAAATGAGTATTGTAAGAACAAGAATAAAACGTTTGATAATATCTTTGTTCGGTTGTCGTTTCATTTCAATCTAATAATCTTAAAAGTGGCCATACGAGTAGTAAACCAGTATGAAATATAAGTACTCACTTAACCAGTCTGTGAGAAACGTACTCAACATTTAAACATATTCAGACTAATGTATGCCACCAACATACATCGTTCGTACTCTAAAATCCGGCGAGTGTATGCCACAAACATATACCGCCCCCTTAATTCCGACGAGTGCATGCCACAAACATACATCGTCCCCTAATATCCGACGAGTGTATGCAACATACATACATCGCCCCCTAATATCCGACGAGTGTATGCAACATACATACATCGCCCCCTAATATCAAATTCAATTTAATGCATTTGAACAAGCAAATTCAATGTATCCCTTGTAACCAGTGAGCATGCATAGCTTGCTCACTCAACCCAGTGAACACCCGTTTGTTTGCTCAACACAAAAAATTAAAGATATTCATATTCTCATTAAAGTTATCCAAATTCACATAAAGACTTTCATATTGAAATATATCCATATTAAGAATATTTGTATTTAAACTCATATTCAAAATATTCATATTCATAGTTCAAGATATTTATACCTATTGCTATTGACGGTGTTCATATTAATTGAATCCACAAAATTTGTACTAATTAACTAATATACTTATCAATAAAAAGAAAGCCAGAATTCAATTGTAAGTAAGTAATACGTACCTATTAAACCAATCTTACCAGGTAACCAGTAAGCATACATGACATGACTCACTCAAGCCAGAGAACAACACGTTCGCTCAATACATTAAAAACAAAAGGAAAATCTGTAATCACCCATTGTAACAACATAAAAATAAATGAAATGTAAGCCACCAATCATAAATTATTCTTACTCTTTAGTACTTCTTACTAGCCCCATAACTTATAATTTTCTTTTATTCACTGTTGGTATTAGATACCACGTTAAAACATGGATTGTATGCAAGATTTAGTAGCCATAAGTGATTTTACTCTGTACGACAGTAAAGCTATCAAATTTGGTAATCATAACTGAATTTACTCTGTGCAACAGTAAAGACTATCAAAAACTAGCTCCAATCTAGCACTAATTATTTAGAACATTACATGTAGATACACAGCCAAAACTGCCAGTTCTAGCTCCATGTGTAAGATTATAAACAACATAAACAGCAAGTACTCTAATAATATAATAATGCCAATCATCTCCATTAATTCTGTACAATCCACATTTAATACATCATGTAAATTAAACAACAACAATCAAGATATTATGCCAGATTCATGGTACGCTATGATCGTGCCATACGAAAATATCTACTACATACCCGCGTTTAAAATTATGTTAGTATAATCGGAGGGTAGCCCCGACCGTACACGAACACAATTAATCAATTCAAATAAAAGTGTGACCTAGTTTATGTTCGTTCCGTCGGAGAGTAGCCCCGACCATGTACGAAGCACAATCCGCCACACAAATACTCCAATTTTAACGCTTTAGATTTAACCAACACGATCGGAGAGTAGCCCCGAACACGAATTAGTAAAATCTTAGTACTAAGCTACATTATAAAATTTTTAAATTATGTTAGTATAGTCGGAGGGTAGCCCCGACCGTATACGAACACAATCAATTAAAACACAAATGCGATTTAGTTTATGTCCGTTCCGTCGGAGAGTAGCCCCGACCATGTACGAAACACAATCCACCGCAAAGGTATTTAAAATGTCATTTAGATAAAAAAAAATACGCATTAACATGGAATCTGGAATATTTATCCTTTCTCTGTGTGAAGAGAATAAAATAACTCGTTTGGCATTACTATAGCACAGAATAAGCAAATTATTCTTATTATCAGGTTTAGAAATGCTCGTTAGTCGGGCTCAAGTCTAGCTATCCCCACCGAATTTACCACAGATTAGCCTATTAAACTTAACAAAATGGCGGCAAGAGACGGCATTACCAGTGTTGCCTTTTAAAAATATGAAAAACCTTCTAAAATCATGACACAACCATTTGGCTGCGACATTTATATACCCACACGGTAATTTTTTTATCACTTAAGGGATTATTCTACAATAATTTCTATAATTTTTCGACAATTTTTATAATCACAAGATCTTTATTATTTTGAAACACATCATAAAAGTATTCAAAGGTTTCTTTTTATTTTACAAAAAAGTACTTCAAACCTCAAACTTAAAAAAATGCGTTAATTTGCTTGAATAAACAAAACAGTAGGTAGGTACTCCATCGTTTGATATTATCATTTATTTATTTGACGAAAACACTAAAGCTCGGTATTTTTATAAAGCACACCATTTAGATTTGCACATTTTCCCCGTTAAATATGAAAAAATGGCTTGAAAGAGTGGGAAATATTAACATAATCTGCCACTTGCCGTCTCCGGGTGAATATTTCGTAAACAAAATTTACGAAGGGGTGGAACGAAGAATAATTGGTGTATCACTCACTGCATTAATTTTACTTAGGTTTGTGATGTACCTTTAGACTTAGAGAATTGAGGAAATGATCTATTTTTGAAGTGAAAAGAAGTTTTAGTTTAGCGGCGTTGTGCACTTTTTGTGATGCGTAAAAAATGTTAAACTCGCGTCAGGATCACGTGACCATCGAAAAACTGTTACAATGTCATTAGAAGACGAAGGCAAATTTCGCCACTGTTTCCAAAGTTGTGCTAGTTCAGGTTAGAAAACGGGCTTCATCGAAATGAGAAGACCTTAGTTCAAATCTAGTCCGTATTATTTTCTTTTTTAACCGACTTCTAAATCAAAAAGGAGGAGGTTCACTATTCGTCTGTATGTATGTTTTTTTTTTGTGTATGTCCGTCCACCGATTACTCAAAGACGGATGGACCGATTGAAATGATTGAAACGTTGTTACTTCAGGTTGGTTTCCAAGTTGGTCCCATTTTTTGAAATTTTGAAATCGGTTCAGTAGTTTTCAGGAAATCTTGAAAATACTGTCGTTTTCGTTACCACTTTATGTAAATTTAATACGTATCTTTAGGCATAACTCCTTTGTTTATAAACCGATTTAGATGATTCTTGTTTTGTTAAAAAGGGGATAACTCAAGGTATTTTAACCGACTTCAAAAAAGGAGGAGGAGTTTTCAATTTGATCAGATACCTATTTACCAGAATACAAGTAAATTGCCTGCACAATGCACTAAAAAGAATGAAATAAAAAATATTAAAAAAAAACCGTCTTCAAAAGAATCACATCCAAAAAGTAAGAAATAATTCCTCACCAAATAAATAACGTAAGTACTTTGAAGTCGGGCGGGTTTTAACAAAAACAACAAAAAATCGTACATGTTTCACGCCCGACTTCAAAGTACTTACGTTATTTATTTGGTGAGGAATTATTTTGACAATTTTTTTTGTGAAAAGTCTAGGGAGCCCTTTTCTCTTCTGCCGGCACCCCCGGAGTGCAACGGGGTAGCACTTATCCTTCTTCACACCAGATGTTAAGTGGTGATAAGGCTAAAGGTTAAAGTGTACTACTCCCGGAAATACACAATAATGCTGAAAACATAATTGTTATAGCGTAAGAATCAGATGGTGGTAGCTAGCCAAGCGTATTAAGTACAAGTCACTGAAATCGAACCCGGGACTTCTGGTTCTGATACCGGTGGTCATCATTTCAGCCGTACGACGCCCACTGCTGGGCATAGGCCTCCCCCAAGGATCTCCACAACGATCGGTCCTGCGCTGCCCGCATCCAGCGGCTTCCCGCGACCTTGACCAGATCGTCGGTCCACCTTGTAGGGGGGCCTGCCCACGGAACGTCGTCCGGTTCGCGGATACCGGTGGTGTGTACCACTAAACTGTAAAAATAAATAATTTTCTTTTCGTTCTTTCTTTCTTTCACTAGACCACCGTTATCATTATTATTATGAATTTTATTAAATCTTAAAATAGAAAATCTATTTGTAGGGTAATGATTTTTCACCGCATTTGCTAAAGATAGGCGCTTCTTGAAAATAACAGCAATTTACAAAAATGCAACAACGACGTTGGCGAGTGGCGAGGCGACATATTGCTTGGCATCAGCTTGGCATAGAGCATAGAGCTGACAAGGTCTTCTAGTAGAAGGCGAAGATAATTAATATTTAATTATATGAATTATTTAAAATAAAATATGACATTCGTTGAAAATTGTGTAATTATTTTAAGTAAATAAACTAAGTTAATACATCAATGTATTGTTGTCATCTCATCTCAAGCTCAGAAGGATAAACAAAAAAATCAAATTGTTAAATTTAATTCAACATTGCATGAATCTCCCAAAGATTCAATTTAAATTAATTCAACCCCATACACCCTAATAAACAACCATGGGACATCGTATTCCGCTATTTGTCAAACTGAGTTCCGCCTATATTAAATACTTTAAACTGGGCTTCGATGTCTTTGAGAAGGCATTTAAAACCCTTTAAAATTAAAATATTGGTCCCTTTTACTTTGAAGATTAGAAGCGATTAGTTGCCCCTTGTCAAGGTAAAGAAGTTCAAAACAGTTGATACACAAAGATGATGGTCAAAAACGCTTACTTTCGGATAGTAATGTCAAAACCCCATACTAGTTTTACATTTGTATCTGATGTTGTGGAGATCCTTGGGGGAGGCCTATGCCTAGCAGTGGGCGTCGTTCGGTTGACATGATGATGATGATGATGATCCGAGAGTTAGCGTTATTCTTGGAATAAAAATTTGGTGAAATCCAGCCTAAAGGATATTTGTTAGCCTGTCGTTTAGTTTAATTCAGTTTTTTTGCGAAAAGTAGACATTTTTAGCAATAGGACTCCATAAAATTAAGCGACAAGCTAGAAAATATAGATGAAGCAATAGAAAGTACCACAAAGCTTCTTTGGAGTGCACTGCAGAGAGATAATTTAGAATAATTTCGTCTTTATCTAAGCACTATGTTTTTTTTTTCAAAGGTGGCGCTAGTGTGCAGACTTAAGGAACATGAAAAAAAGCTGAATTGGTTCAGCCGTTCCTGAGTTTTGCGCTAAGCAACATTCATTTTTATTTAAATAGAAGATATACCACAAAAAGCGTAGGTAGCTAGCTTACACTATGCAAATTTTATTTAAAAAACCCATAAACTTTTTCTATTTTTAACCTATACATTGGTGTCACTGATGACATGTTGCTTTCAGTACACCAAATCTTAACAATCTATCAAGAACGTTCCCTGGCCAACATTGGAACATTAATAGTCGATTACTTAACCCCAAATCAGAGGACGAGTTTTTACGCCGATTCCTAACCGTAACGACTTGGGCAAAGTAGTAAATTCGGATAACCAGGCAAGTTTGACCTTTACACCCTTAAGGATTAAGTGTAGTTTTTAAAAGATACAGAGGCCTGTTCAGAATGGTCGATTCTACTGCCGCCAGAGTAACTTGACCTGTTAGAAAAGGAAAGTTCTGATCTATGTAGAGCAATAAAAGGGTCAAGAATTATTAGAGGCGATTGTTATTGAGGGTCGACAGAAGTGCCTGGATTTGTCCTTTTCTTACAGTGTCATGGAGTGTCATTAAATAAACCACTCTGGTAGAAAATCCTTCTTCAATCCCTCATGGTTAAGGAATTGGTGTAAGAAAGTTAAGTTAAGTGGTGGTTTTGTATGAGGAATTTCGGCAGCTTCAATCTACTGCAACAAACTAATAACTGTCATCACAAATATTGTAAAATATTCAACAAAAAAACAATCTTATTCATACCTATGCATTTATACTTGTTTGTTGAAATTAAATTCTACTTTTTTTAAGCATTATTGGTTAAGCTTGTCATTTATACACACTAATCTTCGATCAACAGTACTATTGTTTATCGAAGACAATAATACAACTATCTATAGATATATATAAAATGAAATGCTGTTTGTTAATCTCGCTGAAATCCAGAAGCGGCTTGACCGATTTAGCTAATATTTAAATATTTGTGGAAGTTCAGGGAAGGTTTAAACGGTGAGAAACACAAATATAATAAGTAACGGAAAAAACTTAAAGAGTCAGAGGTGATACAAAGTTTACCGGGTCCACTAGTTCTGAATAGAGAGCAACCTTTCCTGCTCACTGCTTTCCGAGCCTCTCTCCGGCCATGGTTTTTCATGGACGACCTGGAAGTCCTTAAGGGCAGGATCTTCGAAATTATCGAATTTAACCTATTTTTGATTCAAAAGTACCTAAACAATAAAATGTTCATTATTTTGAGTAGATATAAATATATGTTAAAATTTTGATAAACGATCTTGATTATTTTGCAGCTAAATATACGATATTCGTATCTTCAGTCGACTATAAAAATTATCAAAGACAAAGAAAATTTTCATATTTTTTATATTTTTTTGGATTTTATACTTAGATTATTAATCTCTTATTCACATAAATACATAGAAAAATAGGTAATGACATATACAAAATTATTCTCAGGCTACTTTTTACAAAAAGTGAATTTATCCTCAAAATATCAACAAAAACATTGAAAAAATGAAAAAGTGTGGTTATTTTTATTACTCTTCACACATAAAGAAAAAGACAAAGACAAAGTTTTTGGAAGATCTTGCCCTTAAATAGGACTGGGGATTTTCGGGTCAAACGACGGCCTACCTATCGTCATCAATTCATTATGCCCTGCGTATGCTAACACCTGCACGCGGGTTGATCTCATGGCGGCAACTGATATTTTTTATTCATTTACCTATTTAATTTAGGATAAACAATATAAAAAGCAAATTTACAAACAAACCTTAGTTAGTACCATAACTAAATATAATGTATGTGAGTAATAGTGCACACAAGCGACGGATTAACTTGTTTAAGATAAAGTTTTAATCAAGAAACTACAATTAAATTGCTGATATATTAGTTATAAAATTCAAAAGAAGTATAGTACAGTGTTTATATAAAATCATGCATTACATAAACAACCAATTCGCCTACTTTCCTTCTAAAAACATTAAGTGAATTTGACAAAAATATCCACCTCAGTGAGTGACTTGTTATACAGGGTGTTTTTCTATAAGTGCAATACCTCTTAGGTGGTGATTGTGCTCATGAATATGAACAACTTTTACTATGGGGCCATCTTTGCAACTCAACAAAAAAAAACAGCTATTTCATACAATTTGTTAATACCTACCTGACCAGAATGTATGGAACACCTGATTTTTTTTGTGAAGTTGCCTTATAGTAAAAGTTGTTCATATTCATGAGTACAATCACCACCTAAGAGGTATTGCACTTATAGAAAAACACCCTGTATAAACTACATAAACTACATTTAAGGTGCAAAGTGGCTGAATTCTGGGCTAGGTTAGAGAGCTTGTACACACTGGACGCTCGGCGTTGCGTTTGGCAAGCGTAGCGCACACACACAGCGCTTTGCATGGCGTACGACGAGCGTTGCTAAGGTGAGTACACTTCCTGGTTTAGTTCGGATATGGATTCCGAAGTGATTACTTTGTGTGTGGCTCCTCTACAATCAGAACATAAAACCAAAGACGACGATGGGCAAAAAAATAACATTAGATGCACCTAACACTAAGATACAAAATAGACTGACGCATGGAATGTTTGTTACATCGTATTAAAAAATGGCTATATAGAATTTATATAAAATCATTTGATGAATTTCTGCACAAGCTGACATTACGGGTGATTAAAAAAATAGACAGTCCAATTCTCTAAAATTTTCCACAACGTGTGTCCACTCAACACGAAAGCGCGCGATCACATGTACAGTCCAAAAGCGGCCCATGTATTTGAGAGCGCTCGGCTAACGCCAAAACTAACAACGCGCGTAAAAAACTAAATATAAGTAAACACAACAGAAATCGCGTCTGTACAAGTGTCTGCCATCAAAACGCTAGTAAGAAGACTGAGTTTTACTAGTTATAAAGAACATTCCAGCATTCCAAATATAATCGAACAGATCTAATTTACTTATCGAAGTATAACAGTTATCGCGAACAATTTGCTAACAACGAAGTATGATATCAGTTCACAGAAACTATGTTCTAACTAGAAAATTAATATTGTTCTTAGAATAATTAGTAAAGTTCATTATTCCACGAACTGGCTAATAGTTAACTTATGACTATACACACTCCTTATACTTTTAACAATTAGGAAGAAAAGTTATTTTAATAGGAGCCCGTGGCACAGTGGTTCGTGCCTGCGATTGTTAAGGTTAAGCAACTTTCGCAATGGTCTATCACGGGATGGGTGACCAAAAACTTTTCACATCAAGCTAGACTAACAACTTAACGTGCCTTCCGAAGCATGGAGGCATGCTTCGGAAGGCACGTTAAGTCCGTTAGTCTCGACTACATTTTCTGTCGTCGTCATGGCCCATTCTAAGGAAGGAAGGACAGTGCCCCAGCAGTGGGGACATTAAATAGCGAATGATGATGATGATGAAATGTTAATCACTAGAGTATTATAAAGGGTGTCTCAAAAGTACGTATAGGATTTGAATTTCGCGCTATTTCCGAAATATTCAAGATGGTGGGTTGAAATTTGACATACGTCATTTTGACACATGTAAAATTAATCGTGGAGCGTTTCACAATAAAATAGCGCATAGAAGTTTTACAAATATTTAACGAAAATTCACAATCAATTACAAACACTCGTCGAAAGGTCGAAAAATCTCGTAATTTCAAGAAGAGGTTATGTCAAATGGTCACCGAGATCTTGCCATCTGATGCCACTGGATTCCTTTATTTGGGGCTACGTCAAAGATAAAGTCTATACCAATGATCCACAAAACATAGACAAAGTATTCGCCGAGTTATTGGTGAAATAAGTAGCGAAATGTGTGAAATTAGCAGCGAAATGAGTAAAAGTGTTATGAAAAACTTGCACACAGCAAAAATGCCCGTGGCGGCCATTTAGCAGATATTCTATTCAGTACAAGTCTCTGCTTTAAAATACAATAAAACTACGAAGAAATTCCAATCCATTCGCGTTTTATTGACACAAATCATCCTATACTTACTTTTGGGACACCCGTTATAAGCACTAGTGAATGCCAGCAACTTGTTCTGCACTTAAATCGTGCTTTGATCATCGCCTTAATTCCTGTGCTTCTTTTTAAGATGCTCTAAACAATACCAAAACCAGAATACTGGATTCTCTGTGCGCGCAATTAAAAACGCTTCTAAAAAATATGTGTCGTTGTAACTTTCCCTTACAGCAAAAAGAGAATAAAGTAAATAGTGCCTTTTGCACGTTCTACATCACAATATTATGCTTTAACTTGATTGAGATTTTAATAATTTAAACCAAACATTAACTTAACCTTAACTTAATAAAGCCTGTATTCGAATTAAACTAAAGCAATGTTAAGTAAATCAGAATGACAATAAAATCTACGTCTCCAACACCACCCAGAGCACAATAATGGCAGTTCAAAATAATCTCGGGTAATTCAATCTGAGTAGAGAATTCAAAATGGCTGACCGCAAATACTATTTCTCTGACTCCGCAGTTAGAATCTATACCTACTTACAGTTAGATTGTATAAACGCTGATTAAAAAGGGATTGTACTGTATTTTTATTGGTTTCTTGATTTGAATAATTTATACGAGTTTGCTTTAATAACTTTCATTTTTTAATCGTCATTAATTAAGACACAGAAATAAAACACTTCAATACGCGTTTTTCATTACCTTAATTATCTTTATTAATTTATTAAAATGAGAAAAGCTAAATGATCAAATTATATACAGGGTGTTAGGGGCGCCGTTGTAATAACTTTAACCATGACTTCAGACCATCATGCTGAACAACGTACAGCAAGTACGGAAATAAAAAAAAATACTACTTTTCATACTTTAGCAACTAATCGGGACATTTTGTATGGAGAGTCGAAATATTTTTTTCATTTGCGACAAAAAATTCTCGCTGTACCCTGTAGTAATGATCTAATTATCTGATAATAATTATGAGTAATGTTTATGTATTGTAATGTCTTACATGAAATTGTTACAAGATGAACAAAATTATTCAGAGATATGATGCTTGATGATCAATCCCCTCATTCGATAGCTGTCATAATATGACATCAACATGCAAGCCCTTATTCGATAACGGTCATATTATGACAATTACACAAGTTCGGATTTCAAGTCTGTTTTCTTGAACCAATTGATGTTTTGGAACGTGTGAGTAAGGCAGGATGGCTCTCTAATCTGTGCTTATTCATATAACTCAATGAGAACAGACTTCTTTTAAGAAATAAAACTGTCAAGCCGCGTTTTTCTCAATTACTTTTATTTTGCTTGAGTAATTGGACCTTATTGCTTTTCATTAAGGTTTATATTAAGTTTTATTGCGCCTTTAAAACACAAAAATTATAAAAATTAATTGCACCGCTAAATCATCATAGTTTTTAATGAAAGTACTATTAAATTGTAGATAATACTTCCAGGAATCCAACGATATACAACATGTGTGGTATATTTGGTGTGTAACTGTGGTTGCGTCGCGCATAAGTCCCTCGAGAAATATTCGCAACCGCGGTTGCGTCGCGCAGCAAGTAGGGTCCTAGATCGCGGCAGCTGTTTGCAAATGAGGGGAAGTGTTCCATAATGCTGAAGCTGTTATCTCATCTCTAGACTATTAGATATGAATAAATGAAAAGCATTTATTGACACGTCACAAAAAAAAGACATACAGGGAAAAAAATAAAAATATACAGGAAACTATGATTAATATAACAAAACAAAACTGAGAAAACAAAGAGACGTGGATCAGGACCCTACCTCAGCATAAGTTGTTGCAGGGTGAGAGGTCACCCCGCAACAACGCTGGTATTTTGGTAGGACTTGTAGTATAGTATGTGTAGTATATAATAGGTCTTTACATATGAAATTGCCGTTTTTTTCTTTTGTACATAAAACTTAACAATTTTTATAATATTAGAAATATATAATTTCTTTAATATTGCGTTACATTAAGACCGTATCGAGCAACTTTTGATAATTTAATAACCACGATATTTGATTATTTACATAGAAAAAACTTATTCCGAAAGTTACGACTATTTTTGTTTCCAGAATTTCGTACTTTATTAGTAGTAACTTAGTGAAAAAAAATTTTTTTCTCTTAACGAATGTGTCATTTAGTAGTTAAAATGTCCATAAATACGTGTGTAAAATTTTGTAAATTTACTTAATATTATTTGTTAAATAATAACAAAAACGTTAGTATGGAAAAAAAATAATTACAGAAATCTCCATACAAAACGGCAATTTCATAGGTAAAGACCTATTATAATAGGTAAGTACCATAATATGACGTAATCTCATAAGAGATAATCAGGGCCGGTAAATCCTACGGTTGTCATGGAGATGGTAAAGGTAAAAAAATAAGTGTGCTTTAAGTAATAAATTTAAACTTAGAGTGGAGCTCCCTCCCATCACACGGTCTGTATTCCCGAGTACTTATAACCCGATCACTTTCAAAGCATAGGTGAATAGGCACCTTCTGGGTTAGCTCGCTCCATGGTGGATCCTGTCTTAGCCCCCGGGCTGGATAAGATCAAGAGAGAGATCATTATAAGTAAGAAAAACGGTCAAGAGCGAGTCGGACTCGCGCACCGAGGGTTCCGTACCATCATAAATTTAAATAAATAAAACGTGAAAATGTTTTCATCGGCGAGGCTAAATTTGTCAGAGCATTTGCGGTGTTGAATATTGCAGTTTTAGGTCAACGCCAGCTTTTAGTCCTGTAGCCCGTGGACATTCAAATTACGAAAAAGGTTACCGTTTGTCTTCGTGAAATTATTATAGATTTCGCCATTGTATATACTATAAACGAAGTCTTAAAGATCGTAACTCGCCGTAACCATAATAGTGATAAGTTTAAAATCTCCAAATATGTTAGTTATTTACATTTCTAGGTTACCGCATTGTTTCGCTATTGTCATGTTGTACAGCTTTGTCCAATTACCATACGTAATAGTAAGACTATGGAAAGTTGCCAAACACAAATTTAAGACCAGATGTAGTCCGACCATTTTGATCATAATTTACATTTTTGAGTTACCATCTAAAATTTATACATCTGTTAGTAGGCCCTCTGAACAAACCATATACTTATTTTAAGACTGTTTCTGTGGCCGGTTTAGATTTTAAGACTCATTTGGTCCATGAAGAAGAAATGCGAAAATGGCGTAAGTAAAAGCGCATTGAGTAAATTTACTTCTGCAAAACATAATGGAAGACTTAAAACTTGAAGGACAATGAAATCTGGTAACTGCCCCCCTGTCAGATTACTATAAATAAAGAGGAAATGCTAGTTCCTAATATTTTGTCTTGTTTGTTATGTCAGCTCTCTCTCGGGGTGCGAGCTATATAGATATCCTCCACGCGTGCTCACCTGCTGTTCGTCCCACTCTATGTTCACATACGCTGGGAAGAACAGTAGGAGGGACGGTGCACCCTGGGCGCCACTGTAAGTAATTTTCTTGATTGTAAGTAATTACTTACAGTGGTGGCAGATAATCTAGCGAAACCCAATCCAAGGTGTCAGACGTACCGTCGCCGAGGGATGCGTGGCCAAGGGGGAGCTTGGTTCCGAACGGTGTCTCCCCAGGGAGATGGCAATCCTGGATCAGTAATTTCGCCTTACTGGAGCAATCGGAGCTCTGCTCGAGTGGACCTGTTCTAACGCCTAGCAAAGTGGCAAGTTGTACTCTTTGGTATTCTGTATAACTTGCCGCAGCGTATGAATGTGTTTTTTGGTGCTATAGCCTCTCCGGAACCCGGCTTGTTCTGGAGGTTGGAAGTCGTCGAACCTGCGAGTGAGACGATTCGTAATGACTCTCGAAAGCAACTTATAGATATGGCTCAGAAGCGAGATGGTTCTGTATTTCTTCAAGAGAGTCTTATCACCCTTCCTGAAAAACGCTTCTGCCCCATGCCTTTGGCGTTTTGCCCTCGAGGATGACTGAATTGAAAAGCTTCTAGAAGACTTTAAGTATCGGCTTTCCGCCCGCTCTCAGAAGCTCTGCTGGGATTCTGTAATCGCCCGCCGCCTTGTTGTTTTTTAGCTGCTTGAGAGCACTTGTTTTGAATATGAGCCGGTATTGTTCGGAACGTGGCTTTTATCAGCCGCGATCTTTCAAGCTTAACGTTGACTTTCAATGTGCCTCTGACCATGCGGTGACCGCTTCCCGTCTTGGCAGCGCGCGCTGCCCATCTCGTAATGTCAATTTTCCCTCTGTCGCCTCTTAAAACACCCACGAGAAGAGAGGGGGTAGTGCTATTCTTTTTATGTGCCGGCACTACACAGCGCACTAGAAATCTAACCTATTGTTTACGTAACAAAATAATTCTCACATACCACACATTCATACGCTGCGGCAAGTTATACAGAATACTAAAGAGTACAACTTGCCACTTTGCTAGGCTTTAGAACAGGTCCACTCGAGCAGAGCTCCGATTGCTTCAGTAAGGCGAAATTACTGATCCAGGATTGCCATCTCCCTGGGGAGACACCGTTCGGAACCAAGCTCCCCCTTGGCCACGCATCCCTCGGCGACGGTACGTCTGACACCTTGGATTGGGTTTCGCTAGATTATCTGCCACCACTGTAAGTAATTACTTACAATCAAGAAAATTACTTACAGTGGCGCCCAGGGTGCACCGTCCCTCCTACTGTTCTTCCCAGCGTATGCGAACATAGAGTGGGACGAACAGCAGGTGAGCACGCGTGGAGGATATCTAGCTCGCACCCCGAGAGAGAGCTGACATAACAAACAAGACAAAATATTAGGAACTAGCATTTCCTCTTTATTTATAGTAATCTGACAGGGGGGCAGTTACCAGATTTCATTGTCCTTCAAGTTTTAAGTCTTCCATTATGTTTTGCAGAAGTAAATTTACTCAATGCGCTTTTACTTACGCCATTTTCGCATTTCTTCTTCATGGACCAAATGAGTCTTAAAATCTAAACCGGCCACAGAAACAGTCTTAAAATAAGTATATGGTTTGTTCAGAGGGCCTACTAACAGATGTATAAATTTTAAATGGTAACTCAAAAATGTAAATTATGATCAAAATGGTCGGACTACATCTGGTCTTAAATTTGTGTTTGGCAACTTTCCATAGTCTTACTATTACGTATGGTAATTGGACAAAGCTGTACAACATGACAATAGCGAAACAATGCGGTAACCTAGAAATGTAAATAACTAACATATTTGGAGATTTTAAACTTATCACTATTATGGTTACGGCGAGTTACGATCTTTAAGACTTCGCTTATAGCATATACAATGGCGAAATCTATAACAATTTCACGAAGATAAACGGTAACCTTTTTCGTAATTTGAATGTCCACGGGCTACAGGTCTATTTTGACCGATAGGTAGTGGAACTTTGATGATTTCTGAAAAAGTTTACTATTTAGAGACATCGTTTTATTTTTCCTGTAATCTTTACATAAACATATTACATAAAATAATTTCAGATTTTTCTCTATGCAAACTTCGGAGATAAGGGGGGGTGGAACCGTATTTTTTTCATATTTTATCAAAAGTCGAAAACTAAAAAGTCGAAAGGCTTAAGCAAAAAAGAAAAAAAAAGATTGATAAGGTGCAAGCAGCGCTCTTTCATATGATACCCCATATGCCGTAGTAACACCACTTTTTAAACCACCAACCACCAAATTTTTAAAACCCCCTTTCAGTCTCTGTTGCAAAATAAAATATATATATTTTAATTTCTCTCTTATTTGCAAAAAAATGGGCAAACGTAATCTAAAACTATTTATTTATTTAATAAACTTTATTGTACAATTACATCAAGTAGAGTACAAAAGGCGGGCTTAACGCTAAAAGCATTCTCTACCAGCCAACCTTTGGGAAAAACGAAACAAGCGAAGGCGGTACAAATAAAAAAATTAAAAATTCTGATTTAAAAATGAATACAATTGCCTAATATAAAAAAATACTATAACATATAATACTTATATACATACATACATATTATATACATGAAAATTATATTTTACATACATACAAATAATTATAATATATACATAAATAATACACAGTGAACACAGAAAGGAATGATGACTGGTATGATATTCCACTTCATGTGAGTAATCCTTCGAGAAGAACAGCGCGAGCATTCTTTTTGAAGGAGAACTTGCTTAGAGATCTCCTAATAGAGTCTGGGAGACCATTCCAAAGACGGATAGCTTGCTGTGAGAAGGAATCGGACATATAGCCGGAGTGGAAGAGAGGGGTAGAGAGAGCTAAACAATCGGAAGAGCGGAGTTGACGGTCATGAGAATCGCAGAGGTATGAGAACTTGCATTTCAAGTAATCAGGTGAAAAAGGATTATTTAAAATAGACAATAGAGAATTAAAATAGACTATTCCAAATTTCAAGTTGATAGCATTAGTAGTTCTCGAGATGTCCAGCTGTGGCAGACAAAAAAAGTCGCACCATAAGGGTTCCTTTTTACCATTTTGGTTCGGAACCCTAAAAAGACCTCTTAGAGATAGCAGTAGCTTTAAAACCGGTGCGTTCGTCAAAAGGAATAATAAATTTAAAATCGTGCAATCCATTTCAGTAAGTACCTATACAAAAATATCAATCAACCCCTATCCCACCCACACTTTAACATTATTTAACAGCTCGCTAAATCTTTGGAGAGCGTCAGTAAAATTTTCATAACAATTGCTGTTAAAATCTATTTTCCTCAGCTTTATATCGTGGAAGTAACAATTTGTCGCCAGTCAACGTCGCAGACAATAGCTCATTGTGAAGGGCGACGTCCCAGCAATGTATTGAGTTAGTCTGCAGTTTAGTCTAGACTTTAGTGTTGTGCTACTTTTGCTTGGTATCTCCAGAAATACCATTAGGCTTACGTCAATGGCCCGCTTACTTAAAAGCCAAAAAAAAATCGAACTAGGTGTTTTTGTTGATCGAAGGATAATTTATTATTAATTATTTCATACAAATTGTCAATTTGTATTGTAGAGTAAAATTTCACCGAACCACGGAACGGCTAGAGCGCGCCCCGGAGTGCGCTCGAGTGCACTCGATCGAAGCGACGGAACGCACGCCAGGGGGCCGATTCTCAGGCAATCGAGAAAAGTTCACATTTATAAGCTCGAAATTCAAATATTTTTAGAAAATAACACAGTTTGTGTGTTTTCAGAATTTCACAATCGAAAAAGTTCGAACGAAAACCAGTCGAACGCAACGAGTGATACAGACCAATCGATGTTCGTATACGAACTTAGCTGTCAAAATGAATTTGTTGACATGTGGGACAGATTAGTTTGTTTGAAACGTTCTAACTTTTTAATAGAAACCACAAACAAAATGTTCGACATACGAATTACCACACTGAAAAAGTTCGAATGCCTGAGAATCGGGCCCCTGGTACTTTAATTCAACGTAAAACAAAACTTCGTTATACCACTCTCCGGGCATGAAAGAAATGAGTGGAAGCGGGCGGGGCTAACGAAGTTTCGTTATTCAGCTAAATTAAAGTACTGGTCTAACTGGTATCCTATAGCCTACGCCATTCCACAGAATATAGAATAGTACTAAACTATTCGCGAAGACTTTGTATTATGTGACATGTATAGGATATTAGTACCTACAGTTTGTTTTATCACACGAGCGCGGGTGAGCCACGCTTGTGTGTGTAGAAGGCAGCCTCCTTTTATCATAAAAACTGTCTGTCAAACCATGTAAGACCGTGTGTATATGTCGCAGTTGGATGGTTGAATCCGCCGGATGGTTAAGTATGGCAGCATGTACCCCTCGGAAGTCCTGTAGAACACGTGATAGGTTAGAAATTTAAGGCGATCGCGAAGCGCAGCGAAACGATCGTCTTAAATTTCGTGTTTTTTTTTTTGTGGCACCGTCAACGTATGGGAAGATAAAATAGCTTACGGAAAAAATGATCGGCCTAAGCGTTTAATTAAATGGCGGATTTAACCATTGGCTGCGACATATACATGGGTGCACACAACAAAAGGCGGACCGCGCTCTTGAGATAAAACTACTGCAGCGTAATGTCAACAACTGGAGGATCGCGGTCAACGTGGGCAAAACCACCGCGATCCTCATAGGGGCGCAGAGGAAAATGCCCCCAAAACTAAAATTAAAAGGGCAAGAGATTACCTGGCAGCCGGTCATCAAATACCTAGGCTGCCAAATTGACAGGCAATTCAGCATGGCCAAACAGGTGGACCATGCGACGTCGTCGGCCAAGACAGCCAGGGCCATGTTACGCCCGGTCCTCCAATCAAAACTGCCACTTAAGACAAAAACGGCCGTCTACAAAACTTACATTCGGGCGCGGCTCACTTATGCCGCCCCAGCATGGTTTGCTTTATGTTCACAGGCGCAGCGTGACCGACTCCAGGCCCAGCAGAACGTGTCGCTCCGCGTCCTCACTCGGGCGGGACGATACGTTCGAAATGCCGTCATCGCAAGAGACCTGGGCGTCAAGTCCGTGCAGGACTTCACGGGCCGACTGGCGCGGCGCATGTTCGACCGCGCCGACCAAGGCCCCCATCCACACCTACAGGGAATTGCGCCAAAAACCTCAACACCTCAGCCAGCTCATATACCAGACGGCATACAAGCTCCTTCCCCAGAAAAGACCAGAGCCAGAGCAAGGAAACGGGCGCTGCCCCACGACATCGTGCCTCCCTCATCTCCCCAGCCCACCACTTCCATTCCTCAAATCCCTCAACACCCCCCGAACTAATTATAGCCCCTACCCCGTTGCATAAGCCGTGGCCCGTTCGCAGGCGCTCGCTGGGCCTCCCCCACTATGGGGGTCTCACCTGGTGCGGCAGACCGCGCAGAGGGCCGCGCAGCAACCTCCGGCGGGGGCACTCTATTCGTCAAAGACGGCCGCTCACAGCGGCATCCAACCACCATGGGGCAGTGGCCCCTAGAGATGACGCCCGGGGAAGGAGCAAAGGCTCGAACCCGTTCCAGCCAAGGCTGAAGAAAACCCGATGGGCTCGAGTCAATACAAAGACTCAGATTAGAAAATAGTATCTAAGTAAGTAATAATTAATAATAATTTAGACAAAATATGAATAAGAAAGGTCTTCCCTCTATCAATTGTTGTGCCTAGCAAGGCCCGTAATTGTACTTACGATTTTATGTAACACCTTTTAAACACTATTATGGAATGCAATAAAGATATTGAGTATTGAGTATTCACAAAATTGTTATTGTGGATACTACTTTTTGAATGTGCGTCTCATCACTTCGATGTTTTTTTTACAGTTTTATTGGTGGATGCAAAAGTAATTGGCAGTTGTCGAAGAGAACAATGAAGTAAAAAATGTCGATTCAGATTTATGAAAAATACTACCCGTAAAAATATCGCGAAACGAGCTGACTGCATTGTTTAAAAAATAACAAAAAATTTCATGACATTGTTGTTTTACACATTCAATGTGCATTGTATCAACAATACAATTTCTTGTCTCTGACTTTAAGCGCTTTTGTTTTTGATTATTAGAACAATACATGCAGTTTACATAAGAAAAATAATGATATAATTTAATAAAATATAACGTATGTAGGTAACCCTCTATATTTTTACCCACGACGGAACGGAGGCGGTATATGCGTTTGGGGTTAGAGGTTGTTTGTGTGTTTGTATGTATGTCTGTTACCATTTATCTCAATGCGGTTATGGTATATTTGATTTGATTGGTACATGTTCTTAGTTTTGAATTATAATATTATTCACTGCGACACCCTATAACTTTTAAAGCTAGAGTGAATAGGCTGCTTCTGGGTAAGCTCGCTTCATCTTAGGCATGAGCAAGCACATAAAACATAAAAATACATGGAATTATTTCATGATACCTGAAGGGAAAGTACCTACTTGAAATAAAGGAGATAGCAAATTTCACACAAAGGTTTTCTTTCTGTGAAAATTCATTTATCTTTAAAATGAAAGAAAACTTCTTTCAAAGATTTTTTTATGTAAGTTTGCCATATCCAAGTAATAAACCGGCTAAAATTCGAAGAAGCAAACAATCTGTACTTTAATGATATCAATCGATACAATAACTGATGAGGATTAAAAATGTGATAAATTAAATGAAAGGAAATCAATGAAAATATCATGGACTCGATGTCGAGCCGATGTGTAATTTTGTATGGAAAAGGTGAATTATCAAAAAAATCTGTGAATGTAGTTTTCATGTAGTTTTCTTTCTTGTCATTCTTGTCAAAAATAAAGCAGTGTTTCCTTTGAATGAAATTTGCTATCTCCATTATTTTGAATATTTCCCTACAGGTATCATGAAATAATTCCAGCTTGTGTATGTTTATAAGTGTCATAAATTATACACATCAACATAATAAATGTTAATAAGTACATTAGTCATAGACTGTTTTTTTTTAATCCACAACGGGGTAGCACTTAGCCTTCATCAGCTGGTGGTGGTGATAAGGCTGAAGGTGGAAGCGCACTACTCCCGGAATCCTCAGTCACTGAGGAACTGGCAAATACTAGCGCCCATCTCGACATAAATAAAATCATTTACATGAAAGAATTTGAATAACAAAAGTGCCCGTGTTTTGTTTTTTCTTCTTACGCCCGAATTCTCGAACGCAAATCATCTTTGGGAGCGTCTCAAACATCATGGCATCTCTTTCATACGTTTGACATTTAAAGTGACAGGGCGATGTTTGAGACGCTCCCAAAGATAAGTAGCGTACGAGTATTCGGGCATTAGTGTATTGAAAATGAAGTATTAGAAAAAACTATCCATTCTAATCTATTTGTAATGCTTACATTTTTATATTTTCAATAATAAAAATTGCATTGTGAATGCAAAAAAAGCAAAAATAGGTATATTGTAATATTATAGAGAGGAAAGACTTGATTGTTTGTTTGCATCGAATAGGCTCCGAAACTACTAGACCGATTCAGGAAAATTTTACACCATTAGAAAGCTACATACTTCACGAGTGACATTGGCTACATTTTATCTCGATATTCCCACGGGAACGGGTACCACGCGGGTGAAACCGCGAGGATCCTCTAGTATTGTAATAAAATTGGTGTATTTGGACCAAATTTCACGAAAAGGTGTACTTGGTGGCTTAGGCGTGCAAAGTTTGCCGAAAGACGAGCAGCAACTATAAATAAAGACAGAATAATTAAATTATCCCCGTCTTAGTCTAAGTAATTAGTTCCAAGCTATAAAAACTCTAGTATTCTGACCAACCATTTCAGTCTAGTTCATTGTTATTTCAACCACGAGCACATTGGATCTAATTAATTTAGGTTTGGATAAATTGAATATTCAGGAGACTAGCTCACTGTAAATTGATTTCAGAATTCAAATGTTTTAATTGCTGTAAATTTAAACAATAATAATAACAGACCAACGAAATGCCTTGTAATTAATTTAAACAATTTCTAACTAAAATCTAGGTACTTACTTTGTATGTTTAGTAACTATTGTCCGAATACTCGAACGCTACTTAACGTTGGGAGCGTCTCAAGCATTGTCGCCCTGTCGCTTTAAATGTCAAACGTTTGAAAGAGATGCTATGATGTTTGAGACGCTCCCGAATTTGATTTGCGTTCGAGAATTCGGGCGTATGTAACTTACATAAATAAGTTTGTGTTTTTTTAAACTTATTGAAATTCTACTTTCCCTTACGTACTATAACCAGAGATCATTTTGTATCTGTAACCCAAAAAGTCTCCAATTGCTCAGTGGTTGAGGTGTGATGAAGTAACCGTGACAGTGTTTTATTATACACCTCTATTACAAATATTTTTAGGGATGCTAGTGTCCATCAATACGAAAAATTTCTACTACAGCTGTTCCATACATTTCAGTCGAGTCGATGTTGTACTTTTGTATGGAACAGCTGATTTTTTCGTGATTCGGTGGATGGCCCATAGTAAAATTTTTCCGTATTGATGGACACTATCATACCCTAAAATCTTTGTACTAATTAAAATTTAGTGGGGTATTAAATACAATTTTTGGAGTTACAGCTACCTAGACAATTTTATTTCTAAGTCTTCGATTACTAACGTTTTAGATAAATAAATAATATTTTAAGAAAGGTTTAAAATGCTAAGTTACCAACGCATTCCATAATGTTGTAATATTTTAAAACATTCAAAAGATTTGCGTTAGTACTAAATGGGCGTTTTTAACATAATAAAATATATTATTATGTTAAAAACGGTTTTCAAATATAAAGGTGCATACTTTCATACAATACATTTGAGTAGCAAAAGCCAGCCCACGTACCGGTATCGAGTGACATTTTTCATATAAACTCGGGTCTGCGTTCATAACTCGGGGCGTTTGGACGTCGTCGGCGCGTGACGTCATTAAGGCGCGCGTGAGCGACGCTCTCTGCTCGGTGACGGGGTAATCGTGATGTACTCACTATGGAAATGGTACTGTCGGCAGAATATCCGCGGATACAAATGTTGAGGGCAACCTATGAACTGAAGACAATAGAAGGAAATTGTAATTAGATATGTATAAATAGTACTTTTTATTCGGTTTTTTTTAATAAAAATCACTTCAAAAACAGCATTGCTTGGTATAACTATAAAAAGTACCTACCGTACATTTGCCTAGCCAAAGTCTCCACACGTACCGGTATCGAGTGACATTTTTCACATAAACTCGGGTCTGCGTACTCGGGTCGTTTGGACGTCTCGGCGCGTGACGTCATTAAGGCGCGCGTGAGCGATGATCTCTGCTCGGTGACGGGGTAATCATTATGAACTCACCATGGAAATGGTACTGTCGGTAGCATGTCACTGCTGACAAATGTACCTTGGCACTATAAAAAAAATGTAGTTGGCAATTAAAATACTGAATGGTGATATTTACAAAAGAACTAGCTTTCCGCTCGCGGCTTCGCCCGCGTGGACTACACGACGTTATCCCGCAGGAATGTGATATTTTTCCGGGATAAAAAGTAGCCTATGTTCCTCTCCAGACTACAAAGTATCTGTGTCCCAAATTTCAGCCCAATCCGTTCAGCCGTTGTGGCGTGATTGAGTAACAAACATACAAACATACAAACATACAAACATCCAAACATCCAAACATCTAAACATCCAAACATCTTAACTTTCACATTTATAATATTAGTAGGAAGTAGGATAATTGTATTTCTTAGAAAAATCAGTAATAGATCTTGATTCCCCACTGTGATATTGCCGCTAGTTATCTATTTTATCCCGATATTCCCACGGGAACGGGTACCACGCGGGTAAAACCACGAGGGTCCGCTAGTGCGGTAATACTTTTAACACAACTCTGATAACTAATGCATTTTCTTCGTTGCTCTACTTGAGTGTTGATTCTGTCATCAAATTAATTCTTCCTAACGCAGGCCTTAAACCTTAAGGCTGCGATTCCCCAAAATAGGGTATTTTAAATTATGGATTACTCGCAAATCACAAGTACTTAAAACTTGGAAAAATAATATGTTATTTTACTGTTATTTATCTAGTGCTTCCGGCCGTTTTTTTCGATTGGTGATATTTTACTGTGTCAAATAAAATCCCAAACATACATCTAATCGTAATCCAAATATCGTATTACTTGCAGTATACATGGTTTTAGTTAATGAAAAATATACGAAAATGATTGTCTTTGATTAGCCGATGAATTCCGGCCGTTATAATTTTAATTTTTTTATTAGTTAATTTTTAATTGAATTTTAAGTGATTTTCTATTCGCGGGGCGCTCGCGAGTTCAATGTTCACTGCCGGCTGCCGCTGCGTTCGCGTGAAGTGTATCGAGCGCGGCCGAGCAAGCGTTAGCGTGCCTATTTCGGTCGGGAATCCTCGCCTTAAAAGGAAGCTCCAACCCATTGTTTCTAATGTGACATTGTTTGGTAGTAAATGATTTTTCTTTACTTTTTTTTTCATGGTAGATAAATCCTCTCAATGCGACTGGCGCACCGAAAGCAGAAACCAAAACCAAATTTAGTTGCCATCAGCTATTAGTTCCATCCCCCTGTCACATTAAAGGACAATCGTATGAAAGAGATGGTATGATTTTTGAGACACTCCTATAGCCGAGTACGTTCGAATATTCAGGCGTTAGTGGTGTAAGCAACATAATTTATTAAAAACCAAATAGTTCACACCAGTGTCTCTCAAAGTGGGCGATACGCCCCATAGTGTACTTACACCAGCCAGTCGCACTGGTGTAGGTGGGTAAGGTGGGTAAGGATCCACATCTGTGGTCCCTGCAGGCGTACAGAAAAAATAAATAATAATGCACACCACACTCTTCCACTTACATGAAAGACTCCAAGCGTAGTCACTAAAATTGTCATTTCCGTGAATTAATAATTTATTAATTTCAGACGTTTAGTATCCGTCTAGTAGATATAGTTTCTGTTTTTAGACAAGTAAGTCTAGTACAATAATAAATCTCAAGATGTTCTCACCCCGGGTGGGAGACCTGGAGTCCTGAAATACAGGAGTGTCCTAGTTTAGACTCCAGTCCATCCAAATAATATAAGTATGCTTAGTACTAGAATTAAATTAAAACTGTGTACCTACATAATACTTATGTAGGTATATTTTGGTGGAAATAAATCATTTTTTCATTTTTCATTTTCATTTTCATTAAAAGAATCCAAAGTAAATATTGAACCTATGAACAATAAAGTTTTGATAAAAAATTAAGAACAAATCGAGTCCATAGAATGAAACTGTTAGTTTTTATGATGTGGTGAAGTTCAATGTAAGTAGCGGCGCCCGAAGTAGGCTATACAGAAAAGTTTGGGAACCTCTTGCTCCCACGGATGCAACCACGCTTGATCTTACAAAATCACACCGTTAAACTTTGAAACTTATCCAAACTGCCAAATAGTTTGTAAGTCTCAAAGCCGAAATCAATTCATGAGACGTAGAACAACGCAGTGCGATTTAACTGTCGTTAGGATAATAGCTTGATTGAAGTTGGAATGCAAAGCCAAGCCTAATTAGTGAACTAGTTTCAACGAACACGGTGGAAATGATTCGAGCGGCGCGTTTAGTGAATAGGCCCCTTTTTGAGTGCAGGTTGTATGCGGAATGTATCTTTTTGAATAGAATTTAGCGATAAACAGATTTCTTTTCATTATTTTTTATTTTAATTTTTTTTTAAGTTAGCGCTGCAAAGGTTGATAGAAGAGTCTTTTTAAAAGTGTCGATGCACACCGTGTTTTTGTGTAGAGCCGCGCGTTTCTAGTGACACAGGCGATACGAGTTTGACGAGCATAATAAAATTATTTGCAAAGGTCTGTGGAGCCCGTGGCGAAGTGATTACCGCGCTCGGTCCGCGATCGTTGAGGTTAAGCAACTTTCGCAATGGTCGGTCACGGGATGGGTGACCAAAAACTTTTCATCCCGAACTTCTTCCTGCCTCGTAAGGCATATTAAGCCGTTGGTCCCGGCTGCGTTTGCAGTCGTTAATACCCACCCACCCCGGAGGATTGGGTTCGAATCCCGCCTGAAAACTACTTACACATTTTTTCTATAGGTCCTATAATACTATAATTCTATAACTCAACTTCGTTATACGCGTCTCACTCTCCGAGCTTGGCAATTATTGGCATGACATATTCTTCAATTGTTTCTGCGGTCGTGAATTCTAGCCTTAATCAAAACACCTGAATACAAATAGTATTTACTGAAATATATAAGTTTTTAGTAAAAAATTCATTTTTATGGCAAGCTTCCTTGCTGACTGTACTTTAATATAGTATTGTCATCAGTACCCCGAGTGTAAGTTTTTATGTCAAGCAAACGCAAACTATTTCGATTACGTATTTATGTCAATTTGTATGAAAACTATAAAAGCGCGCTACTCGCCGCTAGAGGCGCTAATACAGTTTTCATACAAATTGACATAAATACGGAGTCGAAATAGTTTGCGTTTTTTGACATAAAAACTTACACTAGGGGCACAGTACCCCTAGTGTAAGTTTTTATGTCAAGCAAACGCAAACTATTTCGATTCCGTATTTATGTCAATTTGTATGAAAACTATGTAAGCGCGCTTCTCGCCGCTAGAGGCGCTAATACAGTTTTCATACAAATTGACATAAATACGGAATCGAAATAGTTTGCGTTTTTTGACATAAAAACTTACACTACAGGCACTGAACCAAACCAGTATACAAAATTTCAGCTCCATCGGACACTGGGAAGTGGGTCAAATTAAGCTTGCAAGATTTGTCCCCCACTAACTAACTAACTAACATGGCAAGTTAATAAAAAGCTTGTAAAAAGGTAAGTTAGGACATGAAATGATAAGATTGATAAATTGTAATGATCTGTGAGTGTAATTCAAAAGATAAACTTTGATTCCAACTTTGATGTAAAAAGTAATAAGGGTGGATTTACAAATTTTCAGATGACGACTCCACAGAGATGCTACAAATTTCCCATTTGTTAGATAAATATACTTTCATTGCAGATTTTGTAAAAATAACATTGAACTCAAAGGATAGGTTTTTCTCAAGCATTGATTTACTTAAATTTTTACTTTTTTGCTTCACAATGCAATTTTTATCATAGAAAAATGGAAAATAAAGTATTTAGAAAAAATCGACCCGTCTCACAACCCATCGGAGCTGGTTGTGAGACGGGTCGATTTTTTTTATTTTATTTGTATCACCAACAATTGTTACATATACAAAAAACTCTTATCAGTAACTTATTTTAATGCACAACCACTTAAAGGTGAACACAGCATGCTTTGTGTAACAGTTCAAGTATTAGGTAATTAATTTAGAAGAATATTTAAGAGTGTATGTGTGTGTGTATGGGTGTGTGTATGCGTGTATGTGTATTAGTATGCGTGCGTAAAGAAGGATTGAGCTATTGTTATTATTAAGCACGAGATGATTTTTGTTCAAAACTACTGACATATTAAGTATTTGATTACTTTTTTTCTAATTGAGCTGGGGGATTCGTGATATATATCAACTTAATACTTTATTTTCCATTTTTCTATTGATTTACTTTATTTAATGAAGCAAGACTTCTCCCATTGATGTATTGAGTCACTAGAAAGGAGTCATAAACAATATCACTAAGTTATTTAAACTTTTACTTTTTTGCATTCACAATGCAATTTTTATCACTGAAAAATGGAAAATGAAGTATTTTCGAAAAAATCGACCCGTTTCACAACACAGTCCCATCGGAGCTAGTTGTTAGACGAGTCGTTTTTTTCAAAAATACTTCATTTTCTATTTTTCAATATCACAAAGATTCTTACAAGAAGAAAAAACAATACAATTTTTATTTTTTAAGTACTTACAGGCAGAACCCTGTGTGTTACCTTACAAGAGCCTTACACTAAACGATTTTTAATAACTTTTTAACATAGACAAAAGTAAATTATTGACGCAAAAAAAAATATAATTGATACCCACCAATTCGCACTGGTCCCGCATGGTTGGTCATGCACCCGTTCTCCTTATCCATCCATAAGAAACGCCAGTACCCTAGCAGTGGAGATATCAAATGGCTGATGATGACGATAAACGGGTAAAATTGTCAGCTGAGCGTAGATTTCTAACTTTTGAGCGTGATTTAGTGAACTTTAAAATGGCGGGACCAGTCAGGTTTTTCAAAGGTTTTTTTGCATAACTGCTATTATTTGATACTTGCATAGTAAAATTTCTAAAACAGAAAATTTATAATATTTAACTAAGAATATGGTATTTTGATGTCAAAATGGAGAGACCACTATTCAAATAATAAAAAATCACCGTAACCGAAAAACCGTAAACTAAAGTATACAAAATTTCAGCTCCATCGGACACTGGGAAGTGGGTCAAATTGAGCTTACAAGATTTGTCCCCCACTAACTAACAAACTAACTAACTAACATGGCAAGTTAATAAAAAGCTTGTAAAAAGGTAAGGTAGGACATGAAATGATAAGATTTATAAATTGTAATGATCTGTGAGTGTAATTCAAAAGATAAACTTTGATTCCAACTTTGATGTAAAAAGTAATAAGGGTGGATTTACAAATTTTCAGATGACGACTCCACAGAGATGCTACAAATTTCCCATTTGTTAGATAAATATACTTTCTTTGCAGATTTTGTAAAAATAACATTGAACTCAAAGGATAGGTTTTTCTCAATCATTGATTAACTTTATTTAATGAAGCAAGACTTTTTTCAAAGGTTTTTTTGCATCATCATCATCATCATCATCAGCCATTTTTGCATAACTGCTATTATTTGATACTTGCATAGTAAAATTTCTAAAACAGAAAATTTATAATATTTAACTAAGAATATGGTATTTAGATGTCAAAATGGCGAGACCACTATTCAAATAATAAAAAATCACCGTAACCGAAAAACCGTAAACTAAAGTACGCTTGCTAGCATTATTTATACTATTTCATCACGTCAGCCGAACGACGCCCACTGCTGGGCATAGGCCTCTCCCAACAAGGACCTTCACAATGATCGGTCTTGCGCTGCCCGCATCCAGCGTCTTCCCGCGACCTTGACTAGATCGTCGGTCCACCTTGTAGAGGGCCTGCCCACGATACGTCGTCTGGTACGCGCAATTACCGGACGACGTTATAGTATGGAAATTAAAATGACAATTTTAATTATCCACCCCACTCGTTTCTTTCTAGCAGCTACCGAGACCGCAAAGCAACTGAATTCCTCTTATGCCCGAATACTCGTACGCTACTTATTTTTGGGAGCGTCTCAAACATCATGGCATCTCTTGCATACGTTTGACATTTAAAGTGACAGGGCGATGTTTGAGACGCTCCCAAAGATAAGTAGCGTACGAGTATTCGGGCATAAGAGTACTTACACTAGCTTAACACTAGGCTAATCGACTTCGCAGCTAATCGCAACGCTGTGGCGCACACCGTACAACAACCGTTTCTTTTTACAGATGATAATAAAATAAAACCGGGCGTAATCCCTTGTTCTATGAGATGGAAAATTGGGAAAGTTTTCCTTTCCGTCTGTCAAAATACTCGACTGTACGCAATTTGAGTTAATTTAAGAGTACCAGCCTACAGTTCCTTGAAGAATTGAACTGTGTAAAAGATGGGTTGTACTGGCTTATATTTTTTGTCCTTTAGGGAGTTTGCGCACTGCGTCTGATCTTCATCCGAGTTTTCAAGATCCGACAATAAGTAAATATTTTTTTTATGTTTTATTCCACAACGGGAAATATTTTACTAAATCCTTTTGTTTTTCCTACTAGGTACTTGAAAACATTCACCGTCTTAAAAATATTCATTCCAATTTAGTTCGCGTGACAATTTAGATAGTGAAGCACAAAAAAGTAATATTTGTTTACACTTTGCTATCTAGACGGTAGCGTTGATTAGTCCGGAGTCGAACTACTGCCACATTTTATTAGTTCATCATCAGTATCATTAGTTCAGTTATGAACTTATGACTTATGACGTACAACCGAACAAATGGGACTAGAGTAACTTTTTTTTTACCCACAACGGCGTAGAACTTCATCACACCAGATGTTAAGTGGTGAAAAGGCTAAAGGCGAATGTGCACTAGGAGTGCACAATAACTGAGGAACTGGCTATCTTATAAAAAATATAACTGCCGGAACACAATAATGCTAAAAACATCAATGTTTTGGCGTCAGACTCAGATAAGATGGTGCTAACTAGCAGGCGGACTAAGAACAAGTCCTACCACCAACCAAACCGAATAAAAAAAAAAAAAAAAAAAAAAAAAATATGTACTCCCATTGGAAATCGAACCCAAGACCTCTGGTTCGGTAACCGGTGCGTGGTGTGAACCACTGGACCACAGAGGCGGTTAAAATTGTGGAAACCATCACAATATAGCATTCATTTCGAAAGCATGTGCAGTGCATCTTGTACAATACACCCTAATACAACAGAAGGTGTTAGCTCAACTGACAAATGTATGGAAACACAGCTGGGTGGAAGTCTCTTCCGCGATAGCGATCGTTAGTTATCGAATTCTGTTCGGTAAGTCAGTGCCGCCAGGTTGTGGTGATTCCTCACAAATTAGGGGTGTTTTTATAGATGTAGGTAATTTTTTTTGGAGAAATAATTTTCTGTTGGAGATTGTTGACAGAAACGTATCTGAGTTTCAGTGAATGTGTAGTTAGTTATCAAGCTGAGTTTAGATGCGCTTCTCGAATAATTTGTTTTATTTACCTTGGTTATACGTTGGTGATACGAGTTTCACAGGATCCACTAGTGAGATCTCTAGTGAGATCGCTTTTAGAGATAAACCCACCATTGCATACCAATTTTATGTTATTGTTTAACTGTGTTTTTTTAAGTGCAATAAAGAATATAATAAAATTATAAAGATTCGCGAAAAAGAAACACGAACTTTTTTATTGTGTAACAAAATCGTGATTAAAAATCGCTATGAGAGGTTTGCGTTATTACGACTAACATTCGCGCGTCAATGCGGTATCATATAGTAGAAACTTTTTGAGTAAACTGTTTACGTAATATTATTTGATTCACTGACTCTATCTACTGAAGTGGGAACTGCGCCACTAAGATGTTCAACTATAGCTGGAGCCATTGGTCTGGAAATCTTTAAAATTTCATAGCTTGTCACCTCTAAGTGCGAGAATTTGGCTGGAAAGTTTCTGTGAACGCACTATACTTGAGTGAGCAATGAAACTTTGTTTACAAGCGTATAATTTTACGTAAAGGGATATTAGAATTTTTCTTTTTTATCAAATTACAAATTATTAGGAGCTTTAAAGTCTCTTGATATAAAATTTAACAACTAGCATACATAAATGGGTTTTATTCGAATAATAGTCTAAGGAAATTACAAGTTTTGTTTTTCGAATTCGGGATAAATGACGAAAAGTTTTCAGTGCTTTGCCATCTTCACAATGGGTTTTTAGTTATACGAGATGAATTTTTATTAAAAAATTCTGCAATGGCAGTATTTAGGCCAGAGTAATAGTAGTTAGTATAACAATTAATTAAGAATAGTGTCCGACCGAAAAATCGGCCAAAAAAATTACTTTCGGCTGTATTCCATCTTCATATTCTTGGAAGGATTTCAGTATTTCATACCGAGTTCTTTCAAGATCATACCAAGATTGGGAATTGACCTTCAGTTGGACACTAAATCAGATAAAATCTTTAACTCAAAACGTACCCATATAATAAACTAGCGCTCCGCTCGCGACTTCGTCTGCGTGCGATCTTCCAAAAACTCTCTCTTAGTGCTCCCCTACACTCCCTAAGGAACTTACATGCCAAATTTCAGCTTCTTGCGCCCAGTAGTTTCGGCTGTGCGTTGTCTGTCAGTCAGTCAGTAACGCAATTTTTTTTATTATAAATGAAATGAATGTAATCCTTAAATGTAGTAAATTTCACTTTAAAAAATAATCAATTTAACTTAATAATGTTGTTAAAAATGCCCAGTTTTACACGTTTCACACCAAATGACCACAACAAAACCGATTGTTGTCATCTGTCAACGAAATCACCCGACCATTACATTAAATATTATAATTTGATCTCACGTCAGCTGCCGCAAAGCCGTGGTCAATCACGGTAAATTAACGAGGGTTAAGCTAAGAGCGGTAGCGGTTTTGGAATTGGAAATTGCGTTTTAGTACGTCCACTTTTTTGTTACCTAAGCACAATACTTTATTGAAAATGAAGTTCGTCTCACAACCAGCTCCGATGGGACTCGAACCCACGTTATTTTGCTATCCGGGCGACTGTTCTAACCACTGAGCTGCGGAGTCGTTACTAGAAGTTATCAAACTTATCCAATACTTCTTACGCGCTGTAAAGCCAGCGTATATTTATATAAATGCAAGGAGGTTAAAGTAATTCACAATCATTGAGTTATAATGACTCAATGTTCACAATACTTAAATTGAAAAACACGCGATGACATAAATCACGGACAATAACGTGGGTTAAGACAAGAGCGGTAGCGTAGCGATTCTGGGATTCGAAAATTGCGTTTAATACTGTCAATTATTGCAATTTTATAAAGAAAATCAGAAATCTGCAAATCGAATTGCAGATACTCTTACGGTGGGCCTTTGTGTAACGACCTTTGACACACTTTCACATTTATAATATTAGTATGGATAATATATAATATAGGTACACAACTTGACACCAAATAATAATTATGTAATGACCAAAATATCAGTAAAAATTTATAATAAATATATCATAATAACAAATAATTAACATCCTAAAATATAATAAAAATGCTTTTAAAATATACTTAAATAATAAAGAAATTATGATATATATATGTGTTATAAATGTAATAAGAATTAGTTTAATATTTCATTATAACAATTAAAAAATAGTATGTAAGTTAAGTATTAATTAATTAAGACAAAATATGAATAAGAAAGGTCTTCCCTCTCTCAATTGTTGTGCCTAGCAGGGCCCATAATTGTACTTACAATTTTATGTAACACCTTACACACTATTATGGAATGCAATAAAGATATTGAGTATTGAGTATTGAGTATATACTTAGACCAATCTGTACTTTCTAACTTAGCTGAGGCATCATCGTTATAGAAATAATTCTTGGTAGACCATAACCCATCGGTTGCCAAGCTTTTTTCGCAAATCGCGATATCTGCCAGCCATTAAAAATGGCGACGCAAAATTGTCCACTCAGCACTTGCAAAAACAATTTGAACTATTATATATTTATATATTATTATATATTATTTTTTATTGGTATCTTTATAAAATAATTAATCAAAATATCTTATTTGCGGAGTAAATTATTGTTTTTTAATTTGTTTATTTTTTATTTATTTATTTATATTTTATAAAAAATATTTTATGTCAAAAAATTTAAATTATGCATGTTTAACAATGTATTTCACTATTACTTGATAATAAATAGACTAATTTATTAGAAAATAATAAAATTAAATGGTTTTATTCAAATAAAACTATAAAAAATACAAAAACGGCAACAAATCACGCGTGACCTTGAATGACCTTGAACTTTAAAACGTCTATAGTTAAATCCAAGTGACGCATAAAAGTGTAAGGATGGTCTGTGGTGTTAGCGTATTACATTATTTGTCATAAGAGTCCAAAAACACGGTAAAATAGACTATATACCCAATAACTTAGCTAATAAAATCGCTTGAAGGTCATAATACCCGCCACGGGATGTTGGCAAACCGATGATGTAATTTGATCCCGTGACAGGTAAGCTGGCACGCTAAAGGCTATTTGTGGTTTTCTTTAAATTTCCTGAAATTCTAAAGTGGCCGAGTTTTGGTCCGAGAATGGTTAGGTTTTAGTTTGTTGTTGACATGATAAAAAGAAGAAAAATTTGTTTCTTTTGCTCTCAACGGGCGGGTTAGTCTTCATCGCATCTGATGATAAGTCTGAAGGTGGAAGCGCAATACTCCCGGAATTCGCAATCACTGAGGAACTGGATATTTTATCTCGAACTAGATATCTCTAACTGCCGGACCGCAATGCTGAAAACATCGTTGTTATCGCATCAGACTTAGATAAGATGGTGGTAGCTTGCCAGGCGGACTTAGAACAAGTTTCACCACCAACCAAACCGAATATGTACCCCCACTGGAAATCTAAGTGGGGTCCTCTGGTTCTGATACCGGTGTTAATTTAATTGTTCGTTACCTTCAATAAACTGTTGTACCTTCCGTCATACGTCATACCACCGTTACCTTTAAAATGCTTTTTTCCTTCCCGCTACCGCTTCC
This sequence comes from Crambus lathoniellus, assembly GCA_949710035.1. Lineage (NCBI taxonomy): Eukaryota > Metazoa > Arthropoda > Insecta > Lepidoptera > Crambidae > Crambus > Crambus lathoniellus. The sequence goes on from OX453320.1 coordinate 13,642,675, forward strand.
ACCTTAAGCGTAATTCAAGTTAGTGAACTGTAAGCGACTCAACCGCGGTCAGTTAATACCACGATACAGATCCTTCACGATGATCCATAATAAGCCGTAATCCGTTATAATACACCTAACACTGTATTAATTAGCGATTGAAATTTGAGCACCGATGGTTAGGGGTCGATTAGGCGTTCTACGATGTTAAATTGTGTGCAATGGATCGGTAGGGATATTCGGTAAAGCCATGTTATAAGGGGGTTTGGTAACTCAGCGGTTAGCGCAGTCTGCGATTGTTTACAAAGGACTATCAAGAAATGGGTGATCAAAAATCAATATTTTGAGCTTTGCCGAGCTTTAGAAGGCCCATCACCTAATACGAAACTGGTCTGGACCGAAGGTACGAAATATTAAAGCCTGTCACCCAGAAATGCCTGACAATGACGCTAATGATAGAATGCTGATGCATGGCACTGTTGACTGTTCCTTGATCAATTAAATAACCGTAAAATACAGCTTTCAAGAATTTTACGCCTATTTAAGTTACAATTATAGAATCAAAGGTACAAATTAATACTATTCATATTTTGTACTGTTCTTTAGAGGCTGTAAAGATAAAAACCTATAAATATAATGAACGCACTAATTTGAAAGCATTTTAATATCTATTAATAAATGTACCTCTCGTTTCCAATAGCAATCATATTCAACAGCTACGTTATTAAAAAACAAATTTAAAAACTTATAAAGTAAAACTGCTGCAATAAAATAAGTCATACAAAACGGAAACTTACTTGAAATGAATTTCAAACCACTTCTTTACAGAGACCTCTATTCAAAGCTAGCTAATTACCCTTTTAAATCGGGTGCTCATAGGAGCCGCTCAACCACTCGGCGCTAGCGGGAAAGCAAACGGAAGCCATAAATTAAAAGATCCGTGAGCAGCCGGCTGCAAAAACTAGTGTGATTATAGAGCGGCTAATGACTTTGCTGCAATACGAGAAGATGGAGATAGAGACGTTCTAGAAGCGACATTCTACAGGGTGGTTTTGAAGTCATTGGCATCCATTCGGCCCATTAATGTAGGTACTCATATGAAGGTAAGTATGTTTTTAAGTGAAAAGGGGTGGTGCCCGGCGTCAGCCCAGGCGCAGAGACGCGTGCAAAGTGGGCATGAAGCATGGATGACATTGTTTGTTTCAGTAAATTCCGTGCTCGAACTTGAATAAATTCACGTTATATTAGAGCCCGCCAGTATAGTGATCAATTAATGAGTATTTTACACTATTTTTCAGGGATCAAAAAAAATAATTTTACATTTTGTATTTGCCTCGTGAGTAGGTTCTTATTTGAGAAGAATGCTAATGACTTCAATGTCACTCTGTATAGTCTATAATCAGTTATCATCATCAGCAATTTTCATATACTCACTGCTGATGGATAATGAAGGAGAATGAACCTCAGCCCACTTTGTGTGTCCGATGCAGAATGGTGGATTTAACGACTGCAAATGCAGCCGGGACCAACGACTGAGCGTGCCTTTAAAAGCATGAAGTACTCAGAAATATGGAATTTTTGGTCACCCATTCCGTGACCGCCACCATAGTAGGAAATCAAACGGAAGTCATGCTTTAAAAGATCCGTGAGCATCCGGTTGCAAAAACTAGTGTGATTATAGAGCGGCTAATTACTTGCTGCAAGATGAGAAGATAGAGATAGGGACTTTCTGGAAGGGACATAATAAAGCGAAGTGTAATCTGTGTTCTTCTTCTAACCTTTCCCAGAATATTCCTTCTCACTCTTACGTACTTTTACGGGAAATGAACAACCCCCCGAGGGTATTAGAAAGGCTAATGCCCGAATACTCGTACGCTAATCATCTTTGGGAGCGTCTCAAACATCATGGCGTCTCTTTCATACGTTTGACATTTAAAGTGACAGGGCGATGTGTGAGACGCTCCCAAAGATAAGTAGCGTACGAGTATTCGGACATAAACCTCTTAGATTATTTGGCGATCAGTTTAAAATTCATAACCCGAAAAAGTAAGCCGTTAGTAAGAAAAAATGGGTGAATTTATAAAGTGGCTAATGACTTTGCTGCAATACAAGAAGATGGAGATATGGACGTTCTGGAAGCGACATCATTCTATAATCATTTATCATCAGCAGCAATTTTCATGTACTCACTTCTGGGGCACAGCCCTTCTTTAATTTCCTTATGGATGGATAACTAAGAAGAATAAACCACAACCCACTATGTGTGTCTGATGTGGAATGGTGGGTTTTAACGGAGTTTCTATCATCTAAATATATCTCATATACTCGTAGTTAACAGAGTTTAATGAATTTAGACAACTAGTAAATAATACAAATCGTCATAACAAGTCTCTGTACGGAGTATACTGACTCCTAAGCAGTAGGACGAACAATGCAAATCAGAAAAACGCCGCGAGAAATCCCACTGCGTAAGTAAATAAAACGATAAATTTAAAAGAACAATAATACAGGCTAACGCGGCTTCCATATCCGGTTGGTGCCATAAATTCATTAAAGCAAAGGAATTGACTTTAAAAATGTAATAAACATGGTCCAACTGTATAAGGGGCATCTAATTTAAATATCGCTTGGTGCCATTTGCTTCGCTCGAGGAAATGCTAGCAGATTTAGAAGTTACTGTGGAAGTGGCTCATGTTTTTGACTAGCGGCGGACAGCGGTTTCACCCGCGTGGTTCCCGTTTCCTGGGATAAAAAGTAGCCTAGATGCGCTATTTCAGACATTGATCCATCTATCTGCCAAATGACGACCGAATTATGAATTGACGACCTCTATGGCCGAGTGGTGTACACATCGGTTTTTCCAGGTGCCGTTTCTCTAGAGGTCCCGGGTTCGACTCCCGGTCGGGTAAATAATATTGAAAAAGAACTTTTCAATATTTTCTCGGGTCTGGGTGTATGTGGTAATCCGTCGTTGTTTCCAATTTCCATAATACAAATGCTTTAACTATTGCAGTTTGGTATTGGAACAATTTATGTGATGGTTTCCAATATTTATTTATTATTTATATCACCCGTTCTACCGTGATTGGAACTAGCCTCATGTTTTTTATTGCCTCCCGGACTAGAAATGCTTAGAATTAATAGACTCAAGGAACATATGTGATGAAGCTCATAGCTTTATACATTTTTTTGGGTTATGTATGGGAGCGATGCATAACTGCCTCCACTAGTACGTACCCCAGCAATGAAGACATTAAAAAATGGCTGATGATAACGCTGACAAATGTCGTTACATATGTAAATAAAAAAAAATCGCCCATTAATTTCAGAGAACTGAACAAAAAGCCAAAATTCGTTGTAATATAACACAAACCATTCCACACGACATAATTTCAGCTGCCTCTGACAACAACAAATTTACTTTAAGATGTCTCACTTATTTGCAAATAAAGCACTGCCGGCTTAATACAATAATAAAAGATCTGGAGCCCAAATTATTTTCCCCAGAGAACAAGAGAGAAAAAAGGATAAATTGCGTACTTGCTCTTGACAGAGCAGTCGTTATGAAAAAGTTTTATGCCCGACACTTTATCACGGGATGAAGGAAGGTACGGACCGACGTCTCCGGAAAGTAAGAGAAACAGATAAACTCGTGTATACATAATATATTATATGTATACAATACAACACAAGTTGTATTGTAAGAATCGATTTAGCATAGCCTGCAATTGTAAGGTTTTAGCAACTTTTGCAATGTTCATGGGATAAGCGACCAAAATTTTTATCAAAACTTATATTTTATTTATATTTTTTACTAACACAAGCTCCTCTGTGCTTCTAAGTCTGTAAATCCCGGCTATATTTGAATCAGTTGTTTCAGAAATCACAAAAATCCAGTTAAACAACTTTAACAGGAGAGACAAAAAACTAATTTGTGTAAAAAATTTGAATGCATGAGTAGGTGGGTATGTTGTTTTGTTGTCCATCCATTAATTCATAAAATACTATATTCTTTCATGGCACAAATCTCCTTAAATATAATTTCAATAACAGATTAATAATAGAGATTTTATATTATTTTTTATGCATTCACAATGCAATTTTTGTAAGTATAGGAAAAATGTGATAGTAAAAAACCACGAGCCCCATAAGTAGCTTTCAGGCGGGATTCGAACCCGCGCCTCCGGGAATCCGGCCCGATGCTCTGACCAACTAAGCTACCGAAAGGCCTACACGACTCGTCGAATTTTGCCATCACTTGTTACGCTGTAGGCAGGGACTAAAATATCGATAAAAAAATATATCGATATAAAAAAATATCGATAAAATTTATCGATATTTCTATTATCGATAATTATATCGAAAAAAATATCGATAATTAATAATCGATAAGGCCTTGCTGCGTCATACCATGTATGCATGTTGCCAACTTTACGTCCGTCTGGATATTGTCTGGTGTGGTGTGGTGTGAGTGGCTTACACACTCACACGCCACACACATGGGGCGCGCCGTTGCTGTTATTTATCTTTTACTTATATTCTTTTAGCGCATTATCGTTGTGATCAATAATTATGTTAGTATTGTTTTATAATAAGTGATTGACATGCGTTAGAAAATGAATCCTTATAAGTTATAACTGAATAAAAAAATTACCGGATAGTCAACCATTTTTTTTATTTTTTTGATGTCGTTTTTTTATTTAACTTAGTGCTACTTTTGGCGGCGCATCAGATATTGAAGATGACCATATATTATGACGTGCCAGATTCTTTGGTGGTAGATTTTTATTGATGATATCCACCATATTCCATCCAATCATCCTTAGAACGTATGAATCTGGAACCCATCATTCTTTGGTTCGGAGATTAAAATTAAAATATGTTTTATTTTAATTAATAATGTCTCGGAAGTATTCATTTAAACATCGTGTCCTAAACGATTAATAATTGTCCTATTACACCAAAAAATGTAAGTATTTAAATTAAAATTTTAAAACATTTTGAAAAAAAATTTAAACAAAGGAGATGTCCGCTTTTTGTATGGAGGTTGGATTTTTATTATGAAGTTTAACTAACCACCGTAAAATCAGACTTATGTAATAGTAACAAAAATTAAGAACCCAAAATCGCTAAAATAAAAATTATAAAGCCCTCCGTTTTTTTTTAATTCAATAATTTGTTTTTTTTTATGGTAGAAATATTTACATATGCTTGGCAACACTGAACAACCTTAACTCTCAAACAAATATGACATTGTCATTGTCAATGTCAGGTCATGTCAAATTCAAAAGTTGTTGGCTGACCATAGTGGGTAGTGGGCCATCGTGTACAGGGCCCAGTCCCTGTACCGGCTAAAAAAATGGATATGAATATGGGCTTCATTTTACATTTACAGCCCATAATATGCCCATATAAGGGCAAAATAGGGGCTACAAATGTCAAATGAAGCCCATGTCCATATCCATGGGATCGGCCATCCTATACTGGGGGCCCCAGTACAGGGGGGCTACCGGCTAAGAAATATGGATATGGGTATGGGCTTCAACTGTCATTTGAATTCCATAATTTGATAGATTTTTGCGGCTTTGTTCTGTTGAACGTTGCTAGCTAGCTATCTTTATACCCGACGATACAAAACAGGGAACTGATAGTGGCTTTTTTTTATAAAATTGACTTAAAGTTCGGAAAAACGTATGAAGTTCATACCCATAAAGTTACGCGGTAGCCCCCCAGGATGGCTGATCATGATGGGCCATCGTGTACAGGGCCAGTTTGCGTTGCTCGCAGACGGCAATCACACGCAAACTGCCCCCGTACCGGCTAAAAAATATGGGTATGGACATGGGCTTCATTTGACATTTGAAACTCATATTTTGTCCTTTATGTGGGCATAATATGGGCTTCAAGTGTCAAATGAAGCCAATATCCATATCCATATTTTTAACCGGTAGCCCCCCTGGCCATGTACACGATGGCCCATCATGGTCGGCCAACATCATCAGCCATCCTGTACTAAGGGCTTAATGCTTGCGTCTACTAGGCGCACCAAGCAGCACGGGTAGCATGATGAACTCGAGAAAGGTTTTGTCCCCAATGGAACCTTAAAAATGACATTTTATTGTAGACAAATCTATTGGTCGGCTGTCAATTATAGACTTTCGAGGTAGTCAAAACACTTCTCGAGTTTGTCATGCTACTCGTGCAGGGGGGCTACCGGCTCAAAAATATGGATATGGACAGGGCTTCATTGAGCCTATATTTTGCCCTTATATGGACATATGGGCTTCAAATGTCAAATAAAGCCCATGTCCATGGCCATATTTTTTAGCCGGTAGACCCCCAGAGTCGAATCGAATCGCAGAAATTCACCTGAAATATAATTTCTATGAAGCTGCGTCCACTAGAGTCGATCAATTCGGTACTTTTCTTCATTTTGACAGCAAAATGCTTTCTTCTGTTCTGTGATTCCCACACTGCACTGCACATCGCTCCAGTTTGCGGTAGTGCGCTTCTTAACTTTGGCTGTAGAATCTTGATTTGCATACAAAACCCGCAGTGTATAACACACATACACCGCATCTCCGTCCGGTGTGGTGCAGAAACCGGAGGCAGTGTGATAACCACCTAAAGTCCTTTTCTTTTTCTTCCAATATCATTTACGGCTCTGGATACATTTCTTTTTAAGCCAAATGGCGGGCATTTAAGAAGCTTTTTCATGAAAACCTAAAATTAATTTTCTCGGAATCGGAGGGCTTTAAAAATTTACAAATTACTTCAATAGCTTTGTTTTTGGACTAAGTATCTATATAAATTTATATTACTGTGGTTAGTTAATATGATTTTTAAAAATCCATTTTAGGACATCTCCTTTTAAAACACCTACAAAACTTTATTTTAAAATTTCGCTTTTTATTAAACGGTAAAAACGCTCTTCGCCATGTTCTGACGTCATAAAATTTGTAACCAACCACTTGACAGTGTTGACAGTGTCAAGTGGTTGTTTACTTACCTTAGGGTAGTTCCACTTAACAAAGATCTTTCTCCAATATGCATTTGATTAAGGAAATTTGAAGACTTTGACCGTTCAATTTTATACATTCAACATCCATCTTTGATAAGTGGAATACACCCTTACTTATATGTAGAAAAAGTGAAAGTGACGTTTATTTATTTGCAAATTTAGAAATCCAATACGTCTCAACATAGTGTAGGCAATGAAATGAAATGAACAGATTCTTTGTATGGAGACACATACACTAATTCCTCAGTCGATGAAACTTTGCTGAGTTATAAAATAGCATGAGCCATAAACTTTTAAATGATTATCCAAAAAAAAAACTCACACGGAAGTTAAGTATTTATACATAAATATACAAATCTGTTTATATATTGAACCGAGTAATTTCTCAGTCCAAATTTATTTTACCAAATGAGTTATTTATACTAGTATGTGATACTTGATGAAAATCCAAAACTTTTTTCAAACATGAGTATGCTTCGCAAAATGGTATAATTACGTTAAAAATTTCGACAGAGACATTTTTCAGTCCAAGTCACCCCATTTTGTTTTATTAAAATTTGGTGTTTCTGCTGGGATATTTTTTTGGGTATTTCATATTATTGTTTTTATACGTTACATGAATATGTCCGGTTAAGAAAATTTTGACGGAGCATTTTTCCTAAAAAAGATATCAATGAAATAAGACTTTCATTAAAAAATACCTAATCTTCTATTATTATTATTTTTTGGAAATTTATACCATACTTTTAATTTATTAATACTTTATCATGATGTAAAGTTTTTTATGACTGAGGAATTACTGTGGGGGTCAACTAGCTTCATTGACTACACTAACATGGATGATGTGTTTTCATCAGTTCAAATAAAAAATAAAAAAATATATTCTTAAAATTATTTTTACTTATCAATCTTGTACTTTTATTTCATTATATCGCTATATTACGTTTTCCTAAGCCAAATATTTTTTTTTTCATTTTTTTCGGTGATGTGATGGAAATTTTCATTCGATGTATCAAATTAAATATGAGTCAAGTAGCCTATTAATAAATTATTTTTTGTTTTAAGTATTAATGATGACATTGAAGTATTCATTTGAATTGTAATAGCATTTATTTAATAGAATTTTTTTAATTGGTTAGTAAACAAAGAATTTTTATTTTCATTAATTGAAGGAGGTAATTTATTATATATTTTAATAGATGAATGTTATGTACTACTAGCCTTCCGCCCGCGGCTTCGCCCGCGTGTACTACACGACGTTATCCCGCGGGAAGGTGACATTTTTCAGGAATAAATAGTAGCCTATGTCCTTTCTCAGTCTCTAGACTATCTCTGTACCAAAATTCATTCAAATCGGTTCAGTAGTTTAGGTGTGATTGTGTAACACACAGACAGACAGAGACGCATTTATAATATATAAGTAATGATAAGTAAGGATTAGATGTTAGTTTTAATCTGCAACTTGGCAACATTAACTTATTTTTGTATCGTGATGGATATTTCGATGGAATATCTTGTCGTTTTGTGTAAAATTCGCTATGTTTGCGTACAAGTTTGCAAACTTCGTAAATATACAAACACGGCAGAGGCAATTTCTAGAAACTGTGTCTATGTGAACTTGATGACAGATAAATACAGGGTAAATTTTTAATCAGTGCACAAATTTTTAAGATCGACTCAAAATCGGTAAGTGAACAACTTTCTCCTAGAAACATAGGTCGAAATATGACAAAAATTTTTGACTCTTCATACAAATCGGACTGATCACGTGATCGATTTAGTATGGGGAGTCCAAAAAATTTTGTCGTTTTTTGACCCATGTTTCTAGGAGAAAGTTGTTCACTTACCGATTCTGAGTTGATCCTAAAAATTTGTGCACTGGTCAAAAAATTTTCCTGTATATAAGTACTTAAATATTTTTTGTTTGTAAATACATACTTATTATACATAGAAAACACCCAGACCAAGACAAATAGACATGTTCATGCACACAAATATTTGTCTTGTTCGGAAATCGAACCCGAGACCTCTGGCGCGGAAGGCAGGTAGTTTGCTCCTGCGCCAAATCGGTCGTCAGGTATCGTCAGGTAAATATAAGTAGGTACTTATTTTAAAATAAACAAATACAAAAGTCACTTTACCGTGCGTACGAAGTCGCGGGCAACAGCTAGTATTGATATAAAACATATATTCAAACAAAGCTTCAAATCAATTCAACAAAATGCTATCAAAAAGAAGTCGTAATGCATTCGTATCGTAATTTGTTACCGTATTGGGTCATTAATTACGATGTATTCGTCATTCGTATTGGTATTGTAATAGCCACAAATAGGGTAAGTTACTAAAATACGCAAAGAACGCATTTTAGTTGGTAGCTATCTGCCGCTTGCCAAAACGCAAAACAAAATCAAACGCTTGTCGTCTTGCCGTTGTTGTCGCTCCGACGATAATCCCCCGATCCGATCCTCTCGCCATGCTAAGTTTGGCAACGTCGCGCGTCGCACTCGCACCACGTTTCGTACATTATCGATATTAAAATATCGATAAAATTATCGATATTTTAATCGCTATTTCGTATCGATATCCAACTATCGAAATTTTATGCTTATATCGATATTTTTCAAATATCGATATAAGTCCCTGGCTGTAGGCCAGCGTTGCTTCATCAATGTGAGGAAACCCTCGCATCCGAAAGAAACATTTTTACAAATGTTTAACAATCGATTAAGATGAAACAGCCATATTGAGATTTTATATTATTTTTTATGCATTCACAATGCAATTTTTGTAAGTATAGGAAAAATGTGATAGTAAAAAACCACGAGCCCCATAAGTAGCTTTCAGGCGGGATTCGAACCCGCGCCTCCGGGAATCCGGCCCGATGCTCTGACCAACTAAGCTACCGAAAGGCCTACACGACTCGTCGAATTTTGCCATCACTTGTTACGCTGTAGGATGATACTGAAAACAAAGCGGTTTCTAAAAGAAAAAGACTGGATACATGTTTATTATAAACTAAACACGAATATAAAAATCATGTACCTAATGTAATGTAATACCGCATGCACCCGGATGTGTGTCATTTCTGCTAAAAACAAAATGTTGCTCTTAGCTAATTTCTTTCATATTAGCTGGATGTGTATCATTTTTATAGAAAAGCTGTATTCGGGTAAAATTTATATATTAGTAAAGGCCATATAAAAGAGAATGTTGGATAAAAGAGGTCAAAGAGCATTACCTCTCCTTATCTTGCTGAACTAAGCCAGTAACAAACTATCTTATCTAGGTATATTATAGGTTATTATGTTGGTTCATGTAAGTTTATTGCTTATTTTATTGGTTGTTGAGTATGTATTTATATGTAAATATGTATAATGTTTATAAGTTATTAAGTATGACGTATTAATGTGTAAATATGTAGGTATATATTAATTTATTTAGATGTAAGTAGTAAGTTTATTGTTTTTTTACTTAACACTTTGTACACCTTTAACTATCCCATCATACTTTGTTTTCTTATCCTGTCCATCCCTAGGTTGTCTGGAAGAAATCGCTTTTAGCGATAAGGCCACCAATTGTATGTCTCCTTTGTATATTTTTTTTGTCTATCTGTATTATCTGTGTGTACAATAAAGTGTAAATAAATAAATAAATAAATAATAAATTTGCACATGTGTAGTTTCTGAAACAGCCGATTCATTTACAGTCGTAGACAACCACCAATTTGCATTGGGCTCGTGTGTTAGTCAAAGCCCATTCTCCTAAGCCATAGGTACATGAGTAAGGCCTTAAACAGCTGATGATGATGAAGAAATAGATTTCATTGTCATTAATATACTCGTATTTAGGTGAGATTTTAAAAGTAATGTTTGTTCAGCTTTTCTGGTGTTTCTTTACTTTCTGTTCACTAAATTCTTCCTGTAACCTAATCTCTTCAACACTAGCCTGTAAAGTTCAAATTCCTGCATGCTCAATATGTCGATGGAGCGATTAAACATGCCACTCGCGGCGAAACTGCCTAATTCATAGCAAGTGTTACAGTCACTTGTGCCACTTGATATGTGAACGAGTATCACACAGATGCGAACCCTAACCTAACCAAGAACGAGTATTCAAATGTCCTACTACTAGAAACGAGAGCGCAGGTCACACCACATACATCAACTCGGAAAGGGAGCAACACCGTATCAACTCGAGCGGTTCAGTATTCTTTGTATAAAACCCCCTACTGCAAAGCACACTAATCGGAATCGTAACGTAATCGCCTCGCCTCGAGACCAGTGGCCCGATTCTGCTAACGTTTAGTCATAGTCGCTCAACTTGCTATCCCCGCGCTTACCGCTAGTCGTCCACGCGCTCACGTCTCTCCGTACCCAAGCTTACGGCTCTACGCGCAGTGGTCTGAAAATGAAAATGATAATCTTTTTTTTTATATATTTTTTTTCTAATTTTTTTGACATTTTTTTTTTTTTATATGGAACCACTGTGCGGCGAGCCGTAAGCGCGGCGTCTCGCCTAGCCGTAAGCGCGGCGTCGCATTGCCGTAGCCGAGCCGACGTACCGACGCTGATCCGGTTTGGTTACGTGCTTGCGTTAGGTTGACGCCTGGTTGACAGCGAGGCGAAAGGCGGTACGGTGTCGATCCCTTTCCGAGTTGATGTAATGTGCTGTGTCCTTCTCGTAGTACTGCACAGCGAGCTTTTTTCGCAATGGTTATGGAATGGGTGCCAAAAAGTTTAGTACCTCGAGCTTCGGAAAGCACGTGAAGCTGTTGCTGGATGCGTTTGCAGTTGGTTGTCAATATCCACTAATCTGCATTGGCTCTCCATTCTCTTTAGCCATCCATAAGGAATGCCTGTACCCCAGCAGACATTAATTGGCTGATGATAATATAGGCAAAAGAAGGATAAGTTGGATTAAATAACGTCACACGTTTCGGTGTAACAGAAGGAACGGGCAGAGCCTGTTGTGACATAAGTGGATTATCCCGACGCATAGCGAATGCAACCGAGTCAATCGATGGGAGACGTTAGTTTGCAAGTAGCGTGTCAACGAATTTACAAGAAGCTTATAGTTAAGCTTGGCACTGTGTACCTGTGTGGTTAGAAACTTGGATAGATACTAGCTGTGCCCCGTGGTTATATCCGTAATAGTTTAAAAAGTAACCAATGTTATTGAAATTTTTACTTTTTTTGCATTCACAAAGCAATTTTTATTATTGAAAAACAGAAAATGAAGGTTTTTAGAAAAAATCAACCCGTCTCACAACTAGCTCCGATGGGACAGAAGTAACCTATGTCTTACTACGGGTTACGACCTATTTGCATCACACATTTTATCAATATCCGATCTGCCGTTTTTTTATGCAAGCAGAAGCTTTAAATTTCAGCGGTTTTACTAACATAAATATGGTTATAAAATATACTTATCATACTATAATGTATGTGTCTCTTCTAAATTATTTATTTCCACAAGAATCTTAGAACGTTACGGTATTGCGCATTCTTTGTAAAATAATTTTGTAACTGCGTAGGTGCTTCATGGGTACCGTACATCGTTATTTTGAACTTCGATGAAGTATCCTCAGGAACTTCTGTTTTAGGTGTAAACCTGTCTAGATTAACCATCATAATCATCAAACTTACGACAACCACTGCTTGGCAGATAGGCCTCCCCCAAGGATCACGACAGCGATCGGCCCTGCGCTGCCTGCATCCATCGGCTTCCCGGAACCTTGACCAAATTGACATAGTCGCTACTGTAGCTAGGAATAGCAGGGCCGGGGTCTGGCTGCCAATTTGTTTGGTGTGAAGCCATTTTGGGTGGTTATAATTACTACGCTCGGCAGCTTGGCGATCGCAGTATGGCTTGCCGTTTCAGGGAGACGATGCTCAAGATGGCAGTTAGAGCCTCTGTTGCCTCTTACGACACCCACAGGAATATTCTATTTCTGAGTTAGCCCTACATGGCTCTCTAGATTAATAACTAGAAATTAATTTTTAGACTTTCTTGCTGCAGAAACATAGATTGTTTCGTTCGATAGTTAGATTAAGGTCTTCCGGCAATGACGCCTGTTGTACATCTATCCTCAAAGATTTGATCTCCAATTTCATTTCCCTGTTTACTTACTTACCGGTGGACTGCCACCGGTTGCACTAAAGTTTTTTTTACATTATACTTTTACTTTTACAGGGTTTATGGTTTAAAAATGTATGGGATTTGACAGTTTTAACAGCAAAATTCAGTTACTTTTTACGAATTCGTAAAATGAATATTTTGGTGCAACCGGGGTATTGAATTTTGACATCTGTCTTCAGATGCAAATGTGAAATGATGGCGAAATATTCATACAGAATCACATCCCTATTCTCACGTTAATTAAGTACTGGAAGTAAGAACATAGTTTAAAATATCAAATAGAGTATAATGTTTGTGGAATTTTGCCGTAAAAACTTGAATGTGCTTCATAATATGAACTAACTGTAAGGAAGCCATTTTGAAAACCTTGAAAACCGTCTTGCAACGCAAACGTAACCTCAACGAACTTATGTCGCTAATGCATTTGCTATGAAGTAATGAAAAGATAGCAATGGTTTTTGAATTCTTTAAGAAATTGTCAGAATAAAGGTTGCAATACGTAACACGGCGTTATGAACTCATTTCGCTTCTGTCACATTATAAAATCCAACTAGGTGTAGTATAACCGCCTAAAAACAAACACTAAATAACAAAAAAGCGGCCAAGTGCGAGTAGGACTCGCCCATGAAGGGTTCCGTACACATTTGACGTGCGTATCGATTACCTAGCCAAAATACTACTATCATTTATTGCCAGCAAAAAATAACTTTGTTTTTGATAGTGTTTGTTTGAATATCTGCTGACTATAATCTGGATTACTTAAACCATTTTTTTAAAGTGTTTGTATGAATAATTCTATTTTATTTATTTTATTTATTTTATTTTATTATTTTAGGGAAATTTACAGCCAAATAACTTATATAAATATAGTACTATGCACAATCATATGCTAACAAAAAATTTCCACACATAGTTATAAAACAATGTAAACTAAATAACTCACATTTAAGTTAAAGTTAAACTATTTGTAATCAAATCATGAAGATGTCGTAAATCGACTGGTACTTAAAGTAGGTAATTACATAGAAGACATAACTTTTATGGTAATTAATCAAAGTATTCTTCATAAAAAATTCGCTTAATCTTTGCACAGCTAGTACAGAACAAGTCAATATCTTCGGATGTAACACTATTAAAACTTGTGATTGCTCTTATGGTAAATGAATTTTGCCGGAAATTAGTTCGTGCAGTCGGTGCATATAAAATAGGCCGTGGTCTTAGCGACACATTTGTTCGTAGTGATAGCTTAGACAGAAGTTCAGCACAATCCACTAATCCATTTGCAATTTTAGACAAGTAAACAATATCGCTTATTTTGCGCCTCAATGTCAATGGCAGAAAATGATAATGCTTGCAGCGGTGTTCGTAGTCGACCGAGTGATGATGAGCCTTGTAATCGAGATATTTAAGAAATCTTTTTTGGATGGATTCAATACGACATTTATAAATTTCATATTGCGGATTCCAAACTTGGCTAGCATACTCTAGGTGACTTCTTACGAATGCACAGTATAAAACTTTAATTGATTTTAAACTACGAAAATCAGACGATGACTAGGTATATCTCGCTTAAACTATTTTTCGTTAAAAGTGTTTATTGAGATCTAAGTACAGCATTATTTTTGGATTTTTATCGTGGCGCCATCGTGTGCAGGATCATTAAAAGTTGTTGGTATTGATGAACACTTACTTCAAATACCTATATTTATTGAACAAAGTTCTAATTCAATTTAAAAATTATTGGTGTACCTATATCATTATTTTTTTGGTGCTCTTTCGTAGTTAAACCAAACAATGTCAGTCGTAAACTCTAATATCGTACTACGAATAACAATCGCTTCACATCAGTACTGGTGGCTTTATTCGTAAGATTCGTCAACTTTAGCAATGTCGTTTCGTCTTCATTTACTTCACACCGCACGGTTCCAAGTCTCCGAATTTATTTTTTGCCAAAGACTATATATGATAGCGCGGAGAACCGATATGGCCGTTGGGGCGGAAAGGTTCTCGAATGATGAAGGAGGATGACGTTCCGTGGGCCCCCTACAATGTTTACCGAGGATGTGGTCAAGGTCGCGGGAAGCCGCTGGATATGGGCCAAGCAGGACCGACCGTTGTGGAGATCTTTGGGGGAGACCTAATGTCCAGCAGTGGGCGTCGTTTGGCTGATCATGATGATGAAAGAGTCTACATTCAACTAGAGTCTAGTTGAATGTATCTAGTTACTAGACTAAGATTTGTTGAGGATATTTCTGTTAGTGTACCACAAGAAATAAAATTAAAAAAAAATCCTATTAAATAAAAAACTTCTCGGCCTGTGATTGTTTTAGGCAACACTCGCAATGTGCGGTCACGGGATGAGCGACCAAAAACTTGTTACAATTAGCTCGTTCGAGCTTCGGAAGGACCGTTAAAGCATTGGTTCTGGCTGCGATTGCAGTCGTTAATACCCACCAAGCTGCGTTGGGTCCCCATGGTTGGGTATTCTCTTCATCACCCATAAGGAAGGCTTACCCATGCACTGGAGACATAATATGGCTCATGATCATGATATGAGGCCACGTTGGACCCGCGTGGTGGGTAATGGCCCAGTCTCCGCGCGACCGCCATACACGGTCCAATCGGCATGATCCAATCGGCTTGATCAAATCAAAAGAATTTAATTTTGATTATTCCATCAAGTAGGTATACCTGTCATGTCAATCCACGTCACCCACGGTCAGTTCTACTTGATCCAATCGGCAGCGACATGCCGATTGGACGATAGGTAGGATGTTGTATTGTATGGCCACCATTATTAAACTTCTGTTTGTTTGTATAGTCTTTGCGTTTTTGCGCAACGTGTGGTTCCATATTCAAGTTCTTTGTGGGCAGATGTTTTTCACATTAGCATAAAAGAATAATGAGTTTAGGATAAAATATATCCCGGGGATTTAACAGATTTTGATGCTTTTTTCCTTTAACTTGAGAACGGAATACAGATATTGGGCAAACATGTCCAGAATAAAGTTCTCTCTGTAAGAGCATTATTTGAAAGATTGCCTAACTATTAATAAATACGAGTCAAATATTGGCGTTAATTAGGACCTTCAGTGTTAAGTGAATAACAACTGAATGTTTTTTTTTTCAAAATATACAGTAATGATTTAGTTTCTATTTTACGAAATAGATGTGAGAGATAGAAATTTTCCAAAAAAGTGACGTAGGTATGTAATTTCTTTAACGTAGAATTTAGTTTTAATAACAACATACGTTTTGAAGAAAACTAATATTTCTAATAAGAAAATACAATATATACAATGTGTTAATGAATGAACTCTTAGGTGGTGATTGTGCTCATGAATATGAAGAACTTTTACTATGGGGCCAACTCTGTAACTCAACAAAAAAAAAACAATACATTCTGGTCGAGTAGGTATTGACAATTTGTATGAAACAGCTGACTTTTTGTTGAGTTGCAGAATTGGCCCCATGGTAAAAGTTGTTCATATTCATGAGCACAATCACCACACTTATTCATTAACACGTTGTAAGTATGTACCTATGTATTGTGAGACGGGTCGTTTTTTATCTAACACTTCATTTTCTAAAAGAAAATAAGAACCAGTTTAATAAACTATGATGTTATTATATAATGTTGTTCAAATACCTAAATAAAAAAAACTTGTTTAAATAATGAGCAAAAATGGCTAATTAAATTCACAACTAGAACTGTCACGTCAGGGTTTATTCGAGACCGGTATTTCTCGTATCAGCATGTTGCAAACAAACATACAAAAACCACTTTTCGATGACTTACTATCTGTAACTAAAATGATTATGTGGACTCAGTATTTCATATTAGTGCATCATTCTAACGCAATGTAATATTTTATTGGAATCTGGGGGCACTGCCGTGCCCCCGCCAAGTCGAGCGCGAAGCTAACACTGCCGTACCATCCTTTACTGGAACCATTTCGCCGCATATTCAGGCCCCTATTTGAGAACCTCTGTATAAGACCAGAACCATCCTTTTCCGTTTTAATTTTATGTGACTTGGTCGTTGACTTGTGCCCACCAAACTAACCATCATGTAGAATGTTCAACGTCCAAAGTCACATAAAATTAAAACGTAACTATATCAATAAAGAAATCGCAGAAAGGAACATTAGAGTTGGCTTCACTTTACTGAGAGATTTCAACGCTTTTTATAAAGAAATAAGCAGCTCCAGTGAGAGATGGTCAGATTTTTATAGGATGATTTTGGCGAGATATAAACTACCGGTACGGTAATGCAGACCCCGGTAAGTAAATTAATCTCAACTACTAGTTTTCCCAACGCAGCTTCTCCCGCATGGACTACACGTAGGTACGTTATACAAAACGTTAAACATGACCGTTAAATGCACTGAATAATAAAATACGTAACAACAACACACGGAAACGCTGGGACTCAAATCTACAGCCTATTTGGTAAATCGCGATTTATCGTGTCGTTTCATACGAAGCTGTGAGGAAATGAATGTGTCTTTGTTTACCCCTGACACTGGTATAAACAGCTGAATGCACATACAATCAATAGTATACAACGTGTTGATAAATTTCGCGAAACCTGAAATTCGTTTATTTAGAATGCAATGTAGATTCGATACCACGAATAAAAAATATCGGTCAAACATTCCAAATTGATATTTTTAACCACGCCCCATTAATTTATTTGACTGATTACTTAAGTTTCGACCCATACGAACCTCAAACTCACCACATCGCAGCGACAAAATGTGGTTACGTGTGAATAGTGTCGATGCAACTTTTTGTAGTTTTGTTGCGGTGGTCGTGCGACAAAATTTGTTTTAGTTGTGATGTCGATGTGGCCGGCCGTTAGTTCGCAGCGTCTTAGCTGGTGGTTGCGTTGTGGTTGCATTGTGGTTGCGTTGTGGTTGCATTGTTTTAACCGCCTCAGTGGTCTAGTGGTTCATACCACCGATTTCAGACCCAGAGGTCCCGGGTTCGATTCCCAGTGGGGGTACATATTGTATTCGGTTTGGTTGGTGGTAGGACTTGTTCTTAGTCCGCCTGGCTAGCTACTACCATCTGATGTCATAACAATGATGTTTTCAGCATTATTGTGTTCCGGCAGTTAGAGATAAGATAGCCAGTTCCTCAGTTATTGACTCTTGTCCTCAGCTTAGCTGTTTTCTTTTGTTTTTATTCATTTTATTAAGAATTACATTTGAAACATGTATGGCGCAACTTGCAGTATATAGTAGAATTGTCTTTTGTTTTAAACTAATATTAAAGCTTTAAGTAGAGTTCCTAAGTAACTGAAAATTGTTCACCGCTATGATCATTAGTTCGCTTATACTTAACTGTATTTATCATAACCCATTGTGTAATTGTGATGGAAACTGACCTTAGTCATACCATGTTAAGGTCATTTTTCAATTTGACGACTCTGTATGAAATAAGACAGGGAGAAAAAAACAACCCTTGGAGTTTCTTGCCGGTTCTTCTCCAAGGCCTCCCGCTGTAGGGTTTGCGAACCGATGGCGTAGCTTCTATGACGTTCACAAGTATTGTAAATAACAATCTAAATTGAATAAACAAATTTGAATCTTTGAATCTTTGAATTGAGGATTCCGGGAGTGCGCTTCCACCTTCAGCCTTATCACCACTTATCATCAGGTGTGATAAAGGCTAAATGCTATCCCGTTGTGAATAAATAAATAAATTAATAAAATAAATTGTGGTTGCGTTGTGGCCGATATCACCCACGCGGTCGATAATGACTGCAAAATGTGGTACGTGTGAATGGTACTATTCATTTCCAATACAAAATTCACCCTGCCCACGTGTTGTGGTTGCGGTGTGGTTCGTATGGGTTGGTACAAACTCTGTCATCTCTTTATCGAAGGTGAAATGGCAACTCTGGGAGTTGCCATTCGCGCGTGATACATAGGGCACACTGAAAGTTCAGCGCTCCTGGCCGCTCATAAATGTTTGAATTTCGAATGCTTTTATTATTGAGAACGCAAAACATTAAAAGGTTTATTATAAAATTTTATAATTTGCAACATAACCAAAAAATGAAATAAACTAGAAATATGTAAGTGTGTTTATTTGTTTTTAACGTCAAAACGGAACAACGGATTGACGTGATTTTTGGTATGGGGATAGTTTGGGCAAGCATATTATAGTATTCTTTGGTTTGGGAGCTGGAGAGTGACATACGCTTTAGGCATTAAGCCCGAAAAATATTACATTCGCGCGCAATAATGTCGTGTAGTCCACGTATGCGAAGCCGCAGGCGGAAGGTTAGTTATAGAATAACTAAATTATACCTATAGAATTATATAGGTATAATTTGTGACAGAAAAACTAGTTATAAATTATCTTACAAAATAATTGTAGGGATTTCTGTAGTTTCACGCTTTTTCATCAACAAGTTGTACTTATACAAAAATGTCTAATAATTCCACTAGAATGTAGATCTTGAGATGCTTGTAGTTAAGTTAAAAATGAATTGAAACAAATTACAGGACGCAATAAAAATTACTTGTTGACATAAATTTAAAAACGTGTAAGTAAGTTATGAAGAATAATATCCGAATTATAAAAAAAAAAGTTTGTTAAAAAAGCGTACCTTATTCTCACCTAGATTTCCACCTTTTTTTTTTAAATCATGATTCTTTTAGTAATGTCAGATTTCATTTATTGACTTTATCTTGATAAAAGCAAATTTTACCTCATTACAACATCGAACATCTTGAGATGTGGTATTTTGTTAGTTACCAAAATAACTTTTATAAACAAAAGTGTTAAAATGCACAAAGTGATAACAGTGCTTATTTTTGTCAAAATAGAGTTAGTTTTAGCTCAAATCTGGGATACTGTAGACAACCCTTTAGCAAACTTCCAACCCTGTGCAGATAATGAAAACGTAAAAATACTATTCGAGAAATTTTTAAAATACATACCACAGGAAGAAGAAAATCAGTATCTTCTACAGGTGCACGGAAATTTTGAACCCAATTTTACAGTCGATTTGATATTTGACTCGGATGCGACGGTGACACTGGTGAGTAAAGAGGGGGGTTCAAGAGTATTATTTATTATTATTTATTCATTTAACATATTACAAAATATATAACAAAATTATTAATTTAAATAAAGTGCTGCTCTTGAATAAAATTCCAACAGGTAAGGCTCTACTCGGTAAAAATATGGACTTTTACATATAAAACTATAGGACGGTTAGAGTTGTTATAAATCTGGTTATAAGATATATATTTCTTCATACCTTTATCTAGAATCGTATAGTTTTAGAAACACGATTTTATAATTTTGTCTCGACACTTTTTATTTTCGAAAATATCTCTAAAAAATACGAAATATCAAGATTATTCTTAAATGGGGTAACATATACTATTGAAAATTGGTTTAATTAGTGGACACTAATAATATTTAGGATCGTATAGAAGCATTTTTTTTAAAATCGCTATAGTTTTTTAATACGAAGTGATTTTGTGTTTTTTTTTGCGTAATCTGCAAAATCGGTCTCGCTCCCGCGCGCGTCGTTTTCTCATTGCTATCTCGCTTTAGCATAATTTTTCCGAGTATCGCCTTAAATCCGTGAACCTTATTGCCTTGCAATAAAGTCCTTACACGCCTGACATTAACCTCATCCAATCCCAATGCAATATCGTTCGAGAGTAAGGGTGCTCAACATACAATGTACATCTTAAGGAGTGTCCTCACTGAGAGCATTCACGTGTAATGAGCATTCGACGTCGAATATTCGAGTGGTGTAGACATTGAGCCGAGCGTTACAAAGCTTACACGCAAGTGCGAACTTCGGCCGGTATGGCCGCACTCGAATGTTCACGCAAATCAAATGCTCAAAAATTAGTATCCAGATAATGAAATTTATGAGTCTGTTTGTAGGAATATTACTGGCCACTTGTAAAGTAAGGAACCGTTCCTTGATCTTAAGTGTTTATGGCCTTCTTGGTCAATAGAAAGTATTAGTATTTATTTACTCATGTGGTATTATACCGTGCGTATACCGTGTTATTGTCAACGTCAATTTATTATAACTAAAAAAACAAATTCTTTGACATAGATACAACGAGATCGTATGCTCCAAGCTCGCAAGGGAATGTTCGACTCGAATGTTTATAGTTTTGCGAAAGTGAACGCTGGGCTCGCTGGGAAGCATTTGTTGCTCGTCTACGATTTCTTGTTTACAAATGCTCACGAGGGAACGCCCCCAGTGAGGACGCTCCTTTATATTCAAGTTGTCACTTTAAAGACTTTTTTATACTTTTTTATGAGCCAAATGGGTCTCTGAATAGTAGTAGTAATACCGTACGACTAGCTGCTGCGTCAGATATATGGAATCCAATCTTCACCTGAGATGAATTTGTGTTTTGCAATACATAATATCTGCACGAGTCTGCCACTAATTGTTATTATGTTTATAAGTTCTGATATTGGCAAAACAAATGCTTAGGAAAAAGATCAAAGTGTGCTTGCGTGTTGTTTAATTATATATTTTTTTTATTTCAGTCAGATGACTTATTGGCTAGAATAACAATGTATCCTGAGGAGCGAAAATTTCGTTTGAACTTCTCCGAAGCCTCTGAAAACTTGGAAGTAAAAGTACAAGGCCGACCTTTCAGAGGAATACCTTACGTTCAGAGTATACTTGTAAACACGGTTGAGTACTGTAAGGAATAGGAAAAATGTGACAGTAAAAAATCCCGCCTGAAAGCTACTTATAGGGCTCGTGGTTTTTTACTGTCACATTTTTCCTATACTTACAAAATTGCATTGTAAACGCATAAAAATAATATAAAATCTCTACTGTAAGGAACCTAAGACGGTAGGTATTTGTTTTATCTAAAATCACAGAATAGATATAAGTACTACCGTACAGAAAGGAAACTCTCCGCCCCGCCCCGCAATCAATTACCTCACCGCGCCCGGGCCCGAGCGCCGAGTTCCTGTGTCAGATCGTGTGCTCATTTAGTACATTTAGACGTCAGGCACACAGTTGCGCGTGTGTCTGTGTAGCGTCTGTGTAATGGGTAGTTAAAACGCCGCGCTTGTATGGAGTGCCAGGGGTGTGCTAAAATGGTGTAGCTCTTAAACTTCATCACACCTGATGCTAAGTGAAGATAAGGGGAGAAGGAATTACACTACTCCCGGAATTCTCAACCACTGAGGCACTGGATATCTTATCCCTGACTGCCGGAACACAACAATGCTGAAGACGCAGTTGTTATGGCGTCAAACTTAGATAAGGTGGTGTTAGCTAGCCAGACGGACTTAAAACAAGTCCTTTTATAAAACGTGTTCCTTTTGATGTTATCATATTTTGCCAAAAGAAGCTATTTGATAATAAAGACTCACTTGTGTTTCTTGGATTTTTTATAACTGTTTACTAACAGAATTGTTGTATATCAACGGAAAAACATTGTAAAAAATCGATTCCGCTCCGCGCGAGCGTTTCTGAAAATCCTGGTGAAGATCTTTTTCAAGCGATCAATCTACTATTTCATCCCATCGATTCGAAAAGCGATGATTGTTTATCTAATAACAGGGTCCAAAACGATTCATAGTAATATTTATAACTAGCTTTCCGCTCGCGGCTTCGCCCGCGTGGACTACACGACGTTATCCCGCGGGAATTTGATACTTTTCCGGGATAAAAAGTAGACTATGTTCCTCTCCAGGCTACAAAGTATCTATGTCCCAAATTTCAGCCAAATCCGTTCAGCCGTTTTGGCGTGATTGAGTAACAAACATCCAAACATCCAAACATCTAAACTTTCACATTTATAATATTATTAGGATTAGGATTAGGATATTGATTTTTTAAAGAAATCAAATGTTATGCTTGTATTTAAACATAAGTATATTTACTTAACACTTGGTGATTGCGGTTCAGTATATGTTCCATAAACTGGCTATGGAGATCGATATCAAGGCTAATCATTATCAATAATAGCGTTAACAATATCAATTTAAATGAGCGCCAGTTGGTGGATCACATTTATTTTATAGATTCGTTAAATTACAAATAATTGACAGAATTTTAAAAATTTCAGGGCTTCCTAGATAACTATGTCAAAACTCAAGACTTGACTCCGTTGAGCATAACCCCTACGATCCCGATCCCAGATGACTCTTGTGGTAGACGTAAGGTGCAACACACTGAGCTGATCGTCAATGGTCTTCCTACTAAGCCTGGAGACTGGCCTTGGCACGCAGCTATATTCCGGCTGGAGAGATCAAGGATCGACTACATATGTGGAGGGACTTTGTTGAGCAAAATTTTTGTCCTAACAGGTTGGTTACAGAAATAAGGCAACATAAAACTAGAATAGATATAGTTTGTGATCTATAAGTGAAAGTGAGTGAATCTGTAAGTGGTACTGCTATCATTTACTTTTTGCTCCAATAACATCTGGTGTGATGAAGGCTAACTTTGTAGATAAAAAAAAAAAAAACGACAGTGTAAAAATTCGTCAAAGTGCTTTGAAATACATCAGGAAGCTATAAATTACAGGACTTTTTTAAGTAGAGACGGTGCTGAAACCCATGTAGATTAAAAGATTCCTCCACTCCAAGGCACATGCCCCAATTTAAATTATGAAATAATTTATACGAGTATCATCTCACGCGCCACTTGGTTTAATTTTTGTTTAACAAAATGTGTATGATTTTATTTCAAAACAATAACCTTTACGACTTTCAGCGGCGCATTGCGTCACGTCGTCGGGAGGAACAGCTGTTCTACCAGAGACACGAAACGTGATTCTTGGAAAATACAACCTTGTTGGCGGAGACTTTGTATCACCACAAGAGAAAGAGGTACGTCACAGATCTGGCGCCTACAATCGTCAATGGCACAGCAAGGAATTTTTCTTTGACGGATATAAATGTAACTTTATTGTTTGATGATGAAGATAAATTTGAATGTAAAATTTTAGACTGAAAAAATATAATCCATGCAAAGGGCTCACATTTTAATTAGTTGCCATGTACTGGTTGCAGGGCCTACCTGCAAGTCCACAAAAGTTAGCTTTCTTTCTACGATCAAACTCATCTCTTTGTGCTATATATACTCTCATCATCATCACACTCTTCATACATCATATTCCATAAATCATCTGATATACCTACTTTATACGTTTTTTTAGATTTTAAGTAAAATTCTACAACTTTCAGATCAACAAAATCATTGCTCACGAAAGCTTCAAACACGACCGTCTTGACAATGACATCGCTCTGTTGAAACTCAGCTCTGAAGTACTTTACACTGACTACGTCCAGCCAGCTTGCGTCTGGTATTCCGACGCATACGAAAAGCTACCACTAGGAACTATTCATGGATCTGTAAGTTATTCTATTGATATATAGAGGTTTATTTGGTCTAGTATTAAAACCACTGGTATCTGGTCCAGAATACCCAAACTCAATACAGGAGAAACAAATATTAGCGATGTTTAAAAGTGGTGTCAGAAAATTGTTAAGAGACAATAGAAGTGTTAGCTGCCTAAAAGTACTTGCTTGACTTAATATTTGTTCAAACCAGTGTTTGGTCAGCCAACAATCTGGTGAAAATCGCAGAAAGCCGCTAGTTCCGGTTAAGCAGGACCGATAGTAATAAAGATCAATGGGGAAGGTCTTATACCCATTGTCCAGAAGTGGACATCAGGCGGCTGATGATAAAGATCTTCAACTTTATCATATCTAAAGACATAATTTAAATGCGAAAATAACTATGAGTCAGCCAGAGTCCTAGACTTAGTACCTATAGTATTATATGATCTGAGGTCTGCCACCTTTTTACACCAACCGCCATGATTACGAGTCATTCAATCAATCAATCAATTTATTTATTTACAAGAAACATGGTTACATAAAAGATCTTAAATATAAGAAATGTCCATACACGTTTGGCCAATTAGGCATGTAAATGTCAAATAAAATTACATTATATAATAAAGTTAAAAAAATACATAATTATCACACAAATTAATGATCACACATTGTCAACCAATAACCAACCAATAACACGTTTCTCATAAAACATTTGGCATATAGCAATAGATTTTACAAGGAGAGAATCAAGGCTGTTTTATCTCAGAATTACTCACAGAGATACATTTGATCGTAGGTTGTCGGCTGGGGTTTCAATCAGAAGGACAAACCATCATCTACATTGCAACAAGTAACCATACCAATGCATGCGGAAACGACATGCATCAAAAGCAACCCTCTTTTTTTCTCAAGGCTTTTGAACGATGAAAAATTCTGCGCTGGTTTCAATAATGGTAAGATTTAGTATAATTTTTGTTCTGGTAAAAAAAGAAAAAACTTACATGGAATGACCATGTAAGGTAAAAAGTACTTTGTCCATTGTTTATCCCTATAACCTTTTTTTTATATAGTGAGGGCAAATACTATCTTAACGTATACCACACGGCATGTTGGACTCGGTCAGACACAGGGCCTGTCCCTCGCCGCGCCCAGCCCTCCCACCAAGTCTAATAGGCTTCGCGTCAGGGCTGGGCAGTTCTAACCCCTGCTCCGGCCCATTAAAATGATCCATGTTCCACGATTCTGAATCGTGGATCGCAGGTCAGTGTAGATTCGGCTCCGGTATGAGAAGATGATCACACTATACTCCTCGCGTTACTCTTCGCGTTGATGCGTATATTTACCCTCGCCTTCACACATTCGCCTAATCGTTTCATTGCTGGCATTGTCGCCTACATTGTATCACGCCCAAAGTCTGACTGAATCCCTGCAATATGATGAGCATAACGTGTATCGCAGCAATACTACGTGCCTCCTCACTTCCTTTGCGGTTCAACATAAAACTCTTAGGTCCGAGATTACCAACTGTCGGGTATTTTGATACGTTAACCGTTAGTTATCCGTCAATTTAACCAATACGAACATTAATCAACGGTTATTATAATCGATTGTTAGTGAACACGGGCCCTAATAATGTATTTTAATCTAGGTACATCTGCCTGCAACGGTGACAGTGGAGGAGGTTTCCTAGTATTCGTGCCTGATGAATCAGGGAACACGGCTCCAAACGCATCAGGCGCCTGGTACATCAGGGGGATCGTATCGCTTAGCGTTTCCAGGACTGACGCTCCAATATGCGACCCATACCATTATGTCATATTTACCGACGTCGCTAAGTTTGAGGGATGGTTAAATAAACATATGAGCTGAGGAATTAGACGAGATGCAAACTTCGATCAACAATAACACCATTATTGATCGAAGGATGAAAACCACAAAATAATATAGAGATAGAAGTATTGTCACTAATTTTGAAATGAATGAATCATTCTGAAAGAAAGAGACATTTTGTAGCTTACTTCCGCAAAAAAAACATGCAAGATGCACCGCCCCCGCCCGCCCGCAATAAAGTGCACATGCACACCACGAAACTATCAGTGTACAATTACCTGCAGCTGCATATCGTATTTATACTTTATTGTGTGCGATAAATAAAGATTTACATACTATTTTCCTTGTAATTTATAATGAGAATAACCTATAAGTAACAGAAATTGAACATAATAATAATAATAAATAATGCTCTTATAATCACACCAATTATCTATCTCATAAGTAGTACATAATAATCTTGAACTTAATTGCGAGTCACTAATTTGAGTCTGATTAAGAAGTAAGACAGAAAACCAAATTAAAAAGAAGTAAGAAACATCAGATTTAAATTCAATACTTTCTCAAAATCTGCAAAAGTGGCGCAAAATATTTGCAGTTATTTTAACATACTCATACATTTCTTAGAAAACAAATAAAATAATATCCAGTATAAGTATAAAAATAAACCTTATTTCATTGTGACAAGGGCGAAAATGGTTTATTTAATTCCACAATCACAGCACAGTGACCTTAGGGTTTATCCAGAGACCGGTTTTCCTCGTATCATATGTTGTAAACAAACATACAAATCTGACTTTTCGATAACTCACCAATTACTATGCGCTGGCTCGTGGACAAAGTTTTTAACGTAATTTATTATTGGTAGTCAATCAGGATATTTTATTATTTTCTATTGCAATGATATACCTTACAACTTACCGGATATAACTTATCGGACATACAGGGTATGAAAAGAAGCTTAACGAAGCCCCGTAGTCTGTCCATTATTACGAAGTTTTTTCTGCACTGCGCCATACCTGGGACTCTTCTGATTACGGAGATATCAAGTGTCAAAGTCAACATATAGTAACTTTGGTTTTGCCAAAAATAAATGTAAAACGTGATTACTAAACTTTCGTCTAAAGAAACATTATCGAAATTATTAAAATTTCTTAGTCAAATAGGCTTATGAAAACGAAGTTTTTTCTGCACTGCGCCATACCTGGGACTCTTCTGATTACGGAGATATCAAGTGTCAAAGTCAACATATAGTAACTTTGGTTTTGCCAAAAATAAATGTAAAACGTGATTACTAAACTTTCGTCTAAAGAAACATTATCGAAATTATTAAAATTTCTTAGTCAAATAGGCTTATGAAATTTGAGCATTCATTGCATGCACGGGTAGCTGTCAAGTTTGCACGGCTTGTCAAGTTTGCACGGCTCGCGGGGCAATCACACACACATGCAAACTTTTTGCACGCGTTTCATTGCGTGTCTTAGAAAACACTCGTTTTTAATACCTAAAAATTAAAGTAGTTTCTCAGCAATTATGTTTACTGAATGTTTCTTAGTTTGATGTACACTATGTGTATATTACGGCTTCGTTAAGCTTCTTTCATACCCTGTATAAGATGTAATTGGTAATAAAGATCCATGTTTTTTTTTTCAAATCAATAACTGTTAGATTTTAACCATTATCCTGCACACACAGACAACTAACCTGCACATAACAATAATTGACATTATGTATTGTTAAATAATAATCGGACAAGTGCGAGATGGCCTGAGTTTCGATAAAAACCAATTATATCTCAGGTAGGTACATTTACAAATATTTTAAGAAAAAAAAAACAAATTATACGCATAGTATGTCGTACCGTATAGTTTGATAACTTTATTTTATATTCTAATTTGCACTTTTTATGGGACTTACATATTTTGAATAGTGTTTTAGTCGACAAATTTAAAACTGTAAGTATAATTGAAAAATGTATGGGAAAATATGTTTTCCAACTATAAAAGTAAGTTTATTTGCAGTATCTAGGGATTTAGCGTTTCCTTGCAATATCATAGACTTCTTATAGGTTTTCCTGTTATACTTAAGTAAAGAATTATTTAAGTAAGTACATACCTACTGTATTTTATTTTATTTTTATTAGACTAAGTTATTTTGGAGATGACGAGGAGAATGGTATATTTGTGACTTTTTTCTTGTATAACATTTAAATTACCTACTGTAGAACTATAACAAAAATATAGTTGAAATCAATCAACAACAAGCCTTTTTATTTTTATTTCTTTATAATAGGTCTTTACATATGAAATTGCCGTTTTTTTCTTTTGTACAAATAACTTAACAACTTTTATAATATTAGAAATATATAATTTCTTTAATATTGCGTTACATTAAGACCGTATCGAGCAACTTTTGATAATTTAATAACCACGATATTTGATTATTTACATAGAAAAAACTTATTCCGAAAGTTACGACTATTTTTGTTTCCAGAATTTCGTACTTTATCAGTTGTAACTTAGTGAAAAAAAAAAAAATTCTCCTAACGAATGTGTCATTTAGTAGTTAAAATGTCCATAAATACGTGTGTAAAATTTTGTAAATTTACATAATATTAGTCGTTAAATAATAACAAAAACGTTAGTATGGAAAAAAAATAATTACCGAAATCTCCATACAAAACGGCAATTTCATAGGTAAAGACCTATTATCATGAAAAAGCATAATTATATAAGTATGCTAATTTCAACTCATTTTGTCCAGTACTTTTGGAGCTTATTGAAGGGAGGGAACTGGCAAGTTTCTGTTTTCTAACTTGAATAACTTAAAAAATACCGATTTATAAAGTATAAAAAATATATCTTTGCAATTCCTACAACAAAACCGTTTTTATATGTCCCACGATACGATAATAAAAACATTACTTTTTTTTTCGCCCCCCAAAAGTCACCTCCTAATTCAAACTTCAGTTGTTTACGTTATACTTTCGTCTTTTGGTCACAGAAATGTAATATGTATATGTATGTTTTGGAGCAAATTGGCTGTAACACAGACGCACAAGTGATCCTATAAAGGTTTCATCTTTTTTTTGTTGTCGAAACCCTAAAAAGATATTTGTCATAAATCATTATCAATTTGTATCTCGTGTAGCTCCAAACGTAATGAGTTATCGATGTAAGTGAATTCACCACACTACACGCAAATCTAACACGTCACATCAACCAAAATAATTTCCCTATTTATTTCTATCGTGACAAACATTACGATATAATATGCAAAAACCGACTTTATTCCATTCGAATAAACATGGCTGTTGAACGTGTAGAATAGAAAACGTAAGAACAACACAAGGAAACGTCAGGATTCAAATCCACAGCCTATTTGGTAAATCGCGATTTATTGTGTCGTTTCATACGAAGCTGTGAGGAAACGAATGTGTCTTTGTTTACCTCTGACACTGGTATAAACAGCTGAATGCACATACAATCAACACAGTGTCAAATAATGCTACTTGAATTTGGAGCTTCCAATGCTGGAAGTTAGGTCTAAAATTATTAGAAACTTTTATTTTCAGTACATAGGTATTTCTAAAAAGTTTATAGTAATCAATGTTTGTGTGTTTATCATCTATGCGTTCCTAAAAGATTTCATGCCCAATATATTTAAATAAATGATTTTGTTTTTATACATTACAGATACACAGTTAATGTAATATAATTTATAATTATTTTGTTAATTATCATCTGAACTAAAAATAAAAAATAAAAATTGTAATGACAAATTTCATTGTTTGACTACATCTTGATAAATCTAATTTTAACTTAGTACAACATCGAACATCTTGAGATGTGGTATTTTGTTAGGTTAGCAAAATCATGTTTTTATATAACAGTGTTAAAATGCGTAAAGTGATAACAGTGCTTATTTGTGTAGTAATAGAATTGGTTTTTGCTCAACGCCAGCACGGGTGGGCTGTTGTAGGCAACCCTTTAGCATATTTCAGACCCTGTGAAGATAATGAAAACATAACGATAATTTTCGAACCAAATTTAGCACCGGAAGAAGAAAATCAGTATCTTCTACATGTGTATGAAAATTTTGGACAAAATTTTAGAGTTGATTTGAAATTCGATTCAGATGCGACTGTGACACTGGTGAGTGCAGTACATACCTACATAATTGTAGAACAAACATTGGTAGTATACAATTTGATGCTCAATCCAAAAGATGAATAAAAAGTTATTTAGATAATATTATATAGATAACTTTTTATTTATCTTTTTCCTGAATGACTGAGATATCAACGCACAGCCTAAGCCGCTGGAACCAGCTATGGAATTGCGTAAAGTCAATCGTATTCATTTGACAGTTCATATTGTATCATAATAGATGTCATTCCATATAAATTGCAGCTGATTGAATACGATATGAACTGTCAAATTAATACGATTACCTTACGCAATTGTTTATTACCCTGATGTGCGATTCTCTAAGATTCAATCAACAAACTCGACGTTCTTTTTCGCTTGACTTTCACTTGTTTATTATGAATTTTGACATAAAGAATCGAAGTGATCGACGATGTGGCGGTGAAACTTCGTTAGAGAATCGCATCGCAGGAGACTTAAAATTTTGCACATAGATACGTTATACAGTGTAAGCATCTACTAAGAAAAGATTTTTGGAAATTCCATCCGTAAGGGGGTAAAATAGGGGATTAATGTTTGTATGAAAGTCCGTCAGTTTTGAAGTTAGGGCCCTCAAATTTTTGTATTTAGGCTGACAATTGAAAATTAATATTAACGTGTGTTAGCGTTTTTTACAATTCCACCCCCGAAGGGGGGTGAAAAGGGGGATAAAATGTTGTATCTGGAAAGTCCGTCATTAAATTTATTATTTTGGGTTATGGTGAAAAGTAAAACAAACACTTATTATTTACTAGCTTCCGCCCGCGACTTCGTCCGCCTGATCGGATTTTGATGAAATTAAAACATAGAATACTTTTTATCCTAGTTATTGGTCCCCAAAGTAGGTATTTTCTCGAATGTCCACGCGGACGAAGTCGCGGGCGGAAGCTAGTACACAATAAATAAAGACATTAGTCACTAAGATCATTACTATCAACTTACTATTTCAAAGAAATTAGGTTGTTGTAAATGTCAAAAAAAAACTTACTTAGAAGAAGTAGTAATAAAGTAAAGTGCTGCACAAATAGATCTTTTTAATTTATTCATAGATTGTAGTAAGTTACGATTTTCGGAATCTGATCAGTGTGTATATATGTGTGTGTGCTGTTAACAAAAAATGATTTTTTTCTTTTTCAGTCAGATAACTCATCAGCTAGAATAAGGTCGTATCCTGAGCAGCGGAAATTCAGTTTGAGCTTTTTCAAACCCTCTAAATTATTGAGCCTAAAAGTACAAGGAGCACCTTTTGCAGGCGTGCCTTATGTTCAGAGTATTGATGTAAACACGGTGGAGTACTGTGAGAAACCGAAGACGGTAGGTAATTCACACACTGTGTTCATTTTGATACCCTATATGTAACCCTGATTATTGGTGATGTTCTGTCATCTATACTTACTTATATTATATAATATTACTAGCTTTCCCCCCGCGGCTTCGCCCGCGTGGACTACACGACGTTATCCCTCGGGAATGTGATGTTTTTCCGGGATGAAAAGTAGCCTATGTTCCTCTCCAGGCTAAAAAGTATAAGTAAGCTAAGCCAAATCCGTTCAGCCGTTTTGGCGCGATTGAGTAACAAACATCCAAACATCTAAACTTTCACATTTATAATATTAGAAGGATAAAGGACTTTATCTAAGTATACTCATATTATAAAGAAAGATTTGATTGTTTGTTTATTTGTTTGTTTGCATCGAATAGGCTCCGAAACTACTGGACCGATTGAGAAAATTCTTTCACCATTAGAAAGCTACATTATTCCCGAGTGACATAGGCTATATTTTATCCCGATATTCCCACGGGAACGGGTACCACGCGGGTGTAACCGCGAGGATCCGCTAGTTACTTATATTATAAAGACGAAAGATTTGATTCTTTGTTTGCATCGAATAGGCTCAGAAACTACTGGACCGATTTAGAAAATTACTTGACCATTAAAAAGTTACATTCCTCCCTAGTGACATAGGTTATATTTTATCCCGATATTCCCACGGGAACGGGTACCACGCGGGTAAAATTAAATAGGCCGGCCCCCTATAAGGTGGACCGACTGCCTCCTGATTCACAAACCGTCGGAAACGGAATCAGATTCGAATTCTGTGCTTTGTCTTTGTATAAGCTATAGCGAGTAACAGAGACAGTGCATACATTCCGCTGTCGATAGCCTTTCCGCGGATAGGACGCGGGAAGCCGCTGGATGCGGGCAGCGCAGGACCGATCGTTGTGGAGATCCTTGGAGGAGGCCTATGCCCAGCAGTGGGCATCGTTCGGTTGATATTATGATGATGATGCAATACATCTATCTCCATGTCGATCACTATAAAATAGATGTCAAACTTACATACCATTGGAACAAAACATCACTCAAAATTAATCAATATCCAGCTTTGTCGAATATGAATTTTGTTCAATCACAAATAACAGCAATAAACAAGTAGGTATTTATCAGAATTTAAAACATTTCAGGGCTTTCTAGATTCCTACGTGAAAGGTTCGGAATTGACTGCAGAGATTATTACCACGGTCCCAGATGACTCTTGTGGTAGACGTAAGGTGCAACACACTGAGCTGATCGTCAATGGTCTACCTTCTAAGCCTGGAGACTGGCCTTGGCACGCAGCTATATACCGGCTGGAGCGATCAAGGATCGACTACATTTGTGGAGGGACCTTGTTGAGCAAAGTTTTTGTTCTAACAGGTTGGTTACAGCTACAATGCCACAGAAAACTAGAATTACATACATAAATTAATGAATTTCGCGCCACACGTAGTGCCACAACGTTTTCTGTTAGGTCAAAACTGGCCCAAACCATAGCACTGCT
Source organism: Crambus lathoniellus (assembly GCA_949710035.1). Taxonomy (NCBI): domain Eukaryota; kingdom Metazoa; phylum Arthropoda; class Insecta; order Lepidoptera; family Crambidae; genus Crambus; species Crambus lathoniellus. The sequence goes on from OX453320.1 coordinate 13,676,022, forward strand.
GCCAGCTGAAGGTCTTGGAAGTCAGGGCCGGAAACATACTGCCGCTGTCATCGGAACAGAATAAATTGTCGATCTATACACGCGCGTGTCTGAGGATGATCATCGTGGTCGGTCGGAAAAATAAGCCATAATACAATTTTCTTGGTGACGCGTACTCACTGACCTCTATACCTACAATCCTACATGCTCTACTTAGTACCTTTAGCATATTTTTTCTCACTAGTTTCTAGTGTCGATAAATTGGTCCAAGTGTTGCAACATTTTGAGTTAAATATTATTATAGGTATCATTACAAACCTATAATTTACAGAAATATTTTTTTGTATGGAGACGATACTGAAACCTGGCTGAAACCCATTTCGATAAAAAGATACAGGGCTCTAAAGTTGTAACTTGAAATTATGAAATAAATAAAGCAGGTCTTATCATCCAATGTGCCACTTGGATCAAAGTCTACACAAACATGTCGGATCGGCAGGGCTAACATGACTGCAACGACAGATAGTTTGTCGCGTTACCTTCGACCAATCAGATCGATCGTAGATAGCGCGCGTGACTTAAGACAACGCGACGTGCTGATTGGTTGGAAGGTGCGCGACAAACTGTCGATGCCGTCATGCTAGCTCCGCAGCTTTATTTTATTTTTATTCAACTAAAATGTCCATGATTCTATTAAAAAACGATAACTTCACCACTTTCAGCGGCACATTGCGTCACATCGGGAGAAACAGCTGTTCTACCAGAGACTCGAAACGTGATTCTCGGGAAATACAACCTAGTTGGCGGCGACATTGTACCACCACAAGAAAAAGAGGTTGTTGATTAATATGTGCTAGGTATCTTCTTATCTTCTGTCGGACATTTTTGTCAGAGTGGCCGTGGGCTTTTATCCGCTGCTTTAAGGTCATAGCCCACTTATACCGCACCGCTTCAACCCAACACCGCTCTAAACGAAGGCGACTGCTAGCAGGCACCCAGCAGTCCACGCGGCGACAGCTAGCAGACTCCCAGCTGTCCACGCGTCGACTGCTATTCCCTCTATAGGTGCGCGGCGGCGCGTCGGCGCGGCGACCGCTAGCAGTCAGCGCGCGGACCGCGAGGCGTCAGCGAGGCGTCGACTACCGAGCAGTCTGACGGCGGTAAGCTCGCAGACCGCGCGCTGTCCGCTATTTTATATTGCTACTGTAAAATGCATCTACATTGAACGACATTAAGTCCATATTTGGCTGTTCATACTTTGGTTGGGTGGGAGCGGTGCGGTCTAAGTGGGCTATGACCTTTACAGTCACCGCACATGAGCCACACGCGATTAGTTTAGATTAGATTAGATTCTTTATTCATTAACAATTTCCATTGTGTTTGAATGCTTACAAATTTATAAAATTAAAAAAAAATATATAAATTAATTACAATTTTTAAATCAAATAATAATTATTTGATTTAAAAATTAGTAGTAGTAGCGACTACTAGAAACGGCGCCACTGGACTGGAAGCTAGAAGAAGAAACAGTGACGACTAGCAGCAGGGCGGGCGTCAACGTGGCGTCAACCGTGTGCCGCGAGTCCATCTATACATCTATACTCTATACAAATAAATAAAATTGGAGTGTCTGTTTGTAACATTAATATAACCGCTTTTTACTACATGCATATGATTATATATACGGTACATATACCAAAATAACATTTTTTTCAATTGTTGTCTGTCTGTCTGTTTGTTCCGGCTAATCTCTGAAACGGCTGCACCGATTTTGACGGGACTTTCACTGGCAGGTAGCTGATGTAATAAGGAGTAACTTAGGCTACTTTTTATCCCGGAAAAATATCACATTCCAGCGGGATAACGTCGTGTAGTCCACGCGGGCGAAGCTGCGGGTAGCCGCTAGTATTATAATATGTATGAAAACTTAGTCTTAGTTTTCTTTCCTTGAAAAATATAAATCTCATTAGTATTTCTGTATACTTACGAAGGATCTCGTTCAAACTTTACCAATGAATGAAATGTGTTAAAACATTATCAGCAATTTTTTAACACATTTCATTCATTGGCAACGGCTATGTCTCGTGAAAACGGTTTCATTGCAGTCGTCAATCACCACCAATTACATATTGGCCCCACGCAATCTAAAAATAAAATAGATAGCCATAATCCATGACTTACAGCCAGCACGCGTAGCATGACAAACCCGAGAAGAGGTTTGTCTACCTTGAAAGTCTATAATTGACAGCTGAACAATAGCTTTGTCTATGATCAAATGTCATTTTTGACGTGTCGATGTAGACAAAACCTTTCTCGAGTTCATCATGCTACCAGTGCTGAATTAATAATCAATCTACAGATAGGGATAGCTATGATCCAGATTAGTTGCTATGCAACCTTTGCAGTTAACATAGAATTAACGACAGTTGCCTGGGTGTTGCTAAGTGTTGCCTAGCAACTAATCTGGGCCCCGATCGCGGTAATTCTATGACGCATTAGTCAAGTGTACGTGCAGTTGACATGCAAAACCGTTTTTGATAACGCGCAGCTTTGACAGTGCGACAACCTTTTCAGTTCCGGTAATAATCTTTGGAACTAAAACAGTTTTCATACGACAGGCTATTTTGACAGCTAATTTAGCATTTCAAGTGGTTCCTCTGTCACGGATGTCATCGGATCGGACAGGATTGTGGGACTATAGGTTTGCGTGACGTGTGCGTCGTTATGTCATTACGGCAATACGAAGTCAAACGTCAAGACGCAAACGTGATCAAGACGCGCTGCATAGAACTACGGCGATCGGCCCGCTAGATCATACCTATCCCTATCTGTGGATAGATTATTAAGTTTGGCTGTATTTCTATTCCTTTCTTTACTCTCGCCACATTCCTCATAATTTTCTAATAATTCATCTGGACATACGTCATAAAGTTTAATTGAAAATCCTCAATTTTCAGGTTAACAAAATCATTGTCCACGAAGGCTTTAAACATGACCGTCTTGACAATGACATCGCCCTGTTGAAATTTAACTCTGAAGTTCTCTACAGTGACTATGTCCAGCCAGCCTGCGTTTGGTACTCTGATGCGTACAAAAAGCTATCACCAGGAACTATTCATGGATCTGTAAGTTAGCCCCACAGAACACGGAAAGATTTTTTTGTGGTTAGCCCTATTGAAATAATCGCTTATTATGGTCATCTGCTTATAGGGCCAATCATAAATGAATTACGTGAATCATCGAGACTCGTTTGTCACATCCTAATCTTATATAATTTACACGAAAGTAGCTCTCTGTGTCGTTTACCTTTTCACGCACCAACCAATGAACCAATTTTAATGACATTTGGCATAGTAAAAGATTTATATCTTTCTATCACGAAAACTTTTATCAGAGCGCGATATGACCCGCATTACAATTAGATAAAGTAACGGGTTGCGGGCACCGACTAGCAATTTATAGAAAAACTATTTGCAGTACCCCAAGCAGGAACAGGTCTCATTTTTGACAGTTTTAATATGGAATCTTACAACTTTTTGAAGGAAGGTATAATTTATAAAAAGATTAGGAGAAAGAAACTTATTATTTATTTATTAGGACAACCAGTGAAAATTATTTGTGTTTGGGCTACAGAGATACATTTCATTCTAGGTTGTCGGCTGGGGCTTTAATCAGAAGGACCAACTTTCTCCCACATTACAACAAGTGACCATACCAAAGCATACGGAAACCACGTGCATCAAAAGCAACCCTCTGTTCTTCTCGAGACTGTTGAACAATAAAAAGTTCTGCGCTGGTTTTAACAACGGTAAGTTTTTTCTGTTCTTGTTTTAGTAAACAAAGCCCAGGCACTGCCTATAAAGGTGGGGATTGTGGGTGTGATTCCCACTCATATTTATGCTAACACTAAGGCCCAAAACATACCGAGATGGAAGCGAAGGGCCGCGACGCGCCGCGACCCCGGGCGTCAACGAGTGACCACTAGCGCCGCCGCCGGCGCCGTCCCGGACCCACGCGCCTTGTATCGGCGCGCGGCTGCCAGCAGTGTCGAAGCTGCAGACTGCTTGTAGCCGCGAGACTGCTCGATCTGGCTGGCGTACGACGTCGTGCGAAGGCGCGCGCATGCTCGAGCAGTGCTTTTTCGGTCTTTCCAAACAATAGGTACTCTTTCTTTAACGTATGCATATAAAGTTGAAACTTATTTTACACTGATAGTTCCCGGCGCGTCGCGGCCGTTGGCGGCCCTTCGCTTCCATCTCAGTATGGATTGGGCCTTAAACTCGATTCTCTGTGTGCGCAATTCAAAACGGTGTGACTGCGAGTCCGTCGGGTAATTTAGACACACACGTGCCCACTTACTCACTCGCGCTGGCTCCTTTGTCTTGCACCAAAAACCCAACAGCAATATGAGGAGCATGCCGAAACGCGACAACACTACGTCCCTTCCTCTTCTTGCAATTCGATGGGTCTGTGCACGCTGTATAAAACTCTAAATAATTTATTTTTATCTAGGTACATCTGCCTGCAATGGCGACAGTGGAGGAGGTTTTCTAGTATTCGTGCCTGATGAATCAGGGAACGCGGCTCCAAACGCATCAGGCGCCTGGTACATCAGGGGGATCGTATCGCTCAGCGTTTCCAGAACTGACGCACCAATATGCGACCCACACCATTATGTCATATTTACCGACGTCGCTAAGTTTAAAGGATGGTTAAATATACATATGAGCTGATGGCCTATAAGAAGATGGAAACCGCAACACAAGAAAGAGGTTGAGATTAGCTTCTAAAGCATTTTGTACTGAATGATGTGTGGAATTGAAAGTAAACTTCTTACTTAATTGCCATGTTGATTTATTTAGGTAACAATATTGTTTATTAATTAAATTGCGTTAAATTGTTAATCGTAAAATAATTAGTTTTGATATTCAAATAGTGTCTTCTTTTCCTTTTTATTTATTTATCAATTTTTTTTTTTAATTTATTTATTAAATCTTGAAACAAATGGTTGTTATCATGTTGTTATAATACTTTGTTAGCAAGAACTTTAAAAAACAGTTGGTTACATACGTACTAACTGAAAACTTAATTTAACAGTAAAAACAATGGAGATTACATATTATGTAGCAGTAGTAGTATCTGTATATAAATATATTAGAATAGAACATTTTACACTATTCCATTACAATACTATTATCAGTGAAAGAATAATTGTAGTTTTCCTTTAAATAAGCTGTCGCAGCGATAGCTACGTTGTTCCAAGTGGAGGATAACTTCTTCTCAGCATCAATCATACCAAAATCAGTAGCAAGTTTATCTATCATTTCTTTCGTGAGCACCCTTGAACGATATGACTGCAACAAGCGTCCAGCCACCTCTGAAATCTTTCTCTCTTTAGACTTACTATTCCACTCAAATTTACTCATATTAACAACTTCAAAATGCATTAAAAATGGGACCATAATGATATCCAAGGCTTTCTTTGTATCAGGACCGAGTGATTCCGGAATAATGCTAGCGCAGACTTCATTCCTCGATATTTTTGGGTATTCAGCATGTATTGCCTGCAGTTGAATAAAATGAACAGGCAAAGAGAGCTTTATCTCATTCATGGCTGATAGTGCAATTTCTGGAAAGCAGGCAATCATCCGAGACAGTGTGACGGCTTTGGCATTACCTGACGCTGACTTTTTTATCCGAAATATTGTTATGGATTTATTTAATAGATCAGCACCGGTCTTGCGTACTGTTACCCTGATTTTGTCAATGTTGTTTCCTCGTAGCAATCCAACCAAGCAACAGTGCAAAATTAAGCCTAGTTTCTGCTTCTTTAATAATTCATTTCTTATTTCTACTGCATTGAATCCAGTGTTACCAATTTTAGCAGGAATGCTAACCAGGGGATCCTGAGGATTACTCGTAGAAACCATATTAAAGTTATTTACTGCTTGCAAAATTGTATTCATAAGGTCGGTTTATTCTGAAGTTTCCATATCTGTAACTCTGAAACAAATATTTGGGATATATTTATATGCAGATTAACCTTTGTGATTCCAGGGTCTTTTTTAATGGCCTATTTTTTATGTAAACAAAGCACTTGAGTGCGCGGCTATCGCTATCCCGAACATCTGGTTATACTTAGGCCGTGTTTGGTTACATTTATAATAAGCTGAATAACAAGGCGATAATTTAAAACTGTTTCGACAGTTTTACGATATGTTTTGTTTTTATAATGGTCGTTCGAACTTGACCTTTGAGTAAACAAAGAACAATAGTGCGGTCCATGCGATATAATTTTTTTACATAGTTATCGATAAAATAACATATAAGAAGTATATATATTTAGAATCTACATGAAAAGACCTATCTGATAAGAATATAATATACGGAAAAAATTTACTTTATTTTTTAAAATTTTCAAAAAACTAATTACCTACTTCCGGTTTCAAAAAAAATCGAAATTATTTTTTTTTAATTTTTTCTTCTGGATCACATATCATAGTGTATTTTTATAGTACGACGAGTTTATCTCTCTTTTGAACATCGAAAACCGCATAAAAACATATAAAAATTGCTATACTAAAAAAAAAACAATTGGGGGTAGTTTCTTGCGCTTGTATACACGCGCCTGGTGAGAGGTTAAGTAGTTATCTTACTTTATTATCAACCATTTAATGTCCCTATTGCTGGGACATAGACTGTCCTTATGATTACATCTTTTCATTATCTTATCTTATCTTATCTTAACCTGGCTTCGGCTTAAGTACGGCTAAAACTCTTAACTCTATTTTCTTTTCAAATTACATTGAAATTGATTGACATTTAGTGAACCCGGCGAACTTCGTATCAGAGTTGAAGAGCGTATTCAGACCTACAATTTCGTTGTAGAACGCAAAGCCAAAGATGTAGTTCATTAGAAGCGACTAAGAACATCGAATGCAAATTCGCAAATTCACGAAGAAACACAAGGTAAGTACTTAACTAAGTATTATTACATAAAAATAATAATGTTCTTAAAAGAACTTTGAGTTGAGTGCCTAGATAGACAAAATACAAACCACAACACAAAAGAGATATATTTTATAATTAACCTCTTGTCTGTGTAAAAAATTGGTGCATCTATGGGGTAGTTCAATGGAGCCACTTGAAATGGCTCAAGTTAGCCAGCTCATAGATATTGAATTTTGGGACTACAGTCCCAAGAAATCACTCAGGACATAATTTTTTTTGAAATTTATGCAACTGTAGTCCCAAAAATCAGTCAAGCACTATTAAAACATTTTTTTGTTATACTGGTATGAACGGTATCTCGAGAAAATAAAAAAAATAAAAATTGTAAAACATTAAAATAATAAAAAAACGAGTTGTTTTAATACTAAATAGGTATGTCTGTGTATATGTCACCGGAAAATAACAAAAACAGGAAAGTTATAAATTTCCTAAAAAATAATAACCACGGAATTTAAGGCAATCGCTTCGCTGAGCTTCGTGATCGCCTTAAATTTCTAACCTATCACGTGATCTACAGGACTACACCCATACAACTACTTCATGAAACAAATCTAGTAATACAACTATATTATTAAACTTGAACCTTATTATAATAAGATTCTATTATATTATATTCCTAGTAAGATAGTTATACGAAAGCGATTCATTACTATCTTACGGTAGTTACATAATTATATCCCTAGGAATATAATTATATCACGGCTTTATCTATCTTACTGCGACACATACACACTCAAAATTAAACAAAGTACTTTTTATGATTTTCCAGTTCCCTCTTTTTCCGACGGAGTTTCGTGCAAAGCAAAATGTTTTTCTGAAAATGGAATAGGGTATCATTTTCTGGCATAAACTAGGTACACTCGACAGCACATCAAGTTAAACAGTTGAACTGCGATAACAGCTTTTACGTATTACGTAGGGCATAAAGGCGGTCTCAAGGTCAACATGACATAGTCTGAGGTGCCGCCGTGTGTACATAAAAAATGTCTAATGCTGATTTTCTTGCGTTTTTTTTTTCCAGAAGCACATACTTAGTATATTGTTCAACAAGAGCATAAAACGAGCCATTTTACCCGAATCGTGCATATAGCCACGTCGAGGGTAAAATGGGTTTATTACTCGTCTTACACTCTGCTTTTCACTTCGATTGCGAGGAAATAAAACAAAAATTTTTTATGATGCAATTAAATAGGCAGCAATATCTGCTCAATTAAATTTTTCGCACTACTCTTCAAAATGTCCAGGCGAAATCATTATTTGATCGTATTACTACTCAAAGACAGTGTTTAATAACTTACAAATAACTTATTGCATTTCAACCGCAACGCGACAAAGGAGATTGACCAAAAATGTATGGAGTTTGGTCCAAATGTCCACCACTAACAAGACCCTTTTAATATAATACTCTACTAAATACTGAGTAGTTGTAACCAGACCGCAACCAAAAATATGCTGTCAGTAAAAAGTTATGACTAAATGAAAAGTCATGTTTTGTACCTTTTTATGCGGAAAAATATTGTTGATATCATTCTATCTATCGCACATTTTGAACTAATCTACGCATGTTATGAGACATGCACTTGGTGTGCCGTGTTAGGTTCTCGCCGAAAGAAAAAAAAATCAAAATCACGGAAGAAAAAAAAAAGAAAAACAATCACTTAGCAAAAATAGAAACTCCGAAGTATTTAGCCTAGGTCGCAATAAGAGTATCAGCAAAAGTCCAGTAAAATGTGCCAAAATCGCAAGGAATTATACAAAAGAATTCGCACAGACGTAAAGAAATCAACCAAAGGAATGACTGCGGAGAATACACAATAACTTTTTACTGACAGGTTATAATTTTTTGTCCCATACTGAAAGTTACTCTGTATTTAATGGACTATAAGTCAGCATAGGTCTCGTTAGTGGTGAATATTTGGACCACTTTTGTTCATTCTCCTTTAACTAGTTTCTAGTTTTATTTGAGGAATTAGGTATTTAGCTTCCCGCCACACATTTTTTCTTATTTATTTTTTTATTTTTAACTATGTGACATTCGACTACTTAAGGTCTGAGCGGTAATGCCAAGTTATTATAAATATTAGCGTTATTTTTTTTTACGTAAATGCACGCCTTTTATTTAGATAGTAACACATATATGTCGTAGATAAATTAAGATATAACTTAAATCTTATAAAAATATATCACTTAAATAAAGGGATGTATTGTGTATGTGGCTTGCAATAAATTACTTTTTGCACAAGTCTAAAAACCCATTTTATGAAGCCTTCTCTCGACATAAAGAACAATTATTTTACGAGCATGAGAAGTGAAAAAGAACTTTTTGCTTTGCGCAATGAGCTGTCCTAGGACCCATGCTACATTAAACAAAGTATAAAGTCACGTTAAGCTGTTGGTCCCGGCCTCAGAACAATAAATTAATACCAGACAACACGCTGGGTCTATGGTTAGTCATGGCGGATGAACAATCACCAACTAGAGTGTGTGTCAGATAATTCTGCACGTGCCTGGCGCGTTTTTGGCGCTAGTTACAGTGCATTTTTTTGTTCTAATGTTATAGAAAAGATTAGTATTCGATTTTTACCGCGCGCAGACTTATCTGACGAGCACTCTATGTCTAATGGAAGAGCGAGATCTTCCCTTATGCCACATAAAAGTAGGAAGGTATATTTCAAACAAGTATGTACAAATTTGAGAAAAAATTACCAGTTTAAAAATTAAAATAATATACATACCAATAGAACCAAAAGAACCACAGGAGCCAAACGACGGAGGTGACAGATGACAACTGACAGACTCGAAAAGAAAAAGAACACAGTTTAAATTTAAATACTCGACTCTTAATGTTATGTTGGCACCACTGCTGGCCAAGCTGCAGGTGCTACTCTAATGCAACGAAAAACTAAACATCGTTATACCCGTCCCTCTTACTCTCGGCGTAGCTGAATCGAGTGAAAGCGGCGTGGCTAACAAAAATTCGTTTTTCGTTGAAGCTTAATGCAATTTAAGTAAACGCATAGTGCCACAAATAATATAACTGACTCGGCGGTCGATTTTGGAACTTTTAATCTTATCTGATTGACGAATAGCTATTACAGTAATTTTGTATTGTTAACGGCTTCTTAGTCATGGATGTCACCGAGTCTGATAAGTAGAGTGCGCGCCAGATACGATAATCGAATACTAATCTATTACCTTACTCATAGGAAAAAAAAAATATTGTAACTAGCGCCAAAAACGCCCCAGTCGCGCGCAGAGTTTCTCCTTGCTTTGGGACTACCTATTTAAATAAGTTTATTTTTGCTTTTGTCGCTACGTAACGAATGGGGTAGATACTGGTGCAAAAGGGTAAATAAGTAGATATTTATGAAAAAATCTTGATTGAGATTTTAAATTATTTTTATGCATTCACAATGCAATTTAGTAAGGATAGGAAAAATGTGATAGTAAAAAACCACGAGCCCTAAGTAGCTTTCAGGCGGGATTTCAGGAGGGAAATCTTGTTTAACAAGGTTTTTTTAAGCAAATATTTTACGTGAATGTTCTTATTTCTGTAATTACTGGTGCCAACAGGGTCAACATGACACATAACTATAGCACAAGCTCCTTGCACGTGTATAATAATATACATTTACTTACAGTCATGCAAGTAAGTGTATACACATGAAAACGGACGGTACGTGTAAGGAGCTTGTATGCCAGTTACTGGCATGTGTATTTCCGGCTTTGCTGGCAGGCATGTCAGTAGCTGACGAGTTGTCATCGTAGGTGTTTTTTTGTTGTGTTACTTTTGTGATCGTTTTAAGATGTTTTTATATTCAACAAGTTACGATGGGGGAATGAGTAGACGATACAATTTATGCATTTATACAGACAGTATGAATGTCTTTGAGGACTCTTTATAAAAATAAAATAACCCTTAACAATGCCGACACAAATACTTCAAGAAGAATTTAAGCGTGGGAATGACACGTACTGTCTTCTGAACTGGCATATGTATACGTCTTGGAACACTGGCATGTAAGGACGTAAATTGCATGCACATTTCGCCATTCCACATGATATTAACTAGTATGCATGCTACCGTTCCGTTTTACAGGCATGTGTATCGGCGCCTTTAGATTGCTGCTTTGGTCACTTGTAAAACATCAACAACCTCGCAGGTCTAGATAACTAACATCATAAACAACAACATTTGTTCTACAACTTTTCAAAAAACACAAAATAAATTTTCGTCATTTCATACAAAACTCGATCCGCTGTTCGGACATTTATATGTAAAGTCGAAAGTTTATTTTCGTTTGTTTTTTTAAAGTTGTAGAGCAAATGTTGTTGTTTATGATATATGCTGATAGTTATCTAGTCCTGCGAGGCAGTTGATGTTTTACAAGTGAGCCTGTATATTCGTTGTCTAGTATCCAAATTATAATTTATTATAGAACTCATAGTCGAGTTTATGAAGCCAGTTGCTGGCGCGAAATCGATAACAAATCAGGCGATGGCTTTATGTAAACGTTTGACAATGCCTAATCCAGCGCAATGGAAGCAATTTACGGGCATGCAGGGCATGCAATGTGGTACAGGCATGCCAGTAGCTGACCAGTTGTCCCCGTTGGTGCATGTTTGCTTTTTGCTTTTGTGCAAAAAGCTAGTATGCCAGTGTGCCAGCTTCAGCCATGTGTATTTCCGGCATTACTTTGGGCAAGATAATTGGCGTGATTGTAGGAAAATATTGTTTAATATTATTAAGAATGTCACTCTGATAAAGAAATTGTGTGGAGTCAATTAATATTATTATGTTTATATAGCTAAACAAACTTGCAGGATTCCATTTTTACATTGTACTCTGATACTTACCTAATTAGCTTTCTGTTTCCTAATCTGTAGTTATTATCTATTAAGGCGAGGATCCCGACCGAAATAGGAACGCTAACGCTTGCTCGGCCGCGCTCTATACACTTCGCGCGGACCCAGCGGCAGCCGGCATGCAGTGAACTGTGAACTCGCGAGCGCCCCGCGAATCGAAAATCACTTAAAATTCAATAAAAAAAAAAATTAAAAAAAAAATTATGACGGCCGGAATCTCTCGGCTATTCAAAGACAATTATTTTGATATGTTTTTTTATTAACTAAAACCAAGTATAAGTACTGCAAGTAATATAATATTTGAATTATTATTGGACGGATATTTGGGGTTTTATTTGACACAGTAAAATATCACCAATCGAAAAAAGCGGCTGGAAGCACTAGATAAATAACTGCAAAATAACATATACTTTTTCCAAATTTTAAGTACTTGTGATTTGCGAGTCCATAATTTAAAATACCCTATTTTAGGGAATCGGCGCCTTAATGTACATTTAATGATCTCCGTTGTTAGTGCTAACGAGTAGTTTAATATTGTTTGATAATGATAGACTTATTAGATTCAAAATAGTTTTATTTTTCTTTCTGTACTCAACTAATAATGTTTATGTAATTTTTTTCTAGTTCAATTGACAACACAGTTTAGTTGTTTTTTGTTTAATAAAATGGTCCCTTTCTTGTATTTTTTACTTTTTTGAAGCCTGTGGCCCAGTGGTTAACGCGTACGGTCTGCAATGGATGACGTTAAGCAATTTTTGCAATAGAGATTTTAAATTATTTTTATTGAATACATAAAATGCAATGCTGTAGAAAAATGTGATAGTAAAAAACCACGAGCTCAATAAGTAGCCGCGTGGCCCACCGGTGAGCCACGTTTTTTAAACTATTTTATAAAATATATTTTTCACTTCTCATGCTCGTAAAGTTCGTGTTTATGTTGGGTATAATAGGCTGCATAAAATCGCTTTTTATGCTCTAGTGCATAAAGTAAAATCTTCGTCTAAGTCTCAGACTCTAAGACAAAGGTCGTCAGGTAAACAGTCACACACGGTATTAAACTTCGTTAAATAAACTTGTTATTTTATTCTGTTTCTTCAAATTTGTACAAAATCCATGTTATAATTACTAAATTAATAAAAATAGGCAATATTAATGAGTTTTCTAAGAAAAAACTATTTCAAGAGCATTATGGACTACGATCTATGCTAAAGTCACTGTGCTGCCACTGCCACGTATAAAAAAAAGAAGATGAATGTGTTCCCGCCAATATGGCGAAGTCTTTATTTTTCTTTTTTGCAATATTGCTATTTATTTTCCTCACATTCGAAGTGAAAAGCAGAGTGTATAACTCGTACATAAAACCTATTTTACCCTCGACTTGACTATCAACCCTCGCCTGCGGCTCAGGTGGATAAATACGTCTCGGGTAAAATGGTACAATTTATGCACTTGTTGTACAATCTACTATTTTTCCCGAAGGAAGTTGTATAGAAGATTTGATATTGTATATTGTATCTGCGATTTTCTACAAATGTTTTTCTAATTGTTCATTTATTTTTGGTCTTTAATTCATGAATTGTAAAAAAAAAAATGTATGGTGGCGTTCAAAGTGTTAAGTATAGGGCTCGTTGTTTTTTACTACCACATTTTTCTTTTAACTCTTGCAATAGTCGTTTACGGGATGGGTGATCAAAACAAATATTATCTCGAGCTCTTCCGTGCTATAGAAGGCACGTCAAGCTCGTCCTCCCGCCTGCTTTTGCAGTCGCAAGCCAGGCGTGCTAATGGCGGAAATACACGGTTCACTTTTGCTCTCAATTTGGATGAAGCAACCAAATTGAACAATGTAAACATGAAAGTGAATCATTCAATGTCAGTGTACGCCTGTATTTCTGCGCCTTTCAACCAAAGTGAATCAATTTGGTAATAAGGTCGCGGGAAGCCGCTGGATGCGGGCAGCGCAGGGCCGATCGTTGTGGAGATCCTTGGGGGAGGCCTTTGCCCAGCAGTGGGCGTCGTTCGGCTGACATTATGATGATGACGATGATGTGTTATATTAGCATATTACCCACCAATGGTATGGGCCGGCGTGGTCCATGGCTGACATGGCCCATTCTCCATATTATGACCCAGCAGTGTGTGTTTTGTCTTTTGACAATTTGTTGCTGCAATTAATGTGACATGTGTCACTCTCATCGTGGTCTGCCATTCTTGTGTCATTATATGTACAGTGCCACACGCTATTCTGTTCCGGTGACAGCCGTGACAGAGGAGCCACTTGCAATACAAAATTAGCTATCAAAATGGACTGTCGTATGAAAACTGTTTTAGTTCCAAAGATAATCACCGGAACAGCAAAGCTTGTCGCACTATACAGAGCCACAACCTTTTCTGTTCCAGTGACAGCGGCGCTATGAACGTTTTTCTTTTTTTTGTTGCAATTTAACCGGCCCTGACTTCTATGACCTTCAGCCGCCAGCAGCGCTATGGTTGGACATCAACTTGACAGCAAAATGACATTAATAAAAACACGCTAGTTTCACACTTTGGCCACCAGAACAGAAAAGTTTGTGGCACTTGTAGGACATCCTGTGCCCAAAGAGCATGTAATCACTACTTCTGTGCCCCTCTGGCTGATGATGATCAAATGGATGACAGCTTTTTCAATCCTTTTTCTTTAGTTCTATGGTTGTTTTATTTAAATGTCTTAGCTCTTGCAGAACCAAAGGGGCAGTTAGGAAGTCTCCTAGAGTGCAGGCATGTGTGATAGCCCCTTTCAGAATATTTTCCTGTAATTTGCTGCTAGACGGTCAGTCGACGATAGGTTAATGAGACCCCTAATGGAACGAATGCTACATGACTCACGAAAAGGGGATTGGTAAAAGGAAGAAGAAATCCTTAGGGCTCTTACAATTTAGACCTTTGTTGTTGTCCTGCTACTGTGCCGGAGCGGTGCAGTAGCCGTCCTGCGGCCGGATGATAGTATTATTTCATTTCTTTTTTATTTATTTTTTATTTTCTGTTTTTATGAAAATCCACAGCTCTTAATCTTAATTCACAAATTTATATAGTAGAAACTAAAAGCAAATAACGGATTTAACATTTATAATTTGTAGCTAAGTAAAAGGAAACAGATCGTCGGTCCACCTTGTAGGGGGCCTGCCCACGGAACGTCGTCCGGTTCGCGGTCGCCATTCGAGAACCTTTCCGCCCCAACGGCCATCGGTTCTCCGCGCTATGTGTCCCGCCCACTGCCACTTCAACTGAGCAATCCTTCGAGCGATGTCGGTCGTTTTAGTTCTCCTGCGGATCTTATCATTTCTGATTCGATCGAGCAGGGAAATACCAAGCATCGTTCTCTCCATTGCTCGCTGGGTAACCTTGAGCCTTCTTATGAGACCCATAGTAAAAGACCACGTCTCGCTTCCATAAGTCATAACAGGCAACACACACTGGTCAAAGACCTTAGTCTTGAGACATTGAGGAATTTTGGACGCAAATATATGCCGGAGCTTCCCAAACGCTGCCCATCCGAGCTGGATTCGACGAGAGATCTCTTTCTCGAAGTTGGACTTACCTAATTGGATTGCCTGTCCTAGGTAGACATAGTGGTCAACAACTTCGAGTGTAATGTTCCCAACATTAACTGGAGCGGATGCAACATGGGCATTGGACATGATTTTCGTCTTATCCATGTTCATCTTCAAACCCACTCTTTGGGAAGCATTGCTGAGATCTTCGAGCATTGTGTTCAGGTCTTTCAAGGTCTCAGCCATGAGAACTACATCATCGGCAAACCGCAGGTGTGTTAGGTACTCGCCATTGATGTTAATGCCGAATCCTTTCCAGTCCAGTAGCTTGAAAATATCCTCCAACGCAGCTGTGAATAGTTTCGGAGAAATGACGTCTCCCTGTCTCACACCTCGCTGTAGTTGGATAGGATTAGAGCTCTGGTTCTGTAGTCGGACTGACATGGTGGCGTTTTGGTATAAGTACCTCAGCACCTCGATGTACCTGTAGTCTATTTGGCACCTCTGAAGAGACTGCAGCACTGCCCAGGTCTCGATCGAATCAAAGGCTTTCTCATAGTCCACGAACGCCAAGCATAGTGGCAAGTTATACTCTTCGGTTTTCTGTATAACTTGCCGCAGCGTATGAATGTGGTCTATGGTACTATAACCTTTTCGGAACCCGGCTTGTTCGGGAGGTTGGAAGTCGTCGAACCTGCGAGCGAGACGATTCGTAATGACTCTCGAAAACAACTTGTAGATATGGCTCAGAAGCGAGATGGGTCGGTAGTTTTTCAAGAGAGTCTTATCACCCTTCTTGAAGAACAGCATCACATCGCTTCTGCCCCATGCCTTTGGCGTTTTGCCCTCGAGGATGACAGAGTTGAAGAGCTTCTGGAGGACCTTAAGTATCGGCTTACCGCCCGCTCTCAGAAGTTCTGTTGTGATTCCGTCATCGCCCGCCGCCTTGTTGTTTTTGAGCTGCTTGAGAGCCATTCTAATCTCGTACAGGCTGACGTCCGGGATATCTTCGGTATAGTGTCGGGTAAGCTTGGCTCTAGGTTCTGTAGCCTTACTTTCAACAGGTGTTTGCGTGGAGTACAACTGTCCATAGAAACTCTCAATCTCCCTCAGGATTTCAGGTGTTGATGAAATGATACTACCGTCCTCAGCTTGCAGCCTCGTCAGTTGACTTTGCCCTATAGCCAGATCTCTAGCGAACACTTTGGAGCCTTTGTTCCGCTCAATGGCCTCTTTAATACGCTCGGTATTAAATTGGCGAAGGTCGCTTGTCAAGGACTTGGGAAAGGACGCGGGAAGCCGCTGGATGCGGGCAGCGCAGGACCGATCGTTGTGGAGATCCTTGGGGGAGGCCTATGCCCAGCAGTGGGCGTCTTACGGTTGAAATGATGATGATGATGAAAAGGAAACACACATTTTTCATCTTTTTTTCTACACATTTTTAACCAAATAGTTTATATTAATAGTTAATTGCAGAAAATTGTTCATTATAAATAAATAAATAAATATTTTCTTACAATCACACCAATTATCTAAGCCCGTAGTTAATTTCTTAAGAAACTGTGTCTACGTGAACTTGATAACGGATAAATATATACTTATATACTTTTTGTTTGTAAATACATACTTAATATACATAGAAAACACCCAGACCAAGACAAATAGACATGTTCATGCACACAAATATTTGTCTTGTTCGGGAATCGAACCCGAGACCTCTGGCGCAGAAGGCAGGTAGTTTACCCCTGCGCCAAATCGGTCGGGCGCCAAATTATAATAACGCACAAAATGCAGTTATTCATCGTCTTCAAAAAACATTAATTACCCCGTGCAAACTTGCTACTAAAGAGTTTTGTACGTCGAGTCCGGGTAGATGGAGCACATAAATTCAATGTCCTTGTTACCAGGTCAGCGCTGTCTATATCACCGTTACATATCTTATAAAGAAATAACATGTCGATGAGGCAAGGTCTATTTTCAAGAGTTAAGAGGCGGTAGTGACTACAGGAGTCTACAGAACCTCCACGATGATCACGGTAGCACAAATGTTTAAGAAATTTGATTTGAATTTTCTCTATACTTTGGATACATATATCATGTATAGTGGTCTAGTGGTTCACACCACCGATTTCAGACCAAGAGGTCCCGGGTTCGATTCCCAGTGGGGATACATATTGTATTCGGTTTGGTTGGTGGTAGGACTTGTTCTTAGTCCGCCTGGATAGCTACCACCATCTTATCTAAGTCTGACGCCATAACAATGATGTTTTCAGCATTATTGTGTTCCGGTAGTTAGAGATAGCCAGTTCCTCAGTGATTGAGGATTCCGGGAGTAGTGCGCTTCCACCTTCAGCCTTATCACCACTTAACATCAGGTGTGATGAAGGCTAAGTGCTACCCCGTTGTGGATAAAAGAAAAAAGGTACCGTGTGTTCCAGATACTACTTCAATATTCTAAAACACTCCTAACGTAAGTAAAATAAAGGATTTTTAAGCAGTGTATATGTCAGAAAAACTTCATACAAACTTCATACGTCTTGTGGTCGTGCATGGTCACACGCTTCGTATGAAACAATACGACCGGTATCCCGATACCACAGCAGGACACAAAACGTCTAAACTGAAAGAGCCCGTAGGATTTTAATTTTTGTAACTGTACTCTAGGCTAGACTTATCACCCCTTCTCATAAAGTATCCGATAGCAAGCCTAATAATCTAAACAAATATCTATACAAATAAATAAAATTGAAGTGTCTGTTTATAACATTAAAATAATCGCCTTTTACTACATGCATAGGTATGATTATATATACGGTACATATACAAAAATGACATGTTTTACAATTTTGTCTGTCTGTCTGTTTGTTCCGGCTAATCTCTGAAACGGCTGAATCGATTTTGACGGGACTTTCACTGGCAGGTAGCTGATGTAATAAGGAGTAACTTAGGCTAAGTACTTTTTATTCCGGAAAAATATCACATTCCCTCGGGATAATTTATTATTAATGCGAAAGTTTGTGAATATGGATGTATGGAAGTTTTTTACTCTTTCACGCAAAAAGTACTGAACTGATCTGGATGAAATTTGCAACAGAGATAGATTATAGGCTGGAATAACACACAGGGTACTTTTTTATCCTGATATTCCCACGGAAACGGGAACCACGCGGGTGAAACCGCGGGCGGTCGCTTGTCTCGAGTAAAAAAATCACACTACATTCGTAGATACGCAAACGTAGACACTTTTTGTTACCGACACGGCACATAATCATAGGAAACCGAGTTGCTGTGTCCGGTAGCGGCGATCAGACACTCTGTTACTAACACGGCACACCATCAACAGGAAACCGAGTTGCTGTGTCCGAAGCGGAGATTGGACGGATAACCTACTCAGTACAACTGTAAGGAAGTTTGTTAATGTTTCTTGTGTCTTCAACTAATAACTTTTGGGTTTGAGTTACCGTCACCAAACAAGTTTTGATCGGCGATGAGTATTAATTTGTCAAGTCATCATCATCATCATTTCAGCTGTACGACGCCCACTGCTGGGCATAGGCCTCCCCCAAGGATCTTCACAACGATCGGTCCTGCGCTGCCCGCATCCAGAGGCTTCCCGCGACCTTGACCAGATCGTCGGTCCACCTTGTAGGGGGTCTGCCCACGGAACGTCGTCCGGTTCGTCAAGTGTCAAGTGGAAGTAATAAATTATTATAAGGTTTACAAAGGTATGTAATTTTTACAGTGTGCCTAAAACTTGTGTGAAAAAAAATCTAACATAAATATCGGCAAACAGTTGTTAATTTGTTGCAGCTTGTCTTCCGACAGAGGCCTTCTCTAAAGATTTCCATTCCGTCCTGTCTTTTGCTATACGAGTCCATGTTGGACCCGCTATTTTCCTAATGACATCCTCCCATCTCTAATACTGTCTACCTCTGATTCTTTTACTGTCCCGTGGGATACCATTCTGTTATAATTCTTGTCCATTTCTGCAAGTGGAAGTAAATGGACTCAAAAAGTGTCTACGTCATATGCGCAGGGAGTGCTGCTTTCATATTTACTGGCAGCTTGTATCCTATACAAGACACAACAGTGTCTACATTTATTCTTCTTCTTCCTCATCGTGTCAATGGCAAGCTTGAATCAGATGACGTTGGCCCAAAACTGTGCCACTCTTACGGCGTTATCCGTAGCCAACATGAGGTCCTCTCGCGTGCAGGTGTCCGGGCATGCAGAGCAATCAATCAGGTGGGTCTGTGGAGTGAAACCACACCTGCACGCGAGGTCTGTGTTACTGGAGAAGCCCCACCTGGACCGGTAGTCGTTACTTCGACCAACTTGGGAACAGAATCTATTTAAAGATCTCTTTACTCTGGGAAGTTCAAGGCCAGGAGGGAGCTTTTCCTGGATGGGCACATATGGGTGTGGAAGGGTGGCAGAGCTTTCCTACAGTTCAACTTTGGCTAAAGAGGCCTCCGTGGTTGCTGGCTCTGCGAGACATTTTTGCGCAGTGTTTTTACAAATACTGAACATAATATGTGGTAGTCCAAATCAAAAGGGACCTTGTGGCGCTCGGCACTTACGCCTTTATTGCTGTTGTTCGAATACAAAACAACGCCAATAAAGACGTATATGCCGGCCGCAATAAGGTCCCTTTTGATTTGGACGAGCACATATTATCCACATTTACAGCACAGCAGGTCAGTCTTCAACGTTTGACCTAAAGTGCGCTGTTATGCACATGTATTTCTACGTTTTACTTTTAAATAAGAATATAAGAAAAATCCTCTTTCTCTGTGCCGAGTTATACATAACGATTTGCCCTCGCGTCATTCAGATAAGGTATGCGAGTTCCAAGTATATTACATTCCTGTGTCTTAGCCCCACTTGGCGGCGGTTTATTTCGCCTTACACTTACGAAGTTGCTGCGACCCTAACTCTTAACCTTAAGGTTCAATCTCCTTCAAACACAGTTAAGGCAAGACGAATCTGCGGGCAGCGCTTAGAATCCTCGATTTTATAAGGCTTTTATGTAGACCCTTTGACTGTGGAGGTTTGTCTATTTGAGAAAGTAAATAAAGAAATATGTTAAATGAAGAGAAGCCTAGTGAGTAGCTGTAACTTACCTTCTCTTCATATTACCAATAAAAATAGAAGAAATCGACACACCATCGAATAAATTTGGTAAATTAAAGGTGGCCATTATTGAATCATTGTTATTTCTTCCTTAATAAGTAATACGTCATACTTATTAGTTTACTAAGGGGTTAAACAATACAATATACATAGTTGGAGGGACAAACACGGCTGAGAAAATATGCGCCCACTGAGCTAAATGAGCGTATATTTATAAGTATTTCCGATCATTCTCCAATTTTTATGACATAAGATCGTACATTATTAATATTTTTTTTAGCCATAAATAGTTTTGATTTAGTTCTTGAGCCTTCATCTAGTACTATTGTTGATCGAAGGTCCAATAATAATAATTGTTTGAGCTGGTAAGTACCTACCTAATAAATGGTTTTTATTCTATTCTTTATATCATTATTATTAAGAAAGTATGCATTGAAATAAGTGTTTTCTTTTACGTAAATGAAAAATAAACTTACGGATCCGTATTCAGTAACCGAAAGAAGTTTTTCCGCACTATGAATTTCTATAGCCTAAGGAATAGCCTATTGACTTAAAATGTCTATTGCATTCGGGAAAATAGAACGTATTTCAACGAAATAAGGTTGAATATTATCGCATATGCCTATTGTGCTTTTGAACTAGAATCTTGTTTTTGTCGTTCATTTGTATTGTTTAATGTTGTGTGTAATGAAGAAGATATTGTAACTGTTATGTACTGAAGGTTCTTCTGTGAATTATTTTATTCTATTAAAACGGTTACTAAACTAGCCTTCCGCCGGCGGCTTCGCTTGTGTGGACTACACAACGTTATACCGCGGAATGTGATATTTTACGGGATAAAAAGTAGCCTATGTCACTCTCCATCCCCATACCAAAAATCACTTAGTTCCGAGGCTCGGTTTTGACGTGCAAGATGGACAAACCAACATACAAACACACATTTACATTAATTAATAATATTCGTATGGATAGGGCGACTAGCCTTCAAGTAAAGTATTTTCTTTTATTTATTGAAATAGTTGATCATGAAACCGCTTTCGATATCGATATATACAGTTTCACGCTATTAGATGGCTGGAAATAAATGTCAATTGGCATTAAGACCACCATTTGCTTTGTTTTATTTTCTTTAAAATATAAGAAAAATCTTATAAGAATGCAGTTTTTTTTTTGTGTTTTTTATTGTTAGAGAAATTGATGACTTATTGCTTGTCATTAAGGTTGAAATTAAGTTTTATTGAACCTAAAATGTACAGGGGTTAATAAATATTTAGCCGCCAATTCCGCGACCGAGACCATTGCAAAAGTTGCTCTACACTGCAATCATAAATTGCCATAGTGATACCAACTTTTTCTATTTATCATCAATTATGGTACTTTTTAGGGTTCCATACCCAAAGGGTAAAAACGATCTACTAAGACTCCGCTGTCCGTCTGTCTGTCTGTCACAAGGCTGTATCTCATGAACCGTGATAGCTAGACAGTTGAAATTTTCACAGATGATGTATTTCTGCTGTTGCTATTAGTTACCTACAACAAATACTAAAAACAGAATAAAATAAATATTTAAAAGGGCTCCTATACAACAAACGTGATTTCCTATACAACAACAAGCGGCAACAGGTAGACGCTTGAAATATTCACAGAATTTTGTTGTACACTCGCACCTGGCCATTCTCATATTGGAGCAAAATTGTCTACTTGGCCAGTCTACTACTTTCACTTAAAACGCATTGCTTTTGTGCATTAACCCTAGACACCTAACGTTCGAACATACCCCTTTATACCTAACCATTCATCGAATCGACGACTATTTTTGGTGGTTCAAAATTATATATGTATATACATTATTCTGTTACGTTTAATACATACATAGTTTAATAAGGTATTATTTTAGTAAATAAAACAATAAGTAGTGTTTCAGATCAATATATTTATTTAAGGTAAATTTTTGGTAAGGCACTTATGAAACTAGGCCACATGAGATCACTTACTTAAAAAAAATAATTAAAAATAAATCAACAAAAATAGCCTATTCTTCTTTGGCGAAACATATTTATAAGAAAAAATAAATACTAATTTTTGGAAGCACATTCTTTAATTTATGCAATGAGCACATACTTTAATTTATGAGTAATTAAGCAATTATTCGAAAAACAACGCACTTACCTGGGCGACACGGCCTCCTCCGGAAAGAGCTCGGCGAGCACTGATTTAAATAGCGACGGCACGACGATCGGCGCTCTCGATAAAAAGATATAGGTAGCTATATTTCCGACGGGTATTCGTCGATTCGACGTAGGTTAGGTGTCTAGGGTTCAGAGCTGCATTAACTACTAAATGCCTGCATATGCCGTTGGTATGAAGATTCTTGAGAGCTTAATGATACTGTAAGGATTGCATCGTTGAAGTGGCAGTGGGCAAGACACATAGCACGGAGAACCGATGGCTGTTGGGACAAAAAGGTTCTCGAACGGCGACCGCGTACCGGACGAACGGAATGGAACTAAGTTTTTTTTCAGTGCTTCCGGGTGCTCCTACTAATTACTCCGGATACTGATAGGAGCACCGGGACACCCATGTCCTAATGCTCCTATCAACCATTAAAACAACGGGGAATAATCTAATATTCTAAATTTAATTCCTCCTGTTCCTATCACATAACATATTGTACGGTCAAACAAAAAATCCTTTATAAGCAAAAAAAGGAAATATTTTTGAACAAATTACTTAACATATTGTACAGTCAAAGTGACATTTTGCTGACAAGCTGTTGTCCAACCATAGCGCTGCTGCCAGTTGAAGGTGCTAGAAGTTATGGCCGATTAAATTGCTCCAAAAAGAAGAAAATATATATGTCGCAGCCAACCGGTTGAATCCACCATTAAATTAAACGCCTAGGCCGATCATTTTTTCCGTAAACTATTTTATCTTTCCATAAGTTGACGGAGTCACAAAAAAAATAACCACGAAATTTAACCTATCACGTGTTCTACAGGACTTCCGAGGGTTATATGCTGCCATACTTAACCATCCGCCGGATTCAACCATCCACCTGCGACATATTATACATAGCGCCGCGGTCACCGGAATAGAAAAGATTGTCGCACTATGTCATTGCTCTTTACCAACTTGTTACACAGTTTTAAGCAATAAATATTGGACACGGGAAAAATTTGATAAAGAAAATCCGTTTTTGAGTCATATGAAAACCAATTGACCCCTGACCGGCCGAATAGGGCCGGAGAACAATGGAAAATCAATTGTGCCTCATTTCTGGGGCGTTGAAGGATTCATTTACAAATCTGAGTCAAAAAAGTGTTTTAAAATGTCGGTTGCACACTTCTTTAGTTCATAACTTCAGTGGCTGTTAGAACTTCCTCCATTTTCCTTAGAAACAAGAAAATAAAGGTTGATTTAGTGCGACGCTGTAGAAAATAGTGTCGCTCTTTTGTTAGGTTTTCATAATTTTTCATGACACGTTATAAAAAGTTTTGCTAATATAAAACATGAGGAAGTAAAGTGTTTGTTGATATAAGTAGATGGATGGTTCTAAAACTACATATTAGTGGATTTATTTCAGTTCTATGTATTATTATACCGATCACCAATTTGACCAAATTTTTTGAAGTGAAAACTTCTTTAGCGGCTTTGTACACTTTTTGTGATGGGTAAAAAATGTAAAACTCGCGTCGGGATCACGTGACCGTAAGATCGTAAGACGGACACGTGACTCTGTGCCTGTAGTGTAAGTTTTTATGTCAAAAAACGCAAACTATTTCGATTCCGTATTTATGTCAATTTGTATGAAAACTGTATTAGTGCCTCTAGCGGCGAGTAGCGCGCTTATATAGTTTTCATACAAATTGACATAAATACGCATTCGAAAAAGTTTGCGTTTGCTTGACATAAAAACTTACACTAGGGGCACTGATCGAAAAACTCTTCGAGCAACGCGGGCCTTCCGTCTGGATGGAAGACCCGCGTTGCTCGAAGGAAAAACTGTTACAATGTCATTATTAGAGTACGAATGCAAATTTCGCCACCGTTTCCAAAGTTGTGATAGCTCAGTTAGAAAACAAGCGGCATCGAAGCCGGAAGACCTCGGTTCAAATCCAGTCCGTATTTTTTTATTTTCTTTTTCAAATTCCTTTTTTTTGTGAAAAGGTCTAGGGAGCCCTTATCACTTCTGCCGTCACTCCCGGAGTGCAACCCGTTGTTTTTTGTATAGGCACCTTGTTATGTATATACATGCATAATATTATATCTTGCCGTTCTAACTTTTTTCTTCATAACTGGCCCTCAATATGAAGCAAAGTAACAGTCACTCCGGTTTCGCAATTTTCTTCGAGCTTTAAGGTCATAGCACACATATAGCGTCACCGTTTTAAAACTCCCTATTTGTTTTCGTAGCATAAATAAATAAATAATTTCTTACAATCTCACACCATAACATTATTTTTTAAATTTCATTACAAACTGTGTCATGAAAAGCTTGATAACGGATAGATATATTATATTCTTAAATACTTTTTGTTTGTAAGTAAGTACATACTTATTTATAGGGGGGACGACAGCGAAGCCGGACGGGTGATCAGTCACCTAAGTCAGGACCATTTCACCCAAAAAAAAATACATATACATAAGTACTTAATAATATGTATATTTTTTAAAGAAAACACCCAGACCAAGAAGCTTAAAGAAGACGCTAAAGGTGCTCCCACACATTATGTTATTTAACGTTAAGACATTGAGTAACATAATAACATTCTTTAACAGTGTGTAACATTATGCTACAACATGTTAGATCCAAATGATAAGCAACAATAATAACTGCTGCTGTGTAGGAGAACCTTAAGCGAAAAGGCGCCTACGGCTGTTGACCACTAAATTATGGTCGCGGAGCACGAAGAATCTCGTATATAAATATAAATGGTGGACTTTTACGACAGTACATCTTATACATTAAAGACATACTCATATACACTTGAAAAGGAAGAACGAATTATGTTAATCGTTAACATAATGATGATCAAAACAATATTAACATGGTCATAATAAAATTTATAATTGCTTTTTTTTAATACTTACTATTTGAGTTTAAAATTTACTCTCAGATGTAGCAAAATTATATATAGTACATCTAGAAACAACTTATTGAAATATCCGTACACAACTGTATATCATGATCGCATATCATTACTCGTTCAAATATGCGATCATGATACGCGTCGGTGATACGGATACGGTGATCGGATCGGGCAAGTGATACATATCTGGACCCGCCTTACGTGCTTACGTTGACGCTTGGTTGACGGCGAGGCAAAAGGTGATATGGTGACGATTCCTTTCCAAGTTGATATGTGTGCTACGTCCCTTAGCGTACTTGCGAGGTCATGCCGCGTCACTCGCCTTTCACGGGGTGTCTTCCGCCCGTCATCTCACCGATTAACGGTTTTCGGATATTTTGGATATTGGGGTCGGCCATTTAAAAGTGGACACCAGGGTAAGGCCTTTTTTGATTAGCGTTTTTACGTCGCCTATTATTAAAACATGGAAACCTACAGAAATACATTCAATATAATTCATTCAATCCGGCCTGTTACAAGCTCTTTTGAATGTCAAAGAAGTTACGTCATCTGTTCACATATCATATTCCGGGCGATTTTGTAACGATCAGGGGCCCGATTCTCAGGCATTCGAACTTTTTCAGTGTGGTAATTCGTATGTCGAACATTTTGTTTGTGGTTTCTATTGAAAAGTTAGAACGTTTCAAACAAACTAAGCTGTCTCAAATGTCAACAAATTCATTTTGACAGCTAAGTTCGTATACGAACATCTATTGGTTTTTACCATTCGTAGCGTTCGACTGGTTTTCGATCGAACTTTTTCGATTGTGAATTTCTGACAATACAAAAACTGTGTTATATTTGAATTTCGAACTATAAATGTGAACTTTTCTCGATTGCCTGAGAATCAGTGAAACAGTTTTTGTATTGTCAGAATTTCACAATCGAAAAAGTTCGATTGAAAACCAGTCGAACGCTACGAGCATGAAGTTTGACTTAATACTCTTGTGACAGTCCAACCTACGTCACCATTGCTTTTCAATTAGCCACAGGAGTTTTTAATTTTATTCGACTTTTCTGAAAAACCGATTTTCCATATTTTCAATAACTGTTACATCCTGAAACTACATTTTCATGTTTCAGACACATCTGAAATCTGAAAACGTTTCAGTAAAAAAAAATATATTTATATAAAATAGTATTATTTATTTCCTTTTCCTACTAAAAACATCTTTCTTTTCTTTTGAATAGTTATTAAACATATTTAAATCAATTATAAGTCGAACAGGTATATTCTACATCTTCAATTAACAATAATAGATAAAAAAATAATTTAAAAACTCTTAAGTTTGAATTGAAGTTAAGAGAAGCGACATCTATTAATCAGTTTTAGTACTATGTGAAAAACCAGCGCCGTGCTGCGCAGCGGCAAGTAGCGGAGTTAATAGCATGTTTTTGATATAGTACTGAGAAGTTTTGCTACTCGTTACGAGATGGCGCTAGTGGACTTGGAAAATTTTAAATAAAATCATTTATGAAAATAACATTATTTAATCCCTTTCTTCTTAACTCTTCTTAGCAGCATGATGAGTAATAAATTAGTAAATTTAATATTACTTACAAAAGCTTGGTTTAGGGTTAAATGTAGGAAAACCATTATGTCTCTTCAAGCATGCAAATATATTAATTTCTCCTGAAATTCTTGATTAAAATTTATCCTGAAGGAATTTCCTCATCTAGGAAGTCTTTAGTAAAAGGTAATATAGATAGATAGGTGTCTACAACCTTGAGTTATGAAGTAATCCTGAAAATTCAAAACACCAAAATGAATATTTCTTAAATTCAATATTCTCAATTTATCTAAAAATACAAGTTGGAAATTGAATTAATTTAGTTATAAATTAGTATACTAATTATGCTGATGAAAGATAAATTGATTTAGAGTAAATCCTTTGCTTAAATAATTTGAAATAAGCAAAACTAAATGTTTTGAGTTTTTCAACGCAGTTGAAAAAACTGACTATTGCCTGAAAATAATATAGAATGTGTGTCTATTGTTATGAATAGTTATTTCTTTGTTCATCCTAAATCTGTGCATAATTTTAAAACTAGAATTGGCTCAGAACATTCTGTCAATTGTAAGAAATCACTAAATATGGAATTTCAACGTTGCAAAATTTGATAAATTTTGGGTAAATTCTAAAAGGTCAATAACTTTTATAGTATGTATTGGATTTATAATTCTGATATAAATTAGATAATTTCAAAGTGTCCTTCTTATAGTATAATAGAATTTATTACTTAAAGAAGTAATAAACATTGTAAATTTCAAGTTGTAAAATATACAAAATGACAAAAGATTGGTTCTAAAAAGCTACATTAATGAATGTATTTTATAGGTGCATATAATGATGATATATTTACCTCAGAGCTTGGTATTTTTAGGATAACATCTTTTGAAAGATTTCTAGTAGAAGTTGTCTGTTTAAAAAGCTTCATAAATAGTGTTTTAAGTAATTCAATCCTGGAAAATAGAGTCACGTTCAGAGTTAGTTTAGGCTAGGTATTAGCACACTAAGATATTAGAAAAGGTTTTATTTTGTTAATAAATATACTTAACTGTTTATTTATAACTTACAAACGTCAGTTTGTGTCACAGATGAGACAAAATCTCTTAAAGAACGAAATAAGTACCTAAAGTCGATTTTGGGTTTAAAACCATAATTAAACTTAAATAAAATTAAGCAAGATATATATTAGGGATTTCTAATTAATCTTCTATTAATAAAACTTAGCCTAAATACACTAAATTTAATATTTAAATCAAATTTTAGAATTTTGAATTACGCGCCATTGCATGAGGCCAACTAGTGCCTTATTCACAATGTGCAAGGAGCGATTGAACAAAATCTGTTTGAGTCAATGTACCTTTGCGCTATGTAATACATAGTTGATACATAGCGGAAAGATGATAAAAACATTCCTAGATCATTCGATTAGTTACACTATATGGAAGTCTGATAATTCTGTCCGACATGAGCCACAAAACATATTTGTGCACTAATGACACGAATTATAGCTTCTTAGTTTAGTTTCATATAGAAGTTCTGTAGCGCAGGCATTGTTTTGCTATTTGGCTAGATTTTAACTACGTTATTACAGCTAAATATTAAATTTATTAAGCGACAGTGCTGTCATCTATAATAAAACTATGATTTTGTGCGTCTGTAGGGTCTCTTATTTAGAGAAAACAATAGAACCATAGACTAGAATACAGATTTTATTACAGTCTAGATTGTCTATGGTAAAGACTTGCTAAGGTGACCACTTTTTGACGATTACCCGTTTTATAGGGAGAATTTGGGAGTTTATACCTCTAATTCGATTTATTTAGATTAAAATATTTCGTTATTTAGACCTAGAATTTTGCTGCAAACTGATTGAATATTGTATGTTGGAGATGATTGAAGTCTGGAGGAGCAGTTTTGCGATGAAGTGTACACAAACCACAGAGTTTGAGCACGTCGATATGAAATTGTTTGAGATCTCGTTGATGGAAGGGAATGAACACTTTTCGCATACGGTTCTCATGATTTCGACACCTTTGAACATATATTTATGCATCAAATTTAATCTTAATCAAGTATTTAAATTTTCTGAAATTTACGTCTGAATAACTTTTGGATGAGTTTATCTGAAGCCACGAAAATTGGAAATTTACTTGATTTTGGATAGAGGAATAAGATTTACTACAGTAATATCTTATTTTCTCAAGATAGAACTAGATAATCTAGTTTTATCAAATAAATAATTATTTATACCTAAATCGAGATATGGCAACATATCAGAATAACTGAATTATTCTTATGGGGGAATCCCAAAGAGGAAGCGCGTGGAGAAGTATTGGACGACATGTGAGGGGAGTTCTAGAAGGTTCTAGAGAGGAGAGTATAAAAGAGCGAGGTTCGTGGACTAGAGAGGACAGTTCGGGAGAATTTATCGGGAAGGCAAGTCGAATCTCTGCCCGATCGCGATTCGGTATTTTACTAAGAAAAAACAGTTCGGGAGAATTTATCGGGAATGCAGGCCGAAGCTCTGCCCGATCGCGATTCGGTATTTTACTAGTGAAAAGTATTTAATAGTGAATTTAAGAGAAATCTCTGCCCAAAATTATTTCAATTTAAATATTTTCTTTAATTATTGTGTTTCAAATCTGTGGGTGGTAAGCTTTATTAATTTATCTCCATTATTTTCTTGGAATCCTCATTTTTGAGTCTGGACTGAGTTTTGAAAGAGGCTGATGATGATTTACAGTTCTTGGCCAGATCTGTATTTCTTCAGTAATGTTTCATGATGGCATTTCCGATCTTCTCTTGGGTAAATACTTTCCTTGTGGGAATGTTTGCTCTGGATGGGGGTCTGAAGGCTGTCACGTGTCAAAACTTCGACCAGTAATATTTGAAAGCAAGAATTGAATATTTCAGAATTTGTTTTAAATTCTTTTGAATTAATATTGCTACCATACCGTCAGTATTAAATTCGGATTTCGTGATCTAATCGTCGAATCGCTTATTCGATATAAGATTTGTTTGATTTACACGCCGCGAAAGTGTTAAAATGTGTGTTAATCGTGAAAATCTGTTTGAAAACAAATTCTCCTCTTAAAATTTATCTAAAACAACTTTTTCACACGTTGTGATGTGTGTTGTTATTTAAAAAAGGCTTATCTGAGCTCTTTGTACAACTTAAAGAGGGAATTTGGTCCATACAGAGTTTCATATGAAGTGGAGTGTTGTGCTTTGGTTCGTGAGGATTATTGCTAGATTTTGATCTGAAATCTAGCAAGGGTGAGTGTAGGAAATAAGGTAATTTGGATGTCAGACTTTAGCTATAGTTTCAGTACTAAATTCCTTGGAAACAGATACTCTCTGTCCCAGTAAATTGATTCCTGAAACTTTCAGAAGTTTCAAAGCTGAAGCTTGGCACAATGTCTGATAGACAAGTTCTAGTACTTGTAAGATCTGCCCTCATCTTATATTATCATTTGCTTGCATGTCTGTGCAAGTAGAATTCTGTTTATATGTTTTGATACTGAAATTGGAAAAGAGGTTTTTATCTTCACAAGAGTGAAACTTTTATGTCAGAAGTCTCTACTAGACTCTAACTAGTTAAATCTGATGTTATTTGAACATGACCTCTCATCCTGATCAGTATCAAAGTCTTGATATATGGAATTCTGCAGCGCCTCATCCAAACCATGTTTATTTATTTATTACAGCTGTTGTGTGAACAGGCTGCTGTTCTACTCTCATAATTAACTATTATAGTCTAATTTTGACTATAATTCTATCACAGATTCTATAGAGAGACCGTAGCCTTTCATACAAAAGCTATTTCATCATACTTATGTATGATTTATTTTACTGTATTAATATTTATATTATACAGACACATACTTACATCAGTTCACACTATCCATACACAACTCAGGTAATGGTTGTTTTATGTAGCTCTAGAGTGGATAGATTGAAGCTTTACCGCTGGCTTGAAGCTCGAAGAGTGAGGTAACTTGCCGTTGTGGTCTGACTCACCTAATTTTCTGGTTGACGTCTGGCTACAGTGATGAGATAATGTGGAATTTGCTGTGAGTTGATGGTGATTTCTAAAGTAACTTATAGTCTATAATGGACTATGGGTGATCAGAATATGACTTCAACAAAATGTGTTTTACTATAGGGCCTCTCATGGATATCGTTTTGGTAGTACGGTAAACACTCCTCAAGTTCCAAAGTCTAAAGACCGCGTTAGGATTTGAGGCTGTGTATCTACTAAATCACACTACGGGCCGTTGGTTGATCATGGTATATTGATTGATCAAATGCCTTAGTGTCATTTTACACTAATTTGGCCAATTATGGTGTCGTCTGGATGTTTGCTTGGACTCTTAGTAGTGTAATCTTACGAGCCGAGCGGCTTGGGGACAACGCACTATTAAGGACTCCACCCACAGCCTGATTCGCACGATTGTTGGTCATTCACCTTACCAGATGTCCCGTTGGTTTCCTGGCTTTGTCGATATCCGGATTACCGTTTTTGATTTGTGATACCTTTCAGTTCATAACTGTTGGGTAAAACCAATTAAAGACAAAAGTCCTCCTGTGTTTCTTTATATTGAAGCCATATGTTGGATCACACATAAGTCTCTGACTTAATTTTCACACCATGGGAAACTCATAGCATTGGTACACGGTTGGTTGAGTAAATGAATACTGTGCAAAGTGTTTTATTTAACTCCTGACAATTTAATATTGTCTTATCCAAACCCTACCTCTCATTTGAGAAGACCCAGTTTATATTTGAAATATAATATAACTATTTATTTGTTCAACATGGATTTGAACATAATATCCTCTTTGATGGATGCCATTTCATGTGCTGAGCGCTGAGTCTCATAACAGATATGCCTACACAAGCATACACACTACATAAACTATACAACAAGTGGCTTGATTCGTCGAGTCACTATAATCTTTATTCTTCTTCTCTCCGCTATGCGTTGTGAAACACCCTGTCTTTTGCTTGAGTAGTCGAGCTCTGTCCTACGATCCTGAGACAATTCAGAGGAGGATATCTTGGTGAAGTAAGCCCTATGTAGACAGTTCACCTCTGCATTTGCCGAGACCCGCACACTATACAGTTCCCTTCTGGCTGAAGGCTATAGGATCTGCGTCCCAGACAAGTAGGACTTGCCTCCAAGATCTCCACTCCGGTGGAAGGAGAGACATTTCTGAAAGGTTCTGGCTACGCCATCCTCTTCATGCTCAGATTGTGACGCTTTACATCTTTGTCCTGATTGTACGCAATCCGACAATGCATAACACTGTAATTTCTTAGATATGTTCTGAATAGACGCTCTAAGAATTGCATATGAAATATCTGTTTATGAGTACTTGGTGGCAGTAACTGGAGTGGGCATTTGTTAAACTGGATGTTTTTCCATTTAACTGATTGTTGAAACTGGGTTTTCACATTCCTTTGCCTTATACTCTCTTTTGCTGCACCACTGTTGTGCTTAAGTATACTTGAGCGCCTCGTTTGCGTTGGACTGGGACCGGAAAGAGCTAGAGGGGAGGTTGGACGTAGCTCCCCAGGGCAATGCCCTGGGCCACAAGCCATCAGGGTATTAGCCTGGGCCTAGATTCACTATACCCTATCCTTATCCTAAAATTCCTATCCACAAACACTATACTTATTTACACTTAACTCTTTCTTTACCTATTTAAAATATAACTATTATCCACTGTCATGCTTAATTAACACTATTTATTTATTTATTTGTATTTATATATTTATAATTCATTTCAGCTTGCTTTAGGTAATTAGCTATAAGATTAAGCGTCTCTGTTATCATTGTACTTTGAACATACCTTATTAAAAAGAACCTAACTATGGGATACTGAAACAAAAAATTACACAACGTAGTGTCCTAACCATTTAGTCGATCACAACAAACAGCCAAACATTGGGGTCATTAAGATTAGAATTATTATTATTCTAATACTTTTTTAAGAAGAGAGGGGGGTTAAAACTGATGCTGGTGTGTCCTAACAATTGAGCTTTCACACCTGCACAGCTCACACAACTATCAGTTTATTTTATTCATTCAGATAGTAGCAGGAGAGTTCCGTTTCAATGGTCCACGTGACCAGGATTAGTTTAATAATAATATTTAATGATTTAACATCTTAATCTCTTAATCTTTTATTCATTTAGAGATAGCTAGGACCATCCTTTTACAATGGTGCCGAGTGACCAGAATAATGGGTCTCAAATGTTTAAAGGAATTGATATTCAGAGTCGCTTATTGCATGTTAATTTTTAAGTTGTGTGCAAGCTTTCTGCTATAGTTATACAGCTAGCAAAGGGGTTTTACTTCTTGGGGGCGTTCAGATTTAATACTAAGTAAAAATAAAATATAGAAAAAGCTTATAACTATGGTTCGCTGCATACCCGTTGCGATTGTAAGTATTCAGTATTGGGGATAAAATATAGAATACTTATATTTGCCCGCGATTAGAGCCAGTGGATACCTCTCGGTGGGAACTAAGCTGTGCTAGAGCCCGACCGGTTAGCTCTCTTGTTCTCCTGAACAAGAAAAAACCGAAGATCCGAAACCATTGCACTTGGCCTTTCCAAGGTGAAGGATATGCGGCTATCCGTATTAGGGATACCTGCACCCTAGGTTAAGATTTTATAATTTTAGTATACATACTGTAGACAATGGGTTATACAAATGAAAACAGCTGTGAGTGTAATAGCTCCGGGTGTATTTATTATGTGTGTTTCTTTTTCAGCTTTTTTATGGTTATTGTTTATTTTTTTATGATTTTTGTGTGTTTTCTTATGTGTACGGTTCTTTAATATAGCGTTTATCGGTGTTGTTCTTCGTAAATTACATCTAAAACATTTTCACTACACTAAAAACAGTCACTTATGTTGTTTACTTTCATTCTTCAAATTTTCATTTTTGTACTAAATTTCCCAATGTGCGTCCTCTTGTTATGTTAGTGTAAGCTTGCGGAAATATAGAGAGAGAGATAAGCGTGCTGGATAAGCTGGAAATAAAACAAAAACAGTTTTTAGAATTTTGCAAGCAAAACATTGTTAGTAGAATTTTACATACAAAATTGCAAACAAAATGTTGATAAAACAGGTTAAAACTTACTGCGGAAAAAATTGCGAGGTGTTCATTTCCTTTTTCAGTGGATTTACGGACATTTTCATTGAAAACAAGAGAAATTTAAGATAAAAATTTTGTAAAACAAGAAATTACATAGGTTAGTTTGACAGGAAATAAGGGTCAATATAGATATGACCAGATAAGGGCATGAACATACATTACTTTGAACTTTATCGATTCGATTAACGATTTTATTCAATTTTATTTGAAAAGTAAGAAGTATTGTTTTAAAATTATAAAAAGTATTCTTTTATTGGTAAAATTAACTATACGTCATTAATAGGTCAAATAATTACATTTAAAACCGGAACAAATTATAAATAGACAAATTTGATGTTCTTACATTGATAATAAATCTATTTCTAATAATAGTATTGTACGTTGAATTAGTTAGTTAATTGTTTTTCTAAGTTTAGAATTAAATGGGATAATAAATTTAAATAAAAAGAAATTTCTATTAAAATTATATCTAAAAATCGACTCGATTAGACGTAATATCGAATGAGTAAAGTATCGATAATTCAATTAATGTTCGTTTAATTATGGCTATGGTATAAAATGGATTGTGGCGTTTTGTACTAAGGTACATACTTTATGTATGGTTATTT
Organism: Crambus lathoniellus; assembly: GCA_949710035.1. Classification (NCBI taxonomy): domain Eukaryota; kingdom Metazoa; phylum Arthropoda; class Insecta; order Lepidoptera; family Crambidae; genus Crambus; species Crambus lathoniellus. The sequence continues at coordinate 13,710,958 of OX453320.1, forward strand.
ATTGATTTAATTCTTGATTACATAGGTAATTCTTTGAAGTTTGACTTAATATGAATAAGTAGGTAACTTAACTCTATATCACATTAAAATTTACATTTGTGACATGACGTGCTCGACAAAAGTAGTTGGGGGGGCGTACGAGAATACTAGCTAAACGAAATTTAGGATTATTTTATAGAAAAGGAGACGACCAAAATATTGGCCAAACATGTTTGCCAAACTTGATAGTAGATTTATTAGTGGTTAGTGTTGAATAGGGGGCGAGGAGATTGGCGAACGTGTTTTCCAAGTTAGTTAAACATGTACAAGACATTTTAAAACACGTATGCACATGATACGGAAGTATGTGCAAATAAATAATGATATTCGCGAATAAAGAAAGACAAGAAACGAGACAGGTGCTGTCTGTATTTACCTTTCATCATTAAGATAGGAACTTTGCCATGTCGACACGGTGCGTAAATTAAACAAACACGCCGTGATGTTATTTTATCACTTAGATGATTTTATCGATAAACAAATTTTACATTTACAATTTATTTATTATCATTACTATTAGTAAACAAACGAGCGATCTTCGAACGCAATACAAATAATAGACTGACAGCGCCATACTACATGTTATTTTGACATTTTAAATTAATATGGTTCGTTTCTTTGAAATTTGGACAAACTAGAGCCCAAGTCCATGATTTTCAGAAAAAAAAAAAAACGAGAAAAATTTTGACAGATAAAATTGAGTTTGTTTTGAAATTGTTTTTCGTTCCAAAGTTTTTCAAATATGTAGATAGCTAGTTAAATAATAACTAAAAGGTGCATTTAGTGAGTTGAAATGTTAAGTGTTAAAGTTAATTGTGAAAAAGTAAATTGTCGGAAACAATCTTGTCGTTTTTCTTGTTGGAGATCTTTCAAAAGGTGTTAACTTAACTTAACTTCAAAATGGTTGTGTTGGAATTGTTCTGGGTATGTTTTAAAGCTAGACTATATAGATTTAATGAATATTCCTATGTGTGACCGTATACCAGAAGTCTTTAGTATGTTTTAGGTACATAAGTAGGTGAGATGAAACTTAGTAGGTAACTCTAAAGTTACCTATACATATTTGTTGGTGAAATTCAGTAACCAAAGTCTTAAAATGAATACTTAGGTCGGATTCACATAACACTTAAGCATGTTGTGAACATAATTCTGGTTAATAGAGCTAATAGCTTGATTTGACATTCGTTAAAGTATAAGTTTGCGTTGAACTAATGTATACTTCATTAGATACTTTTTTTTTACTAGTTTGTTCTATTTTAAACTCATTCCACATAACTAACTTACAAAAGCAAGTTAGTTATACCAGAGTAGAATTAGAAACTGTTACATTGAATTAAAGAAATTAATACACAAGTACTATTTAAAATAGGTTTGCTAGAAAAATTTCAGTTTAGGTAATTAGGTTCAATAATAGGATGAAATTACATAGTGGATAAAAATTGTATAGTCTAGTTAGAATAAAATTAACAAAATAGTCAAGTTTGAGTAGTAACTGTTGACGGCAACATGTTAAATTCATGGTTAGTTGAAGATAGATTTAACTAGATTTGTTCTCTCGGGACGGACTTGGGGATAGTTAGGTATTACTAATGATTGCTATTTGGGAAAGTAGTTTCATAATAATAGTAGTTGTACATATCTGTCATTACATTCTGAAATAAAAATAAAAGAAAAAAAATGCTATCGTATAGACATTGTTTTGAATTCTTCTTAAAAGTAGATCTTGTGTACTATTAGGGAAAATATGTGTGCCACTAATAATTCAACATTTGACATGATTACTAACTTCTTTATGTATAGTTGGAAACGCCACTATCAGATGTAAATCGTTTCCGAGGAATTTTCCCTCCGATCAACTTTAGGTAAAAGGTTTTTTTGATATGGTTGTTTGGTTAGAATAGCATACAAATAGGTACATACTCATAACTTAGTGTTCATAAACACCATTATGCAGGGAAAATTATGATTTTTGGAAATTTTATTTCATTAAACAAGTTAACTTTTTATTACAAATTAAACTATACAATTTAACTTAGTTTATTACAAGTAGGGTGTTGGGAGGATAACTGGTTATTTATTTATATCACAGATGTAGGATTTTATTGAATTAACTAAAATAGAATTTAATCTTATAGCGCTTACTTATTTATTTATTTATTTAACTTTTGAAAATAATACCTAGTGTAAAATACAAAGCGGACTTGATCCTGGAGGTATTTTCTGCCAGTCAACCTTTGAGGATCTATCAACTTTTAAGAGGTTTTATTATCAGTGAATTCTAGTGTTGTGTTATAGGTTGGTTTCAGTTCATTACTCAAGTGTTAGTGTGAGTTTTTTTTTATAAGTGGGTTTTGTTTCAGGAAATATTTAAGAAAGTGCCAGTGCATAGTGATATTATTTAGACAGTGACTACTTAATAAGTGTATAAAATATTTAGTGAGTTTTAGTGAAAGTGACACTCTTTATTTCTTTATAGTCTAAGATAGTGAAAGTGACACTCTTTTATTTTATTAGTTCATAGTGAAAGTGAGACAATTTTTTTTTTAGTTAGTTTTTTTTATGATTAGGTTTATGTGAACTACAATTAGTAAATGGTGTTCAATTCAGTGATTCAGTGATTTTAAATTTTTAGTTATTTGATAAGTGGATATTTTTTTCTTACAATCAGTGATTTTAAAACTAGTGTTAGTGACAAATAGTGAGTGTTTTGAGTGAAATATAAATTTCATAATGCCTAAGAAAAGAAGTAAATTAAAGACAGCGGAGACGAGGAGAACTGGCATGGTAACTCGTAGAGCTGCCCTAGTTGACCCTCCGCCAGCAGAAAAAAGGGCTACTTCGCTACAGTTTATGACACGTATGGTACAACAAGCGGTCAACACTCTTAATAGCAAGATCTCTGAGCTGGAAAGTAGGATCACAGCTACATCCACTCCGGTAGAATCAGCAGATATGTCCATACAAGGGGGCGCTTCAAACTTACAAACTCTAGTACAGCCTGGACTATCTACTATGTGTTATCCGATGGCGCCGATGTCTATTGAGAAGCCTAAATTTCCTACAAAGAGCAAACACCCGGTGACCTTCATAGAAGACCTAACAGCATATTTGAGAAAATGTGTACCGGGGGTGAATGATATAATTGATACAATTATTGAATGCCTGGAAGGGGATTCTAGAAATTGGGCTCGCATATATAGAGACAGATGGACACATTTTGAGGACTTCAAAAAGGACTTTTTGGACACGTACTGGGGTGAAGCAGAACAAAACGAATTAAGGAGGAAAATTGTGCAGAACTCCTGGGATGGAACGCAGTCTATGCTGAGTCACTTCATTACATTGTGTGGACAAGCAAAGATGTTGACTTATCCTATCCAGGAGAGACAACTAATAAGTGATATTATGAATCACTTTCCTAGAGAGGTTCAGTATGCTTGGTCAACAAGTAACTATACTTCCATACTTCAAGCTACTGAGTTTCTTCGCAAGCTGGACAACGTGAACAGACAAACTAATCCAAAGCGCAGCAGTGCTACTCAAGCAGGTGTGGTACAACAGTCTGCGGCATCTGGTCAACATCATCAGCATCGTCAACACCAACAACGGGAGAACAGGAGCAACTTCAAACAGAAGAAATCATTCAGCGAAAGGCCGGCGCGTGAAGTAAACCAATTGGCGAAAACAGATGTTGTAAATAGTGTAGATACCACTAGTGGTAATACTTCTCAAATTGTAAATTCAGAACCAACAAATTTAAACTAGTAGATGTTGATGTAAATCGCCCCAATACGTCAACATTAGGAGGGGCAAATTTTACTTCTATTGCTTTAAAAATTATGCTTGATCTCGGATGGGAACCTGGACAGTCATTAGGTAGACACGGTGATGGAATACTTAAGCCTATAGTTGCCAAAGGTCAGAATAGTAAAGCAGGTTTAGGATTAGGTAGTAAAGTAACTAATTCTACTAATTTTAAATTGCAAGTAGTGGAAACACTAAAAATTCAAGCCGAGTTAGATAGGAATTCTTCAATTCAAACTAGGGAAGTTTCTTCTTTATTCGATGAAGAAGATAGTATTACTGCGGATAGATTAGAAATGATCAAATCTGAGGTTGAGGCAGAAATATTTGACAAGCAAGTTAAATGTTTAGTCGATACAGGCAGTGATATCACTTGTATTTCAGAGTCATTTTGGGAATCTTTAAAATTACAGGTGGGGAATAAATTAAACATGTTACCTGTTAAACCAATACAAATTCGTGGAGCTGTTGGTCAAAAGAGTGCCAAAATACAGCAAATGGTTTTACTACCAGTAAAATTTGGGGAAATTAAAATAGAAATTAGATTTTTGATTGTACCTAAATTAGTCCATTCTGTAATTTTAGGATTTGATTGGCTTTTAACAAATAAAGTAAATATAAGATTACAAACACCTCCAGTAGGGTTAATTATTAATTACAAGGGTCAAAGAATATTAATACCGTTTATTGAGTATGTATTTGAGGGACAAGGGGTTTCAGAAGTTGCCAAAGTAACTAGTGACTTTGACTTCAAAAAGTATTTGCAAGAAATTAAAACAGGTATACCTCTTAATGAGAAACAAACAATTAAATTAAAACAAGTTTTGATTAAACATGATGACACTTTTACTAAACGATTAGGTCGTGCAAATTGTTATGAACATGTCATAAAAATGACAGATCATAGCCCGGTTATAAGACGTTCTTATCCTGTTCCATATGCATATAGACCACAAATGGAGGAAAAGTTAGCTGAGATGGTTGATATGGGTATAATAACTAGAGGTTCTACACCTTATTGTAGTCCATTAACATTCACTTTAAAACCTGATGGTTCAATTAGAGTTCTATTAGATGCAAGGGAAATTAACAAACATATGGTAGCTGAGGCGGAAGCTCCACCTATGCAAATAGATGTTTTAAATTCATTTCATGGGGTTAATTACATCAGTATAATAGATCTTAATAATGCATATTTTCAGATTCCTATCTCAGAAGATAGTAAAAAGTATACTGGGTTCACTTTTAATGGGAAATCTTATATGTATAATGTTTTACCACAAGGACTTAAGACTTCTGTCGGTAGTTTCAGTAGAGCGATGGATCAAATATTGGGGCCTGGGGTTAGACATTTTTGTGTAAATTATTTAGACGATTTAGCCATTCTAACTCAGGGTACTTTAGAAGAGCATTTAGAACATATTGATATAATTTTAAACAAATTAAAATCTGCAGGACTTACATGCAACCTTGAAAAATGTAAATTCATTTGTAAAGAAGTAAAAATGTTGGGTCATATTATTTCTACAGAGGGAATTAGAACGGATCCAGGAAAAATTGAATCTATTAAGAATTTTCCGGTTCCGACAAAAATAAAACATTTAAGAGCATTTTTAGGACTTTGTAATTATTATAGACGTTTCATTCCTGACTATAATAGTATTATTCAACCTTTGTGTAAGTTATTAAAGAAAAATAAAGGTTGGTCTTGGACTCCAGAAGCACAAGTAGCTTTTGAAGAGTTAAAAAATAGATTTTTGAAAACAATAATGTTGCATCATCCTGATATGACTAGGCCATTCTATTTGCAAACTGATAGTTCAGGAGTAGGATTAGCGGGGGTGTTATTTCAGTATGATGATAACAGCGAAATGAAAATTCTGGGATATTGTAGTAGAGCTTTGAGGGGCGCAGAATTGAGATGGACGGTTACCGAACAGGAATTTTGGGCAATTATCTATTGTTTAAGAAAGTTTGAAACTTATCTAAGGGGCGCGAAAATGATAATTAGAACCGATCATAAAGCACTAACCTTTGTTAGGTCATGGAAACTATATAATAGTCGGATTATTAGATGGATACTTTTTCTTGAACAATTTGACTATACTATTGAACATGTAAAAGGTAAAGACAACGTGGCCGTCGATGTTCTGTCTAGGTTTCCATCTGATTCATCTTTAATGCAGGAAGATAGGGTTTATTGTCCAGAAATCCATTATATGGAAATTAATAAAAATAAAACATTAGTAGCTGACTTGAGAAATATATCTAATTTTCAAGCTAGTGATAGAGAGATTCAGTCAATTATGAATATTGTAAATAATTCTAGTAATAATTTAAATGGTAAATTAGGGAAAATTGCTCAACGTTGTTATATTAAGGATAGGGTATTGTATTTTAAAATTAATTCAAACAAACATGTAATATATTTGCCAGCAAATTTGAGAGAAGAAGTAATTCTCCAAATTCATAAAGAAATGGGTCATCAAGGGGCTTATAAGGTTCTCAAATATCTTAAAGATAGATTTTACTGGCTTGGTATGAACAAAACTGTGAAAACATTGTTGAGAACTTGTCACATTTGCCAGGTTTCTAAAAGTGATAATATAAAATATGTGGGTGAATGTAAGCCTATTGTAACAAAACAAATAGGAGACATTGTAATGGCTGATTTATATGGACCTTTGCCTAGGGGTAGATTTGGGGCTACTTACATATTAGTAATTCAAGACTCATTTAGCAAGTTCGTTAAGTTGTATAATTTAACTAAAGCTACTTCTCGAGCAGTAGTCGCTAAATTAAAACAGTTCTCTAGAATAATCAGACCTAAAGTAGTTATGACTGATAATGGCAGTCAATTCTCATCTGATTGCTGGAAACAAGCTTTAAAAGATATTAATATAAAGCCTATATACACTACAGTTAGAAATCCTCGACCTAATACTACAGAGAGGGTAAATAAAGAATTGGGACGTTTATTCAGAACGTATTGCCATAAGAAACATAAAAATTGGGTGACTATTCTTAACAGAATAGAAACCATGTATAACAATACTTTCCATGAAAGCACTGGTTTCACTCCTAATGAAATATTATATGGTACAAGTAACAGTATGTCATTTGATAATTGTCTGCCACATTTAGATAAGACAAAGAACATTGAGGATGTTAGAGCACAGGTGACACAGAATTTGAAAAGTAATAGTGTCAAAAGACAGGTCAGATTTAACAAATCTCATCGTTTGATTGAATTTCAGATAGGAGATTATGTAAAGATTCGAAAGTTAAACAAATCAGAAGCACTGAAGAATCTTACTAAAAAGTTTCAGTTGCTTTATGAAGGACCATATGTAGTTAGTGCTGTGCCATTTCCAAATGTATATACATTGATGGACCCTAAAACTAAACAGATTAGAGGTAACTTCAATACCATCCATTTAAATAAATACTATATATAAAAATATTCACTTATGAAAAAAAAAAAAAAAAAAAACAAACAGTTATGTAGGCTAAATTTTATTACTTAAATTCGTATTTTATTATTTAAATTTTAACCTTATTCTGTGTCTTAATATGTGTTAAAAAAAAATTCCTTTAGATTAAGTTAAATTTTACTAGGTAGATATTTAGTTAACATTTTGAGGTTAACATACATCATTCAATTATTTAGAAAAGTAATTATCTCTTCTTTGAGTAGATAAGAAGGCTTTCTTTCATAGCTTTGCTATTGGAGAAGTTTACTTGTTGGTTCTCAATATTCATATTAAGAGTAATGTTTCTATTTAGTTATCTAAATAAGAATCATATTTAACAAATACAATGTAAACTAGATATCAATATTGATACGTTGTTCTGAAAAGATTTCATTAAGTCATTGTTGGTATCTAGTATTGATTTAATACTAATGTTCATAATTTATATTATAAATTAAAGTTATGGGGAAATGATGGGTCAGGGAAATGACTCAATCACATTTATTAGAGCAGTTAAAAGGTTTTATAAAGCCTGTTTAACATATATGTTCATATCTTCAATCTTATATGGTCCTTGACCATATTACCTACTAACTCCAATTGGCTGTTGCCTTCGCTATAATCTGTTAAGCGCTGTCTTAATAGATGTGGTTGGAGGGGAGATGGGCGGTCGTTTCACTTGGGGTAGATTAATTACTTTAAATATATATATATTTATTCATAAAAGGAAAAAGGGGTTAAGAAAATTAAAATTAATTTTATTTTTCCTAATGAACCTCTCTCCTTCCATTCTCTTCTTTTATGGTTGTCTCATTTTTATTTGCGGCGATCATAGGTTGTACTGTTTATTATAAGTAATTTATAATTACGGTAAACTTCTTTATAAATTAGGGGGCGGTTGTGACAGTCCAACCTACGTCACCATTGCTTTTCAATTAGCCACAGGAGTTTTTAATTTTATTCGACTTTTCTGAAAAACCGATTTTCCATATTTTCAATAACTGTTACATCCTGAAACTACATTTTCATGTTTCAGACACATCTGAAATCTGAAAACGTTTCAGTAAAAAAAATATATTTATATAAAATAGTATTATTTATTTCCTTTTCCTACTAAAAACATCTTTCTTTTCTTTTGAATAGTTATTAAACATATTTAAATCAATTATAAGTCGAACAGGTATATTCTACATCTTCAATTAACAATAATAGATAAAAAAATAATTTAAAAACTCTTAAGTTTGAATTGAAGTTAAGAGAAGCGACATCTATTAATCAGTTTTAGTACTATGTGAAAAACCAGCGCCGTGCTGCGCAGCGGCAAGTAGCGGAGTTAATAGCATGTTTTTGATATAGTACTGAGAAGTTTTGCTACTCGTTACGAGATGGCGCTAGTGGACTTGGAAAATTTTAAATAAAATCATTTATGAAAATAACATTATTTAATCCTTTTCTTCTTAACTCTTCTTAGCAGCATGATGAGTAATAAATTAGTAAATTTAATATTACTTACAAAAGCTTGGTTTAGGGTTAAATGTAGGAAAACCATTATGTCTCTTCAAGCATGCAAATATATTAATTTCTCCTGAAATTCTTGATTAAAATTTATCCTGAAGGAATTTCCTCATCTAGGAAGTCTTTAGTAAAAGGTAATATAGATAGATAGGTGTCTACAACCTTGAGTTATGAAGTAATCCTGAAAATTCAAAACACCAAAATGAATATTTCTTAAATTCAATATTCTCAATTTATCTAAAAATACAAGTTGGAAATTGAATTAATTTAGTTATAAATTAGTATACTAATTATGCTGATGAAAGATAAATTGATTTAGAGTAAATCCTTTGCTTAAATAATTTGAAATAAGCAAAACTAAATGTTTTGAGTTTTTCAACGCAGTTGAAAAACTGACTATTGCCTGAAAATAATATAGAATGTGTGTCTATTGTTATGAATAGTTATTTCTTTGTTCATCCTAAATCTGTGCATAATTTTAAAACTAGAATTGGCTCAGAACATTCTGTCAATTGTAAGAAATCACTAAATATGGAATTTCAACGTTGCAAAATTTGATAAATTTTGGGTAAATTCTAAAAGGTCAATAACTTTTATAGTATGTATTGGATTTATAATTCTGATATAAATTAGATAATTTCAAAGTGTCCTTCTTATAGTATAATAGAATTTATTACTTAAAGAAGTAATAAACATTGTAAATTTCAAGTTGTAAAATATACAAAATGACAAAAGATTGGTTCTAAAAAGCTACATTAATGAATGTATTTTATAGGTGCATATAATGATGATATATTTACCTCAGAGCTTGGTATTTTTAGGATAACATCTTTTGAAAGATTTCTAGTAGAAGTTGTCTGTTTAAAAAGCTTCATAAATAGTGTTTTAAGTAATTCAATCCTGGAAAATAGAGTCACGTTCAGAGTTAGTTTAGGCTAGGTATTAGCACACTAAGATATTAGAAAAGGTTTTATTTTGTTAATAAATATACTTAACTGTTTATTTATAACTTACAAACGTCAGTTTGTGTCACAGATGAGACAAAATCTCTTAAAGAACGAAATAAGTACCTAAAGTCGATTTTGGGTTTAAAACCATAATTAAACTTAAATAAAATTAAGCAAGATATATATTAGGGATTTCTAATTAATCTTCTATTAATAAAACTTAGCCTAAATACACTAAATTTAATATTTAAATCAAATTTTAGAATTTTGAATTACGCGCCATTGCATGAGGCCAACTAGTGCCTTATTCACAATGTGCAAGGAGCGATTGAACAAAATCTGTTTGAGTCAATGTACCTTTGCGCTATGTAATACATAGTTGATACATAGCGGAAAGATGATAAAAACATTCCTAGATCATTCGATTAGTTACACTATATGGAAGTCTGATAATTCTGTCCGACATGAGCCACAAAACATATTTGTGCACTAATGACACGAATTATAGCTTCTTAGTTTAGTTTCATATAGAAGTTCTGTAGCGCAGGCATTGTTTTGCTATTTGGCTAGATTTTAACTACGTTATTACAGCTAAATATTAAATTTATTAAGCGACAGTGCTGTCATCTATAATAAAACTATGATTTTGTGCGTCTGTAGGGTCTCTTATTTAGAGAAAACAATAGAACCATAGACTAGAATACAGATTTTATTACAGTCTAGATTGTCTATGGTAAAGACTTGCTAAGGTGACCACTTTTTGACGATTACCCGTTTTATAGGGAGAATTTGGGAGTTTATACCTCTAATTCGATTTATTTAGATTAAAATATTTCGTTATTTAGACCTAGAATTTTGCTGCAAACTGATTGAATATTGTATGTTGGAGATGATTGAAGTCTGGAGGAGCAGTTTTGCGATGAAGTGTACACAAACCACAGAGTTTGAGCACGTCGATATGAAATTGTTTGAGATCTCGTTGATGGAAGGGAATGAACACTTTTCGCATACGGTTCTCATGATTTCGACACCTTTGAACATATATTTATGCATCAAATTTAATCTTAATCAAGTATTTAAATTTTCTGAAATTTACGTCTGAATAACTTTTGGATGAGTTTATCTGAAGCCACGAAAATTGGAAATTTACTTGATTTTGGATAGAGGAATAAGATTTACTACAGTAATATCTTATTTTCTCAAGATAGAACTAGATAATCTAGTTTTATCAAATAAATAATTATTTATACCTAAATCGAGATATGGCAACATTCGGTATTTTACTAGTGAAAAGTATTTAATAGTGAATTTAAGAGAAATCTCTGCCCAAAATTATTTCAATTTAAATATTTTCTTTAATTATTGTGTTTCAAATCTGTGGGTGGTAAGCTTTATTAATTTATCTCCATTATTTTCTTGGAATCCTCATTTTTGAGTCTGGACTGAGTTTTGAAAGAGGCTGATGATGATTTACAGTTCTTGGCCAGATCTGTATTTCTTCAGTAATGTTTCATGATGGCATTTCCGATCTTCTCTTGGGTAAATACTTTCCTTGTGGGAATGTTTGCTCTGGATGGGGGTCTGAAGGCTGTCACGTGTCAAAACTTCGACCAGTAATATTTGAAAGCAAGAATTGAATATTTCAGAATTTGTTTTAAATTCTTTTGAATTAATATTGCTACCATACCGTCAGTATTAAATTCGGATTTCGTGATCTAATCGTCGAATCGCTTATTCGATATAAGATTTGTTTGATTTACACGCCGCGAAAGTGTTAAAATGTGTGTTAATCGTGAAAATCTGTTTGAAAACAAATTCTCCTCTTAAAATTTATCTAAAACAACTTTTTCACACGTTGTGATGTGTGTTGTTATTTAAAAAAGGCTTATCTGAGCTCTTTGTACAACTTAAAGAGGGAATTTGGTCCATACAGAGTTTCATATGAAGTGGAGTGTTGTGCTTTGGTTCGTGAGGATTATTGCTAGATTTTGATCTGAAATCTAGCAAGGGTGAGTGTAGGAAATAAGGTAATTTGGATGTCAGACTTTAGCTATAGTTTCAGTACTAAATTCCTTGGAAACAGATACTCTCTGTCCCAGTAAATTGATTCCTGAAACTTTCAGAAGTTTCAAAGCTGAAGCTTGGCACAATGTCTGATAGACAAGTTCTAGTACTTGTAAGATCTGCCCTCATCTTATATTATCATTTGCTTGCATGTCTGTGCAAGTAGAATTCTGTTTATATGTTTTGATACTGAAATTGGAAAAGAGGTTTTTATCTTCACAAGAGTGAAACTTTTATGTCAGAAGTCTCTACTAGACTCTAACTAGTTAAATCTGATGTTATTTGAACATGACCTCTCATCCTGATCAGTATCAAAGTCTTGATATATGGAATTCTGCAGCGCCTCATCCAAACCATGTTTATTTATTTATTACAGCTGTTGTGTGAACAGGCTGCTGTTCTACTCTCATAATTAACTATTATAGTCTAATTTTGACTATAATTCTATCACAGATTCTATAGAGAGACCGTAGCCTTTCATACAAAAGCTATTTCATCATACTTATGTATGATTTATTTTACTGTATTAATATTTATATTATACAGACACATACTTACATCAGTTCACACTATCCATACACAACTCAGGTAATGGTTGTTTTATGTAGCTCTAGAGTGGATAGATTGAAGCTTTACCGCTGGCTTGAAGCTCGAAGAGTGAGGTAACTTGCCGTTGTGGTCTGACTCACCTAATTTTCTGGTTGACGTCTGGCTACAGTGATGAGATAATGTGGAATTTGCTGTGAGTTGATGGTGATTTCTAAAGTAACTTATAGTCTATAATGGACTATGGGTGATCAGAATATGACTTCAACAAAATGTGTTTTACTATAGGGCCTCTCATGGATATCGTTTTGGTAGTACGGTAAACACTCCTCAAGTTCCAAAGTCTAAAGACCGCGTTAGGATTTGAGGCTGTGTATCTACTAAATCACACTACGGGCCGTTGGTTGATCATGGTATATTGATTGATCAAATGCCTTAGTGTCATTTTACACTAATTTGGCCAATTATGGTGTCGTCTGGATGTTTGCTTGGACTCTTAGTAGTGTAATCTTACGAGCCGAGCGGCTTGGGGACAACGCACTATTAAGGACTCCACCCACAGCCTGATTAGCACGATTGTTGGTCATTCACCTTACCAGATGTCCCGTTGGTTTCCTGGCTTTGTCGATATCCGGATTACCGTTTTTGATTTGTGATACCTTTCAGTTCATAACTGTTGGGTAAAACCAATTAAAGACAAAAGTCCTCCTGTGTTTCTTTATATTGAAGCCATATGTTGGATCACACATAAGTCTCTGACTTAATTTTCACACCATGGGAAACTCATAGCATTGGTACACGGTTGGTTGAGTAAATGAATACTGTGCAAAGTGTTTTATTTAACTCCTGACAATTTAATATTGTCTTATCCAAACCCTACCTCTCATTTGAGAAGACCCAGTTTATATTTGAAATATAATATAACTATTTATTTGTTCAACATGGATTTGAACATAATATCCTCTTTGATGGATGCCATTTCATGTGCTGAGCGCTGAGTCTCATAACAGATATGCCTACACAAGCATACACACTACATAAACTATACAACAAGTGGCTTGATTCGTCGAGTCACTATAATCTTTATTCTTCTTCTCTCCGCTATGCGTTGTGAAACACCCTGTCTTTTGCTTGAGTAGTCGAGCTCTGTCCTACGATCCTGAGACTATTCAGAGGAGGATATCTTGGTGAAGTAAGCCCTATGTAGACAGTTCACCTCTGCATTTGCCGAGACCCGCACACTATACAGTTCCCTTCTGGCTGAAGGCTATAGGATCTGCGTCCCAGACAAGTAGGACTTGCCTCCAAGATCTCCACTCCGGTGGAAGGAGAGACATTTCTGAAAGGTTCTGGCTACGCCATCCTCTTCATGCTCAGATTGTGACGCTTTACATCTTTGTCCTGATTGTACGCAATCCGACAATGCATAACACTGTAATTTCTTAGATATGTTCTGAATAGACGCTCTAAGAATTGCATATGAAATATCTGTTTATGAGTACTTGGTGGCAGTAACTGGAGTGGGCATTTGTTAAACTGGATGTTTTTCCATTTAACTGATTGTTGAAACTGGGTTTTCACATTCCTTTGCCTTATACTCTCTTTTGCTGCACCACTGTTGTGCTTAAGTATACTTGAGCGCCTCGTTTGCGTTGGACTGGGACCGGAAAGAGCTAGAGGGGAGGTTGGACGTAGCTCCCCAGGGCAATGCCCTGGGCCACAAGCCATCAGGGTATTAGCCTGGGCCTAGATTCACTATACCCTATCCTTATCCTAAAATTCCTATTCACAAACACTATACTTATTTACACTTAACTCTTTCTTTACCTATTTAAAATATAACTATTATCCACTGTCATGCTTAATTAACACTATTTATTTATTTATTTGTATTTATATATTTATAATTCATTTCAGCTTGCTTTAGGTAATTAGCTATAAGATTAAGCGTCTCTGTTATCATTGTACTTTGAACATACCTTATTAAAAAGAACCTAACTATGGGATACTGAAACAAAAAATTACACAACGTAGTGTCCTAACCATTTAGTCGATCACAACAAACAGCCAAACATTGGGGTCATTAAGATTAGAATTATTATTATTCTAATACTTTTTTAAGAAGAGAGGGGGGTTAAAACTGATGCTGGTGTGTCCTAACAATTGAGCTTTCACACCTGCACAGCTCACACAACTATCAGTTTATTTTATTCATTCAGATAGTAGCAGGAGAGTTCCGTTTCAATGGTCCACGTGACCAGGATTAGTTTAATAATAATATTTAATGATTTAACATCTTAATCTCTTAATCTTTTATTCATTTAGAGATAGCTAGGACCATCCTTTTACACTCTGAGGTAACTGGAGAGTGCAGTACGAACAATTTTTTGAATACCACAAATAACACAGTGGCTGTCTTCCGTCTCACCTACACTTTAAAAAAATACGTATGGTCATATGAGACAGCTGACAGCCACTACATACATAAATGTCAAATTTGCTGGCGACACTTTTTTATTCAGGGTGAGAGCTCCAGTTACCTCAGAGTATTAAGTCAAACTTCATGGCTACGAGTGGTACAAACCAATAGATGTTCGTATACGAACTTAGCTGTCAAAATGAATTTGTTGACATGAGGGACAGCTTAGTTTGTTTGAAACGTTCTTACTTTTCAATAGAAACCACAAACAAAATGTTCGACATACGAATTACCACACTGAAAAATTTCGAATGCCTGAGAATCGGGCCCCTGAACCGAAAATATTGAAAATAAAGTATTTGATTGAATCAGGCGTCACTTGGCGGAAGTCCCTAACCATTATGAAAAACGAAATATATGTAACTTACTTCAAGAAAAAAAAACGGTCGTTGATTTGAGTCACATCGGAGCTAGCTGTGAGATCGGTATATTTTTCTAATACTTAATTCATTTTAAATTTTTTAATAACAAATATTGCATTGTGAATTCATGCAAAAAAGTAGTTCGAGAAGAACCGGGAAGATATTCATCAAGGGCTGTATTTTTCTTAGAGTCGTCACAAAGGGATTGTCCACCAGTAAGATGGGGTGACGGTATTGTCCAGTTTGACCGGCTGAACTCGAGCGTAACTTTGAAACCAGTAAAGAATTCGCAAAAAAAACAGCTATTCCATACATTATGGTCAATTCAATGATGTACTTACCTACTATTAAATGGAACAGCTGCTTTGTAGCCGATTTCGTTGCGCTACGATAAAAAGTTTGTATAAATGATCACTTACATCCTTCGATCAACAATAACTGAAGCTTCATGATCATCATCATCATGTCAGCCGAACGACGCCCACTGCTGGGCATAGGCCTCCCCCAAGGATACATCACCTAAAATGATTGTAGGTACCAATTAAAAATTAATGGTGTTGTAATTGATCTAATTTTCTATTTCTTAGCACAAGAAAACATATACCAAAACTAGCAATTAGGATTTAAATGCTTTCTACAAAACAAAAACCACAAAATATTCGATTTCCTTTTCCTTTTAAAGAGCAACTTAATTTCACAGCATCAGAATACAATATAGCTAGCTTCCGTAACGAAACTACGCTGTATCCATACATTAACGTAATAAACAAACGAAGGGAAGTAGGCCTAGAGGCATCAAGGTATACTTGCGTATCGCCGAAAAATATTTCACCAATTCGACTTATAGAAACGTTAAGTGGAATAAAAAGCTGAAACATGTGAACTGTATTTTCATGTAAACTGACACTGATAGTATGAAAAAAAATCGAAGAAAGTTAACAAAGTTCTACACAAAAGAAAAAATGTGATAGTAAAAAACCACCAGTACTTAATCCCGCCTGAAAGTTACTTGCAGGGCTGCTGGTTTTTTACTATCACATTTTTCCCTTTACTTACAAAAAAGCATTGTGAATGCATAAAAATAATTTGAAATCTTAAAGTTCTACGCACTTTTTTCCTTTCTTTTATTTTCTTCATACCATGCATACCTACAGCTTGATAATTACCAACTACTACCTACTTACTAATTACTTGACTAGAGTGAAACAGACATACTTTCGCGCAGGACACAGGAGGCTTACGGCCGGCCTCCAGCTTTTATAATTTTAACTGACCCAGTGGTTCTAGTGGTACACACCACTGGTATGAGACCCAGAGGTCCCGGGTTCGACAGTGGGGGCGCATATTGTGTTCAGTTTGGTTGGTGGTTGAGCTTGCTTGTTCAAAGTCTGCCTGGCTAGCTACCACCATCTTATCTAAGTCTGACGCCATAACAACAATGTTTTCAGGATTTTTGTGTTCCGGTAGTCAGAGATGAGATATCCAGTTTCTCGGTAATTAAGGATTCCGGGAGTATTTTAAGTTAAAGTACTCAGTAATTGAGGGTTCTGGGAGTAGTGCGCTTCCAACTTCAACCTTATTATCACTTAACATCAGGTATAATGAAGGCTAAGCTGAGGCTAAAGGTGGAAGCGCACTACTCCCGGAACCCTTAATTACTGAGGACCATAGCTTAAAATAGCATTGTATATTAATCAAAAACTTTAAGGCACATCGAAAGCAACCCCAAAGCAGCGCTCGCTTTAAATCACGCACCGGAAAAGGAAGTGGTTCGCTAATAAATATGGCCGCCGCTCGACCGCGAGCGCGACTTATCTACGCTTGTTCCGGACTTCGAGAACTTTCTGAATACATTTTAAATTTTTACTTTTCGCTATAACAGTTGGATATTTGTTGCGATATAAGTATGGTTCACTAATCGTCTTGAGTGTGATTTTTTGAGCATAATTTTGTTTTTGTATTCATCAGTGTGTTTTCTATATAAAAAAAAATACCTATTCACTTTATTCACTTAGACAGATTCACTTAGACTAAAAGTTACTTGCAGGGCTAGTAATGGTTTATAATACCTTTCTTAATTTTTCCTTAACTAAACTTACAGAATAGCATCGTGAATGCATAAAAATAATTTAAAAACTTTTATATGATACTTTCTTTATTCTTTATAGAATTTAGGACAAATAGTAGTTTCTGTTTATCTCATGCTTTTACTAGGCATTCCCCTTTCTTCGCGAGTTGCGGTGAAAACGGTCCGTGAAAACCTGCGCCATGGAAATGGTCTCTTAGAGTAAAAACGCTTGGATTTTTTATCAAAATTGGTAAGTAATTAAAACATCCGATATTCATAGGCGAGTAATAATGAGCTAATATCCTTCACAAGATATTAGATTCATAACTAAGCACAAGATACTTTAATTAGCGCTTTGCCTAAACATCTGAGCTGAACACCCAATCCGATGTTCATATTGTTCATAGTACAAGCTATTAAAAGCATGGTATCCGGTTTCTACATGGCTCAGTTTTATCCGTGCCTACGAATTGGGATATCTAAAATGAGGTATAGCCTTCGGAAATGAAATTAATCAGGCTCTCTTTGAATTTCACCACCTACATGCTAAATCTGATCTGAGTTTGCAATTAGAAGATAGGTTTAGTTAACGTAATATAATACTCGATGCGAGCCTATTATTGGTAAAACAGGCTTCCGCCCGCGGCTTCGCCCGCATGAACTAAAATACAAGATGTTTTTCCGCGGGAATGTGCTATTTTGTCGAAATAAAATCGATCTGTTGCGCCGTTTTGACGTGAAAGACGATGAAACACACAAAAAACACACTTTTACATTTATAATATTAGTATAAAAAAAGGTGAGTAGAGTAATTAGTTAGTTACCTACTCTTTTGCTTTTTGTTATTTGGTATGTTATATGAATGAAACAATATCTAAGAAATAAATAACAATAACAAAAATAAAAAAACAATTTCAATTAAAGCTAAATATTTCTGATATGTAATAAATTCTATTTTTTATTTTCGGTTAAACACTATAATCATCATTGAGTTTTGAAAGAATAATTTTATTAGTGAACCTTAACCATTTTTTAATAAACATAGAAGAATTTGGTCTATTATCTAACCGCCTTTGTGGTCTAGTGGTTCACACCACCGACTTCAGACCCAGAGGTCCCGGATTCGATTCCCAGTGGGCGTACATATTGTATTCGGTTTGGTTGGTTATCAGTCTAGACCACCACCTTATCAGTCTGACGCCATAATAATGTTGTTTTCAGCATTATTGTGTTCCGGCAGTTTGAGATAAGATAGCCAGTTCCTCAGTAATGGAGGATTCCGGGAGTAGTGCGCTGCCACCTTCAGCCTTATCACCACTTAACATCAGGTGTGATGAAGGCTAAGTGCTAGCCCGTTGTGGACAAAAAAAAGTTCTATTATAGTTATTTAGTCTACTAATATCATAAATAATAATAATAACACCGTATAATAGACCGTCAGTTCTATTTATCAAGTAAAACGGCCATAACCGTCTATAAAAGTGGCCATTTACAGTTTTATAATATACAAGAGGTCATAAAAGCCTGGTCATTTTGTCTTTTATATGTTAGGATAGAAACTTAAAAGAACTATTGGAGCTCATAGTGGGAGTATACTTTTTAAGCTCCATACGTTTATCTATGCATTATTAAACTCATTCACAATGCAATTTTGTTATTGAAAATGAAGTGTTGGAAAAAAATTGCCCGGACAGTGAAAGGTCGTGGGTTCAAGTCCCATTGCAGCTTTTTTATTTCTTATGCTAATATTACCTAATGAAGTACCTACTTTTCAGCTTTACATCTATTGGAGACTCTTTAGTCTTTTCAGCTGCATATTATAATATTATTACCTACCTATTTACCACAGTTACTTAGGGCCAATACAACCAATGCGTGCTCTCATCAACTCTTATTGCGATTTTGTTTAGGACCTAAACTGATCTGCTTCGCTTATTCGTACCACGACAGCTTAATATCAATGACAGCGATTCAGTCATCATTCAATGACATTTCACAGCCGCTAAGCTGTCAAGAACTCTTATTTGATTATTACTCGGCCACGCTAACATGACACCTGCAGGTTATACCCGTCCCTCTCACTCTCCGGGCATGACAGAATCGAGTGAAAGATACGGGTAGAAGAAATAAGGACACAAATTGTTCGGTCATTCACATTTAGCAATTTATTTGCGATCCAGTTTTTAGAAGGTCATAGTACGAAAGAAAGCAATTCATTTTAGGAACCTATTCTGCATCGCGCTATTTTTGAATCGCTGTCTTAAAGTTGATGGTACGCACGAGGTACGCACCCTGGTCCCTGACTGAAAATCTGGTGAACAAGCTCAAAGTTGTCCAACGGCATATGGAGCGCGCTATGCTCGGAATATCGCTTAGAGACAGAGTCCAAAACGAAGCGATTCGGAAACGGACTAAAGTGATAGACATTGGGTACCGCGTCGCAAAGCTAAAATGGGTTAGGGCTGGACTGGACATGTGTGTCGCCGAAGCGATGACAGGTGGAGCAAGTGCGTTCTCGTCTGGAGACCTCGCTCTAAAAGAAGCGTAGGCAGACCACCAGCTAGATGGTCTGACGACACATCAACTATCGCCGGACCGCTCTGGCCTAAACAAACTGTGAATAGAGCTACTTGGAGGAAAACTAGAGAGGAGTATGCTCAACGGTGGACGGAAATGCGCTGAACAAGATTATCTATAATATTTATTTTTAAGATAGGGACAAAACAAACAGCCCTTAACGAGTCTCTTTAGGATAATAAGGTAATTTTGGATCTGTTTAGAAGTTTCAAGGGCTTATTTTTAGCTGCATTAAGGATCTTACACGCATAATGGGTACCTACAAACATAGTGTGTTATTCAAAAATATTGTAATAAAAATAAAATAAAAACATTAGCAATCCCCGAAAAAACCCTGTAAAAAGAAAAATGAATAAATCTCTCTCAGTCGGGGGACGGACGGCATAAAGAGGGGTGTTATAAGGGTATATGTTAGGGACCCCCCGACTGGACTCTGTATTATTCTTTTTTTCGTTTTGGAGGTTTTGTTATGTCGGGTTTGCTTAAATTTTTTTTGTTTTCATGTTTGTTACTTTTTCGATTGAACCCTTATATTGCAAATAAATAATTTAATTTGACAACATTTACCTGTTACAAAGCCAACGCTGACGTTGCTACGGTGGACGCATCTAAAAGTATCTAAGTTGGACGGCTCAAACGTCCCTAAGTTGAACGCAATTATACTGTCCTGAGTTGGACGGGTTTAAACGTCCCATCGGTTCTGGCGTCATCTGAAGGCGCGTCGGACCGGATCCGAAAGGGGAACAGACGGGAAAAAACGCTTCGTTGAGTGGTTCCAATGATAGCGAGATTTGGTTTATCCTACCTAATATAAAACGAAGTCACTTCGAATTTAAAATACCCTTTTAACTTTTAGGCATTTTCGTAATACACCACAATAATAATAATAAAGCCTTTATTTTCAGAAAACGTGATAGCTTTTGGCCTTCACCATAGCTGATGTTAAGAGATGATAAGGGTGAAGTTGGAAGCGCATTCTACTCAACTGCTGAGGAACTGATTATCTTATCTTATCTCTAACTGTATGAACACAACGTAACATGCTCCTTCTAACCTCTGTCTTGTATTCTGTGATTCGGAAGACCCTGCTATTTTTTTTTTTGTGAAAACATTCCTTATTTGTTTCATATTTATGAGGTTCTGTTGCCCTTAGTTTTGTCCCCATAGAGGGGACAACGGGAAGTAATTTAATTTTAATAAAATTCAATTCCCCTTGTTCCCATATGAGACAAAAAATATCAGGGCAACGGGTACAGGACATTATCGTCATCAGCTATTTAATATCCCCAGTGTGGGAGCACAGGTTTTTCACGGATGGAAGGAGAATTTGCAATGACCGCAGATGCCATAGCATCTGAGGTCATTACCACAGATGCAATGACCTCAGACGATGCCCACCACGCGGGCCCAATGTGTATTGGTATTATCGACAACAATTTAAAGCAGCACGAACCAATGGCTTAACATGCCTTTAGAAGCACGGGAAAGCTCGAGATAATAAATTTTTGGTAACCATCCGTTGACCGTCCATTGCAAAAATTGCCAAACCTCAACGTTCGCAGGCCTAGCTCGCTAACTACTGTGCCACGGGTACTAAGGCACGGTTATTTCAGAGACTTCAAACCCGCTCCAACTGGCACTCAACCCGACCTCACAAAGAGGGAACATTCGGTAGCTTTCGTTATTCGGAGCCGGCAGCAGTCACCTGATTACGCGCTCCGGTAGGTAAGTAGGGTTGGGACTCAATAATATTGAGATAGATACCTATATCGATAAATCTAAACTAGTGGACGCTACTTTGTTCGTGTAGACTTTATTATTGTTCTGTGCTTCTTTTTGAGACTTAAATAAGAACAGATTCAGATATTCTAAATAGGAATGGGATGGAATATGGAATATGGATGGAATAAACTAGCTTCTCTAAATGTGTACAATTGAAACGCTTCCACATTATAGACATATTCAAATAAATCACTTAAGTTTATCGAATTAACAGGCTTTTCGGAGGACTCGACATTCAGTCATTAGTATCATTGGTTGTGTTATGATGTACAGTCACGAGCAATAGTATGTAAGCAACATAGGGCTATTTCATATTACAATATTGAATGACTTCTGGGACACTGAAAGTTTTCTTTTGGAACGCTTCAATGTGTCAAAGTTCTGTGTTGTATTGCTCGTGACTGTACTACCGAACTACTGGGACTAGAGAGATCTTAAGTGTAGCCGGAATCAAAGGCTTGACATGGCTTCCAAAGTACAGTAATTTTAGGTAAGTCTAGCCCACAGAACACATGAAAACGGTCTGAAAAAGTAAATGGGCGGGGCTTCTGTGGAAAGCTTTTGACCTCAATTCAACGACGAGACGATAGAAAAATAAATTGTTGTTTTTATCGATAATTTAATATAATTTGTCGATATCATCCCAACATTAGGACAGCTTTGAGTGAGCATTTGGTCCAGTGCCGACCTCCATAGTTACATCTACAATTCTGAATGTATGGATCGGAGAGTGAGCAAGACTGGTACACAGGTAAGAAAATATTGGGCTTTAAAGGCCCGATACCAACTTAAAAAAATAAAGAACGAAACAAAACACTGGGCAATACGAGAGCCCCGTTTAAAATATTCTGTAAGTTAGGCACGAAAATTTAGACATTTTCGAAGCGATTAATTATGAATATTAAAGATAATTGTTTCCTTTTTTTTCTTTAAACGTAGGTATAATATAATATCTTCGACATTAACATTATTTTATATTTATATGCACTTTAAAATTTTAATGCATACAAATGTTACAATTTGCATATTAGCGCTACAAATAAATAATAATAAAGAGGATGAAATGGGAGGTTAATTTTCGTTAAATAAACTGGAACAACAGAGGCAGTCTCTACCAGAAGTAGTTATTATTTTCTCTCAAATATTCAGTTTTTTTAAGGAACATCAGTATCAAAGTTGAAAATGAAGTATTTAGAAAGTATCGTCTCACAACCAGCTCCGATGGACGATAGGGAGACGGGTCGATTTGTTCTAAATACTTCATTTTCAATTTTTCAATAATAACAATTGCATTGTGAATGCAAAAAAGTAAAAATTTTAATAACTAAGGGCCGATTTCACCGTTCCCAATGGAAGCCGAGTTTAATAGAACTTGGTTCTGCTTAATCGAGATTAGAAATTAGTTCTGATCGCGGTTTACGTCGCACCAGTTTCACCGGCTTCGTTTTGATCCCGTTTACTAAAACTTAGTTTAGCATTGACAAAGAATGAACGAGTGAATGACATGACGAGTTGCGAACAAAGTGTTGCAATTAAAGAAATTGTTCGCTCATTTATGGGAAAATAAAATTAAATAAATTTATACAGAACACGATATCCTTCAATCAAAATGGTCAGAATTTAATGGGTATTAAAAATAAAAAAAATATTCGATACCTATTTTGTTAAGAAATTAAAGACTTTAATCACTTGTAGGTAATTTAAGTAAATTGTCAAAAGAAATTTAGGGGATTTTTAAACTTGAGGCTGTCAGGCCCCTATTTCACCTCGACAAATTGTCAGAGACAAATGTCGAGTGACAATTGTCAAGCGACAGGTGACATGTGACAATTTTGAAAATTATTTTCAATAGAAATGCATATAAAACGTGGCAGGTATTATGTTACATTTGTTAACGACAATTATTTTGTGAAACAAGAACTATTTTTCATAGTCGATATATTTATAATATAGATTATAGATTTGTTTAAGTATAGATTTGATTTTCTCTCTTTATACAAATACTTCACAATAAGATCACCAATAATAGGATCTGTCTGTCTGACAATTTAACTTGACAGCGCTCTTGAACCGCGTTTAGATACTTTAAACGTCGAAAATCGGCCGTTCAGGAACTGAACCAAGTTTAGCTTAATCGCCGTTTAATTTATGTCGGTGAAACCCAAAGTTGAGAACGGAACGCCGTTTAGCGCCTAAACTGGAACCGTACTCTGAAACGCAAATCCGAAACTTCGGTTAGCCCCGCCCCTTTCACTCGATTGTGACATGACCGGAGCGTGAGAGGGACGGGTATAACGAAGTTTCGGGTTTTGCGTTTCAGAATAGGCCCTCTGAGTTTATCTCGAATTGAACGCGTTTAATTTCAATGGTGAAATCGGCCCTAAGTAGTTCAAGTTCAGTATCAAAGTTCTTATTGAAGTTTCCAATTTTAAGTGGCTATCTCTTACTAATTGGCATGCTTAAAGCTCTATCAAGTTTTGTTAGTTCATCTGTGGTTAAACTTAAAACGTGCACCCCCGACCTAGTTGCTAACTTGCAAGTTATTTAGATGCCAATAAATTATTAATTAATGACCTAACCATGACAGAACGCAAACTTCTAGCGTGAGAAGGCAAAACTTGGGGAACTTTCTTAATTTTTAAACTTCAAATGAGTTGCTTAAAAATGTTAATACTTAGTACTTACTTGACTTTTGTTTTATTGCATTTGCATAATACCCGGAGGATACGTTTAGGTGTTCAACTTTTATTGTAAGATTTCTAGACGGAGACAGAGGGTGCGCTTATGGAGTTAAAAAATCCCCTAAATAAAAACGTTATTGTGAAATGAGAGCTAAGTTCAATCTCATCATACTAATGTTATAAATGCGGAAGCTTGGATCACGGCACAACAGCAGAACAGATCTGAAGGAAATTTGACACAGACGCCTATTATCCTGGAAAAACATTTCATTCTAACGGTAAAACATAATGTAGTTCATACTTTATACACGCGGCTCAGTACGCGTAAATACGCTCGCGGAGCACGAAGAATCTCGTACAATAACCTGTTATTACCTGTCCCAGTCGCTCCCGCGTAAATAATAGTTGCATCACTATATTTATCACGTATCATGCTCGCACAGATGCGGTGACCGCCATCTCAAGAGATCTGTGCAAGCGTGATGAACTATATTTATATGGGAGCGACAGGGGCAGGTAATAACGGCTAGGTCATTGTACGGGATTCTTCATGCTGTCTTCGTGGACTTCGCCGTCTTTCTGTTTGCCGGAACTGCGTCACTAGTTCTTTTCCTTTGAACCTGGCTTGACACGCTACCGTGTGTCTAGATAGCAAATATTAAACAAAATATTAAGTAGTTACTTTTAATTTATTTTGCCTATAAAATGCAATTTTTTATTATTTAATATATTTAAAAAGAAGTATTAGAAAATATCGCCGCTACTGGGTAAGCAGCGCGTAACAGGTATTGGATAAAATCCTTCTACGCTTCTCCTGACGACTCTGTACGCGGTTAGAGCATTCGCCCGGACAGCGAAAGGTCGTGGGTTCGAGTGTCATCCGAGCTATTTGTGAGAAGGGTCAATAATTCTTTGTTTTTCAACATTTTCAAATATTATTGTGTTTCACTCTCTAAATTGTCATTTACCCTTACTAATTTTATTGGAATGAATGTTTTTGACAATAGAAGCATATAAACAAAAGGCTTTAGTGAAATATTTTGAATTCGCTTTCACTTTTTGTATTGAACGAGCCATATATCACAAAAATGTTACTCGGCTTGTTTGTAGCCTATCCTTTCTTTGTCGGAATTTGCGTTTTGACATTTTGGTCGCGATACGCCATTCTGTTTTACAAATGCCTTGTTTTGCTTTTGATTTTCTATACATATTTATTTTACACGTATAGATTGTATAGAATTTATTCCGATTGAAATAAAAGTTAAAGTAAAATAGCTTATTGAAAATGAAGTAACTATTACAAAAAACTCGAACCCACGACCTTTCACTGTCTGGGTGAAAGCTCTCTAGCAATGAACAGTGAAAGGTCGTGGGTTTGAGTCCCAGCGGAGCTAGTTGTAGTCGATTTTTTCTAATACTACATTTTCAATAATAGAAATTGCATTGTGAATGCAAAAAGCAAAAATAATTTGAAATCTGAGCTTGCTTTATTTTTGTCTACAAGAAAAATTTAAATGATTAGCCTCCTGATTCACAAACAGTCGGAATATTATACTGTCGCTATCACTCAATATATTATGATAGACAAAGACAAAGCACAAAATTCGAATCCGATGTCTATACCGCTGTAACACTAACCTTCCTTATGGACGGATAAGGAAGGTGGACCATGACCCACCACGCGGGCCCAACCCGGATTGGTGGGTACTAATGACTGGAAATACAGCCGATAGCAATAGGTTCAGATTCCTCAGAGCAGAATGGAGCTCAATAAATTAAATTTTCGGTCACCCATCCCGTGACAGACCATTGCTTAAGTTGCTTGACTTTACCAAGGCCGAGTACGTCACGGGCTCCGTCCAATTATTTATGGGCACAATTATTAAAAACAGCCACAAAAAAATACATTTTGTCAACAGTCACGTACCTACGGGATAATAGGATTGTCCGTTTGTATGCCAATTGCCAACTCGTGTTAATTATATAATCTCGTTATCGGAACTGGCGTGATTGCCAGAATTGCCAGAATCCGCCAACCAATACCTGAGCTAACTAATTCGTTAGCAGCACCGGCAAACTTGCTTGTAATCAGTGTTTGTAAACAACTTGTATAATTAGGGAGAAACGTGTGATTTCTTCACTTGTATAATACTTATTGGTCGAAGGAAATTATCAGAAGAAAATAAGTAAAGTTCCTAGGTATTTTTTCGCTATATCAAAAATCGGCCAAGTGCGAGTCGGACTCGCCCATGAAGGGTTCCGTACCCTCTTCTGTTGTGACCTTACGTACCGATTACATACAACTAGCAAAAATACCACTATGATTATTCGACAGAAAAATAGTAGATTTCATTACAAGTGCGGAAAGCCTGTCATTGCAAAGAGTTCCGACAAATGTCTACCCGAGCCGAGGCGCAGCCGAAGGTGAGGGTTGACAGTCGGAACAAGTTGCAATGACGGTTCCGCACGTGTACTGAACAACAATTTTTAATACAGTTGCGAAAAAATTAAGCAATTTAATAAAATAATAAAACACAATAAACTCAACTAACTAATCGTAAAAGAATATAAGCAGAGACTTTTTTTTTGTTTTCTTCACTCATTCTGGGTTGGCAAAGGAAACTATGATTATACAGCCAAGGCTTCAGCAAAAATTTTTTATTGATATGAAATGAAAATTAAATTAAATGAGATGAAATGAAATGAAACCTAACAATAGCAATCCGAATCCTACAGGAGCGCCTTTCCTTATTTCTCTCTTTTACCACCTCGTTTTCCATTAAAGCCACATTATTGCACCAATTCCACCATACTAAGTACCTACCACAATAAAAACCAGAAAAAACTAATTTAGAAAATTAAGAAATAAGGTCCCTCATTTTTTTTTCACTTACTTGCGCAAACTCCTATATTATGCAGATACTATAGTAAATAGTGCACGTCATACCATATTTAGTAATCTGTGGTCATACAGCCAATTTTATGTATTTTTTATATTCATAAATTTAATTTGGCCGATACTAATATTAATTTAATGTATAATTAAAATTACTTTTAAATCTGATATTGAAACAAATTAGTAGCTTCTTTTTAGAAATATTTGCATGAATCATAAAAACTTCTATGATTTTTTTTTGTAAAAACTTCGTGGTTGGTTTTTTCTTTTTAATAGACAATATTTTGACAGTTGGGAAAGAAAACGCACGAGTTCGGGAAAGGTAAAGAAAAAGTTTGAGTGTGTAATAGCCCACATCCCGAACGCTATACGTCCCTGCAATACGCCACTTTTTGAGCAACTGTATTAAAAATAACTTTTTCACTTCTCATGTTCGTAAAGTTCGTCTTTATGTTGGGTATAGGCGGCATAAAATCGCTTTTTATGCTCTAGTGCATAAAGTAAAATCTTCGTCTAAGTCTCAGACTTTAAGACAAAGGTCGTCAGGTAAACAGTCACACACGCAATTAAACTTCGTTAAATAAACTTTATTAATATCTAACGTATTTCATTCTGTTTCTTAAATATTGTACATAATCCATGTTAAATTATTAAATTAATAAAACTAGGCAAAATTAATGAGTTTTCTAAGGAACAAGTATTTCAAGAGTATTATGGACTACGATCTATGCTAAAGTCACTGTGCTGCCAAGTGCCAATGCCCGTATAAAAAAAAGAAAAAGAAAGTCTTCCCGCCAATATGGCGAAGTCTTTATTTTTTCTTTTTTGCAATATTGTTATTTATTTTCCTCACACTCGAAGTGAAAAGCAGAGTGTATAACTCGTACATAAAACCCATTTTACCCTCGAATTGACTATCCACCCTCGCCTACGGCTCGGATGGATATATACGTCTCGGGTAAAATGGTACCTTTTATGCACTTGTTGTACAATCTACTATGTTTTTCATAGTGTTCGTATGAATTACAAAGTTATATTAAAATTTGCGATTTTAGAAACTGTGTTTTATCAGAAAGACTTGTAAAGCCTACTTAGCTGTGATAGTTTTCCTTTTAACTTCATCATACAATACATAATGGCGTGTACCGCTAGACCACGGAGGCGGTTAAAAATGATTTAACTCTTCAGAAAGCTACATTTCCTTGTGTAATAAAAAAAATTTATCGTGTGAAAAAAGGAATAAGTATATTTGAATTTGTCTAAATGCAACAAAAGAAAAGGTTTTAAATGTATGATGTGGCAAGCGATACTAATGCTCAATAGTGCAATCAATTCCTTGACTTGCGTTCACACGGGCATAAAAATATCTGTAACCGTTTTTGAAAGTTTGTTAAAAAGGTGATCTTAAACTTTAATCCAAAACCCGTGTTTTTAATCAGGTTCTAAAAGTGAGCTGAAGTCCCTGAGTAATGCATTAACTGTAACCCAAAACCGCTGTTTGGTTATTTTATCGGAAATGTCGAAAATTTATTTTCGTTTTTTTGGAAAGTTGTAGAACAAATGTTGTTGTTTATAATGATAGTTAAGTATCAGTCCTGCGAGGTTGTTGATGTTTTAGAAGTGACCCTGTATAAACGCCTTCGGTCATTTTGGTAACATTTTGACTGATGCTATATAGATAGTTTACTAATTGCGATAACCACAACGAAAGTCTTTTGGTGTCTGGTCAACAGAGCTTGGTCTGTTCTCTGTCCTTAAAATTTAATGTTGGACATTGTATTTGTAAAATTGCGTTTCAATTTATTTTATTTCTCTTTCTAAGCGTCGGGAAGAGATCTCTTTCAGGGTTGAGTCCACCTTTACCATATAAACTCTATTATTGTAAAATGTAAATAACCTCTGTTAGTTAATAAAGAATAAAAGTGTTTTTTATCGTAGCAAAAAAAAGAAGTCATGGATGTAAGCACGCTGACTTTATGCATTAATCAGCCCATGTGAACAAACCTTTACATTTGCAATTTTGGCTCGTTGCCAACTTTTGACTATTATCATTGAACATTAAACTCAATACAGTATCGGATTATTGTAATTCGGATAATGCTTCGCTGATACCGAATAAGTTTTATTATTAACTGTAAATATTGAAAATCAACAAACTTTTTTGTCGGTAGGTTAGTTAAAAATTTAAATTTTTATATTGTAAGGTCATTCTCACAATCTGCCTCAAAATCTTTAATCTTAAGATTTGCCTGCAAATGTACCTGTATTGTATTAAAAAACTTAATTAAAAAATAAACAGTTTAGTTTTTTTTTATCCAAACCAAACCTGTATGCAAAATTTCAGCTCAATCACACACTGGC
Organism: Crambus lathoniellus; assembly: GCA_949710035.1. Taxonomy (NCBI): domain Eukaryota; kingdom Metazoa; phylum Arthropoda; class Insecta; order Lepidoptera; family Crambidae; genus Crambus; species Crambus lathoniellus. Next base: position 13,740,552 of record OX453320.1, read on the forward strand.
AATTTGATCCCGAGCGAACACGGACCTGCAAGTAAAACAAAAGCTGTAAAACGGCTGGCATAATTCCAAATAAGACTTACAATAAAAATGTGTTACGTGTTGGACCAATGTCCTCACGCAAGCCTTGCAAAAGGACCGAACTTTACCCGAGAAACCCGTAGCCGAGATACTATACCTATATAATGTATAGTAAGTAGGTATTATGAAAATTACAGCAAAAAATCTTACCCAAGTTTTGATTGTGTTCAACTAGTTCTAGTTTAACAACAATTTTCTTTCTTCTTCTAACGAAAAAGTCATGCAAATATCTATATTTGCAAAACTCAAAAAATTCAAAATTCAGTTTCGTTTATTCAATTTAGGTTTGTTAAACAACACTTAAGAACGTCAATGAAGCTACGCCATCGGTTCGCAAATCCTACGGCGAGAGACCCTTGTAGCATGTTACACAAGTCAATCAACTCCTAGCAAATAATATAATATATTATGTATGAGAAGCCCACATACCGCGCTCTGCCTGCGATTGTTAAGGTAAAGGTAACATCAAAAACATAAAATATGTGAAGTGAGAGCCAACTTCAATGTTAGGAAATATGCCTTGGTTGTTGACTTCAACAACAAAAGATGTGAGTTTAACGGTCAGTCCTGAAAATTTAGTACCTAAAATGTTTTATAACAACTTAAAATATAATTTTCACTTCTCATGCTCGTAAAGTTCGTGTTTATGTTGGGTATAGGCTGCATAAAATCGTTTTTTATGTTCTAGTGCATAAAGTAAAATCTTCGTCTAAGTCTCAGACTCTAAGACAAAGGTCGTCAGGTAAACAGTCACACACGCAATTAAACTTCGTTAAATAAACTTGTTATAAATTTCATTCTGTTTCTTCAATTTTGTACATAATCGATGTTAAATTACTAAATTAATAAAACTAGGCAAAATTAATGAGTTTTCTAAGAAATAAGTATTTCAAGAGCATTATGGACTACGATCTATGCTAAAGTCACCGCGCTGCCACTGCCACGTATAAAAAAAAGAAAAAGAAAGTCTTCCCGCCAATATGGCGAAATCTTTATTATTTCTTTTTTGCAATATTGTTATTTATTTTCCTCACACTCGAAGTGAAAAGCAGAGTGTATAACTCGTACATAAAACCCATTTTACCCTCGAATTGACTATCCGCCCTCGCCTACGGCTCGGGTGGATATATACGTCTCGGGTAAAATGGTACGTTTTATGCACTTATTGTACAATCTACTATTATTCTTATAACCAATGGTCGGTCACGGGATGACTGACCAAAAACTTTTTTAAGTCAAGCTCCTACATGCCATGGAAGGCACGTTGAACCATTGATTGGTTCCTGATGCATTCGCAGTCTCTTTCATATTTTTGATAAAGTATCCACGCAGTGCCACTTTCATATCGGACTGAATCCAGATATTTTTTTGATCTCGATATCCTAAAAACCGCAGTGGTTTTCCACGAAGCTGTCAATCACAGGAGAATATTTTTTAGCAAACGGTAGTTGTGTGATCCGGTACAATATTTCACTAGCAAAGAGAAATAAAAATCCTGACGTTGCGACCGATAGGAAACCTTATTTTTACCACTTTTTAGGGTTCCGTAGCCAAATGGCAAAAAACGGAACCCTTATAGTTTCGTCATGTCTGTCTGTCTGTCTGTCTGTCTGTCCGTCCGTCCGTCCGTATGTCACAATCACTTTATTCCAAAACTATTACGACTACAGACTTGAAACTTGGTAAGTAGATATATTCTGTGAACAGCTTTAGGATTTTTATAGAAAAATTGTAAGTTTTGACGAACTCCGTGGTGGAGTGGTGTACGTGCCGGTTTTTTTTTTTTATCCACAACGCGGTAGCACTTAGCCTTCATCACACCTGATGATAAGTGGTGATAAGGCTGAAGGTGGAAGCGCACTACTCCCGGAATCCTCAATCACTGGGGAACTGGCTATCTTATCTCTAACTGCCGGAACACAATAATGCTGAAAACATCATTGTTATGGCGTCAGACTTAGATAAGTTGGTGGTAGCTAGCCAGGCGGACTAAGAACAAGTCCTACCACCAACCAAACCGAATACAATATGTACCCCCACTGGGAATCGAACCCGGGACCTCTTGGTCTGAAATCGGTGGTATGAACCACTGGACCACAGAGGCGGTTAAAAGTGCAAGTGGTGGTTTCAAGGTGCCGATGCCGCCAACTCTTAGGTCTCGGCTCGGGTCCGATTGGCTACATATAGCAAACTATACACTTAACTACACACATAAATGTACACGTAAATATACTTAACGAAACTTCTATTTATTTCCTCGTGTTTTGGTTTGGTGTACTTATGTTTATTCGTCCTAGTTTCTGATATCCATAACACAGGTGGGTAACCTACTTAGTTTTGTATTGGAAAAATGTATGTTATAGTGTCTAATATTTATTTATTTATTGAAACTGATAATTATTATTGTTAAAAATATTAGCAGGCGTTGAGATTGAAAACAAAAAGGCATTGCGTTTGTTAAACAATCCATAACAACATTGTTTTGTTTCCTTTATTAGAACGCATAAAATAAGGAGTGTTTAGTGTGTAAGCAGTTGTTAAAAAAATATCTCAAAGTAAGCGCGTAGGCAAAAAGTTTGACAATCTCTGCTTCAAATTATTAGATAATCAATCTAATTTGAAGCTCCATCAGCAACATTTGACGCGCAACACGTATGTAAATAATGTGATATCAAAATATGCGTTCGCGGCATTTAACCATTTGCTATTATTGTCAGTCATAAGAATGAGTGACCAAATATACTATTGTCTTGAGTAGCTGTGCTCTGGGATGCACACAAACCGTTGCTCTCGAATACATAGCAGGCGCAATACTGCATTTGGTCTGTCTGTTGGGTATGGTCATAGTAACTATTTAGTAATCTGTGGTATGGTCTGTGCTCCATACAAATTCAAAAGAAAAATGAGGAAAATTAGAAATCCTACTATGGTTTTAACTATTAAAACAAAATCGTTGGATACATTAAAAAAGCAATGAACCAAAATAAGTTTCAAAAACGAATTCAGTTCAAAGTTCTGTCACAAAGTACCTAACTACCTACGCGGGCGGTCGCCGGGTGTAACACTGTCTACATATTAATTTAAATTCACCAGAGACAAAACCAACCCTAAATGTTTATCAAATTAACTACAAGACACATTTTAACAAAAAGTTAATGTCTGGCTTAAAACATTATTGTGTTCGTAAGCCCTTAAAAAGTCACACGCTTCATAAATTTAGTTAGCTCTCTCTTCGTCTGGATAAATACGTTGGAAAGAGACAAAAACCATTCGGGACCAGTACATCACCTGTTAAACCTTCAATAATTCAGGCGCGTAAAACGCTGTTTAAGCTACGGTCGGGTGTATGTTACACCGAAGTGCACGTTTAGCGAACTTTCGTTCGTTTCAGGAAAAAGAATATAGGTACTGATTCAGATACTATAGGTATAGTCAAGGAATTAAATTTCCAACTCACCCAAGGATCAATATCGGACAGCAAACTGTCATCATAAAAGTGTTGTAATAGTGACATAATGTAGGATTTTCGACCTGAATGAATAAGAATAGTTTATAGTTTAATGCATTGCGAATGTCAAACAACATTTCAAAGAAATGGGGAGTGTATTAAATTCCTTGACGGTACTAAGAGGCACCAAATTTCATGAAATTGCTTCTTTTGGAAACATCAACGAACTAATTGATATAAGATAGGTCTGCTCTGAAGTCCTAGGTTCAAATCCTGGTAGGGACAAACGTTTGTATGACGAATACGAGACATTTGTATCTTCGAGTGGATTCGAGAATTGTTTAGAACTACAATTGGACCCGCTAGGTGGCGTGCTGTCGATAAGGCGGTACGAAGTTCTCCGGATCAGCTAGTATTATGGAAATTGGAAACAACAACAACAGGCATTACACTGACCACATATACCCAGACCCGAGGATATATTGAAAGTTCAGCCTAGACTGAATTAAAAAAAAAACTTTTTTGCATTCACACCACCATCACCATCATCAGCCATTTAATGTCCCCACTGCTGGGGCACTGGCCTTCCTTATGGATGAATAAGGAGAATGAGCCATGACCCACCACGCGGGCTCAGTGCGGATTGGTGGGTATTAACGACTGCAAGTGCAGCCGGGACCAACGGCTTAACGTGCCTTCCGAAGCACGGAGGAGCTCGAGATGAAAAGTTTTTGGTCACCCATCCCGTGACCGACCATTGCGAACGTTGCTTAACCTCAACGATCGCAGGCCGAGCGCGCTATCCACTGCGCCACGGGCTCCTCCCACTGCGCCACGGGCTCCTCAAAAAAATGCATTGCATTCACAATGCAATTTTTATTTTAGAAAAATGGAAAATGAAATATTTTGAAAAAATCGACCCGTCCCATCGGAGCTGGTTGTGAGACGGGTCGATTTTTTCAAAATACTTCATTTTCCATTTCGAATAAATATTTTTCATTATCATTTAACGAACGTTACGTTCCGGTGTAACAACATCCACGTAATCCCTGTTTTAGCGCTCCGTTAATCCGCGGTTGGTATTCTCGTTCGCAGATTTATTAGCAGCTTCTAGAAGCTTCTAGAAGCTTATTCAATTAGCCCTTCTTTAAAGTAGCTTTACTACGACGATAGCTTAATTGCGAGCTAAATGTGCTTATTAGCTAAATAAGGCTGCGACGCTCAGACTACTTCAGACTAATTTCTCGTCATAATAAGCGAAATAGGTTATCTAACTGGTTTGGTGTTATCTTTTGTTACGTAAGGACACAGCACATTACATCAACTCGGAAAGGGATCGACACCGTATCGCCTTCGCCTCACCGTCAACCAGGCGTCAACCTAACGCAAGCACGTAACCAAACCGGATCAGCGTCGGTACGTCGCGTCGGCTCGGCTACGGCTAGGCGACGCCGCGCTTACGGCTCGCCGCACAGTGGTTCCATAAAAAAAAGAATGAGAGAAAAAAATGATAAATAAAAATAAAAAATAAATAAAAAAATTAACAAAAAAACCAAAAAAATAAAAAAAATGACAAAAAAATTAGAAAAAAATTATATTAAAAATTGATGTTCATTCTCATTTTCAGAGCACTGTGCGTAGAGCCGTAAGCTCGGGTAAGGAGAGACGTGAGCGCGTGGACGACTAGCGGTAAGCGCGGGGACAGCAAGTTGAGCGACCCGCAAAGCGGTTCGTTAGCTGGTCCCGAGGCGAGGCGATTACGTTACGATCCCGATTAGTGTGCTTTGCAGTAGGGGGTTTCATACAAAGAATACTGAACCGCTCGAGTTGATACGTTTACGATCCCTTTATGGCCGGCTGCACCTAGTTGTTGCCGGCTAAAACTAGATGTAGGCGATCTTCGGCTATTTGTAGTAACATATAATTTTTTTTTTTTCACTAAAATTGTGTATTTTCATTGACAAAGTGTTTTCAGTATACTTATGAACCTATTTCGCAGAATGTTGACTTGACTGAACCTACTTAGACTAAACTGGTTATTTGTTATTTTGTTTACTGATATCCTGTTTTTGCCGTTTGATTATGAAAATTTTAGAAGTCTTTTCTAGAGGAAATAAAAATAAAGAAAAGAAAATAAAAAGTGTCAGGGCAAAATCATAAAATCGTGTTTCTGAAACTATACGAATCTAGATAAAGGTATGAAGAAATATATATCTTATTATCAGATTTGTATCGTCTCTAACCGTCCTATAGTTTTAAATCAAAAAGTCCATTTTTTTCCGAGTAGCGCCTTAAGCGCGAGCTACACTGCCAGCTGGTGACGTGAGCTAGCGAGCCGAGCGATATGACGTTTTACCTGTTTAATTAAATTTTTACTTTTTTGCATTCACAATGCAATTATTATTTTAGAAAAATTTTAAATGAATTATCGAATGCGAGAAATAAACGTTATACAACCTACTATAAAATGTTAAACACAACTAAACTAAGCTTATACTTGCAACGTGCTCACAGTTGTATTTTATGATGCTAGCATTAATGTTTCATGATATTTTTTATAGGTAACTGTGCCAAACATTAGATCAGTAAAAGAAAAAATCACTTACGGCTAGCAAGAGCCGATCAAACTTATTGAAAACTAGTGGTACCCGTTCCGTGGGAATATCAGGATAAAATAAAGCCTATGTCACTCGGAAAGAATGTAGCTTTCTAATGGTGAAAGAATTTTCAAAATCGGTCCAGTAGTTTCGGAGCCAATTCGATGCAAAAAAAAACAAACAAACTAACAGACGTTAAAATGAACAATCACATTAAACTAGCCTTCCACCCGCGGCTTCGCCTGTGTGAAGTACAACGCTATCCCGCGGGAAGGTGATATTTTCGGGATAAAAAGCAGCATAAGTCACTTTCCCAATCCCGAACTATCCCCATACTAACAATCACGTGGATCCGTTGCACCGTTTGATGTGAAGTTTTTATGGATTGATGGCAGCTAGTCTGTGCCAAACATCATGTATATAACATAACGATCGCTACCGCGAAACAATCGTATCAAAAAGGAAGCAAATGTGAAAAATCAGCCAAACATCACCTTACATCGTTAAACACAATATAACGAATACCAATTTCTGTTTAACGAAGTGCCTGATAAATCGTCGGCGAACGGATAAAAACAAATGAAACGCGGAAGCGGTTCCAAACATTCGCGAGGAAATGGATTTGCATGAAATTCGTGTTTTTCAGACAATTGTGTTATTGTGTCTTTTGTGAAACTGTTAAGCAACTTGCAGCCTATTGTTTGAAAAGACAAATAGTGCAAAATAAAAGATAGCACAGTTATTTTCGCGGAGACCATTATAATTATAATATGATTTAGATTATTATAATAAATAAATATGATTACCGTTCTAATACTATAAAATTAAACAGTAATATGAAAATTGGAAACAACGAAGGGTTACCTACCACATATACCCGGATCCGGGGAAGTATTAAAAAGTTCGTTTTCAATATTTATCCGACCGGGAATCGAACCCGAGACCTCTGGCGCTGAAGGCAGGTATTCGTACCCCTGCCTGCGCCAAATCGGTCATCAAATCGTCGTCGTCATATATTAACTATGTATTTAATAAATAAACAAATAATAACCATATGCATATTACTAAAACATTATAATTAAATTCCGTCACTAATAATAATTACCTATGCCAAATAACATTATTATGTAAGTACGTAAAACATAATAATCTAATAAACGCGTTATGAAACACATCGCCTTTGGCATGGCACACAAAGCTAATTGTATTAATTAAATCGTATTTCTATATTACCACATTCCTCCATTTTATGTGATGAAACTTGGCTTCCATTTTGAGATAAGGTACGGGGGGCATTTTAGGCCCACTTTTATTTAAAATCAAATATTTTTAAATGTAAGTAATAAAGTAACGAAGAAAAAACCACTGAATATTAATTTGTCCTTCATCTAAGAATATTCCAATAATTACATAAAAATATCAAAATTATAGCAAATTTAAAGAAATAACTCATGTTTTTAAAACTATCATTTCGGGCTTTATCTATCCCTTACTATCAGGGTATTACGGCCCAAAAAATATATAAACATTACCCCCTTATTAATAAACGAAGAGTAAACTTACTCTTCGTTTATTCATAATGGGGTAATATATACTTTAAACGATATTAAGGTCGATGGGCCTATTATTGTATTTCTGTATACCTACTTTCATTGAAAAATCATGCTGAATATCGCCACATTCTAAAAGAAAACTAAAAATTTTAAATTTCTGCAGGAACTTTGTTTAAATCATTAAGCAAGGCAATGCAATCTTTTTATCAAAATTAATAAATATTACAGCAAAATACTGCCTTCAGCCTGAAACAATATGTTGCAATGAGTCTGCACGTAAGTCCTGCATTATGTAAAACATTGTGTGCAATTTTAAAGTCATGTGACAAATTGTTTATTCAAATTCGTAATAAAGACCGGATATTGCAAACGTTATATCACTTAGCATGCCGTACATGTAGGGGGGTGTATAATGGAATGAAGAGTAAATCTTGGACTGGTTAAGAACAGTACCTACTTAAACTTACGGAAAACCGGAGGAAAGAGCACAAAGCAAACTTTGAGGTTTTTTTAATACACAACGGTGTAGCACTTCGCCTTCATCACACCTGATGATGAGTGGTGATAAGGCTGAAGGTGAAAGCGCACTACTCCCAGAATCTTCAATCACTGAGGAATTGGCTATCTTATTTCTACCTGCCGAAACACATAACACTGAAAACATCATTGTTATCGCGTCAGACTGATAAGACGATGGTAGCTAGCCAGGCAGACTAAGAACAAGCCTAATAACCACCAACCAAACCGAATACATAATATGTACCCCCGGGACTTTTTGATCTGTAACCGGTGGTGTGAACCACTAAACCACAGAGGCAGTTGTTAAAATAAAATAAAATATGGAGTTTTTCAAATTAAATAAATAAGCAAACTCACACTAATCGCATCCTGAAAAAAGTAGCAAAAGCCCTTGAGCTACTGAAACCTAACAGAAGTCAGAACCAATAAAATAGGTTTTAATTTTTTGACCAATTGTATGATTTGGCCGAAAAGGTACGAGGTTCCGTACAACCTACAACCACAGTTTAAGCAATCTTTCTATACAGTTGGACGACGCCCTTGAAGTTGGGCGATGCCGATGCCTGTATAGGTATTTACGTAAGTACGTAAGGGTTGTCACTTTAAAATGTGACGGTGGACCTTTTAAGACCCCGGGTGGGTACATTGGTATTGCGATATTAAATTAATAAAATAATTTAATAATGCAAATGCAATGTCAAAATTATTAAAAAAATCAAGATGGAAGAAGTTTGTAGGCTCATTTTGATGAAACTTAGTTTCTGGTACATATTTTGACAAGAAAACAGCAACGCAAATAACGCAATGTTAAAAGTATTAAAAAATTCAAGATAGCGGCCAACTTTTTTGTTAACACTTCGATTTCAATGAAACTCAGTTTCTGGTTCTATTTTGACAAGAAAACAGCAACGCAATGTTAAAAAATTTTGATTTTTAATATTTTTAACATTGCGTTGCTGTTTTCTTGTCAAAATAGTACTAGAAACTGAGTTTCTTCGAAATCAGCCTGCAAACAAAAAAGTTGGCCGCCATCTTGGATTTTTTTACTTTTAACATTGCGTGGTTGCTTTCTTGTCAAAATAGTACCAGAAACTAAGTTTCATCAAAAGCGGCTTACAGAAAAAAAGTTGGCCGCCATCTTGGATTTTTAATATTTTTAACATTGCGTTGCTGTTTTCTTGTCAAAATAGTACCAGAAACTGAGTTTCATCGAAATCAGCCTGCAAACAAAAAAGTTGGCCGCCATCTTGGATTTTTTTACTTTTAACATTGCGTGGTTGTTTTCTTGTCAAAATTGTACCAAAAACCAAGTTTCATCAAAGTCGGCCCGCAAACAAAAAAGTTGGCCGCCATCTTGGATTTTGGAAATTGCCTTTTTTTAATAAGCGAGATGAAGATTTGCACTCACTCACACTACATGTCGTATGCACCAATTTAAAAATAAATTATAACGATAAAGATGTGATAGCCCTGGAAGACTTGTCCCGAGTTACTATGAACGGCGTTGTATGTAACTCGGGACAACCACTCCCCCGTCTCACCCCGCAAGCCCAGCACGATTGACCTGTCTAGACGTCTCCGTCGGCCTACTGTATGAAAAGTTGCTTATTCTGTGCTACAACTATGCACATCGCGACTTTTTGTAGCGCCGGCCGTAAGTCACACGCAACCTGGGCCCCAATCGCGGTAATCCTATGACGCATTTTTCAAGTGTACGTGCAGTTGACGTGCAAAACCGTTTTTTATAACGCGCGGCTTTGACAGTGCGACAACGTTTTCTGTTCCGGTGATAATCTTTGCAACTAAAACAGTGTTTATACGACAGTCTATTTTGACAGCTAATTTCGTATTGCAAGTGGTTCCTCTTGTAGGCTACCATGTAACCATACACACACACAAACACAATTATAATTTATACATTTATTCTTATTATATATAAAATAATAAATTATTTATTCAATCTGAATTCTAACCTAAAACTACAACTTAATATCTAAAATATAATAATTATAATATTTACACTTATATCTATTCATAATAATATACATTTATTTGTAACTATCTATTTATATTATTTGTCATTATGTGTATCAGTTTGTCGATATCGATAAAGCGTCATCGATAACTTCTTATCGACGCGCACGTCCCCGCACTAGTCCCGTGCGCAACGTACATAAGGCTTTTGTCTTAGCTTATGTACAGCGGCCGGCCGGCGGCGCCCGCGCACCAAGTTTAACCAGTCGAGATTCATCTACGACGCGGAGCGCACGCCGCTTTATGCTCGCAAATCTGTACTCGCACGCTTTCGCATTATTTATAATTATTACTGCTTTATATTCTTCCTATAAATCTGTCTATCTTCCTTCACGCTTTTCCAAAATCTGTCTTAGTGTTGTGCTTGTGAATTCTTCCGTGCCTTCTGTTTACTTCATGTTTAAGGTGTACTGTGGATGGGAATAAACCACATATAAATACCGTGAGTTGAATTATTTATTTACCACTGAAACATCCACGTAACAACACCAAAGTGGTGACCCCGAGTTTGAGCCATGCCCACGGATAAGGAATTCAGTGATGCACATGGAGCCGCCATGCCGACCACGCGGCCGAACACTAGTGATGGGACAGAGTCGACATCGATATCCAATGTCGATGTTTGCAAAGTCGTTCCGCGACTTCCACCATTCTGGCCCGAGGAACCCGAGATCTGGTTTGCGCAAGTGGAGGGGCAGTTCGCCGTATCTGGAATTACCAGCGATTCCACCAAGTTCAACCATGTAATCAGCCAGTTGGACAACCAGTTTTCCAGGGAGGTGAAGGACCTTATTGTCAGCCCGCCATCTACTGAAAAGTACATTAAATTGAAAACCGAGCTGATCAGACGGCTAACGGCGTCAAGAGAGAAGAAGATCAAGCAACTTCTGATGCACGAGGAGCTTGGAGACCGTAAGCCCTCTCAATTTTTGCGTCACCTCAAGAGCCTAGCTGGTGCCAACGTTCCCGATGACTTTTTGCGAACCATTTGGATCAGTCGACTATCGCATGGGATCCAGACCGTGCTTGCAGGACAGCCTACGTCATCCTCCGTCGACGATCTGGCGGACTTGGCCGACCGTATTCACGAGCTGGCCACTCCATCACCATCAGTGGCATCCACCAGCCAGCCTCAATCCAACTCTGGTTCGGCAATAGACGCGTTAACCAGAGAGGTTTCTGAGCTGAGGAAGCAATTTCAGCAGCTGTCGACGGAGAGGAACAGCCGATCGTACTCCAGACCTTCACGATCACAACGCCGTAGATTTGTATCCAGGTCGCGACGCTCCCAGTCGAACTACAGGAAGTTTCCTTACTGCTGGTACCACAGTAAGTTTGGGGAGAAAGCCAGCAGATGCATAACCCCCTGTGACTATGAGGCGGGAAACGCCAGGGGTGGTCGATAATGGCGACTGCTGACTGCCCCACGTCTACTACTGGTCGCCTGTTTGTGACGGATCGAGCTTCGAAGGTGCAGTTCCTGGTCGATACCGGAAGTGACCTCTGCGTCTACCCTCGGTCCCTTCTTCGTGATCGTCGTGCCAAGACGGACTACACTTTGTGTGCGGCAAACGGTTCCAACATTTCTACGTATGGTTATGTACATTTTAATTTAGATTTTGGATTACGTAGATTATATAGTTGGCGTTTTGTAGTTGCAGATGTAACCAAACCTATCATTGGCGTAGATTTTTTAAATTATTACTACCTGATTGTTGATTGTCGTAACAAAAGATTATTAGATAGTACAACTTCTTTGTCATCTGTAGCTAAGGTAGTTAGTTGTAGTAATATAGCCTCTGTAAAAGTCTTGACTGGTGAGACTCGGTACCATAAAATTCTAGACGAATTTCCCGAGATTACCCGACCAACTGGTACACATCGCGACATTACACATAACACTGTCCATCATATTCGCACGATTCCAGGCCCTCCAGTATCCTGCACCCCACGTCGTTTGGCTCCAGACAAATTGAAAATTGCCCAACAGGAGTTCCAGGCTATGATAGCCAACGGTACTGCTCGACCTTCGCAGAGTCCCTGGGCTTCTCCTCTCCATCTAGCTCCAAAGAAGGACAACGGTTGGCGTCCCTGCGGCGATTACCGCATGCTCAACGCCCGTACTGTGCCTGACAGGTATCCGATTAAGCACATTCATGACTTTGCGCATAATCTTGTTGGCTGCAAAGTATTCAGCACTTTAGATTTACTGAAAGCGTATAATCAGATACCTGTCAGCCCTGCAGATATTCCGAAAACCGCCATTACTACCCCTTTCGGTTTATATGAATTCCCTTTCATGACTTTCGGACTTCGGAATGCAGGCCAAACCTTCCAAAGATTTATGGATGAGGTCACACGGGGGCTAGATTTCGTCTATTGCTACCTCGACGATATTCTGGTGTACTCTCAGGACGAGCAGCAGCACGAGCAGCATCTTCGCCAAGTTTTCACCAAGCTCAAGGAGTATGGCATGCTGGTAAATACTTCCAAATGTATTTTTGGTGTACCAGAGGTAACTTTTTTAGGATATTCCATCTCCGAGAGCGGGTCCAGACCTTTGGAGACCAAGGTGCAAGCGATCAAAGAGTTCCCGACACCTTCAACGGTACGTCAGCTCAAGGCCTTCTTAGGTATGTTAAATTTTTATAGGAGATTCCTTCCTCGAGCAGCTGAAATCCAGGCTCCCCTGAACGCTCTTTTAACTGGTTGCGTGAAAGGGTCGCAGCCAATTACTCTCATCGATGATGCCCTTACAGCCTTCAATGCCTGCAAAGACAGCCTTGCAAACGCTGCATTGCTAGCTCACCCCGACTGTGCCGCCAAACTCGCCTTGGTGACAGATGCCTCCGATAAGGCAATCGGCGCAGTCCTACAGCAGCACAAGAACGGAGCTTGGCAGCCATTAGCTTTCTTTTCGCGAAAGCTCAGCCCGTCACAGGTAAAGTATTCGCCTTATGACAGGGAGCTGCTCGCCATATATGAGGGAATTAAATATTTCCGGCATATGCTCGAGGCCCGGCACTTTATTGTCTATACTGACCATAAACCGATCAGTTTCGCATTCCATGAACGGAAGAAGAACTGTTCGCCTAGGCAGTATAGACACCTCGACTATATCTCCCAATTTACGACTGACATCCGACACATATCCGGTAAGGATAACGTTGTCGCGGATACGTTGTCGAGGATTGAGGAATTGGGAGCGCCGGTCAGTCTCGAGATTTTAGCCGAAGGTCAACAATCTGACCCTGATCTTCAACAACTTCTAGCTGAAGGTTCTTCCCTCAAGCTGGAGAAACTTACAGTACCTGGAAGCCGTGTTCTGTTGTACTGTGACGTCAGTACACCGACTTCCAGGCCTTTCGTCCCCAAGTTCTACCGCCGACAGGTCTTTGAAAGCCTGCATTCCCTAAGCCATCCCGGCGCCAGTGCATCTGCAAAACTAGTCGCAGAGCGGTTTGTCTGGCCTGGTATCCGAAAGGACTGCAGGGAGTGGGCTCGCGCATGCATAGCGTGTCAAAAGGCCAAGGTCAATCGCCACGTCACCGCGCCTTTAGGTACTTTCACCTTACCACGCGTGCGATTTAAGGAGATCCATATTGACCTCATTGGCCCCTTACCTATTTCGGACGGCTATCGGTATTGTCTGACCGCTGTAGACCGATTCACTCGGTGGCCGGAAGCAATACCGATTGCAGACATCACAGCCGAAACGGTGGCTAAAGCACTTTTATCAACGTGGATTGCTCGATTCGGTTGTCCAACACAAATTACAACCGATCGTGGCCGGCAGTTTGAATCGGCATTATTTCAGTGCCTTTCAAAAACTGCTGGTTTTGAGCATAAGCGGACTACCGCATACCACCCTGCGTGCAATGGCATGGTGGAACGCTTCCACCGCCAACTCAAAGCCGCAATAGTCTGCCACGCGAACGCCAGATGGACTGAGTCTTTGCCGTGGGTGCTACTCGGCGTACGTAGCGCATTCAAAGAAGACCTCCAGAGTTCCTCAGCTGAGCTCGTATATGGAGAGCCGCTAAGATTGCCGGGTGAATTTCTTGAACCTGCTGATGGTGGTACGACGGACGTGTCCGAGTTTTCCGCGCGCCTTAAGCAAATTGCTATAAGGTTCCAACCCACACCGGCCTCACGTCATTCTAGTCCTAAGGTATTTATTTATAAGGAGTTAAGTACCAGTGATTTCGTGTTCCTCCGCGAAGACGCATCACGTGGTTCACTCCAACCTGCATATTCAGGCCCCCATAAAGTTTTATCCAGAGGCGACAAAGTTTTTAAGTTACTGCAGAAAGGTAAAGAGGTCACAGTATCGATAGACCGCATTAAGCCAGCCTTCATACTGTCAGACCAAACTACACCTATACCGGAACCGGTACCAGTACCAAAACCATTACTGGAATCAGTACCAATACCAAAACCGGTACTAAAACCAGTACCAGAATCCATACCGGACGTTCCAAAAAGCTATACTACGCGTTCTGGACGCAGAGTAAAATTTACGGATTTTTATCGCCCTTGACGGTCTCTGGAGGGGGGTGGTGTAGGCTACCATGTAACCATACACACACACAAACACAATTATAATTTATACATTTATTCTTATTATATATAAAATAATAAATTATTTATTCAATCTGAATTCTAACCTAAAACTACAACTTAATATCTAAAATATAATAATTATAATATTTACACTTATATCTATTCATAATAATATACATTTATTTGTAACTATCTATTTATATTATTTGTCATTATGTGTATCAGTTTGTCGATATCGATAAAGCGTCATCGATAACTTCTTATCGACGCGCACGTCCCCGCACTAGTCCCGTGCGCAACGTACATAAGGCTTTTGTCTTAGCTTATGTACAGCGGCCGGCCGGCGGCGCCCGCGCACCAAGTTTAACCAGTCGAGATTCATCTACGACGCGGAGCGCACGCCGCTTTATGCTCGCAAATCTGTACTCGCACGCTTTCGCATTATTTATAATTATTACTGCTTTATATTCTTCCTATAAATCTGTCTATCTTCCTTCACGCTTTTCCAAAATCTGTCTTAGTGTTGTGCTTGTGAATTCTTCCGTGCCTTCTGTTTACTTCATGTTTAAGGTGTACTGTGGATGGGAATAAACCACATATAAATACCGTGAGTTGAATTATTTATTTACCACTGAAACATCCACGTAACAACACCAAACTCTGTCACGGATATCACCGGATCAGACAGGATTAGGTTTGCGTGACGTGTGCGTCGTTAAGTCATTACGGCAATACGAAGTCGAACGTCAAGACGCAAACGTGATCAAGACGCGCTGCATAGAATTACGGTGATCGGCCCGCTGCACGCGTACCTAGCATGACAAACCCGAGAAGAGTTTTGTCTACCTCGAAAGTCTATAATGGACAGCCCAAAAATAGATTTGTCTACGATGAAATGTCATTCTTGACGTTTTGATGTAGACAAGACCTTTCTTGAGTTTATCATGCTACCCGTGCTGCAGACCTATGCACACCTAAATTAGAATTTAGACAAATGAGAATTTAGTTAATTAGATTAACTACCACGCCATAAGTCTTTCATATCATAAAAAACAACGAACACAATAAAACTATGGCAAAACAAAAAGATCAATGGTTGGTCTTCGTGTTCGCTTATACGAACAAGAAGATCAATCATCAATCTACGAGTAAAACAATCTTGCTTGCATTACCCTTCCAAATAATATAGGTTACCAACAATAGGTTTGTGTCGGGTAAACTATGGAGGGACAAGTTAATCTGCGCCTCAGAACAGCGACACGCTAACAACTAACTAGTAAAAGTAAGGCTGAGATACTGTAATGAAGAACAAGATATTTAGAAGAAGAATGATATTCCGTACAATGAAACTGTTTGAAATTGTGTATACTAGTTCACTACATCATTGGGTCAAAAGTAAAGATGACACTTTACTTTCCTTTTGCTAAAAATCGAACCAACGACTGGCTTTCGTATGAAAATAAAGCGAACATAATAAAATTAGGGAAAAACATTTTTTTTATAAAAACCATAGATTCAAAATCAAAAATCAAAATCTGATACAGCACTTGTGAACGTCAATGAAGCTACCCTATCACTACGCAAATCCTACGGCGGGAGGCCTTTGTAATGAGAAGAACCGGCAAGAAACTCGCCTAGGGCTATTTTTTCCCCTGTCATATTTCATACAGAGTCGTCAAATTGAAAAGTGACTTTAACATAATATAATATGTAAAGTCACTTTCAATTGTCAATCATAGCAGTAAATAATTTCCAATAACTTAGGAAATATACATCCAAAAGGTAGTTTCTTTAAAATACACACCAACCAAAAACGTAGCGAATAAAATCACTACATAGTATAAAACAAAGTCGCTTTCTCTTTCCCTATGTCCCTTTGTATGCTTAAATCTTTGAAACTACGCAACGGATTTTGATGCGATTTTTTTTAATAGATAGAGTTGTCGCGAAAGAACGCGATTCTCAATAAATCTGTAAGTAAAACCATAAAGAATTTCACTAGAAACTTTAATGTCTTAAACTGGCTGTATGTCTAAAACCTTTGCCTTATTCGACAGCACATTATTTGCTAGTCTGTGTTGCGGGGAGAACGGTTGTCGGCGTTGTACAGTCAGTAGTATGGCGGGAAGGTACGATGTTGGTCCGGTGAAGGCAGAAGGAGAAAATCAGTAAGTGTTTTAGAACTTAATTAATCATAAGAAAGGGATACATAGAAAGAGAGAATTAGAATGAATAAGAAGTAGAATATTAGAAGGAATAAGAATTAGAATAGACCATAGAAATAGAAGGTCAAACCTGGTGGCCAGGGAAGGACTATGAGGGGTAATGGTGGAGGTCCTCCTGGAGAACCGTAGGTTCTCCTTGTATAGACACATAGGCAGAATTTGTGCACCCTATGTGTGTAATGAACTAACTAGAACTAGAATAAAGTTAATCTAAGAAGCAGATACTCTCTTCCTATGGCTCCTTTGATTAGAAATACTTTGTCGTCCAGTGGAAACAATCGGTATGAACCTCAGGCTTACTATAGGTGACGACAAAATGGTGGAGGAGCTGGGATCATGATAGTAGTCGTTTAACAGAACAGAATAAGAATGAGTCTCGGTAGGTAGAATAGTTGGAATCGTCCTAGCTACCATTATCATGCATAGCGTTATGCATGAAGCATTGTAAAGAATCAATGTGCTTATTAGAAATTAATGGTGGTTGGAAAGAAAGATCCCGACCGACTTACCGAGAACTAGTGCTTAGGGCAGGCAGTTGAATGATAGAACAGAATAAGAATAAACAGAACAGAATACATTAGAATACAAAACGATCGTCTCAGTAACTACTGGTTTATCATGCGTATCATCCATGATGTTGCCGAGAATAGAAGTGAGTGTAAACGGAATTGGTTACTGAGAAGAAAGATCGCCTGACACAGATGACGGTAGAAGTACACATCTTGTGTCGAGGTCCGGAAACATGAGTGTTTGGGACGTAGAAAGTAAACTCAACCAGAATTTGTTCTCCGTGAAACAGAATGTTCATTCGACTGCTGCATAATGCACGTTGACAGCTATCGTGATCACAGACACCTACCTAATTAAAATCATTTGTTTGGGTATTCCTTAGAAAATGGTTATAAATGAGTTGGTACCTACTTAACAAATGTTAAAGCGCAAACATTGTTTGCCATGAGTGTACTTAGAATCAGTCAATACCTACTTAATATATTAAGAATCATGGTTGGAGTCATGGTTGGAGCCCTGGTTTGACTTTTATTGAGATGCAATTATACATTTTGTCATGTCTGTAAACGTTACTCCACGTTTGCATGTTGGCCTAGACTCGCCCAACGTGTAAACGCACCATCAAACGTTGCATTGTCCTACGAAACGAACTTCACATAGTTCGATCATCATATTAAGGTTGTGTTATTGTTTCTATACAATAGGGATTGACAACATGACAACATAATAATTTGCGAAAATTATTATGTTGTCACAGATTATCATAACTTCTCAACATTACTCGCTACTATTTTGCCGTTCACAAATATCGCATTTTATCAACACAAATAAAAATACGTTCACAGCATTTTTCTGTGACATTTGCACCTGGAGACTTCCGTGATATGCTTAATTTACGCCTTTTAATTATCGGTAAGCTATACAAATAAAACGTTGTATAGCAGTATTTATAATATTACGATGTGACGCAACGGATAATGAACGTGTGCCTGCACCATTAGCCGCTTGATTGTCTATGGTTGTTTTCGGCAGTAGGTTGGTAGCCCGACCGACGCCAGCGCAGGAAGGAGCCGAGACGAGAGAAAGTGGAAAGTCGACCATCTTTTTTTATTTTTGTCCTTTGTGTTGAAGATTGAAGGACGCTCCCGGCAATATACAAGTTTTGAACAGTTTGTTTTGAGTTGAACGCGTGCTTTATTCCAGGAAAATCGAATACACCAATCGTTGCACCACGTAAATAAATAATATTTACTAAAACAGGTATGTAAGCACGATAAACGCTTTGCGTCACATTGCATCATTTACAAACTCAAGCCTGTGCCCAGGCCACGCTTCCGAAAAATTATCTATATAAAGTTTGCATTTCATTCATTCAGATAAAAGAAAGAATTACATAATGTAATTTATTCTGTAATTTGGTCGGAAATACTTACTGTTTAGTGGCAAAGGGTGTCCATTGTTAGAATGAGGTTTTCGAAGTTGTATGGCGTTGTTTCAGATGCACCAACCAAACGCAGCAGTGACTATTACAAATTACCAAATACGAAATGGAGGCTAGAATTTTGCTCGTTTTTGACAATCTAGAAAAGGTGATGGGAGACACTCAGCAAATGTGTGAACTCATAGAAACAGGTATGTAGTTTTATTATGTTAAATGAATGACGGGCATTTTGTCAACGAATTGATTGTCTTATGGTTTCCTTTGAATTTATTAACAGAACCAATACCACTACAAGATTTACTAAAGAAAAAGTACCTATTAACGCGGTCATTAGACCAAGTTGTTTCTGACATCCATAAATGTATCGACCAGAGTCTGGTGTCACCAGACTTGATAACAAGGGGAACAAAATTACAACTGTCTGCAGAAGATATCTTGGCAACCATCGAGGCCGTTGCCGCTGTATCTCAAGCTCATTTTAAAAGTAACAATACTTATGAATATGACAAAGCTGAAAATAATTCAAAACTACCTAAGATTGAACTACCAAAGTTTTCTGGCGATCTCCTCAAGTGGCATGAGTTTTGGGACCGTTTTGAGTCCTCTGTCCACAAGAGGAATATCAGCGAGGCAGACAAACTTGGATATTTGATAGGGTGTTTAGAAGGGCACGCACTTAAATTTGTCGAGGGCTTGGCAATCACGAATTCAAACTACAACATAGCCTTAAATACGCTGCAAACAAGATATGGAAAAACCGACCTCTTAGTAGACGCTCATTATCAAGCGCTCTACGATTTACCCGCAGCCAGCGGCATACCTTCTGACTGCCGGAATACCCTAAACTCTATTGAACGTCACCTTAGGATTTTAAGTTCCTTGGGAGAACAAATAGACGGCAACCATTTAAGAATAACCTTGTTACAAAAATTTCCAGATAGTATAGTTTATGAAGTTAACTTAGCTACTAGAGACAGTACCGTGAAGTCACTGAGGTCAAATCTAGAACATATAATTACAGCAAAGGAAAGATCATTTTGTGTGACTCAGGTTCAGAAACCTGAAACACATGTCAGACCAATTCAAGCTTCCACCTCCGAAGCCCTGCTGAATGTCAATCCAGACTTTAAATACAGACCCAAGAAGAACTCCATGCAATGTAAACGCAATCAAACGATGAACAGGAAACGGAAGGCAGTAAACATTAATGATAACAAACAAAAACGGAAAAGGCTAGCATGCATATTCTGCGAGGGCAATCACTATAACAGCGAATGCGTTGAGTTTAAAACTGTGAGTGACAGGAAGAAGAAATTAGGAAAAAAATGCTACCGATGCTTTAAGGAGGGACATAGTATCAAGGATTGCAAACTTAAACGAACATGTTTCCATTGTAAAGTACGGGATCATAATCAAGCATTATGTCCTGAGAAAGGTAAGACCGAGACACTTATAAATAATATACCAGAATTGTCATCGGAATGTAACAATTCTTCATTTTTACAGACAGCCGTTGTAACGGCGAGAAACCACAATAATGAATTGTTGTGTCGACTATTACTAGACAGTGGCAGCCAAAGAAGCTATATTACTAAACATGCAGCAAATAAATTAAAGTTGATTCCTGAAAGTGAAGATTATTTAGTTATTTATACTTTTGGTTCGTACAAACCTAGAGAAACTTGTAGTCCTACCACAGAGATCACCATTGAAACAAAACGTGGTGTCATAAGGAAGATCAGGGTGAACATAGTGCCTTATATAATAGAAAAAATAAATGGACCTACCTTTAATATTCAAAACGTAGCCGACATTGCTGCTGATGATGGTGAACTTGGTGATAGGATAGACATTTTAATGGGTAATGATTATTACTTCACATTTTTGAGAACTCGGAAAATTAACATACGGGACAATTTGTTTATTGTGGATTCAGAATTTGGATGGATTGTTGCTGGCGCTATCAATAGTGTTGATGAAGAAAGGGAAAATGCATTATCCATTGTGACATATTGCAAGTGTGATGATTCACATTTTCCCTATTTCACTGAACCTGACCTACCGCTTCGAGACATGGACATAAAGTTCTTATGGGCACTCGAGAGCATTGGCATTACTGACTCTACCAAAACAACGCGGGAAGAGGAAGCTATACAACACTTTAATGACACAGTGAAATATGACAACCAAAGATATCAAGTGAAATGGCCATGGATCCAATACCCACCAGAGTTACCCACAAACTTCAACCTAGCTAAGGGACGGTTAACGAACCTCGTTCGAAGATTGGATCTCAAGACTTTAGAAGAATATGACATGATCTTACATGAACAGCTGAAAAATGGAGTGATTGAAATCGTAGAACCTTCTGCAGATGACTTCAATGGTAGAACGCCACCAGTACACTATTTACCACATCATATTATAAAGCAAGATGGGAAGAGAAGCCGCATTGTCTACGACGCATCTGCTAGAACAAAGACACAAAAGAGTCTAAATGAATGCATGTACAGGGGACCTTCTATGATTGAGGACCTGAATGCACTGCTTTTAAGTTTCAGAACTTATAAAGTTGCAATAACGGCAGACGTTGAGAAGGCTTTCCTACAAATAAGCTTGCAGACTGACGATCGTGATGTGACAGGATTTTTATGGATGAAAGACATTGCTGGAGGCACTGCCGAAGGTAATATTCAACATCTAAGATTCTGTCGTGTACCATTCGGAATAATCTCCAGTCCCTTTCTCCTAACAGCGACAATTCGATACCACCTATCAAAAAAGGACAATAACCTTATCAAAGAAATGGCCAATAAGTGTTATGTAGACAATCTCGTAACAGGAACATCGTCGTCTGAAAAGGCAAAAGAATTATATCAAAAAATTAGGAATGTATTTCAAGAATTATCTATGAACATCAGAGAATGGGTTTCGAATGATCAAGAATTTCTCCAGTCGATACCGAAAATACATCAAGCAAAAAATACAGAAAATGTTAAGGTTCTGGGTCTATGTTGGAATGTTGAAGAAGACACTCTGCGAATAAAAGTGAAAGAAAATATGTTTCAAGACAACTGCAGTAACAAAAGAGATGTATTGAGGAAAATTGCATCATTCTTTGATCCTTGTGGATTTTCCTCACCATTGATATTACCGGCCAAATTACTAATGCAAGAATTGTGGATCAGAAAATTAAGTTGGAGCTCTCCTTTGCCAGAAGATCTTAAGGAGAAATGGTCAACCATTATGGAAAGTCTACAAGGCATAAAGGATATGGAAATACCGCGATACATAGGCTGCGGAATAGAAATTAATGAAGAAACAAAATTTGAATTGCATTGCTTCACCGATGCCTCTGAAAAGGCCTATGCTGCAGTAACATACTTGAGAATAATAGGACCCAGTACAAAAACTGTTTTTATAATGTCAAAATCACGTGTCACGCCAATAAAGCAAAAAGAAAATCTGAAAATACCCAGATTAGAACTTTTAGGATATACCATCGGAAACCACTTACTTTCATATATAAACAAATCTTTAGAGTTGCCTATTTCTAGACAATATTTATGGACTGACAGTACCATTGTACTGTGTTGGATGAAATCCAACAAATTATTAGATCCATTTGTCACTCGAAGAGTCAACGAAATAAAACAGAACAAGAACACAGAATGGCGCTATGTTAACTCTTCAGAAAATCCGGCTGACATAGCAACAAGACCAGGAACTTGGAATCATAAGAGAGAGTTATGGCTTTATGGTCCTGAATTCCTGTCACAAAATGAAAACTCATGGCCACGTGTCTGCGAGGATAAGACATTTTGCGCCGCCGGGGAGGCTCTGTTCACTACATTCCCAGAAGAAAGAGAGCTGGATGAAGGATTAGAAATGCACACAACCATCCTGGACAATAGAACAGAAAATATAACCAGTGATATTAGAATACTCAAGAAACTACAATCACAACATTTCCCAGAAGAAGTAAATGGTAAACAAACAAACCTTAGTCGCAACTTACAACTTTTCACGGATGTGGACGGGTTATTGAGATGCCAAGGTAGAATGGCGCATACGACGTGGGAGTATGACAAGAAACATCCTGTACTCATACCAAGTGATTGCAAGTTCACTGATCAGCTAATTATGGACTCACACGAGAAGAATTATCACGTTGGAGTGTCTCACACCTTGAGCATTATTCGACAACATTACTGGATACCAAAAGGAAGATCTCAAGTTCAAAAAATCTTAAGAAAATGTCAAAGATGTGTCAAGCAAGGAGGTGGACCATACAGCTTACCACCCATACCAGATTTACCACCAGAAAGGGTTAATTATAGTGCTCCTTTTACATACACAGGCACTGACTACTTTGGCCCTCTGTTCATACAATCTGCCATCGGGAAAGAAAAGAGATGGGTGTGTTTGATGACATGTCTAGCAGTAAGAGCAGTACATATGGAGATTGTAGCAGACCTTACTACGCAGGAATGCCTACAAGCCTTGAGACGATTTATAGCATCAAGAGGAACGCCAGCAATGATCGTCTCAGACAATGCACTACAGTTCAAATTGTCTGCCGAAATCCTAGAAAATTCGTACTGCATACAGAACAAGATAAAATGGAAATTTATACCACAACTTGCCCCATGGCATGGGGGCTTTTATGAACGTTTGATAGGGTTGGCCAAACACTGTCTGAGAAGAACATTAGACAAGCATTTGCTAACAGATTGTCAGTTGTTAACGGTCATCAAAGAAATAGAAGCAGTCATAAATACAAGACCTTTGACGTATGTTGGACCAGAGCCCGAATTTATTCTTAAACCAGCTGATTTTCTAAGTATGGGGAAGTGTATTGTCACTGAACCTGCGGATAACATTTGCACCAACGCAACCGTAACAAAACAAGATATAATAGAAGGTTGGAAGAAAGGAAATGTTATTTTAGAAGAATATAAGAAAATGTTTGTTAATCAGTACTTATTGGGTTTAAGAGAAAGGTACAATCACTGTATCAAACAACCAAGAATAAAATCTGGAAGAACTCCGGCGGTGGGAGATATAGTACAGATAAAGGGAGACTCCAAGAATAGAGACATGTGGAAAGTAGGAAAAATTGTATCTTTAATGAAAGGCACTGATGGAGAATGTCGTGTAGCTAGGGTTAAAACTGCGGATTCCGAGCTGATTCGTTCATTAGGGCATCTTTACCCTCTAGAAATGGAAGAAACGGAAATAGAACAAACTACAATAGAACCCGTGCATAACTTAGAATTTCAACAGGAAGGGCCAACAGAACGGTTACACCGTCCTGTCCAAAATGACAGTCTTATTGATATAAGACATATAGATCTTCACAGCGAAGCGCCAGAACCTCTTATACATATCGATGATAAGGATATGAATACTGAGGAAGGCCAAAAGGAACAGACAGTTGTCGACCAGAGTCCCCAGATACAGGTCGAAACAATTGACGAACAGAAAAATGATGACACAAATATTAGCCTCGGAGAAGAAGAGAAAGTAGGAGAGGTACGAGGTAAAAGGGAAGCAGCTGTTAAGGCAAGGGAGAAGATAGCTGAATGGACACGCCATCTTGCTGTCGCTCTCTTTGCCGTCGGGAGTGTCGCGAAAGAACGCGATTCTCAATAAATCTGTAAGTAAAACCATAAAGAATTTCACTAGAAACTTTAATGTCTTAAACTGGCTGTATGTCTAAAACCTTTGCCTTATTCGACAGCACATTATTTGCTAGTCTGTGTTGCGGGGAGAACGGTTGTCGGCGTTGTACAGTCAGTAGTATGGCGGGAAGGTACGATGTTGGTCCGGTGAAGGCAGAAGGAGAAAATCAGTAAGTGTTTTAGAACTTAATTAATCATAAGAAAGGGATACATAGAAAGAGAGAATTAGAATGAATAAGAAGTAGAATATTAGAAGGAATAAGAATTAGAATAGACCATAGAAATAGAAGGTCAAACCTGGTGGCCAGGGAAGGACTATGAGGGGTAATGGTGGAGGTCCTCCTGGAGAACCGTAGGTTCTCCTTGTATAGACACATAGGCAGAATTTGTGCACCCTATGTGTGTAATGAACTAACTAGAACTAGAATAAAGTTAATCTAAGAAGCAGATACTCTCTTCCTATGGCTCCTTTGATTAGAAATACTTTGTCGTCCAGTGGAAACAATCGGTATGAACCTCAGGCTTACTATAGGTGACGACAAGAGTGATTCAAGAGGAAGGTTTATATGTACTTTTTATCCCGATATTCCCACGGGAACGGGAACCACGCGGGTGAAACCGCGGGCGGCCGCTAGTAATAAATATAAATGCCAAACAAGGGTAAGGTAAAACTTTGAATAGTTTAAGAACATAAGTGTACGCGCCAATCATGGCGCGACGGACTGATTCACTCATTCACTCTCGAAGATTCACCGCCGCGAGCGCCGCTCGCCGGCTCAGTGCAAAAACCCCCGCCGCGAACGAAAACCGTGTGTCGCGTCGAAGCGCGTACGAACCACGCGGTCGACACCATTTTGGGTTATCGCATACCTACCCATACGAACGCTCATAAACTTGTCTCAGCTCATAAACAGACCCCGGCCGGTGGATTTGTGTCAGTGTTAGTGCGCATACCCCGTCCCGTCGGTCATCATCGCATCACCGCCTGGTCCGCCGCAGCCCGTCACCTCAAGAACTCATTACCCACCTCATCACATGTAAGTACGATTCTCGACTTTTCATCCTAACCATCCCGTTCCTTCCATCCCATATCCTCATTCCCCCTCACTCATATCCTCAGCCCACAGCCGCGTGTGATCGCACCCCAGCGACCACATTTTGTGGTCCTTTTCGAGCCGGTACTGGCTCATATTCCAACCCCATTACCTATGAAAATACAGTCCATTATCTTATTCCATATAATTCTGCACTTAATTCTCGTTATATCCACTTGGATCTCATTTTTTTCATACTGAGTAAAAAGTACCCACTTCTCAAAAAAAATATCGGCCCGTAATTGTCTGCCCATTTAGTACTAGAATAACAGTACAAAATAATCCATAACTCAGCTCATAACAATTAATAGTTACATTGTTTATAAAATAAAGCATTGCATTACGCGTGATTGTTATAACCGCTCAATCGAGTCGAGTCAGCTTCGATTCGCCCGTTCCGCCCAAGTCACAAAGTGACGCTCGCTCGCTTAGCGCACGAATCTACCTACCTAATTCGCACAAATTTATTCAGCATTGAATTTTGTTGTTCCCAACTACATTTTGTTTACATTTAATTGTGTCGAATTGTTTATAAAACTGATTTTTCGTTTTGTGTATCGAAGCAAAGAAGTGTTGATCGCATCATTATTTTTTAACACAGCATAACTAGTAGGTAGGTTGAAACTTATGGGGCCCCGTGTCCTTGGGGTACCTATCTACATGTAAGTACCTACTCCGCTCATCGGCTAACGTTAAGATTATCAGTTCGGCTCAATAATTTTAAGTTTTTAATTGCGCACAACATTATATAGGTAGGTAATATTGTATAAAATTTTAGAAGTTTTAGTGTAACAGTGCAAGTAAATAGACACAGTCAATTAGATAGTGCAGAAGGCAATCTTTTTAAGTCATTTTGATTAAACAAATTAATTATTTTGTCTCATTGTTATTTCGCATGGGTGTCAATTAGTAATACCCAACCAACGTTTATACAGGGTGGTAAATTAAAATTTTTGTCACCAATTTTTTTTTTAAATAATATTAGTTTTTCCTCTCACTCACAGTAGTTTAGAGAGTCGTTTCAGCACATTTCTCAATATACAGGGTGGTGAACTTAAAATTTTCCCATTCAGTTTTTTTAAATTATTATTTCGGTTTTAACATCTCACACATAGTACCTGTAAAGTTATTTCAGCACATTTCACAATATACAGGGTGGTGAATATAAATGTTCCTCACCCAATTTTTTTTTTTAAAATATAATTTCGTTTCAATAGTAACGGTAAAGTAATTTCAGCACATTACTGTATATACAGGTCAATTAAATTTTTTTTTTTCTCATTTAATTGTTTAATACATTTCGGGTTTAATATCTCATAGTGTGAGATATAGGAACGTTTCGGCACATTAGTTAGTATACAGAGTGTCATAAAAATATTTGTTTATTTTTCTGTTTCCTTTCTGCTTGTTACCTAGCTATTCAATTACGTTGATTTAATTTCATTAAGTTTCATCTCTCATATATTTAAGTTGATTTGCTACAGTTAAGCTGCCGACCGCTCAACTACATCCGCTCACTATATATATATTTCTTTATTATTATTTTTTTTTTTAAACAAAACTATGCCGACTAAATCACAAGCGGCTATATTCAGGGAGGCCGTCAAGAGCATCTTACAATTGCGTGAAATAGGGGATGTTGTTTTGGGCGGTAAACCGGGATTCTCTAAGAATGACTTTTCCGCTCGATTCAACAAGCTGGAGGAGTGGAAGAATAAGTTAAATAAGGTCTTTCACGCCATACTAGATGAAAAGGAGCTCGATGAAACCACTGAAAATTCGTACACTGAACAACACGAGAAGGCAATGGAAGCCTATACTCAGATACTCGTCGCGAACGAGTTCATCAGCTCATTAACGGCCGCTCCTCAGCCATCCACGTCATCAGCACAAACTCCGCCTCCTCTCAGCTCAGCCCAGGCAGTGTTGCCAAAAATTCAACTGCCGAAATTCAGCTCTAAGGTCGAAGATTGGCCTTCCTTTATAACAGTTTTCAGAAGCTTGACGAGCGATTTGGCGCACCTGTCGGACGCCATCAAGCTTCACTACCTCCTCTCGTGCCTAACAGGGGAAGCACTCAGTATGGTGTCTCACTTGAAGATCACGAATGAGAACTTGGCCGTAGCATTAGATATCCTGACAAAGCGATATGAGAACAGGCGAGTTCTAATAGATAGGTTTGTAGATATTATATTAGGTCTACCAAACATCTCGGCCCGCTCAGATATCCGCACACTATTTTTAACTCCACTCGTTTCAGCTCAATGTGCGTTGAATAACCTTGATCTGCCCATGCAAGAAACAGATTATGTCTTTGTCTCAATAGTAGTGCGAAAGCTGAAGGGGGAGTTGCGTACCCTCTTTGAGAGGAAGCATAGCTCTTCCCCATCTCTGCCTACTCTAAAGGACCTCATTGAGTTTCTAGAGGAGCATGCACGCTGTGTTGAGACTGAATGGTCTGGACCAGCGCCTTCTCAGCCAAGTCAGCTCAATCAGACAAATCAGGCCTTTCCGCGTAGGCCATCCCAGGGCTACAGACCCATTCAACCCAACCCTGAACCCAGCACTTCCCGCAGGCAGTATCCGGCCTACTTTAAACCAATTCAGCTCAGCTCTGAGCCAAGCGTTGCACGTAGGCAGCCGCCGGTGCAGCAGTCAAGGACATACTCAGCTCAACCCACCCGCGCTTCCCCAACATCAAACTTTTACTGCCCATATTGTCAGAACAAGGGTCACAAGCTCATAGCATGCCCGAAGTACAACAATCAGCCCATCCAAGGTCGCTGGGACTTTATAAACGCCCGCGACCGCTGCCGACGCTGCTTAGGTCCCCACTACGAAAACGAATGCAGGTCCCAGGGGGCTTGCAAAGAGTGTGGAGACCATAGGCACCACACATCCCTACATCGTCCCGGTGCTTCTTCTCCACCCCATTCATCCGCTCATCTGCTACCGCCTCATCTGAGAGATCAGCCCAGACATCGCCCAGCTCATGAGCACCAACATCCATCCGCACACGCCTCACAGGTGACACCACCAAAACCCAACAACCCACCCAATCACTCACGCTCACCCAGTAGGTCACGTGTAGGTGGTCAACAATGACTACCTACAATCACAGAGCACAACGGGGACGACATTCAGCCCACACACTCATACAAACCACATACACACTCAAACTCACATAAAGTACATACTCACTCAGCCCATACACAGACACCACAAGCCCACTCTGCGATATCAGATCCAAAAGAGGATCATAGTTATTGTAATTCTGCACAACGTGATGAACACGTCATTAATCAGCCCATTTTATTGCCTACCGTCTCGCTAAAAATAGCAGACGTACATGGCCATTTTCACATAGCGCGAGCCTTGTTAGATACTGGTAGCATGTTAACACTTATAACTCAGCGCATGGCTCGTATTTTGAAATTGCCGCTCAGCTCAACATCATTAAAAATCGCAGGAGTGGGAAACCACAACTCTCAGGAATCAAAGGCATCAATCACTATAGTATGTCGTCCTACACATCATGACACACCTACCATTACAGCTACAGCTCATATTTTAGAAAATGTTACCGGTTATTTACCGTTGCATAAAGTCCCACATATCGCACGGGTAAAAGGGGAAAAACCAATTCCTTTGGCAGATCAGGAATACGATACACCAGCTCCAATTGATCTTTTGTTGGGTTGTGATGTTCTCGGCCAAGTTCTGGACGGGACTAAGGTCTCGTTGGGCCGGGGGAAGCCCATAGCCTTCGGCACGATTTTTGACTTCACATTGATAGGCCCCATTCAGGACCTATGTGCAACACCGGCAAACCAGTCGAACTCAGCTCACATTATCAGCTCAAATTCAGAACCCGACGTTTCTACTCATGAAATATGTAAAAACCTTGAGAGGTTCTGGGAGTCAGAGGAACCCCAACCTCATACACAAATCAGCCCATTACAAGAACAGTGCGAAGAGATTTTCCGCACCACAACCACTCGTGATCCTTCAGGTCGTTATATGGTAACTTTGCCCTTTCTCCCAGATGCGCCGACCTTAGGCAGCACTCATGCTATTGCGTTACGTAGGTTCCTCAACCTTGAAAGGAAACTACAGGCAAATCCGCCCCTCCGCTCAAAATATGTAGATTTCATGACTGAGTACGTGAACATGGGACACATGGCACCATGTCACCCAAGTACTTTCGCGAATAAGCCTCATTACTACATCCCCCATCATGGCATTTTCAAGACGGGATCAGATAAGCTACGTACTGTATTTGACGGTAGTAGTAAAAGCTCAAATGGCGTCAGCCTAAATGATTGCCTTCACACAGGTCCAGCTCTCCAACAAGATATTGTTGACATTATTATGTCTTTTAGGACACATCCCGTAGTCTTCAGTACTGACATCAGAATGATGTTCAGAAACATACTCATCCACCCAGACCAAAGACATTATCAGCTCATTCTCTGGCGGTCGTCACCTGACCGGCCCCTGCTCACATACTCGCTCAATACCGTCACATACGGGTTACGGTCTAGCCCGTACCACGCCATCCGCACCCTGCTGCAGTTGGCTGATGATGAAGGTCATCGCTACCCCCATGCTGCTCACATCATACGACGATCAATTTTCGTCGACGATATCCTCACTGGTCATGACTCTGTGGAGTCAGCTCAGGCACTTCAAACAGAGCTGATTAATTTACTAGCTCTGGGTGGCTTTCAGCTCAGTAAATGGACCTCAAACTCTCCTCAGCTCCTTGAACGGTTCCCAGATGACCAATGCGACATGCCTAAAGATTTTGACCTCAGCCCAGAGTCGAATACCATCAAGGTCTTAGGCATACAATGGATTCCTCAATCGGATGAGTTCACGTATCGCATCTCTCTCCCCTCACTCACTCAGGTTACCAAACGCTCCATTCTCAGCACAGTCGCATCCCTTTATGACCCTAATGGCTGGGTTACCCCAGTCATCTTCCGCGCAAAGCTTCTCTTACAGAAGTTATGGCTCATGAAACTGGGATGGGACGAGCCCACCCCAGATGAAGTCCACACAGAGTGGCAACACATCTCAGAGGATCTTCCTCAGCTCTCAGCTCTTCGATTACCTCGGCACATTTGTAAATACAAGTCCACGTCCACTTACTCGCTTCACGGGTTCGCGGACGCGTCAGAAGCCGGCTTTGGCGCTGTCGTTTATCTCCATGAGCTCGATGCCAATGGACTGGTTAATGTACACCTGGTCATTGCCAAGTCAAAGGTGGCTCCAATTAAGAATAAGCTCACGATTCCCAAGCTGGAGCTATCAGCTGCAGCTCTTTTGTCACAGCTCATGACTCGAGTGTCAGCTGAATTGTCGGCTCACCTCACTATAAGCCAACATACCTGTTGGTCAGACAGCACGATAGTGCTGGCGTGGCTCAACACGCCCCCTCATCGGCTCCAGACTTTCGAAGCCAATCGAGTGGCTAAGATAAAGTCCTGCCCGACCAGCTCCACGTGGAGACACGTTCCCACGGGACTGAACCCTGCAGATTGTGCAAGCAGGGGAATGTCTGCTCACGCTCTTTCTGCTCATGACCTCTGGTGGTCCCCCAGCTGGCTCAAAGAGCCTCCTCACACTTGGCCCAAGATGCCAGTGGCTTTGGGACATCATGCTTTGCCCGGTCTCAAGCCACAAAAGGTGCCTGCTCATATAGCAGTTCCAGACATAGATCACGAGCTGCTTGCGCGCTTCAGCTCTCTTGACAAGCTCGTCGGAGTGACGGCTTGCATCCAGCGTTTTTTATTAAACTCTAAACACAAACCAGGCGAACGGCGCTCTGGTCCATTGACAGCTGGTGAGCGTAAGGCCGCTCTGTTATTTTGGGTGCGCTCCGTTCAGCAGAACGAGTTTGCGGATGATATTCATCGTCTGCAAACCAACAGACTTTGTACCAACCGACTACAGCGTCTCTCACCATTTTTGAAAGACGGTCTCTTGAGAGTCGGTGGTCGTCTCTCTCATGCGTCAATTAGATATGAGGCTCAACACCCACTCATTCTGCCCAGCTCAAGCCCACTCGTAGACCTTATCATAGACCACTATCACAAAATACATTGCCATCCTGGCGCTGATACTTTGCATGCCATTCTACGCCAGCAATTCTGGATACTATCCGCTCGCCGTGTGGTCCGACACCGTGTGTATAAATGTATTAGATGTTTCCGATCCCGCGCTCAACCTACAGCCCCGTTCATGGCTGACCTGCCAGCGGACAGGGTTAACCCTCAACCGGTATTTAGCCAAGTCACGACTGACTTCGCCGGCCCGTTTCACGTAAAGTCTAGCACGTTACGGAACGCTAAACTTCTAAAGGCGTACTTTTGCATATTTGTTTGTCTCTCGACAAAGGCCGTTCATTTGGAGGCCGTTTCAGCTCTTACAACGGAAGCCTTTTTAGCAGCGTTACAACGATTTGTCTCGCGATGCGGTGCTCCAGTCCTGATTAGATCAGACTGCGGCACAAATTATGTAGGTGCTAGGAACCATCTCATTGAAGTTCAGAACTTCCTAACTGCAAATAATGATGCAATCACACACAGACTTGCCACTCAGCACATAACTTGGTTACTGAACCCCCCTAAGGGGCCCTGGTTCGGTGCTTTACACGAGATTAATGTCAAGTCTACGAAACAATTACTTTATCGCGTAGTTGGTGAACAGCACTTCACTTTTGAAGAATTCAGCACACTTCTGGCACGAATCGAAGCCGTACTCAACTCTAGGCCCCTCTGCCCACTTTCGTCCGACCCCTCGGACTTTGAACCCTTAACTGCCGGTCATTTCATTATTGGCCGTCCTCTCACAGCTTTGCCTGAGCCGTCCTTTGATGATAGGCCATTATCCTCTCATAGACGATTTCAGCTCATACAAGCTCTTTCCCAACGCTTTTGGACACTGTGGACCCAGTCCTACCTCCATACCCTTCAAACCCGCTCCAAATGGCTCTCCCCTTCCTCACCTCCCCAAGTCGGCGAACTCGTACTCATCAAGGAGGATGACCTGCCACCGCTACAGTGGAGACTGGGTCGAATTACCCGCACACTACCAGGCAAAGATGGAATGATCCGAGTTGTTGATCTGGACACAGCCCAAGGACATCTGCGCAGACCTGTCCTCAAGATAGCCAGGTTGCCGTTGGATTCAGCTCAAGAAGAGGGTCTTCCCCGGGCCCCCCAGGATGTACGCGCCAATCATGGCGCGACGGACTGATTCACTCATTCACTCTCGAAGATTCACCGCCGCGAGCGCCGCTCGCCGGCTCAGTGCAAAAACCCCCGCCGCGAACGAAAACCGTGTGTCGCGTCGAAGCGCGTACGAACCACGCGGTCGACACCATTTTGGGTTATCGCATACCTACCCATACGAACGCTCATAAACTTGTCTCAGCTCATAAACAGACCCCGGCCGGTGGATTTGTGTCAGTGTTAGTGCGCATACCCCGTCCCGTCGGTCATCATCGCATCACCGCCTGGTCCGCCGCAGCCCGTCACCTCAAGAACTCATTACCCACCTCATCACATGTAAGTACGATTCTCGACTTTTCATCCTAACCATCCCGTTCCTTCCATCCCATATCCTCATTCCCCCTCACTCATATCCTCAGCCCACAGCCGCGTGTGATCGCACCCCAGCGACCACAATAAGAGTCAATAATAAACAGTGCCATACAAGCCACGATAAAATAAAACTAATAACAATTAGTTATTTTAATTTTTAGTTTTTTGCATTCACAATGCAATTTTTATTATAGAAAAATGGAAAATGAAGTATTTAGATAAAATTGACCCGTTTCACAACCCATCCATCCCATCGGAGTTGGTTGTGAGACGGGTCGATTTTTTCTAAATACTTCATTTCCCATTTTTCTATAATAACAATTAATAAAGGATTGGTCTTCGTGTTCGCTACTACGAACAAGAAGGTCAGTGAGGGTACACATTGTATTGGGTTAAGTTGGCGGTAGTGTTTGTTTTAAGTCCGCCTGGCTAGCTGCCACCAATTTTTCTAAGTCTTTTAGCATTTTTGTGTTTCGGCAGCTAGAGATAAATAACCAGTTCTTCAGTGTTTGAGGATTCCGGGAATAGAGCGCTTCCTTCAGCATTAACTTCACTTAGCATCAGGGTAGTGAGGGGAATGCATTTACGCATACCCCGTCCGCGTGCGGTGTGCGGACGGTGGTTATGTGGGACTCACCAGGCCACTTCCTGATCCTCCATCCAGTGTCAGATACTCGATGGGGGTCAGGGAGGGGGAATACCCACTAAACCTCTCACTTCTTGCTCTCTCCGCCGTCAACTAGGTCATAATGTGGAGGGCCCGAGGTGGCAAGCTCCTCCTACGGGTTGATGAAGGCTAATAGCTGCCCCGTTGTAGATTAAAAAAGTAAAATCTAACTTATCCGATCATATCTCCGCTTATGAATATGTGATCACCCTGAGCACTAAGTTGGAAACTTTCTAAGTCCGCAAGATCTTGTTCACTATTCGCAAATAGCTGATACCGGGATTACAGCGCTGCGTGGAAAGCGTAAAAAGGCTGCATGTGGTGTTTTGGACTAAAGAAAACAGATCAAAACATTTGTTTTAGTGGAAACCCGCGAATTTTTCCGCGTGGAAAAATTACCTAGCCTTATCCAGTTTGATCAAAAGTAATAACAAAACAGTAATAAAGAATGTAGGTAGAGTCAGTTCGCTGTGACCTAAGCACACCTTAGATTTCTGCACGCAATGTTTATTTAAATACCTAATCGACAAAATTTTACAACTTTCTATGGGTCGTAGTCAACGCAACCACGACCCTTGGAAAGGTGTCGAAACTTCGGACAAACCAAAAAATCTATATATATAAAATCCTTTGTCCTGAATCACTGACGGATAAACGCACAGCCTAAGCCGCTGATGGATGTGGCATGGGTTCTATGACAGCTCTCTCGTGCAAAGTGAAGCTTTTTTTCTATAGCAAAGAGCATGTAATCACTACGTTTATTCTCATGAAGTTCGACTTAATACTGAGGTAACTGGAGCGTGCAGTACGAACAATTTTTTGAATACCACAAATAACACAGTGGCTGTCTTCCGTCTCACCTACACTTTAAAAAAATACGTATGGTCATATGAGACAGCTGACAGCCACTACATACATAAATGTCAAATTTGGTGGCGACACTTTTTTATTCAGGGTGAGAGCTCCATGGAGCGTGCAGTACGAACAATTTTTTGAATACCACAAATAACACAGTGGCTGTCTTCCGTCTCACCTACACTTTAAAAAAATACGTATGGTCATATGAGACAGCTGACAGCCACTACATACATAAATGTCAAATTTGGTGGCGACACTTTTTTATTCAGGGTGAGAGCTCCAGTTACCTCAGAGTATTAAGTCAAACTTCATGTTTATTCTATAGTGGCAATACGCACTCTTTGGTGGCAATGAGGTACGTCCATGAAGTTTGACTTAATACTCTGAGGTTACCTCAGTATTAAGTCGAGCTTCATGGGTACGTCGCACTGTAGAAACGAATTGAGTTTTTAAACATGTGTCAAAACAAAATGAAATTAAAAATCAAAAGCACTAAGGAGTATTGATATCAACTTCGATGCAAATCACCCCCAAAATAATTTTCTATCCCTTTTTAACCCTGTTAGGTGATGAGTTTCAATGAAATATGAAACACATCTTCGATTAATTCTGTTAAAGAATGTTTATGCAAAATTTGAAGAAGATTGGACAAAGGAATCACGTTGTCCCATACAAACTTTACCCCCGTTTTTCACCCCCTTAGGGGTAGAATTTCGAAAAATCCTTTCTTATCGGATGCCTACATCATACAAGGAACACACCCTCCAAGTTTCAGGTTTCTACGATCAGCGGCTTAGGCTGTGCGTTTATCCGTCAGTGATTCAGGACAAAGGATTTTATATATATAGATTTTTTGGTTTGTCCGAAGTTTCGACACCTTTCCAAGGGTCGTGGTTGCGTTGACTACGACCCATAGAAAGTTGTAAAATTTTGTCGATTAGGTATTTAAATAAACATTGCGTGCAGAAATCTAAGGTGTGCTTAGGTCACAGCGAACTGACTCTACCTACATTCTTTATTACTGTTTTGTTATTACTTTTGATCAAACTGGATAAGGCTAGGTAATTTTTCCACGCGGAAAAATTCGCGGGTTTCCACTAAAACAAATGTTTTGATCTGTTTTCTTTAGTCCAAAACACCACATGCAGCCTTTTTACGCTTTCCACGCAGCGCTGTAATCCCGGTATCAGCTATTTGCGAATAGTGAACAAGATCTTGCGGACTTAGAAAGTTTCCAACTTAGTGCTCAGGGTGATCACATATTCATAAGCGGAGATATGATCGGATAAGTTAGATTTTACTTTTTTAATCTACAACGGGGCAGCTATTAGCCTTCATCAACCCGTAGGAGGAGCTTGCCACCTCGGGCCCTCCACATTATGACCTAGTTGACGGCGGAGAGAGCAAGAAGTGAGAGGTTTAGTGGGTATTCCCCCTCCCTGACCCCCATCGAGTATCTGACACTGGATGGAGGATCAGGAAGTGGCCTGGTGAGTCCCACATAACCACCGTCCGCACACCGCACGCGGACGGGGTATGCGTAAATGCATTCCCCTCACTACCCTGATGCTAAGTGAAGTTAATGCTGAAGGAAGCGCTCTATTCCCGGAATCCTCAAACACTGAAGAACTGGTTATTTATCTCTAGCTGCCGAAACACAAAAATGCTAAAAGACTTAGAAAAATTGGTGGCAGCTAGCCAGGCGGACTTAAAACAAACACTACCGCCAACTTAACCCAATACAATGTGTACCCTCACTGACCTTCTTGTCACATTAAAAAGTACCCTAGCAAAGTATTGACTTGATTTTTTGCATTTTGGTAGGTAGTTCAAGAGTAGGAGTGTCCGAATTTTTGACCTTTCATGTTTGGTATAAAGTATAGGTAGCGTGCTCGGGCTGCGATCGCTGAGGTTATGTGACTTTCGCAGTGGTCTTTCACGGGATGGCTGTTTAAAAATATATGGTGCTTCGGAAGACGCGATAAGCCGATGGTTCTGGGTGAATTTGGATTGGTTAATACCCCATAACTGCAATGGGCCCGTGTGGAAGATCATGGTCCATTCTCCTTATCCATCAATATGAAGGCCTGTACCCCAGCAGCGGGGACATTAAAATGGATTGATCACGGTGCTGATGAGACCTTAGAGAACGCCTATCTACCTTCTTTTTGACATAAAATGTTGCGCTGTACCCAATTTTGATTACTCACGGACGGACGTAGTCGCGGCCGGCCAATCATATTCATATTTCTACTATCCCTAATATTATTATAAATGCGAAAATTTATATTTATTTGTCTGTCTGTCTGTATATTCTGTTTTTACGTCAAAACTGCTGAACCGATTCAGATGAAATTTGGAATGGAGATATTTTGTGACCTCAGGAAGGACTTTTTACCGCGGGAATAAGGATCATTCCCATGGTAAAATAAGTTTTAGCACGAGCATAGCTGTGGAATGGAATTTGTATTTAAAGTGATAGTTTAAGTTAATGGAAAGGATTATATTTAGAATAGAGACAGTTTAAGGTCCTGGAAAAGACATAACACTTTTTACCGCGGGAAAAATTTCATTCCCATACGAAAACCATTTTAAGCGCGGGTTAATTTGCGGCTTCAAAATTGGTACCTATTTAAGTAAATAAAAGCTGTGGAATGGAATTAGTATTTAAAGTGATAGTTTAAGTTAATGGAAAGGATTATATTTAGAATAGAGACAGTTTAAGGTCCTGGAAAAGACATAACACTTTTTACCGCAGGAAAAATTTCATTCCCATACGAAAATCATTTTAAGCGCGGGTTAATTTGCGGCTTCAAAATTGGTACCTATTTAAGTAAATAAATTTGAGACCCTGGGAAGGATTATAATAGGCTAATTTTACTTTTTACCACAGGAAAGTATCATATTCCCACGGTAAAACCAGTAGGTAGGTATGTTTGTAGGTAGGTAGGTAGTTATAATTTGTTTATCAGTCTTTCACGTCAAGACGGAGCAACGGATCAATGTGATTTTTTGGTATGGGGGTAGATTGGGAGCTGGAAAGTGACGTAGTTTTTCCCGGAAAATATCACATTCCCTGAGGATAATGTCGTGTAGTACACGCGGGCGAAGCCGCGGGCGGAAAGCTAGTCTTAAATAAACACAACTATAAGAACTAATAGTGTTAAATATAAGTACATAGTATGCATGCCAAATCCGTTAAAATTGTTTAATTTCGCTGAAACCCTTGTAACGGTATCTGAACCATTATTTAAAGGCTTTGCGATACAGGCTGGTAGGAAACGATTGCTCTTACACAAATATTATTGAGATAGTGTTGTAATATCTTCCCTTTCCACGTCAAGATACTGGCCTAATTTGTGAAACAAGAAAAAATATAGCGAAATAGTATTTTGTCTTTTATAAGTACATACTTGCTTTAGTCGATAATTTGGCTAGGTCATCGTTTTGATGACCTAGTTTTATACATACTTCTCCTTGAGTACCTACACACATTTATCTTCCTTACATCACACTTGTAGGATGAGGAGCCCGTGGCGTAGTGGTATTCGCAATATTGGCAGTATTGGCCTGCAATCGTTGAAGTTAAGCAACTTTCGCAATGGTCTGTCATGGGATGGGTGAGCAAAAATTTATTATCTCGAGCTCCTCCGTGCTTCGGAGGTCCCGGCTGCGTTTGCAGTCGTAAATAAACACCAATCCGCATTGGGCCTGCGTGGGTGGGTCATGTCATGGCCCATTCTCCTTATCCATTAATAAGGAAGGCCTATGCCCCAGCATTGGGGGCTTATTATGGCTAATGATGATGATGATGATGTTATATTTTTTAGTTACATAATAAGTGGTTTTTGTCTTTTTACACTCCCAATAACATACTTAATATAGACGAGCGATAAATTAAAGGGAAACCTAAATCTGAAATAGCATTCCTATTTAGAATAATTTTAAAATTACTTATATACCTACAATCATCATAAAATACTAACTCTGCATTAAAATGTTGTAGCCAGACTACAAAGTTCATCTAGCCAGCCAGTAAAAATTTTTGCCATGCATCTATCAAATACTCTGTTTTTTCAAAAGCTACATGACTTGACACAGAGCAAATAAAACCCCGTACGTGTTTTTTATCGCTTTGACGTAGCCAAAAGTGGATGGCAACAAAAACACAATAATTCTGAATGAAACTGAAAATGAACTGAATGTTGTTTGGTCAACGGAACCGTCAGAGTTGTTACGACTATTTGCAATGTGGAATGATAGAGGAATATTAAAAGAATGTGAATTAACTGGGGCTAAAATCAATACATATAGGTATTATAAACTAGCGGATCCTTGCGGTTTTACCCGTGTGGTACCCGTTCCCGTGGAAATATCGGGATAAAATATAGCCTATGTCACTAGGAAAGAATGTAGGTTTCTAATGGTCAAAGAATTTTCTCAATCGGTCCAGTAGTTTCGGAGCCTATTCGATGCAAACAAACAAATAAACAAATCTTTTCTCTTTAAAATATAAATATAGAAGTATAGATGTGAAAGAACATGTCAAACACCCACTTGCAGGAAGCTCCATTAAAGTTAATGCTTCATTAAGCCTATTGCTGTCACTTTCCGTTGTCAAGAAATAAAAAGTGACAGCAATAGATTTAATGAAGCATTAACTTTAATGGAGCTTCCTGCAAGTGGGTGATCTGTTAAAGTTAATTGACGTCTCTGAGTGCGGCAGTTAGTATTGAAAATTCAACATAAATGTATGAAAAAAAAAGTATTTTATTCGAACTTTCAATCAATATATCTTTATTCGTCCAATGAATACGGCCTTACTTTTTTAAAGTTAGGAAAAATGTGATAGTAAAAAACCACGAGCCCTATAAGCTACTTATACGGCTCGTGGTTTTTTACTATCACATTTTTCCTATACTTAAAAAATTGCATTGTAAATGTATAAAAATAATATAAAATCTTTTTTAAAGTTATCAAAGTTATTTAAGGGCAACAAAAGCCGAAATAACTCATAATTTTATTATTAAACTACTTTCGTTAAGACGTCACCCATTTTTCTTTAGATTATTAAATTAATTATCATCTGGCAAAATACAATAAAACTTAATTCTCAAAGATTAGTAGTACTTACCACACTTACGTCACACAATTTAGATATAATCTTCCAGCGACTGTCACTTGCAATATTCACCAAGATTCATTTGGGTCTCCTGATTATCTGAAATACGATCCGCTCATCCCAACACCCATTAAATTTATAGTTAATATTGCGATAAATTTTACAAGAACCTCTCATTTTCATCCTCTATTTGAATAAAAGACGCTTTCCTTAGATAACGCAGCTTTAGCTTTATGGAACGGTCTATAAAAGATTGTTGGGGAAATAAATCGCTCTTTTATGTCTTAATTATTTTATCTGTTCAGTTAAAGGTCGACTAGAACAAATTTATGTGGTATTTATATAACTAATAAAATATCCGGTCAAGTCGTATTGAATTCCCATTAAGTTTGGGAAATTAGTTATAAATCAGAAGTTACCTATATTATAATGGATCCAAGAACATTTTTTCTTTAGAGTACTTACTCGATTTTACTCGAACGAGGTTTTCAATTCCATACACGTATAGTATATTTACAATTTTATTTATTTATATTTATTGTATTATAAGAAGTGTAATAGTAGATTGTTTAGCAAGGGCTGTATGGCAGTTCAAGACTGTTATGGGCCCATACACCCATGTTTACTCCAAACACTCTACTTTTCATTTCGAATATGAGGAAAGTAAAAATAAACAGAAATATTCAAAAAAATATTTTTCCTATGGCCGCGGAATTTTCGATAGACTCATAAAATATTCTCCTAACTTTTTCGTTCATTTTCTCGATTTTAGGGAAGGCAAGGGAAACTAAGTCCATACAGCCATGTTCAGTGTTTGACCCGTACTCTATGCAATTCCATGGAATTAATAGCCCGATTTTTTAATCTGTTTCTAAAAACGCATATTATTTAAAAAGACAATGTTTTAGATAATATAATAATAATTTCTCTTTTTGTATGGTGTCTACGATTTTAATTATTTTATTACTTATTTTAATTTTTAGTTTTCTTGCATTCACAATGCAATTTTTTTTATTACTGAAAAATGGAAAATGAAGTATTTAGAAAAAATCGACCCGTCTCACAACTAGCTCCGATGGGACTATTTGGTTTAATCCGTTTCTAAAAAGGCATTCTTTAAAAAAAACAATGTTTTAGATATTAAAATAATAATTCTACGATATTAATTATTTTATTTAATAGCAAAACATGGCTGTTTAGGCTTCTGTGCCTTTGCCTGCATACTTTTGGTAAATAAATGTCCAAAGAGTCAAAGAGATACTTAAAAGATTCTACACACGTTCCTATCCGACCTCCGATTCGGTCTGCTCCCAGACCAAATCGGAACGTGTGTAGCGCAGATTTGGTCTGGGAGCAGACCAAATCGGCTGTCGGATCGGAACGTGTATAGATGCTATTTCAGATTTTGACATGACCCCTCCTATTCCTTTTTTAACTTTCATAACGGCCCTAGGGCCGCCACATACCACTTTCAACCCGCATTTTAGGCAAGTTTGCAGTTACTTTCAGAATATGAGACATGAAAAGTATTTATAGGAAAAATGTGATAGTAAAAAACTACGAGCCCTATAAGTAGCTTTCAGGCGGGATTCGAACCCGCGCCTCCGGGAATCCGGCCCGATGCTCTGACCAACTAAGCTACCGAAAGGCTTACACGACTCGTAGAATTTTGCTATCACTTGTTACGCTGTAGGCCAGCGTTGTTTCATCAATGTACATATATACTTACAAAAATTGCATTGTGAATGCATAAAAATAATTTAAAATCCTATGAAAAGTATTTTTCATGTCTCATATTCTGAAAGTAATTCAAAATCTGTAAGAATCTCTTTGGACATTTTATTTACCAAAGGTATGCAGGCAAAGGCACAGAAGCCTATACAGCGTATTTTACTATTATATAAAATAATTAATATCGTAGAATTATTGTTTTAATATCTAAAACATTGTTTTTTTAAAGAATGCGTTTTCAGAAACAGATTAAAACTAATAAGTTATATGTAACATAAAAAATCAGGCTATTAATTCCATGGAATTGCATAGAGTACCTACGGGTGAAACACCAAACATGGCTGTATGAACTTAGTTTCCCTTGCCTTCCCTAAAATAGAGAAAATAAACAAAAAAGTTATAGTCTTTCGAAAATTCCGCAGCCATAGGAAAAATATTTTTAAAATTATTTCTGTTTATTTTTGCTTTCAAAATGAAAAGTAGAGTGTTTACTTCGGGTGTATGGACCCATAACAGTCTCGAACTATCGGCGCCCTCACTTCGTTTGTGCGCCAAAACACTCGACTGTTATGGGTGCCATACATCCCTTGCTAAACAATCTACTATTGTCACCTCATTAACTTTCGGAAGCTTTTGAACTAAGTTTTTGTAATATTACCTATATTCTGGCGCCAAACTAAAAAAATCATGTTTTGACCTAATATTAACTTAGTAT
This sequence comes from Crambus lathoniellus, assembly GCA_949710035.1. NCBI lineage: Eukaryota > Metazoa > Arthropoda > Insecta > Lepidoptera > Crambidae > Crambus > Crambus lathoniellus. Next base: position 13,783,001 of record OX453320.1, read on the forward strand.
TAGGTCAAAACATAATTTTTTAGTTTGTAATTTGGAGAAATAATCTGAAAAAGATACCTCTAAATGCACTTATAAAAGGTAACAAATAAATTAACATATCAAAATAATAACATTAAGTATGCGCAGCAGATAGCAGTTTTCGTCCCAACTTGCTTTCTGTGTCATGGAAAGTACCTATTTCCACAATATTATTTGTAGCTAACATTTTCTATTATCCTAGTAATTAAAATTATCAAAGTGAGATTTCATTTATCCTACTAATATTATAAATGTGAAAGTTTAGATGTTTGGATGTTTGGATGTTTGTTACTCAATCACGCTAAAACGGCTGAACGGATTTGGCTGAAATTTGGGACACAGATACTTTGAAGCCTGGAGAGGAACATAGGCTACTTTTTATCCCGGAAAAATATCACACTCCCGCGGGATAACGTCGTGTAGTCCACGCGGGCGAAGCCGCGGGCGGATAGCTAGTCATAATCTAAAACTAAAAGAAAATTACACATTTTAATTTTATTCAATTTACTCACTGACACACAACAGGAAGAAAAACAACTACTTACTATTAATTTTATTAAAGTTATATACAAAATTAAGATCTTACAAACAAATAAATGAGGAGCCCGTGGCGCAGTGGATAGCGCGCTCGGCCTGCGATCGTTGAGGTTAAGCAACGTTCGCAATGGTCGGTCACGGGATGGGTGACCAAAAACTTTTCATCTCGAGCTCCTCCGTGCTTCGGAAGGCACGTTAAGCCGTTGGTCCCGGCTGCACTTGGAGTCGTTAATACCCACCAATCCGCACTGAGCCCGCGTGGTGGGTCATGGCTCATTCTCCTTATCCATCCATAAGGAAGGCCAGTGCCCCAGCAGTGGGGACATTAAAATGGCTGATGATGATGAAACAAATAAATTAATTAAGTATGAAAATGAGACTAATTAAAAGACCAAACCCGTATGCAAATCAACTCAATTGGATACTGGGAAGTGGGTCTTTAGCTTGCAAGATTTGACCCGAACGGACATACATACATACAGTCATACATACACACACTGGAAGTTAGATAAAAGATGTAATTACATTTAATAATAAATAACTCTTGATTAACCTTTTTCAAATTGTATGAGGTAAAACTTAACAGTAGGTACCTACTTAGTTCTTATTTTATTTTTAATTATTTTAGTTTCTCATAAAAAAACGGCCTATCAAAATCTACGAAAATACTTTACAAATACAACAAGTAGTTCCAGGATACTAATAATAATAAACAATTCAGCATACTAACGAATAAACTATTGATCTAACATAAGTATTTAGTATTACATTATATGTTAATAGTAATTATTATAATTTATTATGCTGTTAAAATACTGATTTATTTAGACACAGTACACTTTTTGGCACAAATATAAACAATATATTTTTACTGTCTTTTTACTCCCAAATACGAACAGATCATTACGTTTCACTTGTAATTATATCTAAAGATTCTGTAACGACGTCAGAGTTAGTATTTTCCTCAAACTCGCTTACAGTATTTCCTTCAGTCACTGAATCATTTGAATTTTCTAAATCTTCAAGGTCTTTCTCTTTTTTTTCTATTTCTTCCCATTTCGTTCTTGAACCTGGAGTGTGAACATTAAGCTTCTCCCTCAACGTATCTATTATTTCTCGCACATCAACGTCAGCTGGTACGAAAGTGCCATTACTTTCAATTATTTCGACGGCTATCATTCTTTCCCGAAGAAAATTGTTCGCAAAATTTTCAAATATTACCTCCTCGTTCTCAATGTCTTCGTCACAGCATCGTTTAAAAAACAAATGGACTACAGGACGGCCGTGAATGTAGCTCAGCACCACCATTAATATTAGGGAAACCAAAATGCAAAACGTTAAAAAACGCCACCACATTTTTTCACGTACATCACTTTTTAGATCACGAAATACGTCGAACACTTTTGTATTCAAACTATTTTTGCCAAAAGCTAAGACGAGACTAAGAAGGAATTTTGTTTTCTTTAATCACAGATTTAACACAATCTTTTGTTTCTTGGTTCTTTTCTCTTTTAATTTCAAGTTGTTATTTTAATAGAAGTTTGTTTCTTTTTAATGACGATACTTTTTGCTTTGGCGCGCGTTTGCCAGTATAGTTTCACAGAACTAAATCCGTCGCAAGGAAAACACAATAAAAACCTATCGACGTCGTTCAATAATGAGTGTCTGATTGTCTTTAAGGCTCGTGCAAGGCAGACAAGCAATTTTAAGTCTTAGTCTTTAAAAATACAGTATGAAATCAACTGTAAAACTATTGTTAATGTCGTCACTCCTTATTGTGATTATAATAATGTATTTTATTACCAGAGAATATGGGGTGATGGTACCTGCTTTGAATTAAACTTATAGGTTACCATTTCCTTTCAAGTTTCGTTCGGAGGAATATGGATTTAGAGAAAACCGTTTTATCAGCATAGATTTAAGCTAGCACCACCAAAACTTCCTGGTAATTTCAAAGTTTTTTTAAAGAAATTTTTGAATTAATAATAATGAAAGTATGGATTCTACAATATACCCGGAAAATTTAGTAGCACAGTGGTTAGAGCGTTTGGCTTGCGTTTGTAGCGGTGAAACCCTTTATTGAAAGAAAGACAAAAGAAAGAAAAACATTTATTTGGGACAAAACGACATAATAAAAAAAAACAATACATTTTACAATTTTGTCCCAAAACGGTCCCGACTCAGCATAATGCTTGGCTTGTGACCAGCGCTGATCTTCCGTCGGGACCGCAGTGGTGGGGCTGGGAGACAATTAACAGGGTTAAAAACTAAAAGTTCTTAAAACTAATTTATATAATGTTTGAAATGTGACATACATACGTGACCTACATTTACATAATATGGTTTACATAATATAAAGGTCAAAGAGAACAAACAAAAACTAGCTAAAAACTAGCTATAAAGATGAATAAAAATAAAAAAATAAAAAGAATGTCCTTAACTCTATGGTCTGGCACCACTACTATGAATGACTTACTAATCTGTGCTGGCAGCGCACACACTGCGCGCGTAACTCGCGCGTAACTGATACCTAATCCTATTGCCCGAGGACCACCTGCGTCGTCCACCTGGGTGGACCATGGTAAATTGTTTTTCCCGTAGTTCACCCACGTGTGGCTTTCAAAGGCACGTTAAAATTTGTAATCCCTTAAAGTCGTCGACACCCAATAGGTGGTGACTCTTGAACGAAATTGTATTGGACATTCTTCGCGCTTATGTGGAGCTTATTTTTTAACCGCCTCTGTGGTCTAGTGATTCACACCACCGATTTCAGACCAGGAGGTCCCGGGTTCGATTCCCAGAGAGGGTACATATTGTATTCGGTTTGGTTGGTGGTCTTCTTCTTCTTCTTCTTTTTAAGAAGAAGAAGAAGGTTGGTGGTAGGACTTGTTCTTAATCCGCCTGGCTAGCTACCACAATCTTATCTAAGTCTGACGCCATAACAATGATGTTTTCAGCATTATTGTGTTCCGGCAGTGAGAGATAAGATATCCAGTTGCTCAGTGATTGAGGATTCCGGGAGTAGTGCGCTTCCACCTTCAGCCTTATCACCACTTAACATCAGGTCATCAGGTGTGATGAAGGGTAAGTGCTACCGTTGGGGATAATAAAAAACAAAAATAAAGAAGGAATTCTGCCCTGACGATATTTAAAGCCTCTAATGCAAGGCGATTATAGTCACAGATTTATTTTTGACATTAGCACAAGGATTTTCCATCGCAATATCGTTCAAGAATGATCCATCTATAATATAAAATACTACCTACATTATATGGACGACATGTGCCCCAGCAGTGGGCAAATTAAAATAGCTGATAATGATAATGACTACTGGAGCATTAACATTTCTTATGGATGGGTAAGGATATTGGACTATGGCCTGTAACAGTAGGGACCCCAGCACAGTAATCATTGAAATTGATGTTGATGATAAAGTTACTCCACCTGTTGCCCATCTACTCTTCTAAAGCGACATCTATGACGTACTGGCATCAATACAGTCATTTGTATGCAGATTCTCAACATCCGTAGTTTTCTCCAAGATGTTTATCCGTGTTGCATTGCGCATATAAATGTAATGCTGAGCGTGACATAGCGTCGTGTACCGGACGACGTTCCGTGGGCAGTCCCCCTACAAGGTGGACCGACGATCTGGTCAAGGTCGCGGGAAGCCGCTGGATGCGGGCAGCGCAGGACCGAACGTTGTGGAGATCCTTGGGGGAGGCCTATGCCCAGCAGTGGGCGTCGTTCGGCTGACATGATGAGCGTGACATCGGTCTTTTGGACTGCTCCTGGTTTTCTGTATAAAATAGACAAAATTCTTCTATTCGAAAAATATAATTTCCACATAAATGCCGGGAGCTGACATATTACCGTTGTCGACTGAAAAAAAAACCAGGAGTCATTCCGAGCTCCTCAATTTTGCATTGGGCTTGCATGGTAGGTCATGGGCCGTTTTCCTTATCCATCCATAAGTCAGGCCTGTGTACCAACAGTGGGGACATTAAAATGGCTGATGATAATGATGACGGTGCAGATCATTCTTATGGACGGATAAGGAAACTGGGCCATGACAGTGATAACCGGTACGCTAGGGACCCCAGCAGTTTAATCATTGAAATCGTTGTTTATGATGATGATAAAGTCACTCCACCTGTCGCCCGTCTACTCCTCTACAGCGACATCTATGACGTACTGGCATCAATACAGCCATTTGTATGCAGATGCTCAACATCCGTAGTTCACCCCAAGATGTTTATCCGTGTTGCATTGCGCATATTAATGTATACTGAGCGTAAAGGAACAGCGTCACGTACGGTGGAATATTATTTAATAACCTGTATTGGTAGCTGAATGATTTATTTCATTGAATTTTTTATTTAGGTCCAGAATTTTATACACTGTAAATTGTGATGTCTGACATCTCTATAAGTATCTCATATCGTAATAGGTGGACTAGGATACGAAAAAAATAGAGCACATCAAAATTTTCGTGTGATATTAAGTACTTATACCTTCCTAAATATAATTGAGCAAAGCTACCTACTTTTTATGCATTACTAATATTTAAAGGATATATTTAACTTCACTCTACTCAACATAATCTTTCCTGAAAGAAATTAGCAGTCACAATCTGAATCAAGAGCAAACCCAATATTGTTTTTTTCCAAAGATTCATTCCTCTTGACCCTAATTATCAATTTTCCCGCCCGGCGATTCTTCCCTTAAATCATCTCAGACGTTTTAGCCGTGTGCTCTTTTATCTTTAGGCTGAAACCACAGACGATATTTGGCGAACAGTGAATTTTTTTTTATATACTTTTTTGCGAAGCGTGTTCTTTGGTCCGCTAACAAACTGTTATTTATAGAGAATCACTTACAAGTAAAATGTGTTTAATTTTTTTCTAGTAGGTTTGTAAACGATTTCGTTTTATAATACAACATAGAGAGAAATATACATTGATTTGATGATGATATCTGTGTGTAGCTTAAAAACTTTTGTTACGAATGTTAGAACTAACAAAATTATTACAAATGTATCTTCTTCTTTTCGTGTCATGTCGCTTGTTCGTGATTACTACATCCAGCCACTGGCCAAACGGAATCTGTAATCACTCGCTGTGGAATCTCTCCCATGAATTCTGGTATGCTCAATATACTGCGTCATTGGGTTCATCAAAGTATTAAAACTACAGAACACAAAAAAGTAGTATTTAGTTCCAAAAGAAGTGTCACTTCACAAATAGTCACGTTTACATGACAGCATTTTTCCTTTTTTCGCTTTTCTTTGTTCTAGGATTTAAGCAATGAAGTCAAATTTAAGGCCGGTTTAATTAAAGCCAGTCGCTGACAGTCTAGTGCTGGCTTCACGTAAACGTTTTTTCATGCCAATCCAGCGCGGGTGCCAGCCATGGTATGAAGTAAAACAACTGCCTGGTTACTGGCGCCGAATTAAGGCACCTAAATTGAGCGTCAGAGAATTAATATTAATCTGCTATCAACACTGCTTGATAGAAGATTAGCAGATAGCAGTGTAGTCTAATTTATTTCTGTTCTGCTTGAGAGCTCTACGCCAATAGCCTTTAGGGCGCTCCCTACAGAACAAGCCATAACTCCAATTTATTAGCGGCCATCAATATTACTGAATAATCTTGAGATACTCTCTTTCAATCTTCCAATACTATGCTTCAGTAACGGCCGAGCAAGTTGAGTTATGTGTTCAATCGCTTCGAGTAATTGTTGGCTATTTTCAATGATTGAAGAATGGTTTTAATCGAGAACATTACCTATGTGAAATATGTGAGTTACGATTTTATTTAATAAAACAATGTTGTGTTTATCCAACTTATTTGCTGAAAGATTGAGACCATCATTGCCTTCTAAAACGTTCAGTATTTCATTGTTGGACTCATTCTGCCTTTGGACTGCCCCCTGTCACTAATATTAAATATTCCTGTGCTCTTTATCGCCTCTGTGGGGGTGAATACTACCGGGATTCCAGGTTCCAGGTTTGATTCCCTGTGGGAGTACGTATTGTATTTAGTTTGGTTAGTGATAGGACTTGATCTAAGTCTACCTGGCCAGCTGAAGGCCTTAGTAGCCAAGTCTGGTTCAATTTCTACAAATTCGAGTTACTCACCTGAAGCTGATATTATTGTGCAGTTTTAAAATTTTAAGTATAACTGCAATTCGTATCCGTTAAATGTACCTAAGTACTGGAAACAAGGCTTCTAGATTTCTAAATCAATTGTGAGTGATTGAGCCAATTACTATTAAGCAAAATGACGTAAGATTGATCTCCGTAAATAAGTTTGACCCTGAAGTTATCTTCTTGATCATTATGTCATCTGTTATGTGAGAAGTATTATTTGTAACCTCATCCTAGAGTAAAACTCAAAGAACACCCTCTTTATTGTTTTTTGTGAGTAAACTCCACACCACCCTTTAACGGCGCCGTCTTGCGGTACACATCACCGGTATCCGACCCAGAGGTACCGGGTTCGATTCCCATTGTACATGTACCCCCAGACATATTGCATTCAGTTTGGTTAATAGTAGGACCAGGGTGCCTACCATCAACTTTTATTGCGATTTTGTTTAGGACCTAAACTGATCTGCTTCGCTTATTCGTACCACGACAGCTTAATATCAATGACAGCGATTCAGGGTGACTTTCACCACTGATATTTAAACGCAATTAACGCTAAACGTGTTTAAAACGTATTTCTGACTCTGTCACATTCAAACAGATGACAGAAACAGAAATATGTTTTAAACACGTTTAGCGTTAAACACGTTTAAGTATCAGTGGTGAAAGTCACCCGTCATCATTCAATGACATTTCACAGCCGCTAAGCTGTCAAGAACTCTTATTTGACTTATAACTCGGCCAAGCTAACATGACACCTGCAGGTTATACCCGTCACTCTCACTCTCCGGGCATAACAGAATCGAGTGAATGAGACGGGTAGAAGAAATAAGGACACAAATCGTTCGGTCATTCACATTTAGCAATTCATTAGCGATCCAGTTCATAGTACGAAAGAAAGCAATTTATTTTAGGAACCTATTCTGCATCGCGATATTTTTGAATCGCTATCTTAAAGTTGATGGTAGGCACCCAGGGCCCCGATCGCGGTATTTCTATGACGCATTAGTCAAGTGTACGTGCAGTTGAAGTGCAGTTGACGAGCAAAACCGTTTTTGACAACGCGCGGCTTTGACAGTGCGACAACGTTTTCTGTTCCGGTGATAATCTTTGGAACTAAAACTTTTTTCATACGACAGTCTATTTTGACAGCTAATTTCATATTGCAAGTGGTTCCTCTATAACGGATGTCACCGGATCAGACAGGATTGTAGGACTATAGGTTTGCGTGACATGTGCGTCGTTATGTCATTACGGCAATACGATGTGTTCGTGACTACAAGCACGGGAGATGCAAATGATACGAAGACTACTATGAATTCATGACTTTATGCAATTAAACAGTACATACAATACATTGTTAATATTGGTTACGAAATATAGATAGGTATATGGATGGACAAAAGCGCGACGCGAGCGTACACGGGCGACGTCTTGAGATGAAGTGTGGTTGATTGAAGATGGCGGTCGGAGGCGCTAGTGAGGTGCGCCGGCCGGCTGCCCATAGACTGTGTGGCTCCCGCAGCGCTCCTTCTCTGTGGTTTGTCTATGATCTTTGTTGGTGTAAACGGCGCGTACATAGTGGCCCCCCTTGAAAACCCAGTTTTCAAGAATGCGTCAGGAAAGAAGGCAGATACGGTTGAGTGCGCGCCTGACGATTCCCCTCGCAGTATTGATGTCCGCGACGCGGGGCACTCCATCCGAGCCGGGATACAGCGCTTCCACACGTCCCATGCGCCATAAGAGTGGGGGAACGTTGTCCTCCTTCAGGACCACGAGGTCTCCTTTTTGCAGGTCCTTGTCACGCTGTCTCCATTTTGAACGCTGCTGCAGCTCCGTGAGGTACTCCGTTTGCCAACGCTGCCAGAAGTGTTGCCTCATTTGCTCAAGTCTCCGGAAGCGGTCGAGCTTGGTCTGGTTGGTATCTCGAAGGTCTGGAGCCGGTAGCGACATCAGTGGCCTGCCAAGGAGAAAATGCCCTGGTGTGAGCGCTGCGTAGTCTTTAGGAGAGGAGGAAAGGGGGGAGATGGGCCGGCTATTGAGGATAGCCTCAATTTGACAAAATAATGAAGACAATTCCTCAAATGTCATATGTGCGTTTCCTAGTATGCGCTTTATATGAAATTTAGCAGATTTAATGCCAGCCTCTACGTAACCGTTGAAATTAGGAGCGTAAGCCGGTGAAAATTTGAATTGAATATCATGATCAGTTGCGAATTCTTGTATAGAGTCTGCATGGTGCTTAAAAAAATCATTAATTTCCTTCGCTGTTGCGACAAAGTTTCTACCATTATCGCAGTATACATCACTTGGCTTACCCCTACGTGATATGAAGCGGCGTAGAGACAGTATAAAAGCTTCCTTAGAAAGTTCACTAACAGCTTCCAGATGTACACATTTAAAACGAAGACAAATAAAAAGACATAAGTAACATTTTGTAATTTTACACCCACGTCCTCGCCTGTCGGTTATGAGGAAAGGCCCAGCGAAGTCGACAGACACTGATGAAAATGGGAAGTCAGGAGTGACCCGAGGCGTAGGTAAGTCACCCATGATATTAGTCATTGTTTTACCATAATGCCGAATGCAGGTTACACATCTGCGAGCCGTGCGTCGCGCCAGGTCCCTACCCCCAATAGGCCAAAACTGCTCACGTACCGATGCTAACATGAGCTGTGGTCCCGCATGCAAGAGGCGCAAGTGTTCATGCGTAAAAATGAGTTGTGTAAGTGGATGTTTAGCGCATAGAAGTATAGGATGTCGTTTAGAGAAGTCGCATGTAGATTTATCTATCCTGCCCCCCACTCTCAGGATTCCCTGAGAGTCAATGAATGGTGCAAGTGAAGTAATGTGTGACTTGGGACTTAATTTTTTATTATTGTTTAACATATTTAATTCTTTAGAGAATGTTTCTTGTTGTGAAAGTTTTACTAGAATAGTAAGTGAATTGTTGAGCTCATTTACATTTAGTGGCCCTGTTATTTTTTGGCCTTTACATTTTATATTAATAAAACGATTTACATATGCAATAACACGTTGAAGTTTTTTAAAGTTTGAATATGCTCTAAAGTCTGACTAAATCTGATGAATTGAGTGTATCTAAGTTAGTAATAAGAGATGAAATTTGTTTGAGTTCAGGTAAGTTTTGTGCTTTAAATTCATTATTGAGACTGGGCCAGCTTTCCTCTGGCTGTAGAAGAAATGGGGGCCCATGCCACCATAAACTTTCTGTTTGTGTGTGTGGTGGATCTATGCCTCGTGAGGCGAGGTCAGCTGGATTCAGGGTCGTGGGGACGTGACGCCACGACCTCATGTCAGTAAGATCTAGAATTGATGTGACTCTATTGGCAACAAACATTTTTAACTTAGATGGACAAGTATTTACCCATGCTAGAACTACACTTGAGTCAGTCCAATATGTGCAGCGGGCGATAGCTTTTCTAAAGGCTGAAACAACAGTGACCGCAAGGCGGCTTGCTAGCAGCGCCGCCATCAGTTCCAAACGAGGGATAGAAGTGCATTTAATGGGGGCAACACGTGACTTCGCGCAAAGAAGATTGACCGTTTGTTTGCCAAATGAAGACACTGATTTAATGTAGATGCAGGCGCCGTAGGCTGCCTGTGACGCATCACTAAAACTATGAAGTTCTAGATATGAAGTTACATCAGTAAAAATATTCCTGGGTACTATTAGTTGCTTTAAGTATTTTAAATTATCGATAAATTGAAGCCAAATACGTTGAATTTCGATGGGAACAGGCTCGTCCCAATTTGTTTTAAGCGCCCAAAGCCTTTGCAGTAATATTTTGGGCTTTACTGTATACAAAGTTAGCAAACCTAGTGGATCGAAAATTTTGAAGGTTGCAGATAAAATAGAACGTTTGGTAATTAAGTTAGAGGGGCTGCTATCATCGATGTCAAAATGAAGTGTGTCACTACTAGGGTTCCAAACTAAGCCTAATGTGTGAAGTGACTGGCTCAAAGTTAAGTTGCCATTTTCAATGTCTAAAGATTCTGTTTTGATTATTGCTTGGGAATTAGATCTATACTTTCGTAAATTGAAACCGCCAGCCATAAGAGATTGTGATACTTGTGTTTTAACCCTTAAACACCTAGCATCAGTTATCGTCACACTACCACCTAGCATACGTCTGTGAGACTTCGGAGCTAAATGATTCTCGTTTGTAAAACTGTGTGAGGTAAGTTTAAGTTTTTAATAAAAAAATCTGTTAGGAACATATTAAACTATTTGTTAAAATAAGAAAAGCACATGAAAAGCCACATTTAAAAGAAAATCTCAATTAAGTAATCAACACTATACTTATAAACTGACATAGTAGGAAAATGAGGTCCATTATAATAACCACATAAGTAGGTACTTCTTTGTACTTTTTTTTATTACTCAGTAATCAAAAAACAAAAAAAATATAAAACATCTCCAAAAAAGTAAAAGTTAAACGAAATACCAGGACCTTAACTCACAGATTTTCCGAAAATTTTTCACCCGGCGACAGTTTTTTACTTACCAGACACAAACGCGCAAACATCCGACTGCAAGAAGCGGTTGTGCGGCACTGGGGGGCGCGAGGAAAAGGTACATGGACGAACAAGTTTATACGAAGCACGGGCTCAACAATATTCAAGATTATAAATTCGTCGGGGTCTGTCAGACCTATGCTAGGTGGTTAAGGGTTAATGTTTAATAGGTCAGCCTCTGTGTCAGCCCCAGTTAATAAATCATCACAATAAATATCGTTTTGGATGATAGTTTTCATATTAATATCTGTCGTTTCCTCCCCGAGTTGCCACAAACATCTGGCTGCAAGGAAACTGGCACTGGCAAAACCATAAGTGATCGTGTTTAATCTGAGCGTTTTAATAGGATGCGATTCTTTTTCGCGCCAAAGAATTAACTGTAAATCACGATCTGATTCGTTCATAACTACTTGTCTGTATTGTTTTTCTATGTCACCTGAGACTACATACTTATAATGCCGAAAACGTAATAAAATATTGAATAAAGAGTCCTGAATGTTTGGTCCTACCATTTGTAAATCATTGATAGAAAAACCGGAAGATGTGCGAGCTGATGCATCGAAGACAACACGCAATTTGGTGGACTCGCTGTTTTCTTTGAATACTGCATGATGAGGTAAAAAATAAGAGATGTTTGGCCTTTCTGCTGGAGCATCGGAAAGATGACCTAAATCACGATATTTTTGTATGAAGTCAGAGTACATTCGTTTCAACTCATGATTTTGGTTAAGACGTTTTTCTAAATTTAGGAATCGTTTCTTTGCTAAGTAGTAAGAATCTCCAAGGCAATCTGGGTTATCTTTAAGTGGCAATCTTACACAAAATCTACCATTATTCAAGCGTAAGGTATTTTCAATAAAATGTTGTTCACTTTCTGTTTTAAATGGTTTACATTGGTTGTGTGCTGGGAAGTTTTCATACTCCCAGAACTTAGTAAGTTGCGATTCCAATTCATTTTCATTAGTAACAAAATTACAAGAAATCGACTCACTTTGTTTTGAGGCTTGTTTACCAATGGGGCCTGCCATTAACCAGCCTAATTGTGAGCTATGTAAGATAGGCAGTTTGTCCCCTAGCTGATGTTGGTCCGAGCCTAGAAGGTCCCAGAAGATATCAGCTCCTAAAAGCACGTCTATCTGGGATGGCTCCATAAAAGAAGGATCAGCTAATTTAATATTAGATGGAAGGTTAAGATGGTCAATAAAGATGCGTTTTTTAGGAAGTTTTTCAGTTATATGAGGGAGTACAAGAAATTCATGATTGCGAACGAATGTACTCTGTTTAGATCTTATCACCGCAGAGCAGCGTTCTGGAATGATGTTGACAGATGTATCTCCTATACCTAAGACGTTAATCGTACTGAATGGATGAGAAGTTAATTGAAGATGTAATTTTAAATTGTTGGTTATAAAAGAAGACTGACTACCACTATCAAGGAGTGCACGAACTGTTTCCACCTTATTATTTTCAGGATTAAAAATTTCAATTAAAGCTGTAGACAACAATACCTCGGAGGAAGATAGTGCTGACATGACGTTAGAAGGGGTGGAGACTGGTTCTGCACTGCATTTATTGTTAAGAGACACGTCATTAGTTGCTAACTGTGTAGTGGACACTACAGGTGTGCGAGTGTGGTGAGTCCCTAAAGAAGGTGCGTGAGTAGAAGTGGATGTGGTGTGTTTGTGTAGGAGTGTGTTGTGGCGCCTCTTACATACGCGACAACCTCCCAGGCGGCAGCGAGGCGTGTCGTGATCCGGGCGCAAGCAGTTGTAGCAGAGCTTGAGCTTCGCAGTTTGGGTCCATCTTTCATCAGTCGAGAGACTGTTGAAAACCTTGCAGTCAAAGATGCGATGTTTGCCCTGGCACACGACGCAAACGCACGGCCGCTGATTGTCCTTGTTGGCTGAAATTACAAATGATTTGACATGATTATTTTCAAAGCTAGGCCGAGGTTTAGACATTTTATCTCTCTTGGCTCTAGATAATGTTTCCAAAATATCTGCACGAGTTTTTAAGAATGCTTTAAAATCATTTAATGTGGGTAACTCTTTCAGGCCATTCCTGTATTCTTCCCATTTTACACTAGACACTTGATCTAATTTGGTTGTTACCATATGTATGATGATGGTATCCCAGTGCTCTGTTGGCTGACCAAGAGTTTTTAAAGCTCTTAAGTTTTTGGTCACGTGATCACTGAGGTATCTCAACGACTTATCAGATTCTCTCTGCAAAGGTTCAATGCTAAATAGACTATTAAGATGGTTAGTGATTAGTTGACGATCATTATTATATCGCTCACACAGAAGTTCCCAGGCTTGCTCATAATTTTGATCTGATACTTCTAAGTTTGAAATTACGCGTGCGGCTTCACCCTCTAGATATGAACACAAATAATGGAATTTATGGATAGGTTGAATATTTACATTTTTATGGATGAGAGATTCATAAGTATCACGGAATTCAAACCATTTAAAATAAGCTCCGTCAAATTTATGGATTTGAATCATGGGTAATTTGAAGCTCACTGAAGGATGATGATTACAAGAGTGGGAGCCTTGTGCGGCATCATGAAAGCTTTCTTTAGGCTTAGACACTTCAAGTAGGTCTTGGGCCGTAGCGATGGCAAGGTGAAGGCTCTCTTCTATACTGTCCCTCTCAGCAAGTTCACTGGCGAGGTCAGCACCATTCAGAACCTCTATGCGAGATTGCACAGTTTCAAATTTGTCAACTATTGACCTGAATTTGTCCAACTTTATTGTTAATTCATTGGTTTGAATTGACGTTAATTGAAGATTTCTTAATGATTTTAGATAATTATAAAATTTGGTAATCTGCCCCTTAATAGAACTACGTTTAATTTTAAGTTCAGATTGTTCGTCTATAGTAGGGGTAGGTGTAGTAGGACGCGGAGAAAGTGTCAATTTAGGATCTGGATTTGACATATTGAATGCTTAAAAAAACTAATTAGTAATTAAATGCAAATATTTCAAACCAAAATTGAATAAATTGTGAACAATTAAGTAGAAGTTGTATTTGTAATGAAACAAAAAAGTTGGTCAAATCAGATAATGGCAAAGTAATAAAATTGCGAACGGCTTACGCTCCTTATTTGTTCTAGTGGCAGCGGGCTTCGGACGGCCGTGACCTTGACCGAGTTATGCGATAACGCACGGCGTCAGCTGGTCGGCCGGGCGGCGCGCGCGCTGCTCACTCGCTCGATGCACTCGTACGTTCGGGCCCGGGTTCAGTCCCGTTGGAAAGGCCACTTTCACTGAAATGTGTATGAAAGAAAATATAAGCGTGCGAACGTAAGCAGGCCGCGTGCAAGATGATTTTATTTAGAAAATGAGGATTGCAAATAAAACACAAAATTAAATTAATTAATGCCAAAGAGTTACTAGGGATAGCGTAGTTGGCTGGCAGAGAGAAAGAGGCATGAAATAATTGACTTTGAATTACTTAGGTTAGCGCAAAGTAAGAGAAAAATAAGACATTTAAATATCAAAGATGCAAAGGAAATTATTTTATGATGCGTAATACAAAATTTTAATACTTTATTTAAGATGCGTAGTGCTGCAAAAAAATGCGAGGTTATTATACATAAACGATGTGGCTACCGATAGGAAGTGCTGCAATGATGACACGTGCTATGATGGTCAACCAGCGAACGAAGTCGGATAGCCACAATGTGAATACAACGGAAAATACCTTTACAAGACGATGAAAATGATTAAATTTGGTACAAAGATGATACGATATGAAGCCCTTATATTTTTATAGGTAAGATGAATGTCGATGCAATACTGTATAAGAAAAATACGTTCACGAGACGATGAAAATTATTAAATTTGTTACAAAAATGATGCAATATGAAACTTTTATATGTAAATAGGTAAGATGAATGACGATGCAACACTAAATATTTTTGACACACTAACATAATGAGGAGCTGTCGCCCTTATATTGCAAAATTAAGTGCTAGGTAGGAATAATAAATAGGAAGGAAACGTAACGCTCACGGCACTCCCCTTGGCAAGATGAAGCACGTTGCGGTCGCGTGCCCTGCAAGCACAACCTCGTGGTCGTGCGCCGGGCGATCGAGCAACCTGGACCGAGCCGGCCAGGCCGGGCCCTTGCGTCGTGGTGTGGAGCTGCCTGCTCGCCGATGGTCAGCGCTGGTCGCGCCGAAGCCGCTTGCTCCTGGTCTTGAGCTTGAACGCGTGGCTCGACGACGACGATGGCGGACGGAAACCGAAGAGGCGGGAGGCTCGTGCCCACCCGGGGGCGCCAATATGTTCGTGACTACAAGCACGGGAGATGCAAATGATACGAAGACTACTATGAATTCATGACTTTATGCAATTAAACAGTACATACAATACATTGTTAATATTGGTTACGAAATATAGATAGGTATATGGATGGACAAAAGCGCGACGCGAGCGTACACGGGCGACGTCTTGAGATGAAGTGTGGTTGATTGAAGATGGCGGTCGGAGGCGCTAGTGAGGTGCGCCGGCCGGCTGCCCATAGACTGTGTGGCTCCCGCAGCGCTCCTTCTCTGTGGTTTGTCTATGATCTTTGTTGGTGTAAACGGCGCGTACACGATGTCAAATGTCAAGACCCAAACGCGATGAAGACGCACTGCATAGAATGACAGCGATTGGCCCGCTGTTCTAAGTCTGCCTGGCTATAGCTACCACCATCTTAAGTGGACGCCGTAAGAACGATGTTTGCAGCGTTGTTTTGTTCCGGCAATTAGAGACAAGACCGCCTCTGTGGCTAGTGGTTCGCACCAGCGATTTCAGACCAAGAGGTCCCGGGTTCGATTCCCAGTGGGGGTTACATATTGTATTTGGTTTGGTTGGGGGGTAGGACTTGTTCTTAGTCCGCCTGACCAGCTATTACCGTCTTATCTAAGTCTGACGCCATAGCAATGATGTTTTCAGCATTATTGTGTTTCGGCAGTTAGAGATAGCCACTTCCTCAGTCATTGAGGATTCCGGAAGTATTGCGCTTCCACCTTCAGCCTTATCACCACTTAACATCTAGTGTGATGAAGGCTAAGTGCTACCCCGTTGTGGACAAAAAAAAGACAGCTAGTTCTTCAGTGGTTGAAGATTCTTATTATCACTTCAGCATCAGGTGCAATAAAGACTATGTTCTACCCAGCTGTTGAAAAAAAAAATATTTTTCTTATTGACGCAATCTCTATTTGTATAGGTATTCAGCTACGTATTATTGGATATTCCCATAAAGTTCTAGAAATCTTGAAATAAGTAGTAGGTATTAAATAGGTGTTATTGTTGATCGAAGGTATTAAACTTGTTTGTCTAGCTAGAGTACAAACCTTTGTATTCTAATGTTATGCATTGAATAATACATGATAATACTCTGCATCTCATTTTTTGCGTTCGTGTTTGTTGTGTGGTGTCATTCAAGGTATAAAGGCTACTCGTCATCGGTTTTTGTGTCTGTCATATCCTTTACCTGCTTTTCACAGAATCTTACTTAAATTTACTCATGCAATTTTACTATCACATCATTGGATGTGTATGAAAATTTTTAAAATTGCCTTTATAAGCTCTACACACGTTCCGATCCTACCGCCGATTTAGTCTGCCCCGAACCAAATTTGAGGGTCTAGACAAGTGGCTTTCTATTATCGAAATCGCCAGTAGAATAGAAAGAAAATGTATAGGATTGAAATTAGCGATCGAAATGTCATCATGTCAATCCTATTTTCTTTATTTTTTACTGGCGATATCGATAATAGAAAGCCACTTGTTTCGGGTGTAGCGAAGTCGTCCGACCATTTATTATTATTCATGTAGGACTGAACAAATGAAAGGCTTAAGTCTGCCCATTTATGCAAAGATTCTTTTATCTACTCGTTTTTTTTCGTTTAAGTATTTTATTTAATAACTTGCATTTTTTCGCAAAACTAAATTTATATAAAGAAGGTGTGATCCGTGTGATTGACACCATTGGTGTGAAAATGTCAGTGATTGAGGATTCCGGGAGTAGTGCGCTTCCACCTTCAGCCTTATCACCACTTAACATCGGGTGTGATGAAGGCTAAGTGCTACCCCGTTGCGATAAAAAAAAAGGTAAAACACCGCATCAATAAGTGCTGCTTAGCAGAACAGAAAATTAGTAGTCTTTGAGTATTTTTTTAGCAAGTTTAAGTATTTTAATGATGCTATTACAACATAGGTACTTCGTAAGTAGCGATATCTATAAATCTCACTAAAAACTATAGGTGCGCTCAGTAGATTTGTGCCACGCTTTTGGAAAAGCAAGGCTGCGGATTGCTAGCCGCTACAAACGTTCCGACCCGACCGCTGATTTTGTCTGTTCCGAGCATAATGTGTCCGAAGTGTGTAGCGTAGTCGTCCGACCATAATTAGTATTCGTGTTTGACGCGGTTGGTCTGGCCGGATTTGGTTCGCACGAACTTCACTTCCAACCAAATCGAAACGTGTGTAGGCTCCCGACCGGACCAATTAGGCAGTGTTGACAATTTTGAATATTTTCCCTAGATTTAGGGAGAAAATTATGTAGAAGCGGAAATCTTTGGCAGACTCATTACGTTTGAGGAGTTTTTCAAATGATTCAATTTAGTGCTCGTTCATGACTTTTCCGTAGGACTGAACGAACGAAAGGTGTAAATCTGCCCATTTATGCAAAAAAAAAAATATCTAAGCATTAGGTTTTAGTGTTTATTTTAGTTAGGTACCTAATAACTCGCATTTTGTCGTAAGACTAAATTTATATATAAAAGGCATATTTCCTCATCAATAAGTGCTCCTTTATGTAAATATTACGTAAGTTTTAGTATTTTAATGAAAATAGCAGAAAATTCAAAAATTATGAAATCGATTTCTTTATTGTAATAAAACAACATGAAACCGAAAACCTTTTTCTTTATAATCTATCTATTGCTTTTAACCTATACATTAACCGGCTAATCGAGGGGTTCAGTAGTACGGGCATCGTGTGTCACATAGATGGGGTAAGTATAATATGTGTCAACAATTAGACTGGTGCTGCTGAGACCATCGATTGGTGCCTTGCAAAGACTGCTACAAAGTATGCATATGCGATGGCGCACGGACTCAAGTATAGCTCCACGAAGAGTGAGTTGATGGTATTCAATTATTATTATTGGACTGCAAAAATTACCGAAAAAACCCACTGTGTCTCTTTGTGGTGTTGCACTAAAAAGAGTCGTTAAATTTACAACATGCTAGCTCGCAGGTTTGCACGGTGTAGTAAAACGGTTAAGCTAACGCTATTCAAGGCTTATTTATCAAACCTTCTACACGTGTGGCCTGCGGGTTAGCTTTACGCGGCCTGCATATAGCGTACTGCGCGTGCAGTATAATAACGCGTTCAGAATATTGTTTGGGCTGGCGCTATACTGTAGTGCATCTACAATGTTTGCCGAAGCGCATACAGATTGCTTCTACGCAATAATGTGCAAGCGATGTGGGTCGCTACTATCGCGCGTGCGCGCCAGCCCGAACAGTATCATGCGCGCGTTAACTGAACGCTGGGACTCGCCTCTGCTGAAGCGTTGGATACACACACGGCAGCGGCGACTTCCTAGGTGTGATATTGTGTAATTTTGAATGTTTACTAACACTATAATTAAGTACCTATGTTACTAACAACTACGGATGATTCCGAAATAAATTTTAATTATTATTGTTATTGCAGACAAATCTATGTTTTCACTAATTATCGATAATATTAATATTGGGAAATTAGCAGTAGCTGGCAACACTGTAACTACAGCTTGGTGCGGCCAGACCAAATCGGAACGTCTGTAGCGCCACTCAGATTTGGTACAGCAGACATTGTTTGAATGTGTATAGGCGCGGATTAGGGACCGTAATCTGAAACGGAAATCGTAAACTTCGGTTAGCCCCACCCATTTCACTCGATTCTGTCATGACTCGAGATTGAGAGGGACGGGAGTAACGAAGTTTCGGGTTTTGCGTTTCAGAGTAGGCCCTCTGATTTGCAGCGAAGTTCGTCCGCACCAAATCGGCCGGCGGTCGGATCGGAACGTGTGTATTGGCTAATACTCGGGAAACAACTTCCTCAAGTTGCCGCTAAATTTCGCAAGATGGCAGTAGGTGTGTGTATTATATGAAAAGTTGGAATAAAAATAAATAATATTTTAAAGTATAAAATGACCTGTAAAGCAGACCCCACTATCAGATGGGAATAATAATGCTGAGGAGAGAGAGAGAAAGTATAAATAGTTATTTGTGTTTCGGTAAACCTATTTGCTTCTGCCACCTGATTCACAAATACTCGAAAAAGGAAAAGAATTCGAATTCTGTGCTTTTCCTATGTATGGGATTCTGAAGTAGGTAAGTGACAGTGAAAATGGATATCTAATGCTAATATTACACGGTTCAACCAAATTGATTCACTTGCTGACATTTCACTTTTGCCTTTCAATTTGGATGAAGCAACCAAATTGAACAAAGTGAACGTAAAAGTGAATCATTCAATGTCAATGTGCGCCTGTATTTCTGCGCCATTCAACCAAAGTGAATCAATTTGGTTGAACCGTGTAATATTAGCATATCGAACACTGGTTCTGAATCAAAATGCTTGTTTATTTTTCTCCTTCATTATTTTTCTTTTTAACCAACTCCAAAATCAAAAAGGAGGGGTTCTCTATTCGTGTGTCCGCCGATTACTGGAATACGGATGGACCGATTGAAATGATTCAAACGTTATTACATCAGGTTGGTTTCCAAGTTGGTCCCATTTTTTAAAAATTTGAAATCGGTTCAGTATATTTTAAAGTAATCCTGAAAAAACTATAATTTATTAGGTAACCATTGCACGAGTTTTTACGTATCTTTAGACACAACTTCTTTGTTTATAGGCCGATTTAGGCCCATTTAGGTGATTCTTATTTTGTTGGACAGGGGATACCTTAAGAGTTGTCTCATATAATTTCATTGACATTGGACCTTGGAACTCGGAGATAGATAAGAGAACTCTTAAAATCTCTTGAAAGGTTTGATGTGATTCTGATGAGGTTTTCAGAGAATTTGTTACATCTAGGAGAAGGTTTTGGTATTTTAACCGACTTAAAAAAAGAGGCTCTCAGTTTGGACCGAAGTTGTATGTCTGTCCGCGATTATCTCACGTTTGGCTGAACGATTTTGATGCGGTTTTCATCAGACAAGTATTTCTGATTGATGCGGCTTATGTTATACATCCTAAGTCCTACCCTACCATACCTATTTACCAGGATATACGAAAATTTCCTGCATGATGCACTAAAAAAAATGAAATAAAAAATATTCTTTAAATAAAATGAAACCGCCTTCGAAAGAAATGCTATCCAAATGTAAGAAATAACCCCTCTAATACTGTACTCACACCAAATAACGTAAGTAGGGCAGAAGCCCCGGTTTTGGCCACTGTACCGGTTTTGGTCACTTTTTGCTCTAAAGGTTTTCTAAACAACTTTTTGCCATTTTTGCTAAAAGCAACTAAAAGAAGATATTTTATGGTAAAAATAACAACCGTTAGAATTCCATAGCTCATACGTTTATTTTTTCAATAAATACCATTTTCTATTTTAATAAATACTTTGTATGAAAATTTTAAGAAATTTGTTTCGGATAAAATACTTTATAAACCTTTGTTTTTCACAATCAAATTGTTGTTTTGCAATTGATTAGTTTCTAGCGCATTATAATAAATTGATTTAACCTTAATTATTATTTGGTTTCGATATTTCAAACTTACTAAAAAAAACTTAAAACTGAAAGTTAGACTGACTAATTATTTTTGGAAACTGATACTTATCCCAGTGTCAGTTTTCTTTTCTATCACACAGTAAAGATTATTATGCAAATAGTAGATTGTATTACAATTTACAAGGGAGCAAAATTAGTAAATTGTATTACAAGGGAGCAAAATAATATAGATATTTACGGTGAGGGCGCTATTTTGAATCCAGAGCGCAGTGAAGGATTATAAAGTAGAATCCTGAACGCAGCGAGGGATTCAATATACGCCGCCCGAGGTGAAAATAATTTTGAACTCTGCTTTTCATCCCCCTTTTAACGGTTACACCACATTTCCCTACACATCGTACTCTTACCATGCAAAACTATCGTTTTCGTTTTACGGCCAGAATTAATAACCTATCCACAGATAGGGATAGGTGCAATCCAGATTAGTTGCTACTAGTGTCCGACCGAAGCTTCGGCTTCGGCTTCGGCTTCGGCCACCTTCGGCCAAAAAAACCATCTTCGGCGAAACCTTCGGCTTCGGCCCAAAACCCGGCCGAAGCCGAAGGTTACGCCGAAGGTCCGAGCAACCGTCGGGATTGAACGAACACATTGAACAAACTCTTTTTAATCATCTTTGAATCCACTTCCATATGAGACAGTCAATATAAACCTTCAATATTGAAGTTTCGAAATAATCTTTAACATTAATTGTAGCTTGTAGACAATATTGAACAAAATTACTAAGAGCTTATAAACCTTCGGCTTCGGCTTCGGCTTCGGCCGAAGGTTGTGGGATTGCCGATTAATCGGCTTCGGCTTCGGCTTCGGCCAAAAATAGACCTTCGGTCGGACACTAGTTGCTACGCAACACCTAGCAACACCCTAGCAACTGTCGTTAATTCTATGTTAATATCAAGCGTTGCATAGAAACTAATCTGGATCGCACCTATCCCTATCTGTGGATAGGATATTAATTCTGGCCGTTAAGGCGATACTTGGAAAAAATATGCTAAAGCGAGATGAGAATGAGATCGAGCAATGAGAAAACGACGCGCGCGGGAGCGAGACCGATTTTGCAGATTAGGTACGTAAAAAAAAACACAAAATCACTTCGTATTAAAAAACTGTAGCGATTTAAAAAAAATGCTTCTATACAATCCTAAATATTATTGGTGTCCACTAATAAAATCAATTTTCAATAGTATATGTAACCCCATTTAAGAATAATCTTGATTTTTCGTATTTTTCGAGGTATTTTCGAAAAGAAAAAGTGTCGAGGCAAAATCATAAAATCGTGTTTCTGAAACTATACGATTCTAGATAACAGTATGAATCTTATTACCAGATTTATAACAACTCTAACCGTCTTATAGTTTTATATCAAAAAGTCCATACTTTTTCCGAGTAGCGCCTTAATAAGTATGAAAACCAGACCAGCGCCTCTTCCGGTCGGAACAAATATTAAATAGATATTTGACAGCAGCACTTTGACAGCTTTTGACGGGTATTATGGTTTACCATTAAGATTACCAAAACGACAGTTTTCCTGCTACCGGTGACAACATTATTATTATGGTAAAATCTTCATGTAAATTTATATATTGGAATTGAAATCCTTGAGAATTAGGGCACAACCTCATGATTTATACTTGAAGACCGAGAGAATCGAATAAGGTCAGCAAAATAGCTTACTGGTCGAGGAGTCGTGCGTACGGTCCGCAGATAACGACGTATCGGATATGGTAGCCATCGTAATGAGCTGAGGGGACCTTATGTGGAATATATTGAGAGGGTATGGAAAGCAATAGAGCTGGGTTAGGCATGACATTTTTTTGCAATTACTCTCAAAAAGTATCTACCCCATGATTCAAGAACTGTCGGAAACGGAATCGGATTCGAATTCTGTGTTTTGTCTTTGTCTATTCTATAGTGAGTGATAGAGACAGTGCATACATTACGCTGTCGGGAGCGTTTTCGACGGCTTGTGAATTAGAGAGCTGATCCAGGCATATGTCGGAAAATAACAAAGCTCACTCAAACAACAGCAAACTCTCTATACAAACTTATCTTTGCATGATTTTGAATTTCTTCAGGTTATCATGGCATTTATGTTGTTTCTCCTTTGATATTACCTCAATCATTTCCTCTACCTTAAGGTGATTCTCACACTGCACCGCACCATAACTTGCTAACTCATAACCTCCTATGTTATTAGTAGATGTAAAATAGAACAAATCCTTTTACTAAGGATTTTTTTTATTGTAAAGGCTTTATCACTGTAGCGTATGATATAAATGTTTTGGTGATTCCATTTATTTTTAATACTAATCAAATTCAAAAGTAAGTAATTAAAATGATTACATCTTTGCAACACATTTAGGTATATTTATTTCAGGCGAAATTACTTGACAGTTAAAAAAGTTAATAATCTAGAATTATTTTACTGTAACAAAGGATGCTTTGACCCGTTTAAATAACATACTTATGAAAGAAAAGAGGAATTGCTATCAAAACCAAGAACAGATTGTTAAGAGCCTGGGTACTCCCTATCTTCTTGTATGGAGTAGAAACGTGGATAATTCTGGCCCAAGAAAGACAAAGGATTGATGCATTCGAAATGTGGTTCTGGAGACGACTGTTAACCATTTACCACCTAGCATAGGTCTGACAGACCCCGACGAATTTATAATCGTAAATATTGTTGAGCCCGAGCTTCGTATAAACTTGTTCGTCCATGTACCTTTTCCTCGCGCCCCCCAGTGCCGCACAACCGCTTCTTGCAGTCGGATGTTTGCGCGTTTGTATCTGGTAAGTAAAAAACTGACGCCGGGTGAAAAAATTTGGGAAAATCTGTGAGTTTAAGTCCTGGTATTTCGTTTAACTTTTACTTTTTTGGAGATGTTGTATATATTTTTTGTTTTTTGATTACTAAGTAATAAAAAAAAGTACAAGGAAGTACCTACTTATGTGGTTATTATAATGGACCTCATTTTCCTACTATGTCAGTTTATAAGTATAGTGTTGATTACTTAATTGAGATTTTCTTTTAAATGTGGCTTTTCATGTGCTTTTCTTATTTTACCAGATAGTTTAATATGTTCCTAACAGATTTTTTTATTAAAACTTTAACTTACCACACACAGTTTTACAAACGAGAAACCTTTAGCTCCGAAGTCTCACAGACGTATGCTAGGTGGTAGTGTGACGATAACTGATGCTAGGTGGTTAAGGGTTAAGAATACCTTGGACAGCGAAACGCACCAAAATGCTTCAATCCTAACCCAGCTCCGAATTAAAACAAGGCTATCGACCATATACGAACAACACATTCGCAAAGAGGCGACGGAAATCTAGAAAAATGTGTTGTGTTTGGGAACTCCAAAGGCAAAAATCGCGCGGTCGCTTTTCACAAGATGAACCGATCAAGTAATAGACTCGTCGTCTTCTGAGCTTCAGACAGTCATGAGAGACGCCCTCTGGAACGGAACCGGTGGAGACAGATTATCCACTCCAGATGCAACCCTGAAGCTGACCACGATCGTCAGACAAGAGGGTCCGACCCCTCAGAGAGGGGAGATTAACATTTCATTAAGGGATGTTATTGATATATCACTATTTAATAGTGACAGTCAAAAATATAACATTGAAGTATAACAAAAGTGAAAAACGAGTTTAAATTTTTTTTTAAACTAAACAAACACACTTTTAATAGTAACAGACTAAAAAGTACAAAATAACCTTCTATTCAGTAACTGAAATTAAAAAGCGTGGTGCGCCCTTTGCAATGCATGAATTTCAAGTACCTAGCTATTGACAACGCGCACCACGCTTTTTAATTTACTGTTCAGTTACTGAATAGAAGGTTATTTTGTACTTTTTAGTCTGTTACTATTAAAAGTGTGTTTGTTAAGTTTTTTAAACTATTTTTTTATTTATTTCTTTTTAGTTAAATAAATGGCAAACCAAATTAGCATTTATTAGTGCCACTGGCTTCCTTAATAAGATGTAATAAATTACATAATTACATGTAATAAAGTATAAGACAAATTTATTCCTCCCTGTTCCAACATCAGACCCTCACCACCAAGTGTAGCGAATAGGTCTCATCTGAATGAAACAAATGAGCTCAAACTCGAAGGGATTCCTAGTGGTCATTAAGGAGTGCCACTGGCTTCCTCCCTGCTCTATCATCAGACCCTCACCACCAAGTGTAGCGAATAGGTCTCATCTGAATGAAACACATGAGCCCAAATTCGAGGGGTTTCCTAGTGGTCATTAAGGAGTATCACTGGCTACCTCCCTGCTCCATTATCAGACCCTCACTACAAAGTGTAGCCAATGGGTCTCATCAAAACGAAACGAATGAGCCCAAACTCGAGGGGTTTCCTAGTGGTCGTTAAGAAGTGCCAATGGCTTCCTCCCTGCTCCATCATCAGACCCTCACCACCAAGTGTAGCGAATACGTCTCATCAGAACGAAACAACGGAGCCTAAACTCGAGGGGTTTCCTAGTGGTCATTAAGAAGTGCTACTGGCTTCCTCCCTGCTCCATCATCAGACCCTCGCCACCAAGTGTAGCGAATAGGTCTCATCAGAACGAAACAAATGAGTCAAAACTTGAGGGGTGTCCTTGTGGTCATTAAGGAGTGTCACTGGCTTCCTTCCAGCTCCATCATCAGACCCTCACTACCCAGTGTAGCGAATAGGTCTCATCAGAATGAAACAAATGAGCCAGAATTTGAGGTATTTCCTATTGGTGATAAAGAAATGCCACTGGCTTTCTCCCTGCTCCATCATCAGACCCTCACCACCAAGTGTAGCGAATACGTCACATCAGAACGAAACAACGGAGCCCAAACTCGAGGGGTTTCCTAGTGGTCATTAAAAAGTGCTACTGGCTTCCTCCCTGCTCCATCATCAGACCCTCGCCATCAAGTGTAGCGAATAGGTCTTATCAGAACAAAACAAATGAGCCTAAGCTCGAGGGGATTCCTAGCAGCCATTGAAGAGTTCGATTGCCCACCTCTTGACTCCATCATCAGATCAGCTCGATAGTAGCAAATTATTGTATTGTCATCGGATTCATATAGACTAGCAAAGTTTCAAATCAATACGACAGTAAGAAGTAGGTTAAAATTTAATTCCAAGATTTTCTTACATTGTGACTTAGTTACAAGTGAAGCTAATAAAAGTGTGGTAAAAAGGAATGAGCTGCTGAATTGTGGCCAACCGTGACTCTAGCCATCTCTTTCTTAAACGAAATTTTATATGGCGGGAGTATGGCGCTAAGCACGTCTGACGTCACAAATAGGTAGCGCTTTCCTTGTCTAATTAGAAAGTTTGATGCTCTATATCTCTATATGTAAAATGTATGAAAATAAATACCTACCTGCGTTATGTTGCTAATACTTTCAAAAACATAAAAAAACAGACCGGTCTTTTATTCTTTACAGTGCTTCTATCATTCAGTGGCATCGACTCCACGCCTTTTCCTGTCGCATTAACAGAGGGTGCGGTCATCGACCCTTCAGATATATTGGAATAAGCTTAACTGTGAACCCTCATGAGTAATCTCGTAACTATACGGAACGTGAGCTTGCGAATATATGCATAGGCTTTGTAATGATTGATTAAATGAATTGATTATATTTGTCAAGATCTCTTGTAACGGACGGCGTTGTAGTTTAATACTAGTAATATAAAGATGAAAGATTTGATTTATAATCGGTATGTTTGTAATGAATAAATCAACACCTACAAGACTGATTAAAAAAACATACAATTAGAAAGCTCCATTTTTTTTTTAACCACAACGGGGTAGCACTTAGCCTTCATCACACCTGATGATAAGTGGTGATAAGGCTGAAGGTGGAAGCGCACTACTCCCGGAATCCTCAATCACTGAGGAGCTGGCTGTCTTATCTTTAACTGCCGGAACACAATAATGCTGAAAACATCATTGTTGCCGATTGATTGACATAGGCTATATTTTATCCAGATAATCCTACAGGAACTGTTTACACGCGGGTTAAGCCGCGGGAAGCCACTAGTGATATTATTTAGCCTAAAGTATTATTATTTTTTACTTCTTTGCATTCAGAATGCAATTTTTATTACTGAAAAATTGAAAATGAAGTACTTATTAGAAAAAGTCGACAAGTCTCACAACTAGCTCCGATGGGACTCGAACCTACGACCTGTCAACCATAGAGTTACCTCATCGGCAATGAAAAAGTTTTCTACTGATTTTGTATGGGGCCAAAACTTTTCAAAAATGAATTTTATAAAAATGAGAATATCTCAAAAACGGTGCGTCGTAGCTAAAATCTAACAAAATTTTCAACCCCCTAAGGTACCCGGAGATACTTAGTAGGCATCTGATCTGATGGACATATATATATATATATTTTTAAGATTTTAAACTTACATCATTATCACTTTAACTATTATGAAAGACGGGATTTTACCATGTTTTTTTATATATTTTTTTTATTATTTCAAATCTTCAAAATTTTAAAATTGTAAAAATAACAGAGAAGCCGAAACCTTCTTTCTTTTATTTTTCTAGGTAGTTTTTCGGTAGTTTTTAGTTCTCTTTATTGCTTTTCTTATAGAGGGGGATGAAAAGCAGAGTGTATTTATTTTCCTTATATTCTAAATGAAAGGTAGAGTGTATTACTCGGCCGCAAAATTATTTTCACCTCGTGCGACGTATTATTGAATCTCTCGCTGCGATCAGGATTCTACTCTAGAATAGAATCCTTTACTGAGCTCTGGATTCAAAATAGCGCCCTCGCCGTAAATATATACCGATAGTTCGGGGGCTAGACAGGCTACTTTATATCCCGGAAAAACATCACATTCCCGCGGGATAACGTCGTGTATTCCACGTGGGCGGAAAACTAGTAAATGAATAAATTAAAAGATTTGTTGGGCCGTGCCCTATTGAAAAAGTACCTATGTAATAACTATAATAATATACCTACCCAATAGAAATAAAACACGAACTGTGATCATCATCAAAGAATAAAGAAACTTACTAACTTACTAAACTTACTAATTTAAGCTTACATCGATTTTAGAAGTAGCTAGCTTTTGCCCGCGGCTTTGTTCGTTCAATTCGTTCAATTCGCGATAACCTAGTTTGCTCTTTCTTTACCATTTGCCGTTTCATCCCTTTAGGGAGTGAACTTTGGAAAGTCCAGTCTTAGTGGATTCCTACCCTCTACCTTACTTTAAAATAACTATTTGCGAACTATATTTCAAAGCAATTTTTTTTACTTTGGCAACAGCATTTTGAAATGAAAAACACGCAAAATACATACAAAGATTTAACATTAATGGCCTCTACAGCAATTAATAAAGCACAGACATTCCTAGTTGATCCTACCCATTAATCCTCCCGTTTTGGGTTGACCCCTAGCGTACCGTTAATTTAGCTATAAATAGAGGAACGATACGATGTCTCATACTTAACTACCTTTAACTATTTAACCTTACAGGGTTATGATGATTTAACTGTTTTCATTTAGGTTCAATGTTATTTTACTGGTACCTATAAAATTTTATCATTAAAAAAAGTTTTGACTCCTAACTACCCAAATCATAACCACATATTGTTGAAAATGGGACCATCTGTAGAAATAAAAAGCTATGTTTGTAATGTCCTTTAATCCTTTGTGCTTTTCGAAACCATCGATTGTGTTGTGATGAAACTATGGAAGCGTGTACTTAATGAGAAAGCTAGCGAAAATTTCAAGGGCAAAGAGTATCTATTTATCACATGAAATTTACTTTTTACAAGCTTTTTATTAACTTGCCATGTTTAGTTAGTTAGTATGTTAGTTAGTGGGGGAAAAATCTTGCAAGCTTAATTTGACCCACTTCCTAGTGTCCGATGGAGCTGAAATTTTGTACATATACATACAGGTTTGGTCCAGATGACAATACAATATTAAAGTACAGTCAGCAAAAAAGCTTGTCATAAAAATTAAATTTTTACTAAAAACTTGTATATTTTTATTTTATTTTTCCTTTTAGTAAAGCTATTTTATTATGTCATCCATTTAAAAAAACAATGTAGGTAAAGGACTGTGCAATACAATTTACATCAGTGTAAAAGCTTATTTACAGGCTACTACCACCTACTACTACAAGTATGTTTTTTACTATTTTTCTTCTCACCACAATCTTAGCTAAGTTTGACGCCTTATCAACGATGTTTTTATCATTTTTGTGTTCCGGCAGTCAGATATAAGGTGGCCAGTTCCTCAGAAATTGAGGATTCCGGAAGTAGTGCGGTTCCACCTTCAGCCTTATCATGAATTAACATCAGCCCCCTTATTCATAAACCATCGGAAACGGAATCGGATTCGAATTCTGTGCTTTGTCTTTGTCTATTCTATAGTGAGTGACAGAGACAGTGCACACATTCCGATGTGACGGTTCGTGAATCAGGGGGCAGGTGTGATGAAGACCGATTGTGGATAATAAAAAAAATATTACCTATCAATAAAACACTCTATGCTAACGACCTATTTCTCGATTTAGGCCAAACCGCATTCGATTCTCGGCTGATTGCATTTCTGCACTTCCTTATTACTGAACAACTGACGATTTGCGGTAAACTGTACCGTATGCGAGGTGTGATGATGATTATATATTATACAGAGGGAATTGTTTTATAGTACCTTTACGATCGCGGCGATTTCAACCGCCTCTGTGATCTAGTGGTACATACCACCGACCGGTATCAGACCCAAAGGTCCTGAGTTCTATTCCCAGTGGGGATAATTATTGTATTCGGTTTGGTTGGTGGTAAGACTTTATACTTGATCTTAGTCCGCCTGTCTAGATACCAAAAAAACAAGGTAAAAACAAGGTAGATTTTTCTTTCCTAGAATGAAAACGTCAAAACCATTTTGTAAAACAAGAAAAAACTCGCTGTTCGAAATATTTTAGCAGTATTCAAATAATTGTATGTAACAGCTATTTTCATTCGTTTTTCCAGGGTTGCTTACGTAAAATAAATAAAGGTTTATAATAGAGAATATAAAATTACTTCATATTACCTAATTGTTTGACCACCCACAATCCTGAATATCGACCCCTAGAAAGGTACTCTCCCATAGTAATGCATTACAATGTAATTTAAAAAGCACTTTAAGTATATTTATTTTAAGCTTTATGGTTAGTAATGCTAGATTATAAAACAGAAAGTTGTGGTATCCACAAATATTATAACTTACATCAGTTACATCTATGAACAGTTAAATGGTTACAGGTAGGTAGGCAATATGAAGCTAAGATGCAGTTAATAAAATAAACAAGCTTTGAAAGTTATTTAAATTTTTACTTTTTTGCATTCACAATGCAATTTTTATGGTTGAAAAATGGAAAATGAAGTATTTAGAAAAACGACTCCGTAGCTCAGTGGTTAGAGCAGTCGCCCGGATAGCGAAAGGTCGTGGGTTCGAGTCCCATCGGAGCTGGTTGTGAGACGGGTCGATTTTTTCTAAATACTTCATTTTCCATTTTTCAAGCTTTGAAAGGTCGCCTTTATTGTTTAGTACCAAGAGCGAAATTCGTTTGGCAAATTAAACTTGACATTTTAATTTATTTTTATCTACGCATTATGAACTCATGCCTGAACGTTTAATGATACACTTTTTGCCATAGTCAACTTTAAAAAATAATCTGTTTCATAATGGTCATTATGAAACAACCGGATACAGCTGCCACTCATTATAAAACACTTATATTTCTTAATTTTATAGTCTCCATGGCAACCGTAGGATTTACCGACCCTGATTTCCAACTCTTTCAAGCCCTTCTTTAGCCGGCAACAATCAGAAACTTTTATAAAATTAGAATTTTGAATTTAGAAGGAATAGACCGTATAGACTCCTATCCTATGAGTGGGGTTTGGCACCAATTCACATTTAAAAATTAATATTGATTTGCTTTATTTTTTAAATATATAATAAACTAGCTTTCCGCCCGCGGCTTCACCCGCGTGTACTACACGACATTAACCTGATGGAATGTGATATTTTCCGGAATAAAAAGTCACTCTCCAGCTCCCAATCTACCCCCATACCAAAAATCACATTGAACCGTTACTCCGTTTGGACGTGGAAAACGGACAAACAAATAATACCTACTTATTGATTTTTCCGTGGGAATATGATACTATCCTGTGGTAAAAAGTAAAAGTAGCCTATTATAATCCCTGCCAGGGTCTCAAATTATTTACTTAAATACCAATGTCTGCCCCCAAATTAGCCCGCCCGCGCCTAAAGTGATTTTTCCATAGCAATGAGATTTCCCGTGGTGAAAAGTAAAATATGTCCTTTCCAGTGCCTTTAACTGTCTCTATTCCAAATATAAATAATCCTTCATATGAACTCAAACTATAACCTTAAATACCTATTCCATTCAACAGCTTTGCCTGAGCTAATACTTATTTTACCATGGGAATGAGCCTCATACCCGCGGTAACAATTCGCCTATGACCTTCCTAATAGGGTCTCAAACTATCTCCATTTCAAATTTCATCATAATTGGTTCAGCCGTTTTGACGTGATCATATACAATTTCGCATTTATAATAATAGTAGGGATAGTAGAAATAGGAATATGAATGACCGGCCGCGACTACGTAAAAAGTAGGTAGATAGGCATTCTCTAAGGTCTCATCAGTACCATCATCAATCTATTTTAATGTCCCCGCTGCTGGGGCACAGGCCTTCATGTAGATGAATAAGGAGAATGGGCCATGACCTTCCACACGGGCCCATTGAAGTTATGGTGTAGCCAATCCAAATGCAGCAAAAAACATCGTGTCTTCCGAAGCACGATATATTTTTCAACAGCAATCCCGTGATAGACCATTGCAAAAGTCACATAACCCAGCGATCGCAGGCCGAACACGCTACCCACTGCTCTAAATACCAATCATGAAAGCTAGATCGGTGGTTTAGGCATAAGAAGCGGTAACGATACGTAGATAACAGGAGCTACTTTCGTATGAATAATATTCGGACATTCTCCTACTTTTGATCTACCTAAATGCAAAAAATCAAGTCAATAATTTGCTAAAAAATGTGTAATACTGATTTTATTGAGTTTTATTCCAATGCATAAAGAACTTTTTGCTTTGCACGAAAATGAGCTGTCGTAAATAAAATGAATAAAAAAGAACTGTACCCCACGGGAACTGTACTTTTTCCCGAGTTAAGAAAAACCGTATGAAATTTTCCAGGCCAGAGTTCAATTATCCCGATCGACTTAGCCGTTTAGTTGTGACTAGCTTCCGCCCGCGACTTCGTCCGCGTGGACATTCGAGAAAATACTTAGGGGACCAATAACCAGGATAAAAAGTATTGTATGTTTTAATGTAATAAAAATCCGATCAGCCGTTTTTACGTGATTAGGCGGGTCCTCCCTCACCAAGCGAGCAGCCTCGCGCGAGGCAGAACGCTTGCCACGTGCGGCGGGCCTCGCACGAGGCCGCTCGCTTGGTGAGGGAGGACCCGCCTAATCACGTAAAAACGGCTGATCGGATTTTTATGAAATTAAAACATACAATACTTTTTATCCTCGTTATTGGTCCCCTAAGTATTTTCTCGAATGTCCACGCGGACGAAGTCGCGGGCGGAAGCTAGTAAATAGTAAATGTCTGTTTCACAATCAAAAAGTTAGTACTGAGTAGCTTAGGTACCAAGAACTTGTTAGGTACCAAGAACTTTTAGGGTAGGTACTTAAGATGATTTAGGTTTCTATACCTACCCTATATTTACCCCCTGGGTTTGATTTTCCAAAAACTACGAAATGGGTTGCCTATTTGTTTTAAGAAGTAAGCCTACAAAGTTTCAAGTTAAAATGTCTATTTTACCCCCTGATTTTTCATTCAAAATTTCACCCCTATTTCAACCTTTTAGAGGTTGAATCATGTTCAGGGTGTTAAACATCAAAATAAATGCCATTTTTGCAATCGTCATCCCACAAAACCTCAATAACGACATCCATATCGATTTTTAGGTTTATTTATCCCATTTAACCTCTAAGGGGTTGATTTTCGAAAAAATACGAAATATGTGGTTGCTTATTTGTTTTACTTTCCGAACATAAGCCTAAATAATAAATTTAATGGAGGACTTTCCCGATACAACATTTCATCCCCCTTTTCACCCCTTCGGGGGTGGAATTGTCAAAAACGCTGACACAGGAAAATATTAATTTTCAATTGCCAGCCTAAATAAAAAATTAGAAGATCCTAACTTCAAAACTGACGGACTTTCATACACATATTCATCCCCTATTTTACCCCCTGGGTTTGATTATGGGAAAATTACGAAATGGGTTGCCTATTTGTTTAAAGAGTAAGCCTACAAAGTTTCAAGTTGAAATGTCTATTTTACCCCTGATTTTTCATTCAAAATTTCACCCCTATTTCAACCTTTTAGAGGTTGAATCATGTTCAGGGTGTTAAACATCAAAATAAATGCCATTTTTGCAATCGTCATCCCACAAAACCTCAATAACGACATCCATATCGATTTTTAGGTTTATTTATCCCATTTAACCTCTAAGGGGTTGATTTTCGAAAAAATACGAAATATGTGGTTGCTTATTTGTTTTACTTTCCGACCATAAGCCTAAATAATAAATTTAATGGAGGACTTTCCCGATACAACATTTCATCCCCCTTTTCACCCCTTCGGGGGTGGAATTGTCAAAAACGCTGACACAGGAAAATATTAATTTTCAATTGCCAGCCTAAATAAAAAATTAGAAGATCCTAACTTCAAAACTGACGGACTTTCATACACATATTCATCCCCTATTTTACCCCCTGGGTTTGATTATGGGAAAATTACGAAATGGGTTGCCTATTTGTTTAAAGAGTAAGCCTACAAAGTTTCAAGTTGAAATGTCTATTTTACCCCTGATTTTTCATTCAAGATTTCACCCCTATTTCAACCTTTTAGAGCTTGAATCATGTTCAGGGTGTTAAACATCAAAATAAATGCCATTTTTGCAATCGTCATCCCACAAAACCTCAATAACGACATCCATATCGATTTTTAGGTTTATTTATCCCATTTAACCTCTAAGGGGTTGATTTTCGAAAAAATACGAAATATGTGGTTGCTTATTTGTTTTACTTTCCAACTATAAGCCTAAATAATAAATTAAATAAAGGACTTTCCAGATACAACATTTATCCCCGTTTCACCCCTTCGGGGGTGGAATTGTCAAAAACGCTGACACAGGTAAATATTAATTTTAAATTGCCAGCCTAAATACAAAATTTGAAGATCCTAACTTCAAAACTGACGGACTTTCATACAAACATTTATCCCCTATTTCACCCTCTTAGGGGTAGAATTTCCAAAAATCTTTTCTTAGTGGATGCCTACACTGTATAACGTATCTATGTGCAAAATTTGAAGTCTCTAGGTTCAGCGGTTTGGGCTGTGCGTTGATATCTCAGTCAGTCAGTCAGTCAGTCAGTCAGTCAGTCAGTCAGTCAGTCAGTCAGGACTTTGAATTTTATATATATAGATTGAGCCACAAACATCCAAACTCCGTATCTTTAATACCCCCACCCACCGTATATAAACATTAACCCTCCCTTTCTACCCTATTAAGGCTTTTTTATTTATTTATTTATTTATTTATTTATTTATTTATTTATTGCATGTCACAAAGTATAAAGCTGTTATAATATAAGTACAGAACATGTGACACCCTGCAAGGGTGTAGCAATGTGGAAGAGACTTCATAATTTTTGTAACAATATTATTTATCTTTAAAACAAGTTATACTAAATATTTAAACTAGGTAAATTTTATAATCTATACAAATAAATAAAATTTAAGTGTCTGTTTAATAAATAAAATCTAATGTACAAGTCAAGAAAGCAATATCACAATAAAAATTAAATTATTTATAAGATTTCAATTTTTTTTTTTTTTTTTTTTTTTATTAAGATGTCAATTATTCTTATCATCGAAAAACTCTCTCAAATCATAGTAGCACTTTTCTATGAGGTGTTTTTTTAATGTTGAGCTGAATTTGTTATTGTCCTTAATATCCTTAATGTTATTTGAAATATGATTATAAAGTTTTATAGCCATTGAGTGGGGACTGGATGCCACTATTTGTAAGGTAGTAAATGGTGATTTCATTTGGTGTAAACCGCGCGCGTTCCTTTTTATGTCTTTAACCGGTGAATACAAGTATTCGTGCTTTCTAACAAATTTGCAAGATTCTAATATATATATTGATGTCAAAGTTAATAGCTTATGATTTTTAAAGTAAGGTCTACAAGATTTGTCTTGATCAATGTTCACAAGAATTCTAAGCATCTTTTTTTGTAATATAAAGATACTCTGAACCTCGGAGCAGTTACCCCATAGCACAATGCCATAACTTAACCGCGAATAAGCATATGCATAATAAGCCGATAAAGCTGTTTTAAGGTCTGTGATCCTTTTGAGATGGTGTAAAGCGTAGATGAATGACGATAGTTTATTTGACAGCTTCTGTATGTGTGACTTCCAATTTAAGTTAGAGTCAATATTTATTCCCAGTAGCATGGCTTTGTCCACTTCTTCTAATTTGTTGTTTTTATATGAGTATTTTATTTCTAGAGGAGTTTTTTGAAAGGGTCTGAATTGGATCAATTTTGTTTTGCTGAGATTTAACTCTAAATTGTGACACTTGAGCCAATGTGTAGTTTGATCGAGTACATGATTTAACTTTTCATTCATTTCACTTTCATTTGAACATGGTATCTGAATTGAAATGTCGTCCGCAAACAACACGACTCCATCCTCTAGCTGTGTTGAAAGGTCGTTTATATAGGTTAAAAATAAAAAACATCCCAACACGCTGCCTTGAGGAATTGAGCCCTTTTGGTAAGTTTTCGCAGAGCGAATTTTTTGTTCTCTCCCAGTTAAATGGTCAGTATGTTCGACTTCTACGATTTGTGCACGATTTGTGAGATAAGATTGGAACCATTTATGTGCTTGTCCTCTCACTCCATATTTATATAGCTTGTGTAAAAGTATATCGTATCGTACTCGATCATAAGCCTTGCTCATGTCAAGCAAAAGGCCTACTCCATATTGTCTATTATCTATTATATTGAAAACCAATTGTAGGTATTTATATACAGCCAGTGTTGTAGAATGTTTTTTTCGGAATCCATGTTGGCTATTATGGAGTATATCATATTTTTCAAAGAAGGATTGAAGTCTTCGTATCATGGCAGTTTCGTAAACTTTTGATGCTGTTGACAGCAATGCGATGGGACGAAAGTTATTGGGATCAGTTTTTTCTCCTTTTTTATATATAGGTTTGATAAGAGACGTTTTTAGAGCTTCTGGGAATACCCCTTCTGCAAAAGACTGGTTTATGAGTTCACAAAACGGTACAGTTAATTCGGTTGCACATTTTTTTAAAAGTGTAGGTGGGATTTCATCTATACCGCAGCTCGCTTTAGGTTTGAGATTCTTGATGATATTAAATATTTCTCGTGGCTCTACTGGTTGTAGGAATATACTATTTTCTATGTATCTGGAAGGTGTCTGTGTGGTAATGGAAGTGCTTGAAATAATTTGGGAGTTTCCTATCGATGCGAAAAAGTTGTTCAGATGATTCGCGACTAGATAAGGATCATCTGTGTATGAGCCACCTATTTTTAATTTTAAATTTTCATTACATTTTGGGGGTTTGAGGTTTGTTTCTTTTTTTATAATTTGCCAAAGAGCTTGCGTTTTGCAAGAGGACTTTTGGAATTGGTTAATATTATGTATTTTTTTGGATTTAAGAACAGCCTTTCGTAAGATTTTTGTATATTTTTTATAGTGTTCGTTGAGAATTCCATTATTTGTTTGTTGTGTAAGTAGTTTCAAAAGTCTCTTATGCCGACATGAAGTTTTAAGTCCTAATGTAAGGTAGGTTTTTTTAGATGGGTTTTTAAATATATGTTTTACTGGCATGCATTCATTCAAGATATTTTGAAGAGTGATATTAAATGATTTATAATTTTCGTTTGCGTTGCGGTTTGGTATTATTATCTCATCCCAATTTGTATCTTTAACTGTATTTTTGAATTTACTTATGTTATTTTCGTTGAATAGTCTTTTCTTTGTGTAGTGTTGCTTTTTGGGTTGCTTGCTTACAGGCATAGTTATAAAGGCACCCCTATGATCAGAAAAACCAAACTCATGAGTACTGATTTCAAGTTTCTCTGACTGAAAATTTGTAAATATTAAGTCTAGGCATGTTGCCGTAGTCGGTGTGATTCTTGTAGCTTCTTTCACTAGTTGTTTGAAATTAAATGTTAGCATTAGATTGGAGAGAGTTTCACGTGACTTACTGTTTACGAGAAAATCTACATTAAAGTCACCACCAATAATAACTTTTTTAGAATTGTCTTTCTTATTTACAATTTGTAGCAAAGTTTCTAGAGACTTATAAAAAACATCGATTCCTCTAACACTACTTGGCCAGTATATATTAATCAGCAATAAATTAATTTTTTGTATCTCCACGGCACACACTTCAAATATCAACTCCACTGACAAGTTTTTAATATCCGTGCGTTCAATACATTCTATAGCATTATCTACTAGTATACACACTCCGCCCCCTTCGTGATTTTCTCGATTAAATGTTGTGCGTAAACAGTAATCTCCTATTTTTAATACTTTAGTTTTTCCTTCCGAGAGCCAAGTTTCGGATACGCATATTGCATTCATTTTAATCTTCTCTTCCAAGATTAGTGTATCGAAAATATGAGTTTTATTACTTATACTACGTACATTCTGAAATAATATCCCAAATTTACTCTCGAAAGGAACAATTTGTTGTCGGTAGATGTTCTTCACAGTTAACATAATTATTGTTTAAAGAGCTAGTAGAATTATACAGTGTAAATTTATTTTTATTATTTTCATTTATTGACAAAATTATTTGAGATATATCATTTGCAATGATTTTTAATGCTTGATTGTTTATTCTGCCCGTCTGTTTTGAAAACATATTATAGGAGTAGTCAATATTTAAATTTGAGTCGAGCATATAAATATTTTCATTTATTATTCATATTTTAAATTGTCATGATAAAGCAACTTATTGAACAACTCCAATCTCCTGTTGAAAAAATTTGATTGAAATGAGTATTTGAATGACGGTACACATATTATGATATTGGTATGCTGTACAGACGAAAGCCTGTATCTTATTTCTGACACCAGATGTACATAGTTTTTAGAAACAGTAAAATCGGATTCTCCCAACATTATAATACAAAAATCATTATATGTAAACTTATCTAGTTTCTCTTCAAGTCCGCTTAGCAGTTGCTCGATGCCACCTCCTGGTACGCGATAGTGGCACGTCTGCTTGTTTTCAAATGGTCTTCGTATGATTTTGGATGCTCGGTCTCGGTTTATGCAACTAATTAAACATATTTTCTCTGCCTTATCTAGTTTTATTGATTCCGTTTCATTTGTTTTAATTCCGTCTGCTTGAAGTTCTGAGGAGTTATTTGACCCTTCAGCCTTAGGCTGACATGGGTTATCTTTGTCAGGCGCGGCGTTGATGCATTTTATCAAATTTGCTTTTTTCTGCTCTTTTTTATTTTTTGCAGTCAATGGCGTAGATGTATTAGAAGTACATGGTCTTTTACTTAAAAGGTTGTCGGAATTGAGGGACTTGTACAGTTTTATTATCTTCTTTTGTTCCTGATTTTCTTTTTGTAAGTTTCGGTTATCTAAATTCAAGTGTTCTATTTCCTTATGTGCTATGTGTAATTCTCTTTTTAGCAAACTAACTTCAGACATTAATTCATCGATGACCAAGTTGTTTCCAGCATCAGCATCAAGACTGTGTGATGTTCTATTAAAAGTCGAGTTTATGTCATTCGTGGAAACAAAGGAATCGGTCAGATTAGTCATAGATAGGTGTTTTTTCGGTTTTCGTTTTGTGACGTTATCTGACTCTTTATTTAGAGATATATCCGTCTCCAGACTTAATGCTTCAAAAGAATTAGTCGTCGGTATTGTAATTTGTTCATTTGGTTCATTGTTGTACTGGCACCGATCACAAAGACACTTTTTCTTATTCTCTGGCGTCATGAGGTAA
The DNA here is from genome assembly GCA_949710035.1 of Crambus lathoniellus. Taxonomy (NCBI): domain Eukaryota; kingdom Metazoa; phylum Arthropoda; class Insecta; order Lepidoptera; family Crambidae; genus Crambus; species Crambus lathoniellus. Next base: position 13,822,176 of record OX453320.1, read on the forward strand.
AACAATTTTTCGCCTTTATTTTTTATTTTTTATTTTGCCTACGCAGATAATTTTTAATGATGATCAGTGTCCTTCATACCAATTTCCATACTCCTAAGTTCAGAAATGAGGAAGTTTTCATATAAGCCTTAATCCCCCCTTTCTACCCTATTAGGGTTTTTTTATAACTTCGCATACGCAGATCATTTTTAATCGTGACCAGTATCCAACATACCAATTTCCATACTTCTAAGTTCAGAAATGAGGAAGTTCCATATAAGCTTAATCCGCCCATTTTACCCCATTATGGGGGAGTTTTTTTAACATCGCTTACGCAGATCATATTCAATCGTGATCAGTATCCAACATACCAATTCTCATACTTCTAAGTTCAGAAATGAAGAAGTTCCATATAAACTTTATCTCCCCATTTTACCCTATTAAGGGGGAGTTTTTTTACTTTGCTTACTCAGATCATTTTCAGTCGTAACCAGTATCCAACGTACCAATTTTCATGCTTCTAAATTCATAAATGAGGAAGTTTCATATAACCTTAACCCCCCCCCCCCCCATTTTACCCCTTTAGGGAGGGAGATTCCCAAAATCCGTTCTTAGCGGACGTCTCCTAGTCATAATCTATCTTCTTGGCAAATTTCATCTTCATTGGTCCAGTAGGTTTCGAGATTTCGTGATGAGTGAGTTATGTCCCTTCGATTTTATATATATAGATGTAATGAGTCTAGATAAAGTAGTGTATGAGACTGCACATAACTCGGTATTAAAACACTCGTGAAAAACTATTAAAAAAACTCGCCAAGGCTCGTTTTTTAAACTCCCACTCGTGTTTTAATACCCCTCATTCACAATGCAATTTTGTAAGTATAGGAAAAAAATGTGATAGGGTGTATAAGGTTTTTTACTATCACATTTTTCCTTTATTTGTGAAACTTATTGTGCTGACGACTATACTTATGTTTTTGTATAACTTTTACGACGCCCTTTTAGATATAACTTTTAACTTTAATGTTAAACTAACACTCCGCTCGCGACTTCGTCTGCGTGGACCCCCTTTTTACCCCCTTAGAGGGGGAATTTCCAAAAATCCTCTCTAAGTGCTCCCCTACACTGTCCAAGGAACATACATGCCAAATTTCAGCTTCTTGCGCTCAGTAGTTTCGGCTGTGCGTTGTCTGTCAGTCAGTAGCGCAAGAGTTTTATAAATATACAGGGTGCCTACCATCAACTCTTATTGCGGTTCTGTTTAGGACCTAAACTGATCTGCTTCGCTTATTCGTACCACGACAGCTTAATATCAGTGACAGCGATTCAGTGATCATTCAATGACATTTCACAGGCGCTGAGCTGTCATCAACACTTATTTGACTTATAACTCGGCCAAGTTAACATGACACCTGCAGGTTATACCCGTCCCTTTCACTCTCCGGGCATGACAGAATCGAGTGAAAGAGACGGGTAGAAGAAATAAGGACACAAATCGTTCGATCATTCACATTTAGCAATTCATTTGCGATCCAGTTTTTAGAAGGTCAGAGTACGAAAGAAAGCAATTCATTTTAGGAACCTATTCTGCATCGCGCTATTTTTGAATCGCTGTCTTAAAGTTGATGGTAGGCACCCTGATATAGATAACTAGCGCTCTGCTCGTGACTTCGTATGCGTGGACCCCCTTTATACCCCCTTGGAGGGGGAATTTCCAAAAATCCTCTCTTAGTGCTCCCCTTCACTCCCCAAGGAACATACAATCATGCCAAATTTCATGCGCCCGTTAGTTTCAGCTGTGTATTGTCTGTCAGTCAGTCAGTAACGCAAGAGTTTTAAATATGTACAAGATAGGTAATTTTTTTTTATCGATAGTATAAAAATTAGGATTAAACGGAACATAATGAAATTTTCAACTTTAAAAATAAAATGAAATAAAAGATTTCCATAGCTTCTGATTAACTTTTAAAACCGCGCGACAGCCTCAACTTTTGGAATAATGCAAAAAATATGTAGGTACTTGATGCGGCATTTTTTGCTGAAATCGGTCTCTGTTCCCATTTTTTTTACTATCCATCAAATTTGTTGTAGGTATCTTGTTTCATAGTAAGGACTGAGATTATTTTACTCATAAAAATACAAACAATAGGTATTCTTTAAAAAATAATTTAGCGAGATAAGCCTACCCAAAGAAAAGAACACGCTAATTCTGGCGTTAGTTCAGTCTCCTGTCAGCTTACTGTCATTCGAAACGGACTGACGAATTCTATTTAAAATACTTAATTTTCATCAGTCTAGACCATCAGTCTGTCAGTCTGAATGGTTACACGATAATTTTCTCGTCATTCTGACCAGAATGATGGACTGAACTGACGCCAGAATTAGCGTGTAACCGATGTCTATGGCTTAAATCGTTAGGTATGGTACTCGGCAATCACCTCGCAAAGGATTGACACTTTAAAAGAAACACCCTGTATAGATAATAATAGCATGTCCTTGTACAAAGTATAATATCTCTACAATAGCACCTAGTGTTCCCGTTATCCTTTGCCCTTTAAGGGTTCAAAATCAACCCGAACATTACCGTTTTAGTACCAACGTTTCATAAATCTACTACAATGTTGTCCTATCCTATAAAATGTTAAGGACACTACACACGAGCGGGTTGGCATTTATCGGCACAGGTAGAAAATTAGGTAAGTTAAAAAATTTGAGAAAATACTTCTTCTATTACACTCGAACAACACCTGTAAGTGCCGGTTTAATGACACGATCAATATCAAAATCTCGGTACAATTTGACTAGTTTATTAATCAATAGGGTATTTTACTGTTGTTGAAATGTAAATATTTAATGATGACGTTAAAAAATATTGCAATTAAGAATACCAAATGGGAAAAATAATTTGAATCTGTTTTATAATAAAAGAATTATAGTCTGTTTGATTTTGACTATAGCTGTCTCTTTCTAAAACGAAATCTTCTATGGCGTGACTATGACGCTACTAACCCACTGACGTCACTAAGATAGCGTCCTGTCCTTGTCTAATTATAAAGTTTGAAGTCCTATATCTTTGAAAATATTCAAGATAATTCAAAATGAAAACTTGTTTTGTGTAGCTAATATTTCGAAAATCATTTTAAAGAAATAAAAAAAAAAACAGTTAAATACCGTATTCCTTAATGCACATACCTACAGCAAAAGACGGAGTTAAAACTTTTAGGCATTCTATACCATCAACATGAAAAGATGTAGAGGAAGGAACACGAAGGCAATAAAAAATTAAAACAAAAGAAATTATGTGTGTGCTTATTCACCATCACCAGCCGTACGATGCCCACTGCTGGGTATAGGCATATATAGGCCTCTCCAAGGATCTCTCAGTACTGCGCTGCCCACATCCAGGGATAAAGTATGTGTAGTGTTTGGTATGATTTTCATCTTCTTCGTTCCTTTGATTTACTTCAAAAAAGGAGGTTATCAGTTTGACCTGTATGTATATGATATAGTTAGAATTGGATAATATTTTGAGTACCTATAGAGTTCTATTTAGGCTTCCAAGCACGTGTGCTAAATTTCGTAAGTAAGTTCAAGAGCAAAAAAGCCCTTTTCTGGCATTTTCTTGCTCCTGGCTGGCACCAACCTTTAAAAAGGTAGGGACATATACTTTAAAGATATTATTTTTTCCATTTCAGTTGTCAGGAACTTTTTAAGTTGGTTTAGTTTTTAAATTACTATTTATTTATACTTTTCTAGCATACTTGCTAACGAGTAGCAAATTGAATTACACTATCCGTTGCCTTCTTCAGGCCGCTTACACTGCAGGTACTGGAACTTACGAGGACTCCAAAAGGTACATTGCCTGAAAGACCTAATTGAAGTTATTGGGACTGTGAGTTCTGCTCACATTTGGGATCGACTTAGACGTTAAACAATTTTTTATTCAAAAGTAAACAATCAAATATTGTTTATTTTGACCAGATAAAAATATATGTTGAAGTTTCATAAACGATCTTGATTATTTTGTGGCTAGAAAAACGATATTCGTATCTTATCTCGACTTTAAAAACTTTCAAAAACAAAGAAAATTTTTATGATTTTTATATTTTTTTGGTTTTATACTTAGATTATTAATCTGTAATTCACGAATAATAATAATATATAGAAAAATAGGTAATGACATATAGTAGATTATTATCAGGTTACTTTTTCAAAAAGTGAATTTATGCTCAAAATAACAACAAAAACATTGAAAAAATGAAAAACTGAGGTTATTTTCATTACTCTTCACACATAAAGAAAAAGACAAGGACAGATTTTTTGGAAGATCCTTTCCTTAAACCGCGTTTTTCTCTTTATTTTTAAAAACTTGGTACTTATATGAAGTACACGTACTCGCGATTAGAAAATCGCATGAAATATTATAAATAATTTTTTTAACTAGACACTGCTATGTAGGGTATGCCGTAGCGGTACATGACGTCACTATGTACAGTGTATACGACCCTTAATCTTCATGTGAAACCAGAGTCTGCGTTAAGGACACCTATAACTACACCAAAGTAAGGCCACAGTCGATTTATTAGGGAAAGCAGTAACTCTACTTTTGGAGGTTAAACCTTCTCAGTAATAACATCATCATCATCAGCCATTAAATGTCCCCACTGCTGGGGCGCTGGCCTTCCTTATGTATGGTTAAGGAGAATAGGCCATGTCCCACCACGCAGTTGTAGTGCGGATTGGTGGGTATTAAATGCCTTCCAAAGCACGGAGGAGCTCGAGATGAAAAGTTTTTGGTCACCCATCTCGTGACCGACCACTGCGAAAGTTGTTCAACCTCAACTGACACCACGAACCGTTAGACACACAGAGGATGTTAAATATGTTGATAAATTTCAATTTAGTTTATTATTAAAAACTAGCTTTCCGCCCGCGGCTTCGCCCGCGTGAACTTCACGACGTATTTCCGCGGGAATGTGATTTTTTTTCCGGGATAAAAAGTAACCTATGTTCCTCTCCAGGCTACTAAGTATCTGTGTTCCAAATTTCGTTCAGCCGTTTTGGCGTGATTGAGTAACAAACATCCAAGCATCCAAACATCATAATAATTAGTAGGATAACAGGGAAAAAAGCCGTGATTAAACAAAGTGATAATATCGTATTACCTACTTGCTAAACTCCAACTTTTGCGTGCATTTGCTTTATCGCTCACTGCAATGGCTAATGCAAAACTTCACTGCGACAACATGCAACTCGCAACATTGTTCTAGCGATATTGTCCTAAGTACTTCGATAGCGTGATTGTCATTTAGTAGCTTTCCGCCTGAGGCTGCGCTCGCGTGGACTACACGACACGATGTCCCGCGAAAATGTGATATTTTTCCGGGATAAAATGTAGCCTATACCTTCTATAATAATATATTTTCTCCAGCTCCTAAAATATGCCCACACCAATAATCACGACGATCGGTTAGACTGTTTTGTCGTGCAAAACGGACAAACAAACAAACACACTTTCACATTTATAATGTTAGTAAGGATTATCACGACTTGTAGAGTAGTTTCTTGTGCTTTGGGTCAACAGTCGATGCACGTCAATTATAACACTTTTAAACTTAGCAGTATAGTGCAATCAGATTTCACAAGGACAAAGAATCTGAAGAATGTTTCGACCAAGTCCAAGATTCCTAAATAAATGTACGGTCGAAAGCAGATTAATAATTTCACTTAGAAAACTTACATATAGGTATACATTATGGATTTATTTTAGACTTGGTTGGACCAAATCTTGAGTGTAACTGGATTGACCTAGCGCGTTAAAGATAGCATAAGTTAATCACTATATTTCATATATGTCAAACAAACCTAGTTTTTAATTTCAAAAATGTTTAACTTATTACTGCTTAAGAAGTGTATATGAAATGTTGGGATATCCTCCAATATTGTTTTGATATCCTTATTAATTATGTTGTCGGTGTAGTTGGTGTTGGTCACAAACAAACACACGAGTTATTAACCTGTCCCATGAACTTAAATTTTTTATGGTTCTTGGATCTGCTAAACAAGAAATCTTTTAACCCTAGATATAGGTTAGGTAATAACTAAAGGTATTATTACTCCTGTTAGTAATTTAGTTCTTTATCCGTTAACGTGAAGCTTCTTAAAAAATAAACCATGTCAATAACCAAAGTTAATAAAAATACGTCCTCAATTTCAAACTACTACAAACAAAACTACAAAAGTATACATCCTGTCAATTGAATATTATCCTTACTTGTAAAGTTTAAGGTCTATTTTCGGGCAGCAATAACAGCAGCTGGATAAGTTTATTCGCGCTGCAAAACTTCGAAATTGCCTGGGTTTCTTGTCTTTCTTCGAAACCTGATGTAAAATAATACAAAAATAAATAGGTCCGAAAGGATGAGCTTACTGTTTAAGATGGGTTTACATGGAGACGGATATTATTAAAACTTTTTAAGAAAACAAATTTTTAAATAAATTTTAAACAAAATTATAAAATCTTTTCTTCATAAAATTTTGAAATTTCATGTTTTTTTTTCATTATGGTACATGCAACTGTACTGAAATATCGGGGACTCAACAACAAATTTGAACATGGTGAAAATCCTATTTTTCTAGTTGTACGGTCGAACCAATTGAATTATGACCCATTTTGCTAATAATTTGTTTGAAAACTTATAAAATTTTTATATCTGTTAGAAAATGAACATAAGGTGACCCCTCCATTTCAATTCAGTTTGTCTTTACTTACCTTTTATTTATTTTGTTCAGGCGACTCACAAACATTTTTTTTGCGCCCATGTTTTTCTGTTTCGTATAAACTGTGAGTCCAAACCAAACGAGCTTATTAAATGTGGATACTATGATGTGGATGACCATGGACATTTTTAACAGTGTTAGAAGCAGTGGAACAGCTACAGAACAGCTACCTATCACTCAGATCTTAAAACTCATCAATTCATACTATAATATTGTAAATATGAAAGTTTGTTTGATTGTCCGCCTTTCACGTCAAAACGGAGCACCGGATCGACGTGATTGTTGGTATGGGGTTGGTATGGGCAGTGAAAACGCGCTTTATTGATGTAGAGAGAGCCCAACGCTGTCTGATTAAAGTGATGTACTTTAAAATATCGCTTTTCAACTGAACGCCTATACCAAATCAGTAACCTTTTATCAGTCAGGAAATTATACATAGTGAAAAATGGAAAATGAAGTATTTAGAAAAAATCGACCCGTCTCACAACTAGCTCCGATGGGACTCGAACCCACGACCTTTCGCTTTCCGGGCGACTGCTCTAACCACTGAGCTACGGAGTCGTTAGGAGAAGCGTCGAATTTATCCAATACTTCTTACGCACTGTATAGTCAGTGTTAATTTCATCAATGTGGAGATATTACTACCCTCACACGCGAAAGAAATACCTTTCCAGGTATTTGGCAATCGCTAAAGATGAAATTACTATTGCAACTTATTTTAATTTTTAGTTTTTTGCATTCACAATGCAATTTTTATTACTGAAAAATGGAAAATGAAGTATTTAGAAAAAATCGACCCGTCTCACAACTAGCTCCGATGGGACTCGAATATCTCCACATTGATGAAATTAACACTGACTATACAGTGCGTAAGAAGTATTGGATAAATTCGACGCTTCTCCTAACGACTCCGTAGCTCAGTAGTTAAAGCAGTCGCCCGGAAAGCGAAAGATAAAGATAAAGATAAAAATATTCTTTATTCACTTAGACATAATAAATATGTACTTATGAATCGTCAATATTTTCCTACCACCCATTCAAGACTTTTTTAACTGACAAGAAGAATGGGCGCAAGAAACTTGCCAGCGTTTCTTAGTTAGGTAACGACATTTACAAAAAAAAAACATATCGTTACTAATACAACAATTGCTTAGTATAAAAATACATCATATTAAACAGTGATTATGTTATGTGTTACATCATGACCATGCATTGCGGTCATTCAAATAATCGTCTACTTTATAGTATCCTTTGCTCATCAGCGACTCTTTAATGTAACATTTAAATTTATGCAATGGTAGTTCAATTATATGCTGTGGAACTTTATTAAAAAAGGCTATGCTTTTCCCCAGAAATGAGGCTCTGGATTTTTCTAGCCTAAACTTGGGAACGACAAGTTTATCTTTATTTCTTGTGTTAAAGCGATGAATATCGCTCTGCTTTACAAATGTATTATAATACTTTTTCACATAAATTATATTTTCATAGATGTAATGTCCTGCAACAGTTAAAATGTTTATTTCTTTAAATAGATCTCTTAAAGAATCTCTCGATCGGAGGTTGTAAATGGCGCGAATAGCCCTTTTTTGGAGCACGAATATACTTTGGATGTTAGCGGCTGAGCCCCACAACAAAAGGCCGTAGGACATAACACTATGAAAATAACTAAAATAGACTATTCTAGCCGTTTCAATATCGGTTAAGAGCCTTATTTTCTTAACTGCGAATGCAGCCGAACTGAGTCTACTCGCCAAGGCTTCGATATGAGGATCCCATTTGTAAAATAACCTCTTCTTGGCTCTATATACTAAAAGATTAAGAGATTAAGATATTAAATCATTAAATATTATTATTAAACTAATCCTGGTCACGTGGACCATTGTAGAATGAACTCTCTTACTATGCTAAAGTGAACTAGCTGAATGTGAGAAAGAAGTCTAATATTATTGACCCCAATGTTTGGCTGTTTGTTGTGATCGACTAAATGGTTAGGACACTACGTTGTGTAATTTTTTGTTTCAGTATCCCATAGTTAGGTTCTTTTTAATAAGGTATGTTCAAAGTACAATGATAACAGAGACGCTTAATCTTATAGCTAATTACCTAAAGCAAGCTGAAATGAATTATAAATATATAAATACAAATAAATAAATAAATAGTGTTAATTAAGCATGACAGTGGATAATAGTTATATTTTAAATAGGTAAAGAAAGAGTTAAGTGTAAATAAGTATAGTGTTTGTGGATAGGAATTTTAGGATAAGGATAGGGTATAGTGAATCTAGGCCCAGGCTAATACCCTGATGGCTTGTGGCCCAGGGCATTGCCCTGGGGAGCTACGTCCAACCTCCCCTCTAGCTCTTTCCGGTCCCAGTCCAACGCAAACGAGGCGCTCAAGTATACTTAAGCACAACAGTGGTGCAGCAAAAGAGAGTATAAGGCAAAGGAATGTGAAAACCCAGTTTCAACAATCAGTTAAATGGAAAAACATCCAGTTTAACAAATGCCCACTCCAGTTACTGCCACCAAGTACTCATAAACAGATATTTCATATGCAATTCTTAGAGCGTCTATTCAGAACATATCTAAGAAATTACAGTGTTATGCATTGTCGGATTGCGTACAATCAGGACAAAGATGTAAAGCGTCACAATCTGAGCATGAAGAGGATGGCGTAGCCAGAACCTTTCAGAAATGTCTCTCCTTCCACCGGAGTGGAGATCTTGGAGGCAAGTCCTACTTGTCTGGGACGCAGATCCTATAGCCTTCAGCCAGAAGGGAACTGTATAGTGTGCGGGTCTCGGCAAATGCAGAGGTGAACTGTCTACATAGGGCTTACTTCACCAAGATATCCTCCTCTGAATAGTCTCAGGATCGTAGGACAGAGCTCGACTACTCAAGCAAAAGACAGGGTGTTTCACAACGCATAGCGGAGAGAAGAAGAATAAAGATTATAGTGACTCGACGAATCAAGCCACTTGTTGTATAGTTTATGTAGTGTGTATGCTTGTGTAGGCATATCTGTTATGAGACTCAGCGCTCAGCACATGAAATGGCATCCATCAAAGAGGATATTATGTTCAAATCCATGTTGAACAAATAAATAGTTATATTATATTTCAAATATAAACTGGGTCTTCTCAAATGAGAGGTAGGGTTTGGATAAGACAATATTAAATTGTCAGGAGTTAAATAAAACACTTTGCACAGTATTCATTTACTCAACCAACCGTGTACCAATGCTATGAGTTTCCCATGGTGTGAAAATTAAGTCAGAGACTTATGTGTGATCCAACATATGGCTTCAATATAAAGAAACACAGGAGGACTTTTGTCTTTAATTGGTTTTACCCAACAGTTATGAACTGAAAGGTATCACAAATCAAAAACGGTAATCCGGATATCGACAAAGCCAGGAAACCAACAGGACATCTGGTAAGGTGAATGACCAACAATCGTGCGAATCAGGCTGTGGGTGGAGTCCTTAATAGTGCGTTGTCCCCAAGCCGCTCGGCTCGTAAGATTACACTACTAAGGGTCCAAGCAAACATCCAGACGACACCATAATTGGCCAAATTAGTGTAAAATGACACTAAGGCATTTGACCAATCAATATACCATGATCAGCCAACGGCCCGTAGTGTGATTTAGTAGATACACAGCTTTAAATCCTAACACGGTCTTTTGACTTTGGGAAATGAAGAGTGTTTACCGTACTACCAAAACGATATCCTTGAGAGACCTATAGTAAAACACATTTTGTTGAAGTCATATTCTGATCACCCATAGTCCATTAAAGACTATAAGTTACTTTAGAAATCACCATCAACTCACAGCAAATTCCACATTATCTCATCACTGTAGCCAGACGTCAACCAGAAAACTAGGTGAGTCAGACCACAACGGCAAGTTACCTCACTCTTCGAGCTTCAAGCCAGCGGTAAAGCTTCAATCTATCCACTCTAGAGCTACATAAAACAACCATTACCTGAGTTGTGTATGGATAGTGTGAACTGATGTAAGTATGTGTCTGTATAATATAAATATTAATACAGTAAAATAAATCATACATAAGTATGATGAAATAGCTTTTGTATGAAAGGCTACGGTCTCTCTATAGAATCTGTGATAGAATTATAGTCAAAATTAGACTATAATAGTTAATTATGAGAGTAGAACAGCAGCCTGTTCACACAACAGCTGTAATAAATAAATAAACATGGTTTGGATGAGGCGCTGCAGAATTCCATATATCAAGACTTTGATACTGATCAGGATGAGAGGTCATGTTCAAATAACATCAGATTTAACTAGTTAGAGTCTAGTAGGGGCTTCTGACATAAAAGTTTCACTCTTATGAGGATAAAAACCTCTTTTCCAATTTCAGCATCAAAACATATAAACAGAATTCTACTTGCACAGACATGCAGGCAAATGATAATATAAGATGAGGGCAGATCTTACAAGTACTAGAACTTGTCTATCAGACATTGTGCCAAGCTTCAGCTTTGAAACTTCTGAAAGTTTCAGGAATCAATTTACTGGGACAGAGAGTATCTGTTTCCAAGGAATTTAGTACTGAAACTATAGCTAAAGTCTGACATCCAAATTACACCTTATTTCCTACACTCACCCTTGCTAGATTTCAGATCAAAATCTAGCAATAATCCTCACGAACTAAAGCACAACACTCCACTTCATATGAAACTCTGTATGGACCAAATTCCCTCTTTAAGTTGTACAAAGAGCTCAGATAAACATTTTTTTAAATAACAACACACATTACAACGTGTGAAAAAGTTGTTTTAGATAAATATCAAGAGGAGAATTTGTTTTCAAACAGATTTTCACGATTAACACACACTTTAACACTTTCGCGGCGTGTAAATCAAACAAATCTTATGTCGAGTAAGCGATTCGACGATTAGATCACGAAATCCGAATTTAATACTGACGGTATGGTAGCAATATTAATTCAAAAGAATTTAAAACAAATTCTGAAATATTCAATTCTTGCTTTCAAATATTACTGGTCGAAGTTTTGACACGTGACAGCCTTCAGAACCCCATCCAGAGCAAACATTCCCACAAGAAAAGTATTTACCCAAGAGAAGATCGGAAATGCCATCATGAAACCTTACTGAAGAAATACAGATCTGGCCAAGAACTGTAAATCATCATCGGCCTCTTTCAAAACTCAGTCCAGACTCAAAAATGAGGATTCCAAGAAAATAATGGAGATAAATTAATAAAGCTTACCACCCACAGATTTGAAACACAATAATTAAAGAAAATATTTAAATTGAAATAATTTTGGGCAGAGATTTCTCTTAAATTCACTATTAAATACTTTTCACTAGTAAAATACCGAATCGCGATCGGGCAGAGCTTCGGCCTGCATTCCCGATAAATTCTCCCGAACTGTTCCCCTAGTCCACGAACCTCGCTCTTTTATATCCCGTCTCTAGAACATTCTAGAACTCCCCTCACATGTCGTCCAATACTTCTCCACGCGCTTCCTCTTTGGGATTCCCCCATAAAAATAATTCAGTTATTCTGATATGTTGCCATATCTCGATTTAGGTATAAATAATTATTTATTTGATAAAACTAGATTATCTAGTTCTATCTTGAGAAAATAAGATATTACTGTAGTAAATCTTATTCCTCTATCCAAAATCAAGTAAATTTCCAATTTTCGTGGCTTCAGATAAACTCATCCAAAAGTTACTCAAGTGCGAATTTCAGAAAATTTAAATACTTGATTTAGATTAAATTTGATGCATAAATATATGTTCAGAGGTGTCGAAATCATGAGAACCGTATGCGAAAAGTGTTCATTCCCTTCCATTAACGAGATCTCAAACAATTTCATATCGACGTGTTCAAACTCTGTGGTTTGTGTACACTTCATCGCAAAACTGCTCCTCCAGACTTCAATCATCTCCAACATACAATATTCAATCAGTTTGCAGCAAAATTCTAGGTCTAAATAACGAAATATTTTAATCTAAATAAATCGAATTAGAGGTATAAATTCCCTAATTTTCCCTATAAAACGGGTAATCGTCAAAAAGTGGCCACCTTAGCAAGTCTTCACCATAGACAATCTAGACTGTAATAAAATCTGTATTCTAGTCTATGGTTCCATTGTTTTCTCTAAATAAGAGACCCTACAGACGCACAAAATCATAGTTTCATTATAGATGACAGCACTGTCGCTTAATAAATTCAATATTTAGCTGTAATAACGTAGTTAAAATCTAGCCAAATAGCAAAACAATGCCTGCGCTACAGAACTTCTATATGAAACTAAACTAAGAAGCTATAATTCGTGTCATTAGTGCACAAATATGTTTTGTGGCTCATGTCGGACAGAATTATCAGACTTCCATATAGTGTAACTAATCGAATGATCTAGGAATGTTTTTATCATCTTTCCGCTATGTATCAACTATGTATTACATAGCGCAAAGGTACATTGACTCAAACAGATTTTGTTCAATCGCTCCTTGCACATTGTGAATAAGGCATTAGTTGGCAACATGCAATGGCGCGTAATTCAAAATTCTAAAATTTGATTTAAATATTGAATTTAGTGTATTTAGGCTAAGTTTTATTAATAGAAGATTAATTAGAAATCCCTAATATATATCTTGCTTAATTTTATTTAAGTTTAATCATGGTTTTAAACCCAAAATCGACTTAGGTACTTATTTCGTTCTTTAAGAGATTTTGTCTCATCTGTGACACAAACTGACGTTTGTAAGTTATAAATAAACAGTTAAGTATATTTATTAACAAAATAAAACCTTTTCTAATATCTTAGTGTGCTCATACCTAGCCTAAACTAACTCTGAACGTGACTCTATTTTCCAGGATTGAATTACTTAAAACACTATTTATGAAGCTTTTTAAACAGACAACTTCTACTAGAAATCTTTCAAAAGGTGTTTTCCCAAAAATACCAAGCTCTCAGGTAAATATATCATCATTATATGCACCTATAAAACACATTCAATAATGTAGTTTTTAGAAATAACCTTTTGTCATTTTGTATATTTTACAACTGGAAATTCACAATGTTTATTACTTCTTTAAGTAATAAATTCTATTATACTATAAGAAGGACACTTTGAAATTAACTAATTTATATCAGAATTATAAATCCAGTACATACTATAAAAGTTATTGACCTTTTAGAATTTACTAAAATTTATCAAATTTTGCAACGTTGAAATTCCATATTTAGTGATTTCTTACAATTGACAGAATGTTCTGAGCTAATTCTAGTTTTAAAATTATGTACAGATTTAGGATGAACTAAGAAATAACTATTCATAACAATAGACACACATTCTATATTATTTTCAAGTAATAGTCAGTTTTTCAACTGCGTTGAAAAACTCAAAACATTTAGTTTTGCTTATTTCAAATTATTTAAGCAAAGGATTTACTCTAAATCAATTTATCTTTCATCAGCATAATTAGTATACTAATTTATAACCAAATTAATTCAATTTCCAACTTGTATTTTTAGATAAATTGAGAATATTGAATTTTAGAAATATTCATTTTGATGTTTTGAATTTTCAGGATTACTTCATAACTCAAGGTTGTAGACACCTATCTATCTATATTACATTTTACTAAAGACTTCCTAGATGAGGAAATTCCTTCAGGATAAATTTTAATCAAGAATTTCAGGAGAAATTAATATATTTGCATGCTTGAAGAGACATAATGGTTTTCCTACATTTAACCCTAAACCAAGCTTTTGTAAGTAATATTAAATTTACTAATTTATTACTCATCATGCTGCTAAGAAGAATTAAGAAGAAAAGGATTAAATAATGTTATTTTCATAAATGATTTTATTTAAAATTTTCCAAGTCCACTAGCGCCATCTCGTAACGAGTAGCAAAACTTCTCAGTACTATATCAAAAACATGCTATTAACTCCGCTACTTGCCGCTGCGCAGCACGGCGCTGGTTTTTCACATAGTACTAAAACTAATTAATAGATGTCGCTTCTCTTAACTTCAATTCAAACTTAAGAGTTTTTTAAATTATTTTTTTATCTATTATTGTTAATTGAAGATGTAGAATATACCTGTTCGACTTATAATTGATTTAAATATGTTCAATAACTATACAAAAGAAAAGAAAGATGTTTTTAGCAGAAAAAGGAAATAAATAATACTATTTTATATAAATATTATTATTATTATTTTTTTTTTTTTTTTTACTGAAACGTTTTCAGATTTCAGATGTGTCTGAAACATGAAAATGTAGTTTCAGGATGTAACAGTTATTGAAAATATGGAAAATCGGTTTTTCAGAAAAGTCGAATAAAATTAAAAACTCCTGTGGCTAATTGAAAAGCAATGATGACGTAGGTTGGACTGTCACAACCGCCCCCTAATTTATAAAGAAGTTTACCGTAATTATAAATTACTTATAATAAACAGTACAACCTATGATCGCCGCAAAAAAAAATGAGACAACCATAAAAGAAGAGAATGGAAGGAGAGAGGTTCATCAGGAAAAATAAAATTA
Source organism: Crambus lathoniellus (assembly GCA_949710035.1). Lineage (NCBI taxonomy): Eukaryota > Metazoa > Arthropoda > Insecta > Lepidoptera > Crambidae > Crambus > Crambus lathoniellus. The sequence goes on from OX453320.1 coordinate 13,837,493, forward strand.
ATTTTAATTTTCTTAACCCCTTTTTCTTTTTATGTATAAATATATATATATTTAAAGTGATTAATCTACCCCAAGTGAAACGACCGCCCATCTCCCCTCCAACCACATCTATTAAGACAGCGCTTAACAGATTATAGCGAAGGCAACAGCCAATTGGAGTTAATAAGTGATATGGTCAAAGACCATATAAGATTGAAGATATGAACATATATGTTAATCAGGCTTTATAAAACCTTTTTACTGCTCTAATAGATGTGATTGAGTCATTTCCCTGACCCATCATTTCCCCATAACTTTAATTTATAAAATAAATTATGAACATTAGTATTAAATTAATACTAGTTACCAACAATGACTTAATATCAGTCCTGAATGAAATCTTTTCAGAACAACGTATCAATATTGATATCTAGTTTACATTGTATTTATTAAATATGATTCTTATTTAGATAACTAAATAGAAACATTACTCTTAATATGAATATCAAGAACCAACAAGTAGACAGCAAAGCTTTGAGAGAAAGCCTTCTTATCTACTCAAAGAAGAGATAATCACTATTCTAAATAATTGAATGATGTATGTTAACCTCAAAATGTTAACTAAATAGCTACCTATTAAAATTTAACTTAATCTAAAAGGAAAAAAAATTTAACACATATTAAGACACAAAATAAGGTCAAAATAATAAAACATGAATTTAAGTAATAAGAATTTAGCCTACATAACTGTTTGATTATAATTTTTTTTTTTTTTCGCTCATAAGTGAATATTTTTATATATAGTATTTATTTAAATGGATGGTATTGAAGTTACCTCTAATCTGTTTAGTTTTAGGGTCCATCAATGTATATACATTTGGAAATGGAACAGCACTAACTACATATGGTCCTTCATAAAGCAACTGAAACTTTTTAGTAAGATTCTTTAGTGCTTCTGATTTGTTTAACTTCCGAATCTTTACATAATCTCCTATCTGAAATTCAATCAAACGATGAGATTTGTTAAATCTGACCTGTCTTTTGACACTATTACTTTTCAAATTCTGTGTCACCTGTGCTCTAACATCCTCAATGTTCTTTGTCTTATCTAAATGTGGCAGACAATTATCAAATGACATACTGTTACTTGTACCATATAATATTTCATTAGGAGTGAAACCAGTGCTTTCATGGAAAGTATTGTTATACATGGTTTCTATTCTGTTAAGAATAGTCGCCCAATTTTTATGTTTCTTATGGCAATACGTTCTGAATAAACGTCCCAATTCTTTATTTACCCTCTCTGTAGTATTAGGTCGAGGATTTCTAACTGTAGTGTATATAGGCTTTATATTAATATTTTTTAAAGCTTGCTTCCAGTAATCAGATGAGAATTGACTGCCATTATCAGTCATAACTACTTTAGGTCTGATTATTCTAGAGAACTGTTTTAATTTAGCGACTACTGCTCGAGAAGTGGCTTTAGTTAAATTATACAACTTAACAAACTTGCTAAATGAGTCTTGAATTACTAATATGTAAGTAGCCCCAAATCTACCCCTAGGCAAAGGTCCATATAAATCAGCCATTACAATGTCTCCTATTTGTTTTGTTACAATAGGCTTACATTCACCCACATATTTTATATTATCACTTTTAGAAACCTGGCAAATGTGACAAGTTCTCAACAATGTTTTCACAGTTTTGTTCATACCAAGCCAGTAAAATCTATCTTTAAGATATTTGAGAACCTTATAAGCCCCTTGATGACCCATTTCTTTATGAATTTGGAGAATTACTTCTTCTCTCAAATTTGCTGGCAAATATATTACATGTTTGTCTAAATTAATTTTAAAATACAATACCCTATCCTTAATATAACAACGTTGAGCAATTTTCCCTAATTTACCATTTAAATTATTACTAGAATTATTTACAATATTCATAATTGACTGAATCTCTCTATCATTAGCTTGAAAATTAGATATATTTTTCAAGTCAGCTATTAATGTTTTATTTTTATTAATTTCCATATAATGGATTTCTGGACAATAAACCCTATCTTCCTGCATTAAAGATGAATCAGATGGAAACCTAGACAGAACATCGACAGCCACGTTGTCTTTACCTTTTACATGTTCAATAGTATAGTCAAATTGTTCAAGAAAAAGTATCCATCTAATAATCCGACTATTATATAGTTTCCATGACCTAACAAAGGTTAGTGCTTTGTGATCGGTCCTAATTATCAATTTCGCGCCCCTTAGATAAGTTTCAAACTTTCTTAAGCAATAGATAATTGCCCAAAATTCCTGTTCAGTAACCGTCCATCTCAATTCTGCGCCCCTCAAAGCTCTACTACAATATCCCAGAATTTTCATTTCGTTGTTATCATCATACTGAAATAACACCCCCGCTAATCCTACTCCTGAACTATCAGTTTGCAAATAGAATGGCCTAGTCATATCAGGATGATGCAACATTATTGTTTTCAAAAATCTATTTTTTAACTCTTCAAAAGCTACTTGTGCTTCTGGAGTCCAAGACCAACCTTTATTTTTCTTTAATAACTTACACAAAGGTTGAATAATACTATTATAGTCAGGAATGAAACGTCTATAATAATTACAAAGTCCTAAAAATGCTCTTAAATGTTTTATTTTTGTCGGAACCGGAAAATTCTTTATAGATTCTATTTTTTCTGGATCCGTTCTAATTCCCTCTGTAGAAATAATATGACCCAACATTTTTACTTCTTTACAAATGAATTTACATTTTTCAAGGTTGCATGTAAGTCCTGCAGATTTTAATTTGTTTAAAATAATATCAATATGTTCTAAATGCTCTTCTAAAGAACCCTGAGTTAGAATGGCTAAATCGTCTAAATAATTTACACAAAATTGTCTAACCCCAGGCCCCAATATTTGATCCATCGCTCTACTGAAACTACCGACAGAAGTCTTAAGTCCTTGTGGTAAAACATTATACATATAAGATTTCCCATTAAAAGTGAACCCAGTATACTTTTTACTATCTTCTGAGATAGGAATCTGAAAATATGCATTATTAAGATCTATTATACTGATGTAATTAACCCCATGAAATGAATTTAAAACATCTATTTGCATAGGTGGAGCTTCCGCCTCAGCTACCATATGTTTGTTAATTTCCCTTGCATCTAATAGAACTCTAATTGAACCATCAGGTTTTAAAGTGAATGTTAATGGACTACAATAAGGTGTTGAACCTCTAGTTATTATACCCATATCAACCATCTCAGCTAACTTTTCCTCCATTTGTGGTCTATATGCATATGGAACATGATAAGAACGTCTTATAACCGGGCTATGATCTGTCATTTTTATGACATGTTCATAACAATTTGCACGACCTAATCGTTTAGTAAAAGTGTCATCATGTTTAATCAAAACTTGTTTTAATTTAATTGTTTGTTTCTCATTAAGAGGTATACCTGTTTTAATTTCTTGCAAATACTTTTTGAAGTCAAAGTCACTAGTTACTTTGGCAACTTCTGAAACCCTTTGTCCCTCAAATACATACTCAATAAACGGTATTAATATTCTTTGACCCTTGTAATTAATAATTAACCCTACTGGAGGTGTTTGTAATCTTATATTTACTTTATTTGTTAAAAGCCAATCAAATCCTAAAATTACAGAATGGACTAATTTAGGTACAATCAAAAATCTAATTTCTATTTTAATTTCCCCAAATTTTACTGGTAGTAAAACCATTTGCTGTATTTTGGCACTCTTTTGACCAACAGCTCCACGAATTTGTATTGGTTTAACAGGTAACATGTTTAATTTATTCCCAACTTGTAATTTTAAAGATTCCCAAAATGACTCTGAAATACAAGTGATATCACTGCCTGTATCGACTAAACATTTAACTTGCTTGTCAAATATTTCTGCCTCAACCTCAGATTTGATCATTTCTAATCTATCCGCAGTAATATTGTCTTCTTCATCGAATAAAGAAGAAACTTCCCTAGTTTGAATTGAAGAATTCCTATCTAATTCGGCTTGAATTTTTAGTGTTTCCACTACTTGCAATTTAAAATTAGTAGAATTGGTTACTTTACTACCTAATCCTAAACCTGCTTTACTATTCTGACCTTTGGCAACTATAGGCTTAAGTATTCCATCACCGTGTCTACCTAATGACTGTCCAGGTTCCCATCCGAGATCAAGCATAATTTTTAAAGCAATAGGAGTAAAATTTGCCCCTTCTAATGTTGATGTATTGGGGCGATTTACATCAACATCTACTAGTTTAAATTAGTTGGTTCCGAGTTTACAATTTGAGAAGTATTACCACTAGTGGTATCTACACTATTTACAACATCTGTTTTCGCCAATTGGTTTACTTCACGCGCCGGCCTCTCGCTGAATGATTTCTTCTGTTTGAAGTTGCTCCTGTTGTCCTGTTGTTGGTGTTGACGATGCTGATGATGTTGACCAGATGCCGCAGACTGTTGCACCACACCTGCTTGAGTAGCACTGCTGCGCTTTGGATCAGTTTGTCTGTTCACGTTGTCCAGCTTGCGAAGAAACTCAGTAGCTTGAAGTATGGAAGTATAGTTACTTGTCGACCAAGCATACTGAACCTCTCTAGGAAAGTGATTCATAATATCACTTATTAGTTGTCTCTCCTGGATAGGATAAGTCAACATCTTTGCTTGTCCACACAATGTAATGAAGTGACTCAGCATAGACTGCGTTCCATCCCAGGAGTTCTGCACAATTTTCCTCCTTAATTCGTTTTGTTCTGCTTCACCCCAGTACGTGTCCAAAAAGTCCTTTTTGAAGTCCTCAAAATGTGTCCATCTGTCTCTATATATGCGAGCCCAATTTCTAGAATCCCCTTCCAGGCATTCAATAATTGTATCAATTATATCGTTCACCCCCGGTACACATTTTCTCAAATATGCTGTTAGGTCTTCTATGAAGGTCACCGGGTGTTTGCTCTTTGTAGAAAATTTAGGCTTTTCAATAGACATCGGCGCCATCGGATAACACATAGTAGATGGTCCAGGCTGTACTAGAGTTTGTAGGTTTGAAGCGCCCCCTTGTATGGACATATCTGCTGATTCTACCGGAGTGGATGTAGCTGTGATCCTACTTTCCAGTTCAGAGATCTTGCTATTAAGAGTGTTGACCGCTCGTTGTACCATACGTGTCATAAACTGTAGCGAAGTAGCCCTTTTTTCTGCTGGCGGAGGGTCAACTAGGGCAGTTCTACGAGTTACCATGCCAGTTCTCCTCGTCTCCGCTGTCTTGGATTTACTCCTTTCCTTAGGCATTATGAAAATTTATATTTCACTCAAATCACTCACTATTTGTCACTAACACTAGTTTTAAAATCACTGATTGTAAGAAAAAATATCCACTTATCAAATAATTAAAAATTTAAAATCACTGAATCACTGAATTGAATACCATTTACTAATTATAGTTCACATAAACCTAATCATTAAAAAAAAACTAACTAAAAGAATTGTCTCACTTTCACTATGAACTAATAAAATAAAGAGTGTCACTTTCACTATCACTTAAAAAAATTAAATGAGCGTCATTTTTCACTATAACTTAGACTATAAAGAAATAAAGAGTGTCACTTTCACTAAAACTTACTAAATATTTGATACACTTATTAAGTAGTCACTGTCTAAATAATATCACTATGCACTGGCACTTTCTTAAATATTTCCTGAAACAAAACCCACTTATAAAAAAACTCACACTAACACTTGAGTAATGAACTGAAACCAACCTATAACACATCACTAGAATTCACTGACAATAAAACCTCTTAAAAGTTGATAGTTCCTCAAAGGTTGACTGGCAGAAAATACCTCCAGGATTAAGTCCGCTTTGTATTTTACACTAGGTATTATTTCAAAAGTTTAATAAATAAATAAATAAGTAAGCGCTATAAGATTAAATTCTATTTTAGTTAATTCAATAAAATTCCACATCTGTGATATAAATAAATAATTAGTCAATTATCCTCCCAACACCCTATACTTGTAATAAACTAAGTTAAATTGTATAGTTTAATTTGTAATAAAAAGTTAACTTGTTTAATGAAATAAAATTTCCAAAAATCATAATTTTCCCTGCATAATGGTGTTTATGAACACTAAGTTATGAGTATGTACTTATTTGTATGCTATTCTAACCAAACAATCATATCAAAAAAAACCTTTTTCCTAAAGTTGATCGGAGGGAAAATTCCTCGGAAACGATTTACATCTGATAGTGGCGTTTCCAACTATACATAAAGAAGTTAGTAATCATGTCAAATGTTGAATTATTAGTGGCACACATATTTTCCCTAATAGTACACAAGATCTACTTTTAAGAAGAATTCAAAACAATGTCTATATGATAGCATTTTTTTTCTTTTATTTTTATTTCAGAATGTAATGACAGATATGTACAACTACTATTATTATGAAACTACTTTCCCAAATAGCAATCATTAGTAATACCTAACTATCCCCAAGTCCGTCCCGAGAGAACAAATCTAGTTAAATCTATCTTCAACTAACCATGAATTTAACATGTTGCCGTCAACAGTTACTACTCAAACTTGACTATTTTGTTAATTTTATTCTAACTAGACTATACAATTTTTATCCACTATGTAATTTCATCCTATTATTGAACCTAATTACCTAAACTGAAATTTTTCTAGCAAACCTATTTTAAATAGTACTTGTGTATTAATTTCTTTAACTCAATGTAACAGTTTCTAATTCTACTCTGGTATAACTAACTTGCTTTTGTAAGTTAGTTATGTGGAATGAGTTTAAAATAGAACAAACTAGTAAAAAAAAAGTATCTAATGAAGTAAACATTAGTTCAACGCAAACTTATACTTTAACGAATGTCAAATCAAGTTATTAGATCTATTAACCAGAATTATGTCCTCAACATGCTTATGTGTTATGTGAATCCGTCCTAAGTATTCATTTTAAGACTTTGGTTACTGAAATTCACCAACAATTATGTATAGGTAACTTTAGAGTTACCTACTAAGTTTCATCTCACCTACTTATGTACCTTAAACATACTAAAGACTTCTGGTATATGGTCACACATAGGAATATTCATTAAATCTATATAGTCTAGCTTTAAAACATACCCAAAACAATTCCAACACAGCCACTATGAAGTTAAGTTAAGTTAACACCTTTTGAAAGACCTACAACATGAAAAACGACGAGATTGTTTCCGACAATTTACTTTTTCACAATAAACTTTAACACTTAACATTTCAACTCACTAAACGCACTTTTTAGTTATTATTTAACTAGCTATCTACGTACTTGTAAAACTTTGGAACGAAAAACAATCTCAAAACAAACTCAATTTTATCTGTCAAAATTTTTCTCGTTTTTTTTTTTTTTTGAAAATCGTGGACTTGGACTCTAGTTTGTCTAAATTTCAAAGAAACGAACCATATTAATTTAAAATGTCAAAATAACATGTAGTATGGCGCTGTCAGTCTATTATTTGTATTGCGTTCGAAAATCGCTAGTTTGTTTACTAATAGTAATGATAATAAATAAATTGTAAATGTAAAATTTGTTTATCGATAAAATCATCTAAGTGATAAAATAACATCACGGCGTGTTTGTTTAATTTACGCACCGTGTCGACATGACAAAGTTCCTATCTTAATGATGAAAGGTAAATACAGACAGCACCTGTCTCGTTTCTTGTCTTTCTCTATTCGCGAATATCATTATTTATTTGCACATACTTCCGTATCATGTGCATACGTGTTTTAAAATGTCTTGTACATGTTTAACTAACTTGGCAAACACATTCGCCAATCTCCTCGCCCCCTATTCAACACTAACCACTAATAAATCTACTATCAAGTTTGGCAAACATGTTTGGCCAATATTTTGGTCGTCTCCTTTTCTATAAAATAATCCTAAATCTCGTTTAGCTAGTATTCTCGCCCCCCCAACTACTTTTGTCGAGCACGTCATGTCACAAATGTAAATTTTAATGTGATATCGAGTTAAGTTACCTACTTATTCATATTAAGTCAAACTTCAAAGAATTACCTATGTAATCAAGAATTAAATCAATAAATAACCATACATAAAGTATGTACCTTAGTACAAAACGCCACAAACTATTTTATACCATAGCCATAATTAAACGAACATTAATTGAATTATCGATACTTTACTTATTCGATATTACGTCTAATCGAGTCGATTTTTAGATATAATTTTAATAGAAATTTCTTTTTATTTAAATTTATTATCCTATCTTATTCTAAACTTTAGAAAAACAATTAACTAACTAATTCAACGTACAATAACTATTATTAGAAATAGATTTATTATCAATGTAAGAACATCAAAATTGTCTATTTATAACTTGTTCCGGTTTTAAATGTAATTATTTGACCTATTAATGACGTATAGTTAATTTTACCAATAAAAGAATACTTTTTATCATTTCGAAACAATACTTCTTACTTTTTCAAATAAAATTGAATAAAATCGTTAATCGAATCGATAAAGTTCAAAGTAATGTCTGTTCATGCCCTTATCTGGTCATGTCTATATTGACCCTTATTTCCTGTCAAACTAACCTATGTAATTTCTTGTTTTACAAAATTTTTATCTTAAATTTCTCTTGTTTTCAATGAAAATGTCCGTAAATCCACTGAAAAAGGAAATGAACACCTCGCAATTTTTTTCCGCAGTAAGTTTTAACCTGTTTTATCAACATTTTGTTTGCAATTTTGTATGTAAAATTCTACTAACAATGTTTTGCTTGCAAAATTCTAAAAACTGTTTTTGTTTTATTTCCAGCTTATCCAGCACGCTTATCTCTCTCTCTATATTTCCGCAAGCTTACACTAACATAACAAGAGGACGCACATTGGGAAATTTAGTACAAAAATGAAAATTTGAAGAATGAAAGTAAACAACATAAGTGACTGTTTTTAGTGTAGTGAAAATGTTTTAGATGTAATTTACGAAGAACAACACCGATAAACGCTATATTAAAGAACCGTACACATAAGAAAACACACAAAAATCATAAAAAAATAAACAATAACCATAAAAAAAACTGAAAAAGAAACACACCAATAAATACACCTGGAGCTATTACACTCACAGCTGTTTTCATTTGTATAACCCATTGTCTACAGTATGTATACTAAAATTATAAAATCTTAACCTAGGGTGCAGGTATCCCTAATACGGATAGCCGCATATCCTTCACCTTGGAAAGGCCAAGTGCAATGGTTTCGGATCTTCGGTTTTTTCTTGTTCAGGAGAACAAGAGAGCTAACCGGTCGGGCTCTAGCACAGCTTAGTTCCCACCGAGAGGTATCCACTGGCTCTAATCGCGGGCAAATATAAGTATTCTATATTTTATCCCCAATACTGAATACTTACAATCGCAACGGGTATGCAGCGAACCATAGTTATAAGCTTTTTCTATATTTTATTTTTACTTAGTGTAAACTCTGAACGCCCCCAAGAAGTAAAACCCCTTTGTTAGCTGTATAACTATAGCAGAATGCTTGCACACAACTTAAAAATTAACATGCAATAAGCGACTCTGAATATCAATTCCTTTAAACATTTGAGACCCATTATTCTGGTCACTCGGCACCATTGTAAAATAACCTCTTCTTGGCTCTATATACTAAAAGATTAAGAGATTAAGATATTAAATCATTAAATATTATTATTAAACTAATCCTGGTCACGTGGACCATTGTAGAATGAACTCTCTTACTATGCTAAAGTGAACTAGCTGAATGTGAGAAAGAAGTCTAATATTATTGACCCCAATGTTTGGCTGTTTGTTGTGATCGACTAAATGGTTAGGACACTACGTTGTGTAATTTTTTGTTTCAGTATCCCATAGTTAGGTTCTTTTTAATAAGGTATGTTCAAAGTACAATGATAACAGAGACGCTTAATCTTATAGCTAATTACCTAAAGCAAGCTGAAATGAATTATAAATATATAAATACAAATAAATAAATAAATAGTGTTAATTAAGCATGACAGTGGATAATAGTTATATTTTAAATAGGTAAAGAAAGAGTTAAGTGTAAATAAGTATAGTGTTTGTGGATAGGAATTTTAGGATAAGGATAGGGTATAGTGAATCTAGGCCCAGGCTAATACCCTGATGGCTTGTGGCCCAGGGCATTGCCCTGGGGAGCTACGTCCAACCTCCCCTCTAGCTCTTTCCGGTCCCAGTCCAACGCAAACGAGGCGCTCAAGTATACTTAAGCACAACAGTGGTGCAGCAAAAGAGAGTATAAGGCAAAGGAATGTGAAAACCCAGTTTCAACAATCAGTTAAATGGAAAAACATCCAGTTTAACAAATGCCCACTCCAGTTACTGCCACCAAGTACTCATAAACAGATATTTCATATGCAATTCTTAGAGCGTCTATTCAGAACATATCTAAGAAATTACAGTGTTATGCATTGTCGGATTGCGTACAATCAGGACAAAGATGTAAAGCGTCACAATCTGAGCATGAAGAGGATGGCGTAGCCAGAACCTTTCAGAAATGTCTCTCCTTCCACCGGAGTGGAGATCTTGGAGGCAAGTCCTACTTGTCTGGGACGCAGATCCTATAGCCTTCAGCCAGAAGGGAACTGTATAGTGTGCGGGTCTCGGCAAATGCAGAGGTGAACTGTCTACATAGGGCTTACTTCACCAAGATATCCTCCTCTGAATAGTCTCAGGATCGTAGGACAGAGCTCGACTACTCAAGCAAAAGACAGGGTGTTTCACAACGCATAGCGGAGAGAAGAAGAATAAAGATTATAGTGACTCGACGAATCAAGCCACTTGTTGTATAGTTTATGTAGTGTGTATGCTTGTGTAGGCATATCTGTTATGAGACTCAGCGCTCAGCACATGAAATGGCATCCATCAAAGAGGATATTATGTTCAAATCCATGTTGAACAAATAAATAGTTATATTATATTTCAAATATAAACTGGGTCTTCTCAAATGAGAGGTAGGGTTTGGATAAGACAATATTAAATTGTCAGGAGTTAAATAAAACACTTTGCACAGTATTCATTTACTCAACCAACCGTGTACCAATGCTATGAGTTTCCCATGGTGTGAAAATTAAGTCAGAGACTTATGTGTGATCCAACATATGGCTTCAATATAAAGAAACACAGGAGGACTTTTGTCTTTAATTGGTTTTACCCAACAGTTATGAACTGAAAGGTATCACAAATCAAAAACGGTAATCCGGATATCGACAAAGCCAGGAAACCAACAGGACATCTGGTAAGGTGAATGACCAACAATCGTGCGAATCAGGCTGTGGGTGGAGTCCTTAATAGTGCGTTGTCCCCAAGCCGCTCGGCTCGTAAGATTACACTACTAAGGGTCCAAGCAAACATCCAGACGACACCATAATTGGCCAAATTAGTGTAAAATGACACTAAGGCATTTGACCAATCAATATACCATGATCAGCCAACGGCCCGTAGTGTGATTTAGTAGATACACAGCTTTAAATCCTAACACGGTCTTTTGACTTTGGGAAATGAAGAGTGTTTACCGTACTACCAAAACGATATCCTTGAGAGACCTATAGTAAAACACATTTTGTTGAAGTCATATTCTGATCACCCATAGTCCATTAAAGACTATAAGTTACTTTAGAAATCACCATCAACTCACAGCAAATTCCACATTATCTCATCACTGTAGCCAGACGTCAACCAGAAAACTAGGTGAGTCAGACCACAACGGCAAGTTACCTCACTCTTCGAGCTTCAAGCCAGCGGTAAAGCTTCAATCTATCCACTCTAGAGCTACATAAAACAACCATTACCTGAGTTGTGTATGGATAGTGTGAACTGATGTAAGTATGTGTCTGTATAATATAAATATTAATACAGTAAAATAAATCATACATAAGTATGATGAAATAGCTTTTGTATGAAAGGCTACGGTCTCTCTATAGAATCTGTGATAGAATTATAGTCAAAATTAGACTATAATAGTTAATTATGAGAGTAGAACAGCAGCCTGTTCACACAACAGCTGTAATAAATAAATAAACATGGTTTGGATGAGGCGCTGCAGAATTCCATATATCAAGACTTTGATACTGATCAGGATGAGAGGTCATGTTCAAATAACATCAGATTTAACTAGTTAGAGTCTAGTAGGGGCTTCTGACATAAAAGTTTCACTCTTATGAGGATAAAAACCTCTTTTCCAATTTCAGCATCAAAACATATAAACAGAATTCTACTTGCACAGACATGCAGGCAAATGATAATATAAGATGAGGGCAGATCTTACAAGTACTAGAACTTGTCTATCAGACATTGTGCCAAGCTTCAGCTTTGAAACTTCTGAAAGTTTCAGGAATCAATTTACTGGGACAGAGAGTATCTGTTTCCAAGGAATTTAGTACTGAAACTATAGCTAAAGTCTGACATCCAAATTACACCTTATTTCCTACACTCACCCTTGCTAGATTTCAGATCAAAATCTAGCAATAATCCTCACGAACTAAAGCACAACACTCCACTTCATATGAAACTCTGTATGGACCAAATTCCCTCTTTAAGTTGTACAAAGAGCTCAGATAAACATTTTTTTAAATAACAACACACATTACAACGTGTGAAAAAGTTGTTTTAGATAAATATCAAGAGGAGAATTTGTTTTCAAACAGATTTTCACGATTAATACACACTTTAACACTTTCGCGGCGTGTAAATCAAACAAATCTTATGTCGAGTAAGCGATTCGACGATTAGATCACGAAATCCGAATTTAATACTGACGGTATGGTAGCAATATTAATTCAAAAGAATTTAAAACAAATTCTGAAATATTCAATTCTTGCTTTCAAATATTACTGGTCGAAGTTTTGACACGTGACAGCCTTCAGAACCCCATCCAGAGCAAACATTCCCACAAGAAAAGTATTTACCCAAGAGAAGATCGGAAATGCCATCATGAAACCTTACTGAAGAAATACAGATCTGGCCAAGAACTGTAAATCATCATCGGCCTCTTTCAAAACTCAGTCCAGACTCAAAAATGAGGATTCCAAGAAAATAATGGAGATAAATTAATAAAGCTTACCACCCACAGATTTGAAACACAATAATTAAAGAAAATATTTAAATTGAAATAATTTTGGGCAGAGATTTCTCTTAAATTCACTATTAAATACTTTTCACTAGTAAAATACCGAATCGCGATCGGGCAGAGCTTCGGCCTGCATTCCCGATAAATTCTCCCGAACTGTTCCCCTAGTCCACGAACCTCGCTCTTTTATATCCCGTCTCTAGAACATTCTAGAACTCCCCTCACATGTCGTCCAATACTTCTCCACGCGCTTCCTCTTTGGGATTCCCCCATAAAAATAATTCAGTTATTCTGATATGTTGCCATATCTCGATTTAGGTATAAATAATTATTTATTTGATAAAACTAGATTATCTAGTTCTATCTTGAGAAAATAAGATATTACTGTAGTAAATCTTATTCCTCTATCCAAAATCAAGTAAATTTCCAATTTTCGTGGCTTCAGATAAACTCATCCAAAAGTTACTCAAGTGCGAATTTCAGAAAATTTAAATACTTGATTTAGATTAAATTTGATGCATAAATATATGTTCAGAGGTGTCGAAATCATGAGAACCGTATGCGAAAAGTGTTCATTCCCTTCCATTAACGAGATCTCAAACAATTTCATATCGACGTGTTCAAACTCTGTGGTTTGTGTACACTTCATCGCAAAACTGCTCCTCCAGACTTCAATCATCTCCAACATACAATATTCAATCAGTTTGCAGCAAAATTCTAGGTCTAAATAACGAAATATTTTAATCTAAATAAATCGAATTAGAGGTATAAATTCCCTAATTTTCCCTATAAAACGGGTAATCGTCAAAAAGTGGCCACCTTAGCAAGTCTTCACCATAGACAATCTAGACTGTAATAAAATCTGTATTCTAGTCTATGGTTCCATTGTTTTCTCTAAATAAGAGACCCTACAGACGCACAAAATCATAGTTTCATTATAGATGACAGCACTGTCGCTTAATAAATTCAATATTTAGCTGTAATAACGTAGTTAAAATCTAGCCAAATAGCAAAACAATGCCTGCGCTACAGAACTTCTATATGAAACTAAACTAAGAAGCTATAATTCGTGTCATTAGTGCACAAATATGTTTTGTGGCTCATGTCGGACAGAATTATCAGACTTCCATATAGTGTAACTAATCGAATGATCTAGGAATGTTTTTATCATCTTTCCGCTATGTATCAACTATGTATTACATAGCGCAAAGGTACATTGACTCAAACAGATTTTGTTCAATCGCTCCTTGCACATTGTGAATAAGGCATTAGTTGGCAACATGCAATGGCGCGTAATTCAAAATTCTAAAATTTGATTTAAATATTGAATTTAGTGTATTTAGGCTAAGTTTTATTAATAGAAGATTAATTAGAAATCCCTAATATATATCTTGCTTAATTTTATTTAAGTTTAATCATGGTTTTAAACCCAAAATCGACTTAGGTACTTATTTCGTTCTTTAAGAGATTTTGTCTCATCTGTGACACAAACTGACGTTTGTAAGTTATAAATAAACAGTTAAGTATATTTATTAACAAAATAAAACCTTTTCTAATATCTTAGTGTGCTCATACCTAGCCTAAACTAACTCTGAACGTGACTCTATTTTCCAGGATTGAATTACTTAAAACACTATTTATGAAGCTTTTTAAACAGACAACTTCTACTAGAAATCTTTCAAAAGGTGTTTTCCCAAAAATACCAAGCTCTCAGGTAAATATATCATCATTATATGCACCTATAAAACACATTCAATAATGTAGTTTTTAGAAATAACCTTTTGTCATTTTGTATATTTTACAACTGGAAATTCACAATGTTTATTACTTCTTTAAGTAATAAATTCTATTATACTATAAGAAGGACACTTTGAAATTAACTAATTTATATCAGAATTATAAATCCAGTACATACTATAAAAGTTATTGACTTTTTAGAATTTACTAAAATTTATCAAATTTTGCAACGTTGAAATTCCATATTTAGTGATTTCTTACAATTGACAGAATGTTCTGAGCTAATTCTAGTTTTAAAATTATGTACAGATTTAGGATGAACTAAGAAATAACTATTCATAACAATAGACACACATTCTATATTATTTTCAAGTAATAGTCAGTTTTTCAACTGCGTTGAAAAACTCAAAACATTTAGTTTTGCTTATTTCAAATTATTTAAGCAAAGGATTTACTCTAAATCAATTTATCTTTCATCAGCATAATTAGTATACTAATTTATAACCAAATTAATTCAATTTCCAACTTGTATTTTTAGATAAATTGAGAATATTGAATTTTAGAAATATTCATTTTGATGTTTTGAATTTTCAGGATTACTTCATAACTCAAGGTTGTAGACACCTATCTATCTATATTACATTTTACTAAAGACTTCCTAGATGAGGAAATTCCTTCAGGATAAATTTTAATCAAGAATTTCAGGAGAAATTAATATATTTGCATGCTTGAAGAGACATAATGGTTTTCCTACATTTAACCCTAAACCAAGCTTTTGTAAGTAATATTAAATTTACTAATTTATTACTCATCATGCTGCTAAGAAGAATTAAGAAGAAAAGGATTAAATAATGTTATTTTCATAAATGATTTTATTTAAAATTTTCCAAGTCCACTAGCGCCATCTCGTAACGAGTAGCAAAACTTCTCAGTACTATATCAAAAACATGCTATTAACTCCGCTACTTGCCGCTGCGCAGCACGGCGCTGGTTTTTCACATAGTACTAAAACTAATTAATAGATGTCGCTTCTCTTAACTTCAATTCAAACTTAAGAGTTTTTTAAATTATTTTTTTATCTATTATTGTTAATTGAAGATGTAGAATATACCTGTTCGACTTATAATTGATTTAAATATGTTCAATAACTATACAAAAGAAAAGAAAGATGTTTTTAGCAGAAAAAGGAAATAAATAATACTATTTTATATAAATATTATTATTATTTTTTTTTTTTTTTTTTTTACTGAAACGTTTTCAGATTTCAGATGTGTCTGAAACATGAAAATGTAGTTTCAGGATGTAACAGTTATTGAAAATATGGAAAATCGGTTTTTCAGAAAAGTCGAATAAAATTAAAAACTCCTGTGGCTAATTGAAAAGCAATGATGACGTAGGTTGGACTGTCACACATTGTAGTCGCGAGTCTAATATAATACCTAGAAATTTTGTATTGTTAATGAATTCGACCGTATCGCCGTCTAGTCTGATATGAAAATCAACTTGTCTTACATTAGGTAACGAAAATTTTAAACACTTAGTTTTCTTTGAGTTCAATGATAAATTATTACTATTAAACCAATGTGACACTTTTGAAAGAGTACTATTTACTTCGTCAGAACAGTCATCACCTCTATCTACTTTAAAGACTAGAGATGTATCATCGGCAAATAGCACCGTCTCACATAAATTCTTCGCGTAGTAAGGAAGGTCATTTATGTATATTAAAAACAACAGCGGGCCTAATATTGATCCTTGGGGTACGCCCATAGTAATGGGAGCTCCGGTAGACTCAGTTTTATTAATAACTACCTTCTGAGTTCTTTCATACAGATATGAATGCATAAGGCTTACTGACATTTCAGAAACACCATAATGTTTTAACTTCCTTAATAGTGTTTGGTGATCAACACAATCGAATGCCTTGGAAAGGTCACAAAAAATAGCGATTACATCCTGCTTGTCCTCCCAGGCATCAAGTACATGTTTTAGAAATGCAACCCCAGCATCAGTTGTACTTTTACCTTTTGAAAAACCAAACTGTTTCTCATGCAGTATACTATTTAATTTAAAATATTCTAAAAGTTGAGCATAAATTAATTTCTCAAATATTTTACTTATTGCTGGTAGTATGGATATAGGTCTAAAATTTGCTGGGTCACTTTTGTCACCAGCTTTAAACAGAGGAATAATTTTACTATTCTTTATTAAATTAGGAAAGATCCCTTCACTTATACATTGGTTAAAAATTATTGCTAATGATGGAGCTATCACATCAATTATTGATTTGATGATACTTGTAGATATGCCCCAGAGATCTTCTGTTTTCTTAATATTTATTGCTTTGAATGCTTTAATAATATCTTCGGTAGTGACATAGCTAAAACTAAATGTTTCCTGGCACTTGTTCACACTAGATTCCATAAGAGAGACAGCGGTGTTGGGGCAAGAATTAAGTCTGCTAGTAGTTTCTAACGGTATTCGAGCAAAGAAACCTTCAAAAGCACTAGCCACCTCAATATCTGATTCAAAAGTCTGATCACTAATTTTTAAGTTAAATGAATTAATTTTGCTTTTTGTTTTGCCAGTTTCTTGGTTTATAATACTCCAGGTAGCTTTTATTTTATTTTCAGATGATTTTATTTTATTTGAAATATACCTAGATTTTGCCAAAGCACATACTTTCCTAAATGTTATTGAAAATTTTGTTGACATATTCAATGAAGCTAGGATCACAGGAAGTCGTTTTTTGTGCATAGAGTTCAAATAACTTTCTTCTGCTATTATAAATACCAGGTGTGGCCCAGTCACTAAACTTCTTACGATCATTACACTTTATAACTTTTTGTTTAAAATTGTTACTAAATTCTTTTTCAACAATATCAAATAATGATTGATAAGAGTTATTAGCGTCAGCAGAAGCTGGCAAACATTGAATTTTATCTTGTACATTATTTCTAAATTTATTAATACCACGTTTCGGTATTGGCCTGCAAATTACTTCGCGTTTAGGAATAACATTATAGTGCTCAAAAGAAGCTAGTTGTCCACTGTGGTCGGATTTAATAATATTAATTACCGATTTCTCAATTAAGTTACAGTTGGAAAAGATGTTATCTAAGCAAGTAGCCGATGTTGGCGTAATTCGCGTCGGTTCATTAAAAGTGTGAAGCAAATTAAATGATTTAAAAAGATTAAGGAATTTACTGGAGAGTTGTGCTAATTTAATATCTAAGATGTCTATATTAAAATCTCCACAAACTACAATTTTTTTATTCTTACGCAGGGACCGGAAAACCCCAGTTTTTGATTAAGCTTATTATTAGGGAAACCTTGTTAAAGGGTAACCGTATTATAGGGTTACCCTATCGATAGTGTAAGACTCAAGAAAGGGTAACCCTTTCGAATTAACTTAACTTCTTTCCAATGGGCTTACCGTATCGAAAGGGTTTTGAATTAAGCACTTACCACATAATTGGGTTACCCTATTGTCTCCTGCATCGCATCAATGGTCTCCTGTCTCTTTTCCGCGCATTCTGCATACCGTATCTCGGGGTGGTGGGCGTCCGTCTCGGTTATAATTATGTTGTGTTGTGTGTTGTGGATACTAATAATTTTTAAAGCGCATTTGTTTTTTTTTTGTGGTATATCTATCTATACTTATATTATTAGGAGGAAAGATTTGTATTTTTGTATGTAACGAATAAACTCAAAAAGTACTGGACCGATTTAGAAAATTCTTTCACCGTTAGAAAGCTACAGTCTTCCCGAGTGACATAGGCTATATTTTATCCCGATATAGTGAAACCGCGGGCGGCCGCTAGTTATGTATAAAGTAAAGTCCCGTGGACTAAAATAGGTAAGTACTATATTAGAAAAGCTCAAATTATGGATGTGATTTTTTTTTCTTGTGATAAATCAAAAGATCATAATATAAGTTTTCTAATAAACTATTTTTATTTTTATTGCAATAATTCAAAAGTTATATCAAAATAAAAATTAGTATTTGAATCGAACCGAAGACACGCCAAAACAGCTCCCGAACACACTTGAGCACGTGTGACGTCATAATGTTAACTTTCACTCATTGCAGTACCTGTGATGGCCCCAGTACAGGTTGGCCGACCATGGTCGGCGACCATGACCAATACATCGTACATTGACACTTTTGAACGAACAAGTTTAAAAAGGTTCTTTCAAAAGTGTCAATGTACGATGTATTGGTCATGGTCGCCGACCATGGTCGGCCATCCTGTACTGGGGGCTTTAAGCATCGGCGGGGGCCTCGAGGCACCCGACATGCCAACTAAATGCTGCCTTATTTCTATAGAAATAAGGTCTCTATTTTCCACTGCCAATCGGCAACCGCTATATTTCAGAGGCTCGGACAACTGACAGACACACAGACAAAAACTTCAAGTTTTAGCTTACTTCGCCATCACCACGTGGAGGTAGCTTTTATGATTTTTTATTTTGGGGGCCGATTTTGATGAAACACGGTTTTTAGTATTATTTTGACAAGAAAACAACAACGCACTTTTAAAAATAAAAAAAATCCAAGATGGCGGCCAACTTTTTGTTTGTGGGCTGATTTCGATGAAACTCGGTTTTTGGTACTATTTCGTCAAGAAAAGAGAAACGCAATGTTAAAAAAATAAAAAATCCAAGATGGCGGCCCACTTCTTTGTTTGTGGGCCGATTTTGATGAAACTCGGATTTTGGTACTATTTTGAAAGGAAAATAGCAACGCAATGTCAAAAATGATAAAAAAAACCAAGATGGCGGCCAAATTTTTTTGTTTGTTGGCCGATTTCAATGAAACTCGATTTCTAGTACTATTTTGACAAGAAAACAGCAACGCAATGTAAAAAATATAAAAAATCCAAGATGGCGGCCAACTTTTTTGTTTGTGGGCCGATTTTGATGAAACTCGATTTCTAGTATAATTTTGATAAGAAAACAACGCACTGTTAAAAATAAAAAAAATCCAAGATGGCGGCCAACTTTTTGTTTGTGGGCCGATTTTGATGAAACTCGGATTTTGGTACTATTTTGACAGGAAAATAGCAACGCAATGTCAAAAATGATAAAAAAACCAAGATGGCGGCCAAGTTTTTTGTTTGTTGGCCGATTTCAATGAAACTGGATTTCTAGTACTATTTTGACAAGAAAACAACAACGCACTTTTAAAAATAAAAAAAGTCCAAGATGGCGGCCAACTTCTTTGTTTGTGGGCCGATTTTGATGAAACTCGATTTCTAGTACAATTTTGACAAGAAAACAACAACGCACTGTTAAAAATAAAAAAGTCCAAGATGGCGGCCAACTTCTTTGTTTGTAGGCTGATTTCGATGAAACTCGGTTTTTGGTACTATTTCGTCAAGAAAAGAGTAACGCAATGTTAAAAAAAAATTCAAGGTGGCAGCAATTTTTTTTGTTTGTGGGCCGATTTTGATGAAACTCGATTTCTAGTACTATTTTGACAAGAAAACAGAAACGCAATGTTAAAAAAAAATTCAAGGTGGCAGCAATTTTTTTTGTTTGTGGGCCGATTTTGATGAAACTCGATTTCTAGTACTATTTTGACAAGAAAACAGAAACGCGATGTTAAAAATATTAAAAAATCCAAGATGGCGGCCAACATTTTTGTTTTTGGGCCGATTTCAATGAAACTCGATTTCTAGTACTATTTTGACAAGAAAACAGCAACGCAATGTTAAAAATATAAAAAAATCCAAGATGACGGCCAACTTTTTTGTTTGTGGGCCGATTTTGATGAAACTCAATTTCTAGTACTATTTTGACAAGAAAACAACAACGCACTTTTAAAAATAAAAAAAGTCCATGATAGCGGCCCACTTCTTTGTTTGTGGGCCGATTTTGATGAAACTCGATTTCTAGTACAATTTTGATAAGAAAACAACAACGCACTGTTAAAAATAAAAAAATCCAAGATGGCGGCCAACTTTTTTGTTTGTGGGCCGATTTTGATGAAACTCGGATTTTGGTACTATTTTGACAGGAAAATAGCAACGCAATGTCAAAAATGATAAAAAAACCAAGATGGCGGCCAAATTTTTTGTTTGTTGGCCGATTTTAATGAAACTCGATTTCTAGTACTATTTTGACAAGAAAACAGCAACGCAAATGTTAAAAATATAAAAAAATCCAAGATGGCGGTTAACTTTTTTGTTTGTGGGCCGATTTTGATGAAACTCGATTTCTAGTATAATTTTGATAAGAAAACAACGCACTGTTAAAAATAAAAAAAATCCAAGATGGCGGCCCACTTCTTTGTTTGTGGGCCGATTTTGATGAAACTCGGATTTTGGTACTATTTTGAAAGGAAAATAGCAACGCAATGTCAAAAATGATAAAAAAAACCAAGATGGCGGCCAAATTTTTTTGTTTGTTGGCCGATTTCAATGAAACTCGATTTCTAGTACTATTTTGACAAGAAAACAGCAACGCAATGTAAAAAATATAAAAAATCCAAGATGGCGGCCAACTTTTTTGTTTGTGGGCCGATTTTGATGAAACTCGATTTCTAGTATAATTTTGATAAGAAAACAACGCACTGTTAAAAATAAAAAAAATCCAAGATGGCGGCCAACTTTTTGTTTGTGGGCCGATTTTGATGAAACTCGGATTTTGGTACTATTTTGACAGGAAAATAGCAACGCAATGTCAAAAATGATAAAAAAACCAAGATGGCGGCCAAGTTTTTTGTTTGTTGGCCGATTTCAATGAAACTGGATTTCTAGTACTATTTTGACAAGAAAACAACAACGCACTTTTAAAAATAAAAAAAGTCCAAGATGGCGGCCAACTTCTTTGTTTGTGGGCCGATTTTGATGAAACTCGATTTCTAGTACAATTTTGACAAGAAAACAACAACGCACTGTTAAAAATAAAAAAGTCCAAGATGGCGGCCAACTTCTTTGTTTGTAGGCTGATTTCGATGAAACTCGGTTTTTGGTACTATTTCGTCAAGAAAAGAGTAACGCAATGTTAAAAAAAAATTCAAGGTGGCAGCAATTTTTTTTGTTTGTGGGCCGATTTTGATGAAACTCGATTTCTAGTACTATTTTGACAAGAAAACAGAAACGCAATGTTAAAAAAAAATTCAAGGTGGCAGCAATTTTTTTTGTTTGTGGGCCGATTTTGATGAAACTCGATTTCTAGTACTATTTTGACAAGAAAACAGAAACGCGATGTTAAAAATATTAAAAAATCCAAGATGGCGGCCAACATTTTTGTTTTTGGGCCGATTTCAATGAAACTCGATTTCTAGTACTATTTTGACAAGAAAACAGCAACGCAATGTTAAAAATATAAAAAAATCCAAGATGACGGCCAACTTTTTTGTTTGTGGGCCGATTTTGATGAAACTCAATTTCTAGTACTATTTTGACAAGAAAACAACAACGCACTTTTAAAAATAAAAAAAGTCCATGATAGCGGCCCACTTCTTTGTTTGTGGGCCGATTTTGATGAAACTCGATTTCTAGTACAATTTTGATAAGAAAACAACAACGCACTGTTAAAAATAAAAAAATCCAAGATGGCGGCCAACTTTTTTGTTTGTGGGCCGATTTTGATGAAACTCGGATTTTGGTACTATTTTGACAGGAAAATAGCAACGCAATGTCAAAAATGATAAAAAAACCAAGATGGCGGCCAAATTTTTTGTTTGTTGGCCGATTTTAATGAAACTCGATTTCTAGTACTATTTTGACAAGAAAACAGCAACGCAAATGTTAAAAATATAAAAAAATCCAAGATGGCGGTTAACTTTTTTGTTTGTGGGCCGATTTTGATAAAACTCAATTTCTAGTACTATTTTGACAAGAAAACAACAACGCACTTTTAAAAATAAAAAAAGTCCAAGATGGCGGCCAACTTCTTTGTTTGTGGGCCGATTTTGATGAAACTCGATTTCTAGTACAATTTTGACAAGAAAACAACAACGCACTGTTAAAAATAAAAAAGTCCAAGATGGCGTCCAACTTCTTTGTTTGTAGGCTGATTTCGATGAAACTCGGTTTTTGGTACTATTTCGTCAAGAAAAGAGTAACGCAATGTTAAAAAAAAATTCAAGATGGCAGCAAATTTTTTTGTTTGTGGGCCGATTTTGATGAAACTCGAAGTCTAGTACTATTTTGACAAGAAAACAGCAACGCGATGTTAAAAATATTAAAAAATCCAAGATGGCGGCCAACTTTTTTGGTTTTGGGCCGATTTTAAATGAAACTCGATTTCTAGTACTATTTTGACAAGAAAACAGCAACGCAATGTTAAAAATACAAAAAATCCAAGATGGCGGCCAACTTTTTTGTTTGTGGGCCGATTTTGATGAAACTCAATTTCTAGTACTATTTTGACAAGAAAACAACAACGCACTTTTAAAAATAAAAAAGTCCAAGATGGCGGCCAACTTCTTTGTTTGTGGGCCGATTTTGATGAAACTCGATTTCTAGTACAATTTTGACAAAAAAACAACAACGCACTTTTCAAAATAAAAAAGTCCAACATAGCAGCCAACTTTTTTTGTGTGTGGGTCGATTTTTATAAAACTTGGTTTTTATGAAGAAAACAGCAACGCAATGTTAAAAAATAATTTATATTTTTAACAGTGCGTTGTTGTTTTCTTCATAAAAACCAAGTTTTATAAAAATCGACCCACAAACAAAAAAGTTGGATGCCATCTTGGATTTTTTTATTTTTAACAGTGCGTTGTTGTTTTCTTGTCAAAATAGTACTAGAAATCAAGTTTCATCAAAATCGGCCCACAAACAAAAAAGTTGGCCGCCATCTTGGATTTTTTATTTTTTAACATTGCGTTACTCTTTTCTTGACGAAATAGTACCAAAAACCGCGTTTCGTCGAAATCACCCCACAAACAAAAAAGTCGGCCGCCATCTTGGATATTTTATATTTTTAACAGTGCGTTGTTGTTTTCTTGTCAAAATAGTACTAGAAATCGAGTTTCATCAAAATCGGCCCACAAACAAAAAAGTTGGCCACTATATTGGATTTTGTTTTTTTTTTAACATTGCGTTCCTCTTTTCTTGACGAAATAGTACCAAAAACCGAGTTTCATCGAACTCAGCCCACAAAAAAGTTGGCCGCCATCTTGGATTTTTTAATTATTTTAACAGTGCGTTGTTGTTTTCTTGTCAAAATAGTACTAGAAATCAAGTTTCATCAAAATCGGCCCACAAACAAAAAAGTTGGCCGCCATCTTGGATTTTTTATTTTTTTAACATTGCGTTACTCTTTTCTTGACGAAATAGTACCAAAAACCGAGTTTCATCGAAATCAGCCCACAAACAAAAAAGTTGACCGCCATCTTGGTTTATATTTTTTTTTAACATTGTGTTACAGTTTTCTTGTAAAAATAGTACTAAAAATCGAGTTTCATCAAAATCTGCCCACAAACAAAAATGTTGGCCGCCATCTTGGATTTTTTTTTACTTTGACGACATTTGACGACTTCCGTGGCCGAGTGGTGTACGCAACGGTTTTCAAGGTGCCGCTATCTCTAGAGGTCCCGGGTTCGATCCTCGGTCGGCTAAATATTGAAAACGAACTTTTCAAATAATCAAATTTCTAGCGCGTACCTTTTTAATAACAAATAAGTTTCGATTTACCGGTGTTAAAAAATGCCCATTTTCAAAAATTTATTACTCGGTAACCAAGTGGAATTGAAACACGGGAGTTCTACTCTTGCATTTGTAAAGCTTAACTCTTTCCAATTATTGAAAAAAAGGGGGATGTCCGATTTTAAGGGTTTTGGAAACACCGTGCATGGCCACCAAAGTCCACCAAAATCGCTGTATCGAACTGTTTTTTTTTTCATGATAGATAATGAATTTCCTAACAATTTTTATTTTCACAAATGCGCAGTTATTGAGAAAAAAACTAGTTTTTTGTATGAAAAAATATTAGTTTGCGTCGAGATTGCATCACATGTTAATGAAGGCTAAATACTATTAGTACCTACGTAGATTAACAAAAATAGGCGAATCCAAAAAATTAAGTGATTTTTTATTTCTTTTTGATAATTTTTGTTTCAAATGACTAATAACGTTGCAGGCCTCAGAAGCCATAGCCAGTTAAATTTATATGAAAAACGTTTCTACAAAGTAGCATTATATCAAATATTACTTTTTTTATAAAGCTATTTTATAAAGCTTACTATTTCTCACGCTAGAGTTTTTGTAAAATATTTAAATTTATAAGTTTTTATAGGTACCTACTTCAAGTCTTGTATTGTAACTATACATTATTAACTTAAAATGTAGCCATATTGTTGAGTTTACAATAACTTATTATAATTTGTTAAAATTTTGTAATTTACTAGACCTAAGCAAATTGTAAACTTGTTCATGGTTCTGTAATAAATAAAAAATAAAAATAAAAAAGCTACTAGCTGCTCGATCGGCGAAATTTGTACCGCCTTATCGACAGCACGCCACCTACCGGGTCCAATTGTAAATCTAAATCATTCTGGAATCCGCCTGAAGACACAAAAAATTCATTAAAATCGAAACTGTTTAGGAGGACTTCAGTTACATACACACGCACAGAAGAGTTATATATATAAAGAATTCACTGCTTACAAATAATTAAAAACGATCGTCAGTAACAAAAACAAACAAACACGTGTAATGTAGCGGTCATATTAAACAAGTTCCTTCCTTCCGTTTTTAAATGCCGGCGCCGCGGCCACTCGTATAAACAATAGCGAGCGGCGGCGACCGCCGGATCACGCGAAAATGAACTTTAGCGTGAACGTTCCATGTTTCGTTATTATCTGACGTAGCGAAGATTTTGTCGATGCCGCGATCACACTTCAAATTGTTATACAATAATAAGTCTAATGTAGTGCGCGCAGAAGTTTAAATTGCTTTGACGCTTCAAAACCCTGTCACAGGGTAAGACTTAAAAGGGTTTTTCGTTTATGGTAAGCGCTTACCCGAATTAACTTGAATCATTTGGTTACCCTGTCAATACGGTAAGTCGATGATATGCTTATCAATTTGAAAGGGTTTGTAGAAACAAGTCTTTAAAATACCCTATAAAAACCCGGGTTAGGGTAAGCGGTTCCGGTCCCTGTTCTTACGACAGCATATTTTCAAAACATCTTCCATAGTGGACTCAAAGACTGTGTAATTTGCTCCAGGGGGGCTATATACACAGATTATAATTATTTGTTCAAGTTCCACGCATGATATCTCACAAATTCGTTCAACAGAGAGGGATACTATATCCTTTCGCTCTTTATATTGTGTGTTATTAGGTAAAATTATTAAAGAACCCCCCCTTATTGTAGTTTTTCTATTAAATGAACTTACAACACTATAATTATCCAAATTTAACAATAATTCATATTCTTTTAACCAATGTTCAGTAACACATAACACATCAATATTTTCACAATTTAAAAATAAACTTATTTCTAGGTCTTTGCCAGCAGAAAAGCCTTGGATATTCTGGTGTACTATTTTTAAACATTTAGGCCTTCCTCTTGTCAATACTGGGCTAGAGTATGCCTCCGTTGTCTCTAATGGTAATTTAAATTAACCATGTCAGTATTTGGATTCAAAAGAATCGAATTATTTGGAACAGATTCCAAAGTTACATTAGAAGTATCAAAGTTAAACTGCTCAATAGAAGCAGAGGTTATACTAGCCAAGTTGTTGGCTAATTGTTTAAAATAAAATGATAGCGATACCGCTATTTGTCGCTTAAGATAATTAGGCAGATAATATTTATCTTTAGTCAAGTATACATTATTCAGCAACATATTGATATCAATAATATGCAACTCTTTATTATGACAGGCTAATGTGTTCATAGTTAAGTTTAGATTATACCTTATTTTATTTTCTAACGGTGAAAAACTTTTACTGTAGGGAAATGTAAACATAACAACCTTCCTTACATTTAATGAACATAATGTGTTGCAATAGGATATTAACTGGTTTTTATTTAAATTATCCCTGTTCCCAATTAAAATTATCAAGTTTGTGTTTTCACTTAAGGATTTTTTAACAACTATTTTCATGATCTCGTTTATACTGGAACCAGGCATGCAATAATTAATAACATTTTCCTTTGAATCTTTCTGTAAAAATTGGCCTAAATTCTTCCCAATCTCATCACTGAACATAATTGTTTTGGTGTCAGTAGTTTTAGTGGGGGATTTACTTTTATTATTTAATAATAAACTATCACAAATGTTAGAGACTTCAGGTTTGGTTGGTAAATAGACCTCCTGAGCCGCTTGGCCTAATGACTCCTTTTGACAGAAGTCATTGCATACTGTGTTACAAAGGTCGTGAAAGGTCGTGGGTTCGAGTCCCATCGGAGCTAGTTGTGAGACGGGTCGATTTTTTCTAAATACTTCATTTTCCATTTTTCAGTAATAAAAATTGCATTGTGAATGCAAAAAACTAAAAATTAAAATAAGTTGCAATAGTAATTTCATCTTTAGCGATTGCCAAATACCTGGAAAGGTATTTCTTTCGCGTGTGAGGGTAGTAATATCTCCACATTGATGAAATTAACACTGACTATACAGTGCGTAAGAAGTATTGGATAAATTCGACGCTTCTCCTAACGACTCCGTAGCTCAGTGGTTAGAGCAGTCGCCCGGAAAGCGAAAGGTCGTGGGTTCGAGTCCCATCGGAGCTAGTTGTGAGACGGGTCGATTTTTTCTAAATACTTCATTTTCCATTTTTCAGTAATAAAAATTGCATTGTGAATGCAAAAAACTAAAAATTAAAATAAATTATACATAGTTCACATAATCCTAAAAAAGCACAAATCTTTACCTTACGACCCTGATATTGGAAATAGAAGGAAGAAAAGCATTGTTTTACGAGTTCCAAAAACCAACTCTGTGCTGGCAGACAGGCAATACAACCAACGATCCATACGGTTATATAATAAAATAAATAAAGAAATATATATATATGACTCTGTATACTACGAATGCAAAAAGTGTATTTTGAAATGGTTGGAATCAAAAAGCTACGATGATATAGTCATTTTTATGATATAATTTATTGTTGCTGTTTTATGAGACAGTTTATAATAATATAATACAGTAAATACAGTAATCATACATAAACCCAAGCTCACGCACATTACTCACGCACACACACACACACACACACCCAGTCATACACACACACACACACACACTCACACATACACAAACACACACCCAGGCACACACACATAAATAAATAATTATCAATTGTAAATAAATTGTGGTTGTATTTGTATGCCACTAAGATTTTGTTTATTTTTTCTCTTTGTTATTGTCATATTATGTACTTTACTATAAGGAGGAGCAGTACCTCCTGATACAGGCAAATTTGACTTAAAAGGAGGTACTGACCACTAGTTTAAGATGTCTTAAATTGTTGAAGCCAATAAACTTATTTTATTATTTTTATTTATTATGGGGGTAGTAGGGTAGCGGGCGAAGCCGGGCGGAAGGCTAGTAAAAATAATTATTGGACACCATCACATAAATTGTTCCAAACCCAAATTACTAGTGATGGGCCGAATGTGGTTTGAACCGAATACGAACTTCGGCCGAACATTCGGTAAAAATATAAAATTCGGCCGAAGAAGTTCGGTTCATTTTCACCGCCCTGCCTCGGGAGTAACAAGTCGTGTCTTGTTTATGCATTACTATCTAAAGTCCGTTTTTCTAACAAACAACACTCGATCACAAATCATCACATCCCAAAGGAATCTCACAATATAGGCAGCCACATTCATTTGTAGAAACTAGTTGAAACGGAATGCGTTTAGCATTCATTTTCACAGAAAAGTGCTTGAAAACGTCTTTTAATTAGATTTCAATAACACTTATTCTTAAGTAACTTAAACAAATAAAATAAAACTGGTTTGCTTGATTATTATTAAATTATGTTTCTGATTGGAATCGTACATGGGTATTTGCATCAACGAAACTAGCTTCAGTCATTCCTTATGGATGGATAACGATCATGGGCCATCATATATAACCCACGCCAAGCGGGCCCAATGCGGATTAGTGGTATTTTTTGTTTTAAGTAAATTCAAAGCCTATTAAAAGTATCTATCGAAACTTGATACATAAGACTCATTAATTCATTATTTAAGAAGAACTTACCTATTTAATTTGATTTTTACTTACAAATTAAGATTTAAATTGCAAAGTAGCAGAATGATTATGATAGTTTGTTACCTACCTGTAATTAACAAATAAATGACCATGATAATAAAGAATATAATGGATTTAATTTATTTAACACGTATGAGAGATGTCATAATCTGTTAATTTAAATCAAAATAGTGCCGGCGTTTTATTTGCTTTTATCTTGTACCGAATATTCGGCATTTAAGCCGAACTTCGGCCGAATGCCGAAGTTCGGTTCAAGCCGCCGAAGGTCGGTTAAACCGAATGTAAAACGAAGTTCGGCCCATCCCTACAAATTACGTAGCTTAATCACTTGTGTTTTTGATAAAAGTAAAAAACTACGTGTGTGTTACTACATAAATCTAGACACGAGGAACTATCGATATGTTTTTTTCTACAGAGCATTACCTACTCGGGAATAGAACCTGGGACTTATATAGCGGCACCTTGAAAACAGATGTGTGCGCCAAGCCTTTCTGTTTAATTGATGAAATGAGTTTTATACTTACCAGGAAAATTTTAGCTAATCAATTCGCTATTTGTTACTTACATCACAGAATAATATTTGTCTTACATACTTGATTTCATATAAAATACTTTTTATTCGTTAAACAGATAGATGAAGGTCGATTCCTAATCTGTATCTCAGGCTAAGCGGAGGTCGTTATCATCATGTAAGCCTTGTCGGTATTTTTTCTCCCATTGCTCAATTCCTATGGGTCCTTTGACCTAAATTCCGTAACGCCTCTTCATAGCGGTTCTGAAAGGTTGCAATTTGTTTTTGTATTTTAAGATTAATGGCTGAGCAGTTTTTTGAGCCACAAAATATATATCTCTATTGTTATGAGACAGATGACTGGATTTTGAGTCTGCGAATTTTGTGTCTAGGTCTTTTTATCCAATTTTAGGTCTATTGTTATGGTGAATAGGTGTCGGTTTCATTTTTATTTTGATCTTCGCAAAATTTGTTTGGGCTATTTACCCTTTTCGTTGATGGACTTAATGAACCTGGCCCTGGCCTGTTCCTGCGACTATCAATATGCAACTTTTGTTAAAATCAGCCATAGCATGGATTACGATTTTGTCAGCTCTAACTCCTTTTTACAAAGAAACAATATACAGGGCGTCCCAAAACTATGTCACATGGAGGGAAAGTACCTTAAATACTGAAGATATAAAATTTTACTGAAAGGAGACTTCATTTTTATTTTTAAAAGAAAAAGAACTGCATACAAAGAATTTTAAATAATCGCCTGTCTGAACTGGGAATCGAACCCGCTGAATGTAAAAAAAATGTTTCTCTAATTTTATTGTACCGAGCGAAAGGCCCGATTACACTTATGCATTTCTTTTAAATAACATAGCATTTTAAATAAAAGGATGACTACGAAATTTGACATTTAATGTTGACTAACAAGTTTGTGCAGCGTTATGTTATGGATAGCCTTTTCTGTGACTGTCGTGCTCAAAACTTTAATATTTCAATGTATTACTAATGAGTGAAGATTAGACAAGTAATTGGGACAAGTTTGTTTAGTTCGGGCGTGCTGTGTGCCATGCCGTCATTGTGGTACGTGATTGTAGCTAATGAAAAACTGATGTGAAAGATAGGTATATTATTTACGTAGTCAGAAAATGGTTTTCACAAACACGCAAAAGTATGCATGGTGATCTCAGTCTTTCAAAGACAAACCGTTGTCAATCATTGATTTATTATCCTACTAATATTATAAATGTGAAAGTTTAGATGTTTGGATGTTTGGATGTTTAGATGTTTGGATGTTTGTATATTTGTTACTCAATCACGCCGAAACGGCTGAATGGATTTGGCTGAAATTTGGGACATATATACTTTGTAGCCTGGAGAGGAATATAGTCTACTTTTTACCCCGGAAAATATCACATTCCCGCGGGATAACGTCATGTAGTCCACGCGGGCGAAGCCGCGGGCGGAAAGCTAGTGTTAAATAAAATAGCGGGATGAGTGGAGTATATTCTCATCTAAAAAGAGTAAAAAAAACAGGCGTGATTATCAAAAATAAATTACCTATTGGGTTGGGACATTTACGATGTCAAAAAGTGTAAAATTGAATGGGGACATGGAACCTATAAATGACAAGCAGTCTACACAAAAAAATACTAAAAACTCTGTAAGTTATTCAATTACATAATATAGGCGATAAAAAGCACTATTTTCATTAGAGTTTTGGTTGATTGAACTTGATTCTAAGGGTGCTAGTTTTTCGACACCTTACTAAATCTCCAATTTTTGACATTTTTGCCATGCTTACTAACAGCTAAGTTAACTAAGTTAAGGACTAACTTTAGAGTTTTGCATGTCTGTCTGTCTGACAGACATGCAAAACTATAAGGGTTCCTTGTTTACTACGTAAAGCTAAAAATATAAAAGGAACTTTATATGTATATCTGTTAACTATTTAGGTGCTGACCACCGAACCTATTTTTTGTATATATTTGTACCTAATAGTAACCTTGGAAAAAATAGTCCGTCTAAATTTTACCATATCCAATAGATACACAAGTTAATCATAGATAGAATACAGACTGTTAAAAAGTTCCTATTATAGCTTTTATGTAGGTACTCTTGCTTCAGTCAAATAGAGGTAGTTTAATAAACTTGCACTGAACCCAATTCTATTCCAAAACCACTTTTAACCAAATATTTTTTTTAATCCACCACCGGGTAGCACTTACCCTTAATCACACCTGTTGTTAAGTGGTGAAAAGGCCGGAATCCTCAATCACTGAGGAATCTCTAACTGCCGGAACACAATAATGCTGAAAACATCATCGTTATGGAGTCAGACTTAGATAAGATGGTGGTAGCTAGATAGGCGGACTAAGAACAAGTTCTACCACCAACCAAGCCGATACAATATGTACCCCTACTGGGAATCGAACCCGGGACCTCTTGGTCTGAAATCGGTGGTGTGAACCACTAGACCACAGAGGCGGTTAAATCATTTGGTTAAGTCATTTGGAGGAAAGCATTTTGTTAAGTAAGGTCATGGTGATTTTCTTTCATTTCAACTTTCACTTAATGTTTTTCCTTTCGCGCTTTTTACATTAAGTATATATTTTTTTCTAAAAATAGACCTAATCTGAATAGTTTCAGCTACCTTCAAGATTGATTAACACACATACACTCTTATTAATGTTAATCCCTTTTGTGACAGGTATAGCTCTATTGCGTGTTTAAAACTATCATTTTTCATGTAACTTCGCGTTTTGTGGGTTTTCTCTATTTTGGGCTTGGCATTT
This sequence comes from Crambus lathoniellus, assembly GCA_949710035.1. Classification (NCBI taxonomy): domain Eukaryota; kingdom Metazoa; phylum Arthropoda; class Insecta; order Lepidoptera; family Crambidae; genus Crambus; species Crambus lathoniellus. The sequence continues at coordinate 13,869,870 of OX453320.1, forward strand.
TCAAGGACAAAAACTATATCGCTTTGTTTTATTAGTTATTAGAATTTGCAACTTATTTTAACTCTAATAAGGGTGATATTTCAGATATCACGTTATTTACAGACGTTTCTACCTTTTTATTAAAATCTTTAATTAAAATCAACCTTATAGTCCATGGAAATCGTACATTTTGCCTTGCGTTAAATGAGGTAATTCTGATTTTTTTGTATGTTAGTAGTGATGAGATAGTAATCACAAATCCAAGTTTTCCACCTCGAAAGCCCACCGGATCATTGTTAAATATTTAAAAATCCATTAAATTTTCAGTTTTTTTTTCAGTTTTTATCAATTTTTACCACCAAGGCCCTGTGTTACGGCAAAAGTTACTATGCACGCTTTAAAGTAGACTAAATTTGCAATAATAAGAGAATAATTTGGTTCTTCTAAGTCAAATAGTTTTTAAGACGGGGCAATTTAAAAGTTTGCAAAAATTCAAAAAAGGAAGTGTTACACTTTTTTTAGTTTTCGACATTTTGACCCATAGTAGTGGGTTTATGGCAAAAGTTAAATTATAAGTTATAAAAGTCCATTAAATTTCCAACAAAATGAGACCAATTAGTAATATCAACTTACACTTGATAGTTCCTGAGACAACTGTTCAAAGTTATTGAGGTAAGTAAACAATTATGTAATAGAAGGGTTTGCAAAATGAAGTACGCCATAAAGGAAGGAGGATCTGGGAGGTGGTGGGATCAATTATGTACATTGTATGTATAATTTTGATAGACCAGGCACGTCCTCTGAATCCACAGCACATTTTTTGGGGGCAGCTTGCCGAGGTATAATTTCTTCATCGAACTGCTCAGGAAGGTCAAAATTGTCCTTTGATGGTGGGTTATCAATCAATGGTTCATCAATGTCATCACACATCAGGTCTGGTATGTTCTCGCATGATTGGCCAATGCAGTAGCTGCAAACAGCCGAACATTTGAGTTCTGCTTTCCTGCAACCACATCTGCTGGTACAACCTTACATCTTTGGTATGCTTTCAAGGTTATTAAGGTTTGCGTGTCATTAACAGGGTAGAACGGGAACGTCTCCCAGACCCTTCTTCCTTTAGGGCTTACTACCTTTTGCAAAGCCTTCTATTACATAATTGTTTACTTACCTACCTCTATAACTTTGAACAGCTGTGTCTTAGGAACTATCAGGTGTAAATCGACATAATTAATCTCATTGTGTTGGAAATTTAATGGGCTTTAATAACTAATAAAAAACTTTTGCCATAAACCCACTGCTAGGGGGTCAAAGTTGACGAAAAATAAAAAAACTGTAATACTTCCTTTTTTGTGATTTTGCAAGTTTTAAAATAGCCGTATCTTAAAAACTATTTGGCTTACAAAAACCCAATTACTCTTTTTTTATTTCAAATTTAGTCTACTTTAAAGAGTGCATAGTAATATTTGCCGTGACTCAGATCGTTGGTGGTAAAAATTTACAAAAACTGAAAAAAATCTGAAAATTTATTGGATTTTTAAATATTTAACAATGATCCGGAGGGCTTTCGAGGTGGAAAACTTGGATTTATCATTACTATCTCATCACTACTAACATAAAAAAAAATCAGAACTACCTCATTTAATGCAAAGCAACACCACTTATTTGGTACGATTTCCATGTACTATTATTGGTAACTAAAAGAGTTTACAAAGCTGCAAATGTTACTTTGTTGAAAAGCGTTGAATGAATGACGTATAGTGAAGATTTAAGGGTTTGGGTGGATCTTTTATAGTAGACATTAATATCCTGAGGAACAATCAATTATGTACTATAAAAAGTAATGAATGAAACTTTGCGATGAGAACAAATAAATCAGGTTCTTTAATGATTCTATTACTCAGTATTCTTCTTTTTTCTATTATTTTCAGTCAATGAGAAAATAGTTTTAGATTACAATCGGTTAAACTTTATAAAAAAACTCATACTTTCATACTAAATAAAGTTTAAATTTACGAAGGTTTTTATAACGGACTTTCGCTCGCGGTTTTGCCCGCGTTGATTACTCGACGTTATCCCGGGGGGGGGGGAATGTATATTTTTTCGGGAGAAATAAGCTTGGCTCACTTTACAGCTCCCAAACTATCCCCATGCCAAAATTCACGTCGATCCGTTGCTCCGTGGATGGATGGAAATGGAAATGGATGGATTAAAAAAACAAACTTTCACATAAAAAGCTCTAAAATTTTAAAAAGTAAAAATTATGTTATTGGAAGATAATGCTCATCAATACGATAAATTTTTACTATGGGGCCAACCACGGAAACGCGAAAAAAAAAATCTGCTGTTTCATACATTTCATTCGAGTCGATGTTGTACTTTTGTATGGAACAGCTGAATTTTTTCGCGATTTCGTAGTTGGCTTCATAGTAAAAATTGTTCGTGTTGATGGACTCTATCTCTATCATCCACTAAAATCTTTGTACTAATTAAAATCTAGTGGTGAATAATAAGTTAGTACTTATTAAGTAGTTTGTATATATTAAACAAGAATTAGGTACTACTAAATCTTAACTAGAAAATCTAATAACTGCCAAATTAAACATCTAACGAGTTAATTAGAAAGCAAAGGTATAAATCACTGCTTCCTGCAACTAATATTAGTGTGCAATTTGCAGATAAATTACCACAAACATTTCCAGCGTTAGTTCAGCTAAATTCTAAATAAAGCAGAACCGTGACAGCGCAATGTCTAATAGTGGTTTGACACGACAGAACCTAATTATAGAAGTTCGCAAAGTTTCACATTTTAAAAGTTTCCCAATGAGGTCGGTGCTGATGGAAATAAACTTTCGTCCTGCATTAAGGTTTATTTTTATATTGTGACTTTATATTCGTATTCAAATTAAAACCTATTTATTTTTCTAATTTTAACATTAACAGAAATAAAACCTATTTTGATCTCTACATAAATTTACTGCCTAAAAGAAGTCATTAGGCGAAAGTCAAATCTATTTAAAAGATAACGAAAAGATAGCAGCAAACAACATTTACAATTATCGGATTCTAAGATAGATAGCATAAAACTTGTGTTTTTATGCCATGGATAACGCATACATATACCCGTAGATTATAACACTCAGACACAGAATTCTCAGTCCTGCCGACCTAGTGTGAGCGGCTTTTATCACGCGATATGATATGGTACGGCATGCCGTCTTGCTTACACCTTAGTAGGTTGAAAGGCAACTTGCCATCTGAGCGTATAATAATGGGTGTGAAATATTTGCGTCCAAAATACCTCAATGTCTCAACACGAAAGTCTTTGACCAGTGTGCGTCGCCAAGTAATGACTTTTGGGAGTGAGACGTGGTCGTTTACTATGGTCTCATAAGAAGGCTCAAGGATGCTCAAGGTCACGCAGCGATCAATAGAGAGAGTGATGCTTGGTGGAAATGACGAGATGAAGTAAGAGTGGGCGGGACACATAGCGAGGAGAACTGATGGCCGTTGGGGTGGAAAGGTTCTCGCGCCGGACGACGTTCCGTGGGCCCCCTACAAGGTGGACCGACGATCTGGTCAAGGTAGCGGGAAGCGCCTGGATATGGGCAGCGCAGGACCGATCGTTGTGGAGATCCTTGAGGAGGCCTTTGGCCAGCAGTGGACGTCGTACAGCTGATGGTGATGAATGTGTATAATATCAAACCTTTAAACTTTTCAGGGATCATCGACACCACTGCAGCTTCGATCGAACGACTTTAATTTTGACGAAACAGTGACACCACTGCAACATTGGGCCAGATTTGACTTCGTTACTTTATGAATACAGTATACCTGTACATTGAAATAGAAGACTGACTAATATGAACAGTTATCGACCGTACCCAAAACGACACTATTCTCGTTCCATTAGTCTAACAGTAACATTATTTGTCTAGTCACAAAGCCGGTTCCAACAATGGAATTAACTTCAATTAGAATTTCTTTGAAGCTTTGTGGCCTTCGATGTGACATTGTCACACTCCCACAGTAGGTTTACCAGGTTTAAAGTAGGGAAGTCCTGACAAAATAAAAGATTAGAAGACGCTGAGTGTAATTTTATAAATACCTATGCTTTTTTCTCTGCTGAAGGAAAGGCCTCCCATATGGATAGAAATGTTACTATCGTGTTTGAACAATAAAACATTTACCCCTAAAAATTGCTTAAGTTTTTCAGATATACCAATAATATGTGAATGACACAAATACTTTGCAAAGAATGGTCAAATAACTTTTGGAGTGTAGGTGGTGGATTTTTGTGTAGAAGTAAAAAAATTAAAAACATCTAGGTACTTTATTTTTGCATGGTTTCAATATTGCACTAAGAGTACGTAGCCAGTACAGAGATGTATGAAAAATCTTAGGTAATAAAAATCAATGAATATTGAGGTTGGTGTATTCGGCGGTATACAATACTTTACGCAGGAAATTTATGAATAGTTTTTAAAAAGATTACTTAATTGGTCATTATTTAAATTTTAAATTCACTAGATTTTCTTCTTATTGAACTTGACGACTGATTTAGCGCAGGGATGCGATAACGCGGGTACGATTCCCGAACAAGAAAATTATTTGTGTGCATGAACATGTCTACTGTATATTAAGTAATATGTATTTATTTACTAAAAAAAAATGACAGATCTCGTGCTCTACATAACTTGAAAGGGCATTGAAAATGAATCTACCTATTATAGCCGCCCGCCGCGTGAAGTCGCACCTCGCGCTGCGCAAAACTCGCGGCTAAGGGCACCTCTACACCCTCAACCGTCACCGATATAAAAAAAGTGTAATGACCTAAAATGTTCCTTGGTTCAATACTGAGGTGCTTTTTTCATATTTTTGAAATTCGGCCCCGTTCTCGAGATATCGGAAATGTTCTGTGAAAATTATTATTATAAAAAAATAAAACCCCCGGTTGTGAGACGGTCGATTTTTTCTAAATACTTCATTTTCCATTTTTCAATAAAACCCCCTTCAAAAAAATTACATCAAAAAAGTAAGAAATAATCCCTCACCAAATAAATAACGTAAGTACTTTGAAGTCGGGCGTAAAACATGTACAATTTTTTTGTTGTTTTTGTTAAAACCCGCCCGACTTCAAAGTACTTACGTTATTTATTTGGTGAGGGATTATTTCTTACTTTTTTGATGTCATGTTTTTGAAGGCGGTTTTTTTTTTTAAATATTTTTTATTTCACTCTTTTTATTGCATCATGCAGGCAATTTACGTGTATTCTGGTAATTAGGTATGTTATCAAACTGAGAACCTCCTTTTTTGAAGTCGGTTAAAATACCTTAAGGTATCCCCTTTCCAACAAAACAAGAATCATCTGAATCGGTTTATAAACAAAGGAGTTATGCCTAAAGATAAGTAATAAATTCACATAATGTCACGAAAACGACGGTACTTTCAAGATTTCCTGAAAACTACTGAACCGATTTCAAAATTTCCGAAAATTGAACTGAACTGAACTGAACTGAACTGAATTGAAAATGCCTGATGTTATAAGGTTTGAATCATTTCAATCGGTTCAGCCGTCTTCGAGTAATCGGTGTACATACATATAAAAAAAAACTTGACGAATAGATAACCTCCTCCTTTTAAATTTTTGAAGTCGGTTAAAAACACTCGATTTTTTGGACAGTTTTTTTCGATTTCCAAAAAAGATTTTGACTTTTCCAAAATATTTTTTACATCTTCTTAAAGCCCTTCAAATTCCGCGTCTTTTGAGCTCTCATACAGTGTCGTGGCCCTAAGCCTCAGGGTATTACTGGCGAGTCGCAATTTCAGCGAAAATGGAGCTAACGAAAAAAATCATTTTCAATGTTAAAAAGTATTAAAGTACATATTTGTCCCATCGGAACTGGTTGTGAGACGGGTTGATTTTTTGTAAAATACTTCATTTTCTTTTTTTTTAAATAAAAACTGCACTGTGAATGCAAAAAAGTAAAAATTTAAATAACTAGAAATTTATTATGATTTAATTTTAACGAACAGCGAAAAGAATCCCTTAAGTCCTATCTGAAAAGTGGACACTCTAATGCTATCTATGAACACGCGATAATTTCGCGTAAACATTATTATCAAAGATTCCTATTTTGTAATTATGAGACAGTCAAGGTTAGCTTTACGGCTTTGATGTTGATTTTTATTTGGAATATATGGAGCAATAAAAAATATATAAACGGCAATCCTCTTCTGACTGACTGATTTCTCAAAACAGCTCAAGCCAGTGAACGGATTGCGCTGGAATTCAGCACTCTGAACAGTTATTATTAGGTACAACGCAGGCATCCGCTAAGAAAAAAAATATCAAAATTCACCCCTAAGCCAAAGAATCATCATCATCATCATGTCAGCCGAACGACGCCCACTGCTAGGCATAGGCATATAGCTTAAAAAAATATTTTTATAAAAATATAAAACCGCCTTCTAAAAAACCACATCAAAACAGTAAGAAATAATTCCTCACCAAATAAATAACGTAAGTACTTTGAAGTCGGGCGTGAAACATGTACAATTTTTTGTTGTTTTTGTTAAAACCCGCCCGACTTCAAAGTACTTACGTTATTTATTTGGTGAGAAATTATTTCTTACTTTTTTGATGTGGTTTTTTAGAAGGCGGTTTTATTTTTTTATAAAAATATTTTTTTTTTCACTCTTTTTAGTGCATCGTGCAGGCAATTCACGTGTTTTCTGGTAAATAGGTATGTGATTAAACTCAAAACCTCCTTTTTCGAAGTCGGTTAAAATACCTTGAGGTATCCCCTTTTTAACAAAATAAGAATCATCTAAATCGGTTTATAAACAAAGAAGTTATGCCTAAAGATACGTATTAAATTCACATAAAGTGGTAACGAAAACGACAGTATTTTCAAGATTTCCTGAAAACTACTGACCCGATTTCAAAATTTCAAAAAATGGGACCAACTTGGAAGCCAACCTGATGTAATAGCGTTTGAACCATTTCAATCGGTTCAGCCGTCTTCGAGTAATCGGTGGACATACACAAAAAAAAAAAAAAAAACATACATACAGACGAATAGAGAACCTCCTCCTTTTTGATTTAGAAGTCGGTTAAAAAGCCAAAGAATACTATAATATTACTACGTACCTAATACCAAAAACACCGGCCACTTTCCTGTATTTTAAATGAATGCCGACGCGTAGTCGTCACTTGTTTCTTTTTATAATATTAATACAGGGTGTCTCATAAAGACCCAACTATTTTGAGCGTGAAAAGGAACGCAAAAAAGCGCGGGAAGAAAATAAAATTAATGTCATTTGTAAGTTCGGTCCTTATATTTTTATTACCATCATCCTGTACACGGAAGAGCACCGCGCTTTTAGCGTGCGCGCGTTTTTTGAGAAAGGTCGCTCGTTCATTCGCGTGCGTCGTCTATTTTGACTGCGCTATCATTTGCAGAATATTGGTGAAGCGCCAAGCAATGCAACCGTACTCTCGTGGATCCAGATCTTTTACTCTTCCGGGAAAACAATAGGAAGTAGCACTAAATGAATCTGGTTATGTTTTAAGACTGAATTTTGCCAAGACAATGTTAGAGAGATTCGTTAATTACGAGAACATCTTCACTGATGAAGCACATTTCCACCTACGGTTATATGAATCGACAAAATTGCCGTTTGTGGGTAAAGTCTAATCTAACCGTGCTTCACCAACGTCCATTGCATAGTCGCAAACTTACCGTATGGGCAGCTATGTCGGCAAAATGCATCATTGGACCATACTTTTTTGAAGAAGCAATGGGCAGAACTGTAACTGTAACTTCGGCGCGTTATGTAGACATGATCCACAACTTCCTTCATCCCGAGATTCAAGAATGCTCACATTATAACCGAGGGGAGTTGGTTTCAGCAAGATGGAGCCACGTCCCATACAACTCGATATGTATGAGACTGCACATAACTCGGTATTAAAACACTTGTGGAATACTATTAAAAAACGTGTTTTAATACCCCTCATTATGCGACAGTCACATAAACTACTATTATTTAGTCAAAGAATCGGTTGACACTTTTAAGTTTTTTCTTTATGTGAAGGAGAATGGGCCATGGCTCACCACACGATACTAATGTAGATTGGTGAATGTTAACGACGGAAAATACAGCTGGGGTCACCAGCTTCACGTGCCTTGCAAAGCAAGCGAGATTATAATTTAGGTCACCCTGTTACACTCACTCACCTATCCCGTGCTGAACCCTAGTGAAAATGGGATAACCATCACTTTCGCGTTGCAAGGTGAAGGCTCTAGCGACATATACAACAGTATAATAGTAATAATAAATCATAGTATAAACACTCAGCTTTGCTGCACTCTTCCGCTTCACTAGAAATGCAACTAATACCTACGCCGCCTATGCCGCCATCCATAAGGAAAGAAGACGTTTCTACATATACCTGCCAAGCGAGAAAAAAAAATTTTTTTTTGAAAAAAAATTCGCTGGGCTAAAGTAAAGTTAAAAGTTTTTTTAGTGCCCGTTTCACAATGTCCGATTAAGAGATACTTTCCAGTTTATTTGACAGTTTTTTTATAAATAAAAATAAATAAATAAGTCAGTCCTTGCGTTTTATTCGTAAGTTAGATTACTCTTTTATAATGGTCACATTCAACCTACATTTGCGTGTTAGCTTCTCTTATCCTATAAGATATCTTATCCCTTTAAAAATGATTTAAAAATAAATACATTCTCACGAGAAATCATCTGCCGACACCCGTCAGTAATGTTCATCAACAATATTTTTATAACCGATTAAAAAAAGCTATAATCATTTAAAAAACGACATACCAGTTTCAAGAGCGGGTTGGCAATTTGTCGCTTACTCGCAACACTTGACGAGTGCAGGGCTTTTAGGGTTGCCACTCATCCTCAGCCGTTTAGTAATGCTGCTGGGACCTTCCTTATGGATGGATATTGAGATTAGGCTGTTGGGTATTTACAATTGCAAATGTAGTCGAAACCTACGGGTTAACGTGCCATCCGGAGCACGCAGGAGCTCGAAATAGTAAATTTTGGTCAACCATCCATTGTGAAGGATCGTAAGCTGATCGCACTAATCACTGTGTCACGAGCTCCTCCAATGGTCCCACTGAAGAAAGGAGAAAGGGGAGTTGTCTCCCAACCCAATTGCAATAGTAAACCATTGGGATTTTAAATCATTTTTATGCATTCACAAAAATGTGATTTTAACAAACCACGAGCCCTCCTGAAAGCTCTTGCCTGAAAGCTACTTAAAAAGCTCGTGATTTTTTTATCATTTCTTCCTATAGTCAATTATTTCTAACTATAGCCAGTGTATAATTCCTGAGTAACATACTCAGGAATAATTAAGCTTTCTAGTTACTGGTGAAAGAGATTTTCAAATCTTGCCTCTTTATTAATTAGTTCTGTGGGTGTAATTTATTTAAAATAAATACAACACCTGACTTGTGGAAATCAAGCTCTATACATTAAGATCTGCTTTTCGACACTTGAACCACAGAAACATCGTCATCAAATAAAAAAATCTATTACTTTAGAAAATGATGATCTATCTAAAATAGCTTAACTTTTAAGTTTATAATATTTATAGATTATATCCAATTTAAGAACATAGTTTCTTTTAAAACCTTTCCACAGCCCTATTTCGAACCAGTTCCAAAGATTATAGCCTATAACCGAGTTATAATGATGGATATGTTTTTAATAATTCACAGACTAGACCGACTGGTCAAGGGATTAATATTTATTGCGTTCACAATAAGGATTATTTCATGATTATTGGCTCATTGACAGATTTGTATTCATTTCGTAATTTGCTAAAAGGTACACACGGCGGCACATCAGACTATGCATGTTGACCTTGAGACCGCCTTTATGCCCTACTACGTAATAAAAGCTGTTATAGCAGTTCAACTGTGTAACCTGATGTGCTGTCGAGTGTACAATTTATTCAGTGCATGTCATTAATACTTAGGGGCTTATTACACTTGACTAAATTCAGCATCTAATTAAGTATACATTGCTTTCTTTGAGCTCATTTGTAGCAAGTGATGCAATCAAAACAAGCAATGTATGCTTAATTAGATGCTGAATTTAGCCAAGTGTAATAAGCCCTTTACATTAATTTATTAGGTAGGTAACTATACATTTTCAATCAAATGTTATTAATTTATTGTGAATAGATCCTGTGGTCTGTGTGGACTTATAATCTGCCACATATTTTGACTTAGTAGTAGAGTTTATGAAGTTAGGGCTTGTAGAGTTAGGTAGCTCAGGGTTAGAGACTTGGCTCTAAATGAGATCTGAGAGGTTTTTATCAGTGAGAGCCATATCTAGCTTGTCTTGGCAGCATTTTACTTGAAAATGTTTTGGTGGGATTAAGCTGTATTCTCCGTGTGTTCGAGTGGTGTACTGGTTTTTAAGGTGCCGCTATCTCAGAAATTCCAGGTTTGATTCCCAGTCGAGAAAATGATCAAAACGAACTATTCGGAATTTTTAAAGAAAGTTTCTGAAATTAAGTTCAGCTAGATGTGGCTTTAAAATAAACGAATATAAAAGATTATAAGTACAGTCAGGGACAAATTAACTAGTTCACTTTTAAATAAATAATTAATTAAATTAATGTCTTCAAAAATAATAAAGTACTGAACTGGTTTATCGTTTTTTTTGTGAACAACTCTACTTTAAAGCAGTGGTGCCGTAACTGGAATGCTTTAATAAATATTTTAAATTAATTTTTCTAACCGCACCAATTGGTGCCGTAACGGGAATGCTTTTGGTGCCGTTCAAATGGTGCGATTCAAATTGGTGCCGTAACTGGAAAACCTCGTTTTAACTCATAGGGCGTTTGTGCACTACACTGAATTTTACCGATCCGGAAAAAAACGGATGCTTGTATTTTAATAATTAATCATTTATAATAGTAAAAATTTATTTATTTCGTGTAGTTTCAATGTTTCAAACCCTAAACTAATAGCACAGAATATGCTAATAGCAAAAAGGATCTGCGCGTCAATGGTGAATCACTAGCCACACGAAAAGAATTAAGAAGTGGTTCACCGAATTTGACCCTGACTATACCCAGTATTTACTCTTTTAAATTTTATCAATAGTAAGTATACCTTTCAGACAACTTATTCAGCGACCAGGTTCAATGCATTGGCATCCACTGACTCACTATTGTATTATCAGTATTGAGGGCTAGGAATGCGGCTTTTGTGAAATGCGTTTCACAATAACATCTCCGATTTTATTACTATACCACCAGGAAGCACAAGATATAATATTAATGTAATATGACCCGTTCCAGACAATGCCGGGACATAAACTAGCGTGATATGTACAGTCGTCTGCGCTGTGGCATTGTCAGTTCTGTACCTGTCAATAAATAATATAGGGCTGTTGCTTTTGTACTGTTGGCTTTGAGTCGCTTGTATTCTTAGCTTTGTGTGACTACCTTAGTGATATAATAACCGCTCGGCCACGCCGTCACCGCTTCAAGCGTATGCGTAAGGTCACAGCACATTACATTAACTTGGAAAGGGATCGACACCGTATCGCCTTTCGCCTCGCCGTCAACCAGGCGTCAACCTAACGCAAGCACGTAACCAAACCGGATCAGCGTCGGTACGTCGGCTCGGCTACGGCTAGGCGACGCCGCGCCTACGGCTCGCCGCACAGTGGTGGTCCGTTTTGATGTGAAAGTCGGATAAACAATTTACGTCAAATGTTTGATAGCTGGTTTGTATGGGAAAAGAAAAGTGTGGTTTTTACTATTTCCCACGCAATTTTAATGTTTTTTCTCTTCATGAAACCTTCCGTGGGACTGAAAGAACATATGAATAAAAAAATGCCGAATTGGTCCAGGCGCTTAGCAACATTCATTTTTATTTATATCTATACAAATAAATAAAATTGGAGTGTCTGTTTGTACCATAAAATAACCGCTTTTTACTACATGCATATGATTATATATACGGTACACATACCAAAATGACATTTTTTACAATTTTTGTCTGTCTGTCTGTTTGTTCCGGCTAATCTCTGAAACGGCTGGACCGATTTTGACGGGACTTTCACTGGCAGGTAGCTAATGTAATAAGGAGTAACTTAGACTACTATTTATCCCGGAAAAATATCACATTCCCTCGGGATAGCGTCGTGTAGTTTATTATCAATGCGAAAGTTTGTGGGTATAGATGTATGGATGTTTGTTACTTTTTCACGCAAAAACTACTGAAAGGATCTGGGTCTGTTATAACACATAGGGTACTTTTTATCCCGATATTCCCACGGGAACGGGAACCACGCGGGTGAAACCGCGGGCGGCCGCTAGTTGATTATAAAGCTGAAGAGTTTGTTTGTTCGAACGTGCTAATCTCAGAAACTACTGGACCGAATTGAAAATTCCTTTTGTGTTGGATAGTCCTTTCATCGAGGAAGGCTATAGTATTTTTATAAGATAAAATAAAGATATTAGGTTGAAGACGCTAATCTCAGGAACTACTGGACCGATTTAGAAAATTCTTTGACTATTAGGAAGTTACTTTCTTTCCGAGTGACATAAGCTTTATTTTATCCCGATATTAGCACGGAAACGGGTATCCGCTAGTAGTGGAAATTTTACAGTTTAGTGGCCGATCACGATGACACAAAACATTTATTTCCTTGACTGTACTTTGTCATGAATTCATATAAAATGCGAACGTGTGTCCAGTTGGAGAAAACATAAAAGTGATTTAATTAAAGTTTCACTATCTGGACACGCGACAAAATCTTGGCATGTCCGGATGACGAAATAATAAGTGATACTAATTTTGAGTTTCACCAACTGGACACACGTGTGCCCAGTCTCTCGTGTCGAGTTGGTGAAAAACCCAATTCGGGTAACGTATACCCTTGTTTTCTCTTCTTAAAGGAGGTTGAATTTTCCAAAATCCTTTCCTTACCGAACCTCTACGTAATAATTCAACTCGACCCGTCCAGTAGTTTAAACTGTGCGCTGATAGACCAAACCCACCAACCAACTCATGGCCCTCGATAACATTGTGCTTGGAATTGTATAAAAACTCAATACAATTCGACTGCAAAATTTCATATATAGTTACATACATAGAATAATTTGTAATGAGGCAATTTATTTTTAAAAGGAATAATGCTTAAAGGAATATTACTTGGAACAGAAACATTCTAATAACATTATACATAAGTATTTTTAAATAATTAATTTGATTTAAACAGGCGTCTTTCTGTGCTGGATTTTGCATGGTCTAAAATCTCCTGAGGATGCCCCGGGTTAGGACGAAACAAGTGATAAGTAGTCTAATCGGTGAAGGTGCAAGGTATGACGCTGTCTTGCTATCTGCAGCTGCAGGTTATATGCACTGGCAGTTTTGTGATGTTCATATTTTGTTCTTTTTTGCGGAAATAAGCTAAATATATTTCTTTTTACAAGCTTTTATTCAATTTCAGTCCCGATATTTGTAATCAAATCTTGCAAGTTAAATTTGACCAACTTCCCGGTGTCCGATTGAGCTGAAACTTTGCATACAGGTTTGGTTTGGATAACAATGCAATACTAAACAGTACAGCCAACAAAAAAACTTGTCATAAAAATGAAGATTTTTCAAAAAACTTGTTTCACAATATTTTTGAATCGTCAAGTTTTGCCCTACCACCCATTCAAGTCTTGCTTCACAAGTAACTTTAAATGCAATGTAAGTTGATGTTGAGGTTTTATATGTGTGGATATAATCCACACATATAAAACCTCAACTTATAGGTTTTTGTAGTTTGTACGTTTTTATATTGTTTTGTTTACCTTATCTATTTATTTGAAATTCTGTTTTTTGTTTGACTACTGCCATAGATTTGCTATTATTATAGAATTTTGGTCACTCTCAGTCGCTTTGTTTTTGCTTGTTGTCTATTATACAGTCCCTATCGTTTATAGTAAGTAGTTAAATAACTTTTGTTAACCACAGTACAGGACTAAGTGTAAATTCCCAATTAAATTAAAGTCAAGATGGTGACTGTTTAAACGGGCACGTAAGGTATCATGTTCCTTACTGCAGTTTAAAACAGGATGGAATGGGACAAGAATATGACTTAGAAATATAACTAAGAAACTATCCTCTTGTCTACTAAAGTGTTCTTCATGTAACACTTTATGTTTCTAATATTGTACCTAGTTATTAGGGATATTTTCTTTGGTTCTTTAACTAAAAATGAGACAGATAAAAAAAAAACCTTTTTTATATAGATTTAAGCAGGTATGTAAATAACTACTGAATGAATGAATCGTCCAACTATTTTTCCATATCACCCTTTGAGGACATCTTTTAACTGACAAGAAAGGCTGAAATAGGTAGTTGCTCTTGCATTGAAAATTTTATAGTGTTGGTAGCTTCACTATCTTTTTTTCCGATTATTTGGAAAATTTATTTATTTTTCGCTAAGGCTTAACTTAACGCACTTTACGATTTTATATTATATTACTTTAAGATGTAAGCGCACTACTCCCGGAAACCTCAACCACTGAGGAAATGGCTTTCATATTACTAACAATGCTGAAAGCATACTTGTTATGATGAGTGACTTAGAAAAGATGGTGGTAGCTACCCAGGCGGGCTTAGAACTAATCAAACCATCAACCAAACCGAAAATAATATGAACCCCCACCTGGGAATCGAACCCGGGAGCTCTGGGTCTGATACCGTTGGTATGTACCACTAGTCAGCAGAGATACATGCTAATGTTTCCACTTGAACATATTTTTTGAGACAAAAAGTAAACATTTCTGACTAATAGTTTTAGAGATAATAGTAACAAACATTTAACTATCGAATGCCCGCAGCTTCGTCTCCGTGGGTATATTTCGCAAGATACATGCTAATCTTTCCAATTGGTTGTTTGGCTGTTGTTGAAATGTAGATATTTAATTATGACATGCGAAAATATAACATTATTTAATAACAAATATGAAAAAAGAAATTCAATATGTATTATAACAAGCGAATTATGAGCTACTTAATTGTGACTCTAGCTATCTCTTTCTAAAACGAAATTTTCTATGGCGAGAGTATGGCGCTATAGAAATGTGACGTCACGTTTCAATAGCGCTCTCCTTGTCTAATTAGTAAGTTTGATGCTCTATATCGCTGAAAATATGCAAGATATTTGAAAATAAATACCTATGTTGTGTTGCTACCAGTTATATGAACATTTTAAGTTATTAAAAAAAAACTGTCAAATACCCAATTATTACAACAACTTGAACATATTTTTTGAGACAAAAAGTAAACATTTCTGACTAATAGTTTTAGAGATAATAGTAACAAACATTTAACTATCGAATGCCCGCAGCTTCGTCTCCGTGGGTATATTTCGTAAGATACATGCTAATGTTTCCAATTGGGTGTTTGACTGTTGTTGAAATGTAGTTATTTAATTATGACATGCGAAAATATAACATTATTGAATAACAAATATGAAAAAAGAAATTCAATATGTATTATAACAAGCGAATTATGAGCTACTTAATTGTCACTCTAGCTATCTCTTTCTAAAACGAAATTTTCTATGGCGAGAGTATGGCGCTATAGAAATGTGACGTCACTTTTCTGTAGCGCTCTCCTTGTCTAATTAGTAAGTTTGATGCTCTATATCGCTGAAAATATGCAAGCTATTTGAAAATAAATACCTATGTTGTGTTGCTACCAGTTAAATGAACATTTTAAGTCAATAAAAAAACTGTCAAATACCCAATTATTACAACTGCTTGAACATATTTTTTGAGACAAAAAGTAAACATTTCTGACTAATAGTTTTAGAGATAAGATAGATACTTACAAAAAAAACTTAAGTACCTTTAGCACGAAAAATTTCGGTATGTTATTGCTATATACCTTTTTCATACCATAAACCTTGTGGTATTGTTTTTGATTTGTCATCGGAAAATGTCACTCAAATAAATATTATGAATTCAATAAGTTGTGTATTTAAAAGTGGCGACGAGATAATTATTTACAATGGCTAATATTGATCTAAATAAATATAAAAAATCGCGAAGTTGTATGCGCGGTTTACTTACAAGAAAGGAAAACCAATTACTTAACGTAAGTACACTTCAAGATTACGAAATTTCAAACGAGATACAAAATGTTACAGAATTACAAAAAAAGTACGAAGAATGCCAGACAAACATAGAATACCTTACAGAAGAAGCGCATTTAGAGGCAGAAGTAGACAATAGATTCGAATTTCAAGGTACAGTTACAAAGGTACTGAACATGCTATACAGGATGAAAAGATCAATAATCACATCAACTAATGCACATAATACAAATTCAAGTAACTCAACATACCGGGTTCCTAAAATTATTCAATTCCAACCATTTCAAAATAGTTCAGAGACATTCAAAAATTTCATCCGAAGATTAGAGTTGTACATGGACCTTAGTCAAGTAAGCGATTCAAATAAAAAGACCCAGATTTTACTTTCTATGCTGACCCCTGAACTCCATGAGAAAGCTTATGATTTATGTGCTCCTGAAGACCCTAAAGGTATGAACTTCAAAGATTTAACCGTACCAGGACCGTACGCACTACAACACAAATTTGTCTCACGCGTTCAAAACTATGATGAAACAGTTCCTGTCTATGCTGCTACTTTAAGAAAATTTACAACTAACTGCGGATTTCAATGTCTAAATTGCCAGAAGTCGATCGCTGATAACTTTTTATGTCTACAATTTATAAGAGGACTTAGAGACAGCGACATAAGAATAAAACTTCTGCAAAATAAAACTATATCAACATTTACAGACATTGTACAAACTGCTACCATCCTAGAAATGGGAAAAATAGATAACGCTACTATTTCCCACAAGAACATATCACCAATCGAACCCACTAACCAAATGTCAACCTCATCGATAAGAAATTCAAATGCACAAGCAGAACGGAAACCAAATACATTCACACAGCAACGGCCACTCACTTCGACTTCTTTTAAGTTGAAACAATTACGAGGGAAGTGTTTCCGCTGCGGAAAGGAAGACCACATGGCCAATAAATGCGAAATGATCAACGAAACCTGTTATAGATGTCAAAAGAAGGGCCATCTGGCTAGAGTGTGTTTACAGCGTACACAAAATACGAATCAGCTAGAAGAACCACCATCAGATGAAGGTAGTTCAGCAGAAATTAATTTAATTAAATCGGAATCTACAGATAAATATATGATTACACTCGAAATCGAAGACAAACCTTTAAAAATGGAATTTGATACTGGCGCAGCATTAACTTCAATTTCATTGGACACATATAAGAAACTCAATATTAGAAATAAAATATACAAAACAGAAGTTACAATGAGAACCTACACTAACGAATTAATCAAACCGGTAGGAGCAGCTTACGTAAGAGCGAAATACAAGAATCAAAGTTTTTTCGGAAAAATGTATATAATAGATAAGGCTGTCGATCCAATTTTCGGTAGAAGCTGGATGAAGAACCTGAAATTAGAATTAGCAAACATTAATGCAGTACAAATAGAAAAACTACCGAAATTAGATGAATTATTGAAAGAATACGAATCCACAGTTTTCATGACCTCATTAGGAAAAATTCCAAACTTTCATGGACACTTGTCCCTGAGAGAAAATATTCAACCCATTTTCATTAAACCAAGAAGAGTCCCATATGCCTTGAAAAAGAAAGTTGATGATGAAATAGAAAGACTATGCACAGAAGGAGTAATATCTAAGGTAGAACACTCCGAATGGGGAACCCCTATAGTGCCTATAGTTAAACCTAATGGCAGTATTCGCTTGTGTGCTGATTACAAAGTTACGTTAAATAAAGTCATTAAGGACGAACAATACCCTATTCCCATTATTGAAGATATTTTTGCTGAAATGAACGGTGGAGAAATTTTCTGTACATTAGACATCACGCAAGCTTACTTAAATATGCAAATGGACGAGGAGAGTGCACTCCTCCAAACACTTAGTACACATCGAGGCACATTCAAAGTCAACAGGCTTATGTTTGGAGTGAAAGTTGCTTCAAGTTTATGGCAGAAATTCATGGATAGATTACTTCAAGGAATTGACGGAGTGAAATGCTTCTTTGATGACATTATTATTCAAGGAGCTACAGAAGAACAATTATTACATCGATTACGTACAGTTTTGGACAAGCTAAAAGGATCAAATTTACGAGTTAATAAAGATAAGTGTAATTTTTTCCAAAGGAGCATTAATTATCTAGGGCATACTATAGACAAGGATGGCTTAGATAAGAATAAAGAGAAAACCAATGCAATTATAAATACCGCCAAACCCAAAAATACGAATGAGTTGAGAACTTTTCTTGGTATGGCCAACTATTACAATAAGTTTATCCCACAATTGGCTACGCTTACGCACCCATTAAACAACTTACTAAGGAAAGGCCAGATTTTCAATTGGAATGAACAGTGTGACATTAGTTTCAATAAAATTAAGAAGGAAATTGCTAGTGATAAGATACTAACGCATTTTGACCCTAACAAAATAGTGATACTTGCAACGGACGCGAGCCCTGTTGGACTCGGGGCAATTCTTTCACATAGACTAAATGATGGATCAGAGAGACCAATAGCATTTGCGTCCAGAACGCTTACAGATTGTGAAAAGAAATATAGTCAAATTGATAAAGAAGCTACAGCAATATTCTGGGGACTCAAGAAATTCTTCCATTATTGTTACGGCAGAAAATTTATTTTAATCACAGATCATAAGCCACTTACAGTAATATTCCACCCGCATAAGACGCTGCCTACTATGAGTACCATGAGACTTTTTCATTACGCACATTTTCTCTCGGGATTCGATTACGATATTGAGTATAAAACTTCAGCAGCCAATAGCAACGCAGACTACTTGTCAAGGTTTCCAATAGAAAAGGTATCAACAAAAAATGACCAACATTCTTTATTTCAACTAAGTCAAATACACACTCTATCTATCACAGATACAAAAACTGCTCAAGAAACTGCTAAAGACGCAGAATTGTCTCCAATCCTGAACGCTTTGCGAATAGGCCGGTCAATGAAAAGTCATGGTTACGTAGACTCCGAGTTGACCTTACAGGACAACTGTATATTTAAAGGATATCGAATAATGATTCCGAATTCCCTACGGGAGAGTGTATTGGACGAATTACATGCTGGCCATATTGGAATGCATAAAATGAAACTTCTTGCCCGTAGCTACGTTTATTGGAAAGGCATTGATAAAGATATTGAAAATAAGGTAAAAACATGTAGAGCTTGCCGTTTACAGCAAAATGATCCAGTGAAAGCGCCATTGCACCATTGGGAGGAAGCAATCGAGCCATGGCAGAGAATTCACATTGACTTCGCCGGACCTATACACGGCTACCAACTTTTTATTATTGTCGATGCATTTACGAAATGGGTGGAAGTAATACCCACTAAAACAATGACAAGTTCCTGGTGCATAAATAAAATGAAAGAACTTTTCTCGGCATTTGGACTGCCATACATACTGGTTTCAGATAATGGACGCCAGTTTACATCGACGGAGTTTGAGACATTTCTGAAAGATCACGGAATCACTCATCGCACCTCGGCTCCTTATCATCCTGCTACAAACGGCCAAGCCGAACGTTTTGTACAAACGATTAAGAAATCCTTAAGGAGCATGGAGGACCAACCCGGGAACTTGTACGACAAATTACAGACAGTAAAAATTCAACTACGTCGAACTCCCAACGCCTCTGGATTCGACGCGTACTCGCTCATGTTCGGAAGAGATATAAGAACCAAATTGCATGTTATGTTCAAGAAACGTGTCTTCTTTGAGCAGGGGGCATCAACACATGCAGGGCGATACACTGGAAGACAGTTTAAGGAGGGAGAGAGGGTTCAAGCAAGGTGTTATACAAATCCTAATCGTAAATGGGAATTCGGCACCGTGACCTGCCGACTGGGACGCCTACATTACACGATCACCACTGATGGAGGCGAAGTCTGGCGCCGTCACGTCAACCAGATTCTACCGGCTACGCTGGTGCAACCTCAGACCCGGGAAAATTAAGGGGGGGAACTTGCTATATACCTTTTTCATACCATAAACCTTGTGGTATTGTTTTTGATTTGTCATCGGAAAATGTCACTCAAATAAATATTATGAATTCAATAAGTTGTGTATTTAAAAGTTATATAATGGTAAAAGTAAAATAAACCATCCGTCAAAAGCTGTCAAATATCTATTGAATTTTTGTTTCATAAAGTGTGTGGATGCTTGTAAATGGCTCCTTACTATATAAAATATTTCACCCGCGTGGTTCCCGTTCCCGTGGGAATATCGGGATAAAATATAGCCTATGTCACTCGGGAAGAATGGAGCTTTCTAATGATGAAAGAACTTTTAAAATCGGTCCAGTAGTTTCGGAGCCTATTCGATGAAAACAAACAAACAATCAAATCTTTCCTCTTTATAATATTAGTATAGATGTATAGTATCTACTTTGTAATGTTAGCTGTAAATAAGACCCTTAAATATTATAAAAAAACAAACGAAACCACCACGAAAGGGGCGCCTTCTCTGGTTTTCAGCCAACATGATAAGAATTTACAATAATGATAGCTTTTTATGCTAGGGATACGACTTGCTCTATCGATATTATAATATTATATCACCTTCTATATATAACCTCTTCAAACACAAATTCAAAGTAAAAATGCTGACTACATTAGCCACAAGACAAAGTTCTTTTTTATTACTTGCATCTGTGCAATGTACATTATCTTCCTACAAAGTAAAGGGTCAAGACCCCTTGGTTTGCATAAGCAGGCACTGCCCAGTGTTTTAAGAAAAAGGATAACTTATGCCTCTGACTCACAGTTTCCTCGTAATACACTGTAAGTGTGTTTTAACAGCGAGTTCAATAAAAACAAAAGACAACGTAAAGGGGTCTTAACACAATGCGCGGTTGCAGTGCAGAAACGCAGCAGTTATGTAAGAACCCATGTAAGTCTGTAAATAACCAAAGAATGCGTAATTTAAAGGAATATGTTAGCCTAACATAATAATATATTATTTTTTTAATACCTCTTAATAAAATACGTGTGTCTTATTTCTATTTTGTTTTTTTTTTGTCTTTTTACCTAGCAGAACTGTTATTTTCAGGATAGCTGCGGTCAGTGCCATCAACCTGTTAAAATATCAAAAACTCAATTAAATTACGCGGCTCGTAAGTATGAACCGATGGCCGTTGGGGCGGAAAGGTTCTCGAATGGCGGCCGCGTACCGGACGAAGTTCCGTGGGCTGGCCCCCTACAAGGTGGACCGACGATCTGGTCAAGTTCGCGGGAAGCCGCTGGATGCGGGCAGCGCTGGACCGATCGTTGTGGAGATCCTTGGGGGAGGCCTATGCTCAGCAGTGGGCGGCGTTCGGCTAACATGATGATGATGATGATGATGAAGTATAATACTTGCTACGCACATACTTTCAACAAAATCTGTTCAGCCGTTCTGACGTGGTTAAGTAAAAAATTTAAAGTAATATACTTGGATTTATTTTTCCGCGTGAAATTTCCTCACTTTTGTAAATGCATTATAACATCTTGATATTTTACGACCATGAAAAAATATACAATTTTTTGAAAATTATAAGTTAAATCTACATTAACTGCTGATTCAGCAGCAGCTGTTATGTGCTCAGTGCTTTACGTCTAGGTTAATGTTACGAAAGTCTCAAGCAAGCGTTCTAGCGCTCGTCTCAGCGCTAATTAGCTCTGAACGCACTAAGATAATGTTCTTTAGCGCTATAGACCTTAAACATAAAGAATAACCGGATGTTATTCTTAGGAGGAGTTGGAAGCGCGTTTTTCCTGCACTTGCGATATGATATAACTCTCATATTAATATGTATAATTTTGTTTTTCTTGTACGCTTGACTTTTAATTACCTAGGTTCCTACAGTCACAAGCAATAACATGTCAACAACATAGAACTTTGTTATATGACATTAATGAAAGACTTTTGTGTCATAATATAGTTTTGTTTCGAAATGCTTCAATGTGACCAAGTTCTATGTTGTTTACATATTATTGGTCGTGACTGTACTTGTTATGATTTTGACTTAATTTTTGATTCGTTCCTAATTTTTGTTTTGTTCAAATACGAAGAGTCAGATTGAGAAGTGTCAGCGAAATAGATTATGTTCTAGACTATCATATTTACGGTACTTTTTACCCCGAAAATTATCTCATTCCCACGGGAAAACATCGTGTACCTTCGGGCAATGTCGCGGACGGCAAGCAAGTGTCTTATAAATTCTTTTTTTTTATCCACAAAAGGAGTAGCACTTAGCCTTCATCTCATTTGATGTTAATTGAAGATATAGCTGAATATGGAAGCGCATTACTCCCGGAATCCTCAACAATGAGTAAGTGGCTATATTATCACTAACTACCGGAACACAATAATGCTGAAAACATCTTTGTTATAACGTCAGATTAAAATAAATGGCGGAAGCTGGCTGGACTTATAATGAGTCCTACCACCACCCAAAATTGAAAACAATATAAACTTCTACTAGGAATCGAACTCGGGACTTCTTGGTTAGATACTGGTGGTGTGTACGACTAGACCACAGAGGCGGTTAAAACTTATTTATTCATACTTAGTGCTTCCTTTCGCTCTTAGGGCTAAACCACAATCTTCCACTACCACTGTAGCATCATGAAAGCTTCTAACGAGAAAAAAACCAACATTACACAAAACTTGAAGAAACTTAACGATACAAAATTATTAAAATTAAATTTAGTTTAACACTAAAACTCAAAAGATTTACTATTGATAAAAACAGCGAAAGTCCATTTGCAAACAGATTTCGCACATGAATATATTGTGACAGATCAGTGTATATGAGTTATAGCCCAATCAAATAAAGGACATTTTTCATTTTCGGCTAGGACTTTGTACACTATTCGTACTAATAGTAAAAAATATAGTTAAGTCTATGACTTTACTATATTTTTTATTCAGAAAGAAGTGGTACAAAAATAAACTTTTAAATAAATATTCTTTGCCATCCATGGTCACACTGGCAACCACGTTCGGAAACATTGATGTTTCTGTACGAAAAAACGATGACATTGACGACTGATGATAATCTGTCAATGTCACCATTTTTTTAAATGTGAGTGTGACGTTTAACCGCCATATTGAATCGGGGTTGCATAATTCAGAAAAGAGATAATGCTTTTGTACCATCAAACGCGTTAGCTTATTGCGATATAATTAGTTGTCAGTTATTATATTTATCTTTTGCTTGCCTATGGTATGGTGTACAAAGTCCTAGCCGAGGCTTCATACAAAACTGAAAAATATCCTTTGACAAACGATTTGGCGTAGGGGTAGGATACCTGCCTTCTGCGCCAGAGTTCTCAGGTTCGATTACCGAACATGACGCAAATGAAATATTTGTGTGCATGAACGAACATGTCTATTTAGGTGTTAACTATGTATTAAGTATGTATTTATAAAAAAGTAAGTATATATTTATTAATTATCTAGTTCCCATAACACAGTTTCTTAATGAAAATTACTTGAAAGCTAGTTAATTGGTGTGATTGTAAGATATTTGTGTATTTACCTTTTATATACTTATTTAAAATGTATTTTGATTCTGTTGGTTAAACGTCCAATTTGCTCATCATTCTTTACTTTAGACACGCCATTTTGTAATAATTTATTTTTTATTTTGAAAGTGAGTAAGTACAATTTAAATGTAATATTGAATCATTTTTACGTAAAGAAATAATTTACTTAGCTAAACTTAATTATACAATAAGGTATTTAAATTGTCTTTTTTTTCTGTGTTGTCTTCATTTAAGTAATTTGTCGTATACTTAAGTTATAATTTGTCCTTCGACTGTATTAAATAAATGTTTTGATTGATTGATTGATTGATTGAATAATATGTAACCTCAAATATCATGATAGAGTCGCGCAAGCGCTACGAAAATTTCAAAACTGAAAGGTTTTTAAATTTTTTAAAAGTCATTTCCGATTCGATGAAAACAAAAGAGCTAATAAATTTCAATAGGTTTGTGTACTCGTTATTTTTATTTTGAGACATTAAAAAAAGTCTTACCCCCCTATTCCAAAATCTAGACTAAAATAGTCCTACTTTAAAACTGGTAAGTACTAAACTGATGCTGTCACTTTCATTTTCCAAATGAAAGACAGAATTAGCATCAGTTTTAAACCAGGGTGCCTACCATCAACTTTATGACAGCGATTCAAAAATAGCGCGATGCAGAATAGGTTCCTAAAATGAATTGCTTTCTTTCGTACTCTGACCTTCTAAAAACTGGATCGCAAATGAATTGCTAAATGTGAATGACCGAACGATTTGTGTCCTTATTTCTTCTACCCGTCTCTTTCACTCGATTCTGTCATGCCCGGAGAGTGAAAGGGATGGGTATAACCTGCAGGTGTCATGTTAACTTGGCCGAGTTATAAGTCAAATAAGAGTTGATGACAGCTCAGCGGTTGTGAAATGTCACTAAATGATCACTGAATCGCTGTCATTGATATTAAGCTGTCGTGGTACGAATAAGCGAAGCAGATCAGTTTAGGTCCTAAACAAAACCGCAATAAGAGTTGATGTAGGCACCCAGGTCTAACTTTAGTCCACGTTTTGGAATAAGGGGGTTAAAGTTCGAAAACGTACTATTTTTACTTGTTACATTCACAATGCAATCTTTATTATTGAAAATATTAAAAAATATTAAAAATGACTCCGTAGCTCAGTGGTTACAGCATTCGCCCGGGCAGTGAATGGTCGTGGGTTCGAGTCCCATCGGAGCAAATCGTGAGACGAAATTTTTCTAAATCTTCATTTTTAACATTTCGAAACGTAGTTAAACAGACACAAATTATTCTTACCTAGTACCTATGTAATTTCTGAAATAAATTGTATTAGTTCCGTTACAAAACCTATTATTTTGCACATTGCAACACAACAGTTAAAAAAATATATTGTATAATTATCTTTATTAAGAAAAAGCTCAGCTGATTAAATAGCCGTCTAAAGTTCATCGACCTATCAGCAAGCTCGAAAACCTTTCGTTAAAAGTGTAAATTTATTCAAATTTCAAAAAACGAAGCCTATGGCCGCATCCTTTCCACGACGCATCTGCGCGAATGAGATAGTGATACAGCTTTTGTGGAAGAAAAGGAGACAGGTATGTTTTTATGGGTTTCTACTAGAAACTCGTTTAACAATAGCTAAGTCAGGTGATGTGATGCGCGCAACGGTTGTCTGTAAAAATATAAAGGGTTCTTTTAAAGCTTCCCTCAACTATACCACTAGATTACTATTGGAATGGCATAAACGGCCGAGCATATAAGAGCGCACTTTAAATTTGCGCTCTTATATGTTATCGCTGTCATTTTTACGTAAGATCGATACATTTGTAAAAAAAAATCTGTTTAATTAATATATATTAATACTGATCTAGATACGTACAGGTTCGCTAAGAACGGAGTTTTTTTTAAGTGTAGTTCAATGCAATGTAAGGGCATAAAACGGGAGTTAACGATAATATCCCGAATATCACTCAAGTGAAGCTGCGGGCAAAAGCTAGTACTGACTTACAAAAACGCAATCAAAAGAGAAAAAATATAGCTTGACTAGCTTTCCGCCCGCGGCTTCGCCCGTGTGGACTTCACGACGTTATCCCAAGGAATGTGATATTTTTACGGGATAAAAAGTAGCCTATGTTCTTCTGCAGGCTACAAAGTATCTGTGTCCCAAATTTCAGCCAAATCCGTTCAGCCGTTTTGGCGTGATTGAGTAACAAACATACAAACATCCAAACATCCAAACATCCAAACATACAAACATCCAAACATCCAAACATCCAAACATCCAAACATCCAAACATCCAAACATCCAAACATACAAACATCCAAACATCCAAACATCCAAACATCTAAACATCCAAACATCTAAACTTTAACATTTATAATATTAGTAGGATTACTAGAGCAGTTGGTAATTTTTACAAACTTTTTATTAACTTGCCATGTTAGTTAGTTAGTTAGTGGGGGACAAATCTTGCAAGCTTATTTTGATCTACTTCCCAGTGTCCGATGGAGCTGAAATTTTGTATGCAGTTTTGGTTTAGATGACAATACTATCAGTCAGCAAAAAAGGTTGTCATAAAAATGAATTTTTTACTAAAAACTAGTTAATATTTTAGGCGATGACTGATTTCCATTGAGTTAAAAATTCATTTCACAACTTTTTATACAAAGCAAAATTTAAAAGAGAAAGATGTTTTTGACAGACAGTTTAGTTTGCAATTTGCATGCTTTATTTTTTAATAAAAAAAGTCAAATGCAACAACGTCCAAAATGACGAGGGTTAAATTTATTGCGAAACGATTAAATTTATACGTTTCAATCTTAATTAATTGAACGTTCCATAAGTATTTTTGGTGAAATATAGTGTTAAAGAATTTGGTATTTGACTGTTGTTGAAATTTAGATATTTAATTATGACATTCAGAAATATAAGATTATTGAATAACGAATGTGAAAAAAGAAATTCAATCTGTATTACAAGCGAATTATGAGCTACTTAATTGTAACTCTAGCTATCTCTTTCTAAAACGAAATTATCTATGGCGAGAGTATGGCGCTATAGAAATGTGACGTCACATTTCTATGGCGCTCTCCTTGTCTAATTGGAAAGTTTGATGCTCCATATCGCTGGAACTATGCAAGATATTTGAAAATAAATACCTATGTTGTGTTGCTACTAATTCAATAAACATTTAAAGTCAATAAAAAAAATCAGTTAAGTACCCAATTGGTAATAGATACGTTGAGATTTTCGAAGAAAGCCATGGGCTAATTTAAGGGCACGATCTTCCAAATAATCGAAATTAGCCTATTTTTGATTCAAAAGTAAACAGTCTAATATTCTTTATTTTGAGTAGATACAAATATACACCCGTGACCAACGGCTTCACGTGCCTGCCAAAAGACGGAGGAGCTCGAGATGATAAATTTTTGGTCACCCCTCCCGTGACCGACCATTGCGAAAGTTGCTTAACTTCAGCGATCGCAGGCCGAGCGCGCCGAACCACTGCGCCATGGGCATCTACTATGTATTTAGAGATATGTATGAATACTTTAATAGAACTCTACACTGGAATTTGCAAAACATTAAAATGCTAAACAATTACACCTCACACACCTCATGTTATCACAAAATAGTTTCCGTGTTCTAGACGTTGTTTTCCCATGGGAATGATATATTTTCGTGGGGTTAAAATAGCCTAAGCTATTCTCTGTGTCAAATTTCATCTAGATCCTTTCAGCCGTTTTGCCGTGATTGAGTAACAAACATACAAAATTTCAAAAATTATAATATTGGTAGGATCACAGAATCAGACCACAAAAAACCGAAAATTAACAAAACCATCTTTTTTTGTATTTCTTTAATCCTCCTGATACCAAATCCTATCTACTAATAGGAAAAATGTGATAGTAAAAAACCACGAGCCCTATAAGAAGCTTTCAGGCGGAATTAGCAGGCAGGCATTAGGCAGGAGCTACTTATAGGGCTCGTGGTTTTTTACTATCACATTTTTCCTATACTTACAAAATTGCATTGTGAATGCATAAAAATAATTTAAAATCTCTACTACCTACTATATTATTATACAGTCTGACTGACTGACAGACAAAGCACAGCCGAAACTACTGCGATGCCCCCTATGCAGGGGTTGCATGAGGGCCGAAGAAACAGCTGCTCACGTCCTGGTTGAATGTGACGGAGTGGCCCCCTACCGGGCAAGGTACCTCGGCTCGCCGGGAAGCGTCCACGAAGCGGTCTCCGACGTGAGGGCGCTAGGTGCTTTCCTGGCAGAGCTGGGCTGGCTGGAGTAATCCGGCTGCACACCCTCCACACGCAAAATAGGCGCAATAAGACGTCGAGTTGCGGAAAACGCCCGTACCAATTGAAGAAGAAGACTACTGCGAAGAATCTGAAAGGCATGTACGTTCCTTGATTCAAGATTCAAGATTCAAATTTGTTTATTCAATTTAGATAGTTATTTACAATACTTGTGAACGTCATAGAAGCTACGCCATCGGTTCGCAAACCCTACAGCGGGAGACCTTGGAGAAGAACCGGCAAGAAACTCCAAGGGTTGTTTTTTTCTCCCTGTTTTATTTTATACACAGTCGTCAAATTGAAAAATGACCTTAACATGGTATGACTAAGGTCAGTTTCCATCACAATTACACAATGGGTTATGATAAATACAGTTAAGTATAGGCGAACTAATGATCATAGCGGTGAACAATTTTCAGTTACTTAGGAACTCTACTTAAAGCTTTTATATTAATTTAAAACAAAAGACAATTCTACTATATACTGCAAGTTGCGCCATACATGTTTCAAATGAAATTCTTAATAAAATGAATAACAACAAAAGAAAACACATTTTAAGGCAAGAAGATAAGAGCAAACCCATTCCCACTGGCAGCACCCGTTCACGAGCATGACGCATGAACCAGCCATCGCTTCGCTCAACCATATTTTAGGGAACGTAACGACGTTGAGTAGGGGAGCACTAAGAGAGGATTTTTGGAAATTCCCTCTCTAAGGGGGTAAAGAGGTGGTCCACGCAGACTAAGTTGCGAGATGACCGCTAAAATAGTATTATATTATAAAAATAATAAAATAATATGTGGAAATCTGTTTGTCTGTTTTTCCTCCTTTCACGTCAAAACAGAGCAACGTATCGTCGACATTTTTGATATGGGGTTAGTTTGTGGGCTGGAGAGTGGCATAGGCTACTTTTTATCCCGGAAAAATATCACATTCCCGCGGGACAACGTCGTGTAGTCCACGCGGGCGAAGCCACGGGCGAAAAGCTAGTATTTAAAATTAGTTGAAACATACGATTCCGAATCATCAGAGCCTAGCATTAATATATAATAGGAGCATTAATAAACTAACAAATCGGAACAATACAGATCAGCAAAAAGCTAAATCCTTAATAGAATTGTTTTTCCGTGCAGATTTTTTTAAGTCACGACTTTATCGGCAGCTTTTAGAATCCGCCAATTCGTTATATAACACGAAAAAAAATTGTTAGGGTTCAGTAAATGTTTATTTTCATATGATTTATGTAACTTACAAATGCTTAGCTATACTAAGCATTTGTAAAAAAAACACTGAGCTATTCACTGAATTTTAACAAGACAGTATTGTGGATAACAACTCAATAAAATTATTTGATTATATGCATTTCAATTTGAGCTTAAAAATTATAGCAATAAAAGCAGGAAAATCCTTCTATGGGTGGTAGGAAAATTAGGACATTCAAAAAGTGCTTAAGTACATAACTCTATCTTTTGAAAATTTTGAAAATGAAGTATTAGAAAAAATTTACCCGTCTCACAACTAGCTCCGAAACGGATGCTTTTTTCCTATACTTCATCTTCAATATATTTAATTATAAAATTTGCATGGTGAATACAAAAAAGAAAAAATTAAAACTATCTATTTATTTCTGAAATCTCATTTTGCCCGGCAGCCTGAGCCACCGTGGATAGAATATGCCCTTATTCACAAACCGGCGGAATTGAAATGAACGTATGCATTGTAACTGTCACTCACTTCAGAATAGACAAAGACAAAGCACAATATTCTAATCCGATTGCCGTTCCGAACGGTTGTGCCGAATTTAATCAATCACTCACTATTTTAAGAAATTAAAATTAAGTATCATAGATATTGGCCTAATTCAAAACATTTTGTCAAAAGCTAAATCAAATCATTTAGTAAAATTGATTAAAATGTGATTCCTTTGCTTTATTATTGTAATTTCCTAACCCACTTAAGCTAACTTTTAATTTATTTTAGATTAGTGGAACCGGTAAACATCGTATCACCTCTGTCGTTTTTAGCATTTTCCGTTACTTATTATTTATGTTTCTCACCGTTTAAACCTTCCCTGAACTTCCACTAATATTTCAAGGTCAAAATTAGGCAAATCGGTCAAGTCAAGTTTATAGCGAGATTAACGAACAACAATTCATTTTTATTTAAATAGATTAAGTAATTCATATAGGTATTTTGTAACTGGGAAGATACAATGAGGCTGGCATACATGTGGATAAAGCCCCTAACTAAATAAATAATAAAAAAAAGAAAAAGAAGTGCCGAAATTTTCAGTTTTCTCATAATGTCAATATTACTTCTACTACTATTACACTTTACTACACTACAGTACTACTATTAAACTTGTTTACACTATTTTCAATCAAGATACCCAAAATAAACTTGTTAATTTATATCCTTTGCAAGGTTAGTCACCTAATGCCATCTGCCCCTGGAAAATCCGTAAAAGATAATTTATATCAACAAACAAAATATTTATTTCCGAAAAGGAACCTTCAGTACTCCAATATGGTTCGTAATGCATCCATTTTTTTAGTTTAACAGCTCATCGACTTTTTACTTGTCCAGAACAATTGAAATTGTTCGTGAAAAATCGCAAATAGCCCGTCTAGAAGTTTTATTATTGTTTCATAATAATAGGATGTTTTTATTGTTGATGACGCAATTGATATCAATATGATTCATTCGTTTAATTTTGAAGCACCTCGTGCTTTTTTTTGGGCAATAAATGCTCGAACTCATAAAAAAAACGTCGATTGTGAACATAATTAAATAATCCGCTTATTAATATTATATTTCTATTTGATATCGAGCTAATAGAAGTAAAAAAAAAACAACATTGTGTAGTTCAATCATTTGATTTAGATATATTACGTATATTCACATAAGACAACATAATTAAAATATTTTAATATGTTACGATTACGATGATATAATATAAGTATGTAAATCAAAACACATAAAAATAATCAAAACATATCGGTACAGAATCAATTTAACCGCAATAGTTTAATTACACGAAACAAACACAAAACCGTTTGAAAAATCGATCTCGTAATTGTTAAATCAATAATTGCGAACGATTAATCGAGAAAAAGAAACATTCAGAGTAAGATATTTGGTCGGTCGTAATTTAATTAACAACTGGCAACATTATGAATTGGTGAATTTTTTAAACATGGTATATGGCAACGCCCTTTCCTTTTGTAACTTATGAGCAAACCACTCGCAAAAATATCACAGTAAAAAAATATATTATTTCATAATTTAACACAAGAACTTTTTACAACCTTTTGCATATTTAAGAAAATTATGCTGAAGCGAAATAGCAATGAGAAAACGACGCGCGCGGGAGCGAGACCAATTTTGCAGATTAGGCCAAAAAAATACAAAATCACTTCGTATTAAAAAGTAACAGCGATTTTTTGAAAAATGCTTCTATACGATCCTAAATATTATTGGTGTCCACTAATTAAACCAATTTTCAATGGTATTTAAAGAATAATCTTGAATTTTCGTATTCTGAGAGGTCTTTTCGAAAAGAAAAAGTGTCGAGGCATAATCATAAAATCGTGTTTTTGAAACTATACGAATCTAGATAAAGATATGAAGAAATATATATCTTATTACCAGATTTTTAACAACTGCAACCGTCCTATAGTTCATCAAATTATCAAAAAGTCCATACTTTTTTCGAGTAGCGCCTGACTATACTATACTGTATATGACAATACAATAACTTCAGTCAACAAAAAAGCTCATCATTAAGTGCATTTTTATACAAAAATCTTATAAAACTTTCGTTGGGTTGGGCCAGAAGCTAAATACTTGTTATTTTTATTATAAGTAATGCTAATTAAGATGATGGTGATCTTTCCCGCAACAATTAGCTATAATTAAATAGATATATTGTAGACATCCTCGATGTCTCTTTTTTTTATTTTCAGTTTTTTACTATTATTTACTCTAAATATTGAAAATCAAAACTTTTTAAAATTGGTAATAACTTTATTTTCGTGTTATTAAGAAAAAAATTAAACCGCCTTCCCAAAAAACTTCAAAAAAAAACTTACTGGCTAAAAACACCGAAAAATAAAATGAATATTTTATTAATATGAAGGATGAAAATGCGTGACTTTTTCTAACTAGTCAATACTAGTAGAACCTGTAAAGTCGGTGCCAAGTTAAAACATACATAAACAACAATAATCAAGCTTGTGATGGTGTAAATCGTAACCTGTCGCATACGTATTGGCTTGGCACCGACTTCAGACAGATCAGTAGGTTCCAAGACCAGTTAGAAAAAAATGAATTTGAATTAATAATTTTGTTATTGTTTGTTTCACCAAATGTAGTTAAAGGATATTACTAAAATCGCAATGAGGTCGTCTATTGTGTTTTATTTTTTCCAATTGTCATTTCTTATTTTATGCCGTGTTTGATTATTTTATAGCATCAAAACATCTGCCTACTAACATTGTCATTGTCAGACCCTTATTCAAAACAAAAGAAAAGCAATAGAATCTCCCGTCTTAAAAACCACCGTTTTTCGTGCAAGTGTATAATTAATACTCTATCGGTTCCCTAATAACAACCTCCGAGTGATTTAGTTCCCAATTAAAACCAAACCGGTGATGTACGACACTGATTCATCGGGTACCCGGTTCGATTCCCGGTAGTGGTACACTGGTAAACCGTGTTAGCAATTATCGGAAAGACAGTTGATACTTAATTTGATATATGAGTACGTGTTACGCTTATCAATAAATTTATTATACTTATACAATTTTTGGTGCTCTTACTTTAAGATAATATAATTAAGTAAGTACTCATGTTAGCTTACTTCTTTTTTATATAATATCTAGTTTTTTTTATTTAGTTTTTTACTATCTCCGTGGTCCAGTGGCATGTGTATTCGATTCCCCTAGAATGAATGTAGAGAACTAACTTTTTTTTAGTTTTTGAAGTAAAAACAGGCACTTGCTTAATTTCCTTAATTTTCTCTTCATCATAGTCATTTAAATAAAACTGTCAGTAGTCAGTAGTAGTAGCGAAAGGTCGTGGGTTCGAGTCCCATCGGAGCTGGTTGTGAAACGGGTCGTTTTTATCTAAATATTTCATTTACAATTTTTCAAAACTGTCAGTATATTAATTATTCTACTTATAATGATTTCTGCCTCAAATGTGTCAGACAAATGTTTGTTTTTTTTTTCAATAAATAAATGCTCTCGTTAAACATTCCTGCGGTAGTGTCGTGTGAGTCGGGTCGTTACGTTCCCTAAAATGTGGTTGAGCGAAGCGATGGCTGGCTCATGCGTCATGCTCGTGAACGGGTGCTGCCAGTGGGGTGGGTCTGCTCATGTCTACTTGTGTTAAAGGTGTTCGGGATATGGTTAATAATAGTATTATATTGATTTATGAGCGAGCTGGTGTGTCTCATAGTAATTTTGGTATCCGTGTCTTACAGTAACAGCAATTTTTCTAATAATTGTTTTATTTATTCAAAAATTCCTTTTATTTGTTAATACTTATAAATTTGAATATACAGCGCAGCTTGCAGTTTCCTTTTCATTAATCCTATAATACAATGTGAATAAGATTAAGATTAGTGTGTCCATTAAACTATTTGATTCCTTGTTTAGTTGAAAATTGTTTACTGTTTTAGGTAATAAGCAAAATTGTACTTAATTTAAGCGGCATTCTGTATTGTGATGGAAAGTAACCTTACTATTATGTGAAGGTCACTTTTCAAATTTGACGACTCTGTATAAGTTAAAACAGGGAGAAAAAAATAGCCCTTGGCGAGTTTCTTGCCGGTTCTTCTCGCTACAAGGTCTCCTGCCGTAGGATTTGCGAACCGATGGCGTAGCTTCATTGACGATCATAAGTGTTGTTAAACAAACCTAAATTGAATAAACTATATTGAATTTTGAATTTTGAATTTTGAATAATAAGAAATAACTTTGACAATCTCTAACCATTCCTATTTCCTTTTACAAAACAGTGTTACATGTATGACTCCAAAGATCTATAATAAAATACAAGAAAACTACAAAAGCCTTAATAAAAATTTGTTCAGAACCAAACTAAAAAGCTTTCTGGTTGAAAAGTGTTATTACACTATACAAGATTTCTTAAGTGACAAATCACTCTATTATATTATAATAAGCGTGACATGACTGCAGTTGTTTTACTGTTACATAAATTAATTTAATTCTGATTTCAATCTTTAAGACATGTTTTAAAAATTGAACTTATATTTTTTATTTTTATATCTTAGATTCTCAATGATATTTAATAATTAATGTTATTTAAATTTTTACTTTTTTGCACTCACAATGTAGTTTTTATTATTGACAAATGCAAAATGAAGTATTTTAGAAAAAATCGACCCAACTACAACTAGCTGTGAGACGGGTCGATTTTTTTCTGAAATTTCAAATTTAAAACATTTGTCATAAATATTAAAATCAGAATTAAATTAATTTATGTAACAGTAAAACACAGCGAGTTGTGAGACGGGTCGATTTATTTCTAAAATACTTCATTTTCCATTTTTCAATGCAAAAAAATAAAAATTTAAATAACTTGCAATAGCAATAATTTCATCTTTAGCGATTGTCAAATATCTGCAAAGGTATTTCTTTCGTGTGTGATGAAATTAACGCTGGCTATACAGCGCGTAAGAAGTATTGGATAAATTCAACGTTTCTCGTAGCGACTCCGTAGCTCAGAGGTTAGAGCAGTCGCCAGATAGCGAAAGGTCCCATCGGAGCTAGTTGTGAGAAGGGTCGATTTGTTCTAAAATATTTTTCAATATTTAATGTTGTTCTTAAATCAAATTGTAATTTCAATGTAATAAATTGCTTAACCTGATAAATTTCTTTTTTGCATGTTGACCATTTTAAATCTAATTCTTTACATTGTGAATCATCATCACTTTGTTAATTATGTTTTTTGCAAATAATTATTCTTTATCTTTTTTTCCTAAACTTCCAAAAATGTTAATATTAGTTAGGTTTCATAGAACAATATATGGAGCGAAAATAAATGTTTTTCCGCTATGGGAAAATGGGGAAGTGTTTGTTCTTATTTGAGGCTTTTATTCGAAAAAGAGTCATTTGGAATTTTTTATTCGAAAAAGGTAATAGGTACTTGCAATAGAGATTAGAGTGGGCATGTTCGTATGAAAATAAAGCTAGTGCCAGTTCTATTTTTGTATTTTCTTGTGTCTGTGTGTATGTGAGTGGTAATAAGACTTGCTTTTTCCCTTTACCATAACCACAGAATGTATAATAGTACTAATTAATAGTAGTTTATGTGACTGTTGCATAATACCGAGTTATGTGCAGTCTCATACACTACTTTATCTACACTCATTACATTTATTATATATTTCAAAAATAAAGCAAATCAATATTAATTATAAAATGTGAATTGGTGCCAAACCCCACTCATAGGAGTCTATAATATGGTCTATTCCTTTTAAATTCAAAATTCTAATTTTAAAAACGTTTCTGATTGTTGCCGGCTAAAGAAGGGCTTGAAAGAGTTGGAAGTCAGGGCCGGTAAATCCCCGGTAATATTATGAGGCACTGATTACAAAATCATCTCGTGCGTACTAAAGTAATTGCACTCAATTTAGTAGCGCAAGTGAAGAAACTGGCGAGCGTGTTAAATTTGAGTTTATGAGTTAAATACAAGACACCTAACGTACAGCCCATTCACGTTTTGCTGTTTATTTTATTTGTGTTAATCTAACTTCGAATACTCCTGTAGCCTTTGCACGAAAACTGTCGTTGTGGTCATTAAAAGCTGTCAAAGTATTGCTGTAATGCTGTAATAGTAGTTTATGTGACTGTCGCATAATGAGGGGTATTAAAACACGAGTGAGAGTTTAAAAAACGTGCCTTGGCGAGTTTTTTAATAGTATTCCACGAGTGTTTCAATACCGAGTTATGTGCAGTCTCATACACTCCTTTATGTACACTCATTACATTTATTATATATTTCAAAAATAAATCAAATCAATTTTAATTATAAAATGAATTGGTGCCAAACCCCACTCATAGGAGTTTATACGGTCTATTCCTTCTAAATTGAAAAAAAGTTTCTGATTGTTGCCGGCTAAAGAAGGGCTTGAAAGAGTTGGAAGTCAGGGCCGGTAAATTCTACGGTTGCCATGGAGACTGTAAAATTAAGAAATATAAGTGTTTTATAATGAGTGGCAGCTGTATCCGGGTGTTTCATAATGGTCATTATGAAACACCCGGATACAGCAGTTTTATTTTTTAAAGTTGACTACGGCATAAAGTATATCATTCTACGTTCAGGCGTGAGTTCATAATTCGAATATTATAACATGAGTGTAGATAAAACTTTTTTATCTACAACGGGGTAGCACTTAGCTTTCACCACACCTGATGGTAAGTGGAAGCGCACTATTCCAGGATTCCTCAACCACTGAGGAAATGATATCTTATTTCTAACTGCCAGAACAAAATAATGCTGAAATAGTACTTCGGGCGTTTGTGCACTACACGGAATTTTACCATCCGACATTTTATTTAAATTTTTAGTTTTTTGCATTCACAATGCAATTTTTATTACTGAAAAATGGAAAATGAAGTATTTAGAAAAAATCGACTCGTCTCACAACTAGCTCCGATGGGACTCGAACCCACGACCTTTCGCTTTCCGGGCGACTGCTCTAACCACTGAGCTACGGAGTCGTTACGAGAAGCGTCGAATTTATCCAATACTTCTTACACGCTGTATAGTCAGCGTTAATTTCATCAATGTGGAGATATTACTACCCTCACACGTGTAAGAAGTATTGGATAAATTCGACGCTTCTCGTAACGACTCTGTAGCTCAGTGGTTAGAGCAGTCGCCCGGAAAGCGAAAGGTCGTGGGTTCGAGTCCCATCGGAGCTAGTTGTGTAGCTCAATGCAATTTTTATTATTGAAAAATTTAAAATGAAGTATTTTAGAAAAAATGGACCCGTCTCACAACCAGCTCCGATGCGACTCGAACCCACGACCTTTCGCTATCCGGGCGACTGCTCTAACCTCTGAGCTTTACCCCGTAATGACTCCGTAGCTCAGAGCTGGAGCTTGGAGCTGGTTATGAGACGGGTCGATTTTTCTAAAATAAGTAAGTACTTTATTTTCAATTTTCAAGTCACTTGGTATCTGCACTGCATATTGTTTAGACGGCTGTAAATAAAAAAAAGACATCAAAAGCTACTTCATAAAGAACAGCTTTTCTTAGTAGGTATTTCTTACACGTCAACTACTCACTTAAATAATTACATAATCTAACATTAATACCAAACTTAGTAAAAATTATGAAGATTTCCGAAATACACCGGTATACAGGGTGTTAGGGGCACCCTTGCAAAAACTTTAACCATGGCTTTAGACCATCATGCTGAACAACGTAAAACAAGAATTTTTGTCGGAAATGATAAAAAAAATTGGACTTTTCATAAAAATTTAGCAACTTATCGGGACATTTTTATAGGGAGTCGAATTTTTTTTTTTTCATTTCCGACTTAAAATCTTGATGTGAGTTGTTCAGCATGAAGGCCTGAAGCCATGGTTAAAGTTTTTGCAAGGGTGCCCCTAACACCCTGTAGATACACAAAAATGTATGTATGTATGTTACATTACATGCCAGAAAATAATAAAAATATTTTTTTTCACTACCTACTCAAAAAAGCTTTATAGCAACTAGGAAAGAAAGCAACGGTACCTACCTAAAGAATTTGCTATCGGACCGCATACATTTTAATATCCAAAAAAGGTGACTGCCTATTTTGGATATTGCCATAATTATACTCAAAGTCCAAGTTCAAAGGACATCTTTCATAACAACCTTAATAGACTCAAAGTTGTAAGTTCTATTTCTATTGCAGAGAAAAATGTCAAACACATGCGATCAGAATGAAGTTGATTAAATAAAAAAAAGGCAAAACGGCATTACAACTTTTATACATTCTTTATGCCATTCCGAAAACCTACTTACTCAAAAAGTTCAAGTTCAAGAAGGAAATCTTTCATAACAAACTTAATAGACCCAAAGTTCTAAGTTCTCTTGCAGAGAAAGATCAATTTCAAACACATGCCCCCATCAGAGTGAAGTTGATTGAATAAAAAAAGGCAAAACGGCTATACAACTTTTGCCTAAAGCAGACCGGTCCCCAGCCAACTTCACTCGATCGCATTTATTACTCGAGTCGCGAAGGTCAAGCTGACCGTACTGTCAAGTCGAAGAGAACAAGACCAGTCAGTACGATTCTTGCCTCCGCATTGAACGCACGTACGTTCGGCACCGCTTCGCGTAACACAACTTTTTTACGAAACAAATCATGTAAAAAAGATTCACCCGTTGTTCATGAATTGATAGTGACGTTCAGATTACAGTTTTTGTTGTTTTATAATCGCTTTGTGTTGGACTAAGTGTTGCGTGCACTAAGTTTCGTGCTGTGCTTATGTGGGGTTTTTGAACTGTACTTGGAGACTTTTAGGTTATTCGGTAAGTTCGTTTGTGCTATCACTGTCTCGTTCTTTTCACTTTTCTGCAAAAGAATTTCCAAATTACAACCATTTTCAACTTCATAGATGACTTTTGCTTATTTATCAAAGTGTTTACTTTATTATTGAGTTTTATTTAGAAAAATATTAAGTTCATAAAACAAAAAATAAGAAAATTACATCATAAACGTAACAGCCTAGACATAATGATCACAAGATCTGTCGTTCATATTAAGTATAGACGAGTTATCGTCAAGTTTTATTTTTATCTCAAGCTACACTGCAAGTCTTGAACATGAGCTTTTTTTTCTTTAGCGAAAGAAGTTACAGCCTTGAGTAATACTTTAATGCATTTTTGACGTCGTGTTTTAATTAAGTTTGCTATTAACTATAGCTTTAGTATTTTAACATTCAAAACTTGATTTAGCTATAATATGATTAGTGATAGACGTTTAAAAAAAATCATCATTATCTTCTCCTTATCCTAATTATATCATATTTGGGGTCTGGACAGTACGTCCATCTTCACTACACTCTGTCACCCGTCATCAGCTGATTTCTTATGTATATAAATTACTTATATCTCATTCATATCATTACGCACACAATCTATACAACAGATGTTTAAAAAAGCATTTGTTCAAAATTTTGTTAACGCTTTTGACAGTTTCAACTCCAAGTGAAATTTGCTAAACTTTAAGAACAAAAGTGGGCTGAGAGTGCAACCTTGAGTGACACCGCGTTGATTCGCAAATCGATGTTCCGTAACATAAACATCATTTTCAACTTGACGTTTCACTTTACTCATAAACAAGAAATAAATCATTATAGTTTTCAATCAGATAGCTTAGTTGATGTTTACGAAATCTTGTTTACTCTAGATATTTGAGTAGAAAGCTAGAATACGTAATGTTTTCCTATTATTCTTAGGACACTAACCTATTTTAATTTTAACTAATTCAAATTCTTTTTTATTTATGAAGTAAGTACAAAAGATGGGAATTACAAAATTCATTTCAGAAACACTTGTAAGAAAATCTTTAAACAGAGTCTTCGTATTTCGAATGCGAAGCTAAAGTTTGTTAACCGTTTTCACTTTGACCATAGATAAAGGATTAATTCGAGACAAAATCTATAAATAACATAACATTTTTATTCAACCTAAATTGTTTTTGATTCCGTGATAAGATTTAAATTGCTAAATAAATCCTCTAGTAGGTGTTGAATAATATGATGCACCAAAACATGAATTTGTAGTGCTTGATCTTTATCACCGTTAACATTTTCTATGTCTGTCTTAGTATGCTCACTGCTCAGCATAAGTATAATTACTATTGTAAATGTTTTTTTTAACTCGATATTCGATTCGCTTTGATTCGTTCGCTCGTTTGGTCATTATTCAGGAAACTATCCTACACTCATTTATATCTCATTTCTTTTTCATAGTATGTCCCCTCCCATACCACCATTTTTCCCAATATACAATTAGTCACTCTGATTGTTTTTAAAGATTTATTTAAACAAATGCACTGGCAATGACCTTATGTTTTCAGAATGATAATTTATAAACTTTATAATAAATTCCATATTAATCAGATTAATATATTAGCATAATATTATACATACATGGAAACGCCTCAAAACAATAACATAATACAAACTTTTCTACTACAAAACAAAATTAGGGAATGTCCTTATTCCTACATAAGAATACATATCTATTATTATAAATGTGAAAGTTTAGATGTATGGATGTTAGTTACTCAATCACGCCAAAACGGCTGAACGGATTTGGCTGTTTGAGACACGGATATTTTGTAGCCTGGAGAGGAAAATCGGCTACTTTTTATCCCATAAAAATATCACATTCCCGCTGGATAACGTCGTGTAGTCCACGCGGGCGAAACCGCGGGCGGAAAGCTAGTTTTATATTTTTATTTTTATTTATTCGGTGGATCAACAGTTACAAATACAAAATGTGAAATTATAAATAACTACAGTAAACCAATTACAGATCCACACCAATATATAACAGCATAGCTTAAACAAAAGCGATGAGCTTAAGACACTAGGCTAGCTAGCCGTATTAGCAAACTGAGCAATACTTAAAATGAACAATTTATATAATACCAATAGAAATATGCTAACATAACAATAAACATCACACCTTAAAAAACAAATCATTAAGTTGCCGTCTCACCGAATTAACACTGGTGTTAAAGATATCAATGTCGAGTTTATCACAAAGATCATTAAAACACCTGCCTGCACGTATGAGGTACGAATTCTGTTTATAATTAGTTTTACATCGTGGCAATGAAATTGTTTTATAAACACGAAATAATCTACTTGGGACATTCAGGTTGACCAACTCAAGAAGCTCTTGAGAGCGAGAGAGAGAGAAGAAGATATAAAATTAAAGGAATATTTAGAAAGGAAAAAGAAAAGTGCTATTGAAAGTGAAAAGTAATATTCGTTAGAGGAATTTTTCGAGGATTAAAGATTAATTTTAATTTGCTTAAAAAAAGTTTTTGTTGGAAGTATTTGTTTAAGTTATTTATATATTTTTTTTAGTAATATTTAAAAAGTTTATTGCGATACCCAAACGGTCATGTTTATGGATCACTTTTAATTAATGTAATATCTGTAATAGCAACATGTGGCAATAAAGGACATGACTATGATGCTAAGTGATGTAAATATTGAGAATTGAAAAACATTGAAACAAATCTCCAGGCAGGCAAAGTCGATAACTGCTAGTAATAAAAAAATGGTACTAACAAAATCGTTATCTCAAGAATTAACAGACGTAAATAGACAACATTACCTTGACAGTTGTGCTACCAAAATTGCTCTTATTTGGTACATGATATAGACCCTCGAAATCAACAAAGCCCGATGTCCACTCCACTGTAGTATGTCTAGAATAGGTTGCACAACCGAGCATCGAACCCATCATGCCGGTAATGACGAAGATAAGATCTCAGTGATCCTACAATGATTTATAATGACGATACGAATCTTAACTCTGGCAAATTGAACAGTTAAGTGCTGTAATTTGAATATATTAACTTGCATTTTCTTTTACAGTTAACTATCGGTAAAGGTATAAAAGCTTAATCATTATAATGCAACTCCTTTTAACTACCTACTTATTTGAAGATGTAAAAGTGGTTGGTTGAGTATGTCTGTTTCTACGCCAGAAATCTTCCCCGAAATGCTGAAAAAAATCAAAATGATTATTTCTTTCTAAGGAATACTGGTTTCAGCATTAGTCTATTTTTTTTTTTTTTTTTATCAAGCACCTCAGACTATATATATCGTTGGAATTAAAACTCCGTAATCGTGATTCAGGTTTCCTTAGCGCCACATCTTATCTACGAGTGATGTTTGCGATAGCATCTACATCTATGATCTAATACCGTGTTTGTTCTTTGCTTATGTTGCGTTTTGATTAGGTCTGTGCAATTTAGATTACATTACACTACGCTGCGTTTCGTTGCCCTGATTTTTATATCACGTAATGATTAGGTAGCTACTGCAAAATTGACGAAACAAAAAAGATTAATTGAATAAAGATTATAGTTCCACATTCCATTCTGTTCCGGTGACAGCCGTGACGGAGGAGCCACTTGCATGCAATACAAAATAAGCTGACAAAGTGGATTGTCGTATCAAAATGTTTTAGTTCCAAAGATTATCAGCGGAACAGATAAGCTTGTCGCACCATATTTCTATTCTATTCTACTGATAATTGTTTATATATTAACTATATTATAAAGCACAAATCAGCTCGTAGCTTTAGTATCAGTTAGGTCTTTTAGGGTCTTCTGGGGTTTATTTTTTTACGTTTATGTACCCGTTATAATGAACGAACGCTGCTCATTGCATTTGTGCACCCTGTAACTGCATTTTATTTAATAATTATTACTGTGCTGAAATCCTTAGCCTCTACCGTAAGTTATTACAGCAATATAATAGAAATTTTCTTTGCACTATATCTATGTAAGTATACATATTTTTTGACATAAAAAAGAACAAAAACCATCATATCTTTTTTTTTTTGTATATTAACAGACTAATATCGAACATCTGCACTTACCTACCTTATTTAAAATATACCAGAAGTTTTTCAAGTTTTGTTTATAAATTGTATGACGTGTGCGTTTAGCGATGACATAATTTGACCTTAAAAATAAAACGTTGACATTTTACAAAACAAACTGCATTTTAAGTGTGACTTGTATAATGAGTATTTAAAACAAACACTACCTACTACAGAACGCAAGGTTTTAAAATTTAAATTTGTGATAATTCATATTCTTACTCACTTAAAATCAAAACAATGTAATAAAGAAATTTAATTTAATTAATGTTTTTTTTATTTCTATATTTTCTAAAGAAAATCACCCGTAGTTAATTAAGAGAAACTCTAATAAATCACATAGTACCAAAACATAATATCAATTAACCGATTTTCCATTCTTGATTGGTATTAGGAGAAATTTTGGAACTTTAAAGCATTGACATACTTAAAAATAATTAAACAATAAGCATGGTTAATTAACGATTAAATCAAAATGTCAACCTTAACCGTTAAATTATATAATTATGTTTGTTTTGCAATAAAAATGACCTGCCTTGAATTTTGTTACCGGTTTTTTAAACAGGTATTTTTGCATTATTTTTATGCTTTAGCCGGCCGGTAAGAAAAGTATTATCTATAGAAAATAATATAAAATTATGAAATAAAATAGACATCAAAGTGCACAAAGTGTAAATAAATTAATACCCGCCGCCTGTTTAGGGTGTCACACGTTCGAATCCCAGGTATGAACATGTCTGTATTTCTGGGTGTTTTCTATGTATATAATAGGACATACATACATACTAACAGTCATGACATATTTATACATTTTTTTTAATCAACAACGGGATAGTAATTACCCTTCATCACACCTGGGGGCCAAGCCTGCTAACGTTAAGTCACAATCGTGTCTCAATCGTGTTTCAATTGTAGTTCAGTTGTAGTGTTTTTATAAACACTAGTTACAAGAATTATGACAGTATTATGTGATGTGAATGTAGGTTGTGGTGTGTCCATCAATAGTATTGTGATAAAAGTACATATTTCTTGTAACTAGTGTGGAAAAAAGCACTACAACTGAACTACAATTGAAACACGATTGAGAGACGATTGTGACCCAACGTTAGCAGACTTGGCCCCCTGATGTTAAGTAAAGATAAGACTGAAGGTAGAAGCGCACTACTCCCGGAATCCTCAACCACTGAGGAGTTGGTTTCTTAGGTATTTCTGACCTGAAAACATTGTTGTTATGACGTCAGACTTTGATAAGATCGTAGTAGTACTTACTTTGATCCATCACCTCTGTCGTTGAAAACGTGTCGTCTGTCTTAATGAAACCTAACTCAGAAAATTTGAAGATATACACCGTGAAATTTTACTTGTTCAATTCCCGAAAACTACTTGAAGTACTTATCAATACAAACAACTTTTACTATGGGAATAACTCTGAAATCATGAAAAAAAAACAGCTATTCCATACATTTCAATCAAGTTGGTTTGAAAATTAGTAGGGAACAGCTGATATTTTTTTTCGCGATTTCCGAGTTCTTCCCAAAGTAAAAGTTGTTGTATTGATGAGTAGGTACTTCAAGTAGCTTTCGGGAAGTCAACAAGCAAAATTTCACGGTATATAAGTATTGTATTTAATATTAAAAATCTTTTCTAACTCCAATACTGAATCGAACGAACGTGACGCTGACACTTAAAAAGCGAACAATTCCTAAGAGAAAAATCATGCGACATTCCTACTACGTGATTTCAAGACAAATTTCTGGATCGTTATATCACTGAGCTCACGAAGAG
The DNA here is from genome assembly GCA_949710035.1 of Crambus lathoniellus. Classification (NCBI taxonomy): domain Eukaryota; kingdom Metazoa; phylum Arthropoda; class Insecta; order Lepidoptera; family Crambidae; genus Crambus; species Crambus lathoniellus. Next base: position 13,914,328 of record OX453320.1, read on the forward strand.
CAATTACCTTGAGAGAATTGCTATTCTGTAAGTTGAAATTAGTGGTAATAAATAGGTTGGGCCGTTAAGGTGATCGTTAAGGTTAAGCAATATTCACAAAGGTCGATCACGGGATGGGTGACCAAAGTTTATTAAGTTGAGCTCCTCCGTGCTTTAAGCAGTTGATCTCAGCTGGGACATGGGACATAGCCAGTTTTCCTTATCCATCTATAAGGTACGCCTGTGCCCCAGAATTGGGGACATTAAAATGGCTGTCGATGATGATGATGATGATGATAATGATAAAATAAGTACAACCGATGGCACATGAAATCGACTTAAGCACACACTTACCTTACAGGGTTTGTACGTGCTAGGAGCGGTTTTTGTTTTGGTTACATCTTTTGTTATGTATGCTATGACATACATAACAAAAGATGTAAAAAATCAGACATATCATTTCATAAAAATGATATGACAGACATTAACGATGAAATTGATGATGTTGTTTGTTTTGTAGAAAACTATAATCTTTATATTATTATGTTGGTTCGTTACGAAGAGCTCCGCAGATAAACAAAGGTTACTGACATAGCTCTCAGAGTAACGAAATTGAAGGGGTGATGGGCAGGCCCCAGGTCACATCGCTCGCAGAACCGACAGCCGTTGGGGATGGGTAAGGAAAGTTCTAGAGTAGCGACCACGCACTAGACGACGACGCAGCGTAGGCCAGCCCCCACTAGGTTCACAGATCCGTTGGAAACGCTCCCAAAAGCTTTTCTTTCATCCACTACGGGGTAGAACTGCCTTCATCACACCTGATTTTAAGTGGTGATAAGGCTGACGGTAGAAACGCACTTCTCCCGGAATCCTCAATCACTGAGGAGGTGGCTATCTTATCTCTAACTGCCGGAACACAATAATGCTGAAAACATCATTGTTATGGCGTCAGACTTAGATAAGATGGTGGTAGCTAGCCAGGCAGACTAAGAACAAGTCCTACCACCAACCAAACCGAATACAATTTGTGCCCCCACTGGCAATCGATCCTGGGACCTCTTGGTTTGAAATCGGTGGTGTGAACCACTAGACGAAAGAAGCGGTTATAATAAAAATAGCTAAATGTATGCACTGTGTCTAGAATAGACAAGGACAAAGTACAGAATTAGAATCAGTTTCCGTTTCCGACAGTTGGTGATTCAGGGGGCTGGTGCTAGTTGCGAAACGATGGCTGCTCTTTGTAGCGCTCAAAGGAGGAGGCCTATGTTCTTTGTGGCGCTCAAAGGAGGAGGTTTATGTTCTTTGTGGCGCTCAAAGGAGGAGGCCTATGTTCTTTGTGGCGCTCAAAGGAGGAGGCCTATATTCTTTGTGGCGCTCAAAGGAGGAGGCCTATGTTCTTTGTGGCGCTCAAAGGAGGAGGCCTATGTTCTTTGTGGCGCTCAAAGGAGGAGGCCTATGTTCTTTGTGGCGCTCAAAGGAGGAGGCCTATGTTCTTTGTGGCGCTCAAAGGAGGAGGCCTATGTTCTTTGTGGCGCTCAAAGGAGGAGGCTTATGTTCTTTGTGGCGCTCAAAGGAGGAGGCCTATGTTCTTTGTGGCGCTCAAAGGAGGAGGCCTATGTTCAGCAGTGGACCCAGAATGGCTGATAATGATGATGATAATTTATTTTATTGAATTACGTTTGAGCGCTCCGCTCTAATTTCTAGTCTACTATCAGTTGGCATGTGTTGAAATAACTAGCCGTTCTGTCATTATCTTGTTAATACCAACATTGCATATTATAGTCATTCAATATTAATTGTTTATCAACACTTGTTGGATGAAATTACGAGTAGATTTGTGATGCAATATTTAGGCTATGAATCGTTCTAAAATAAGAAAAAAAAACTTTTTATTTATTGCACACAAACAAATGAACACAGAAAATAAGCAAACACAAATAGAGAAGTACCAACATAAAAGAGGCGGCCTTATTGCTAAGCAGCATCTCTTCGAGGCAACTTCTCTGAAAAAATAAATAATATAAATAAAGATAAAAGAACAAAAGGGTATATTACTGAGCATTTTGAAAAAAAATGAGCTAACTAGGTAGGTAGTTGACTTAAATTAATGTCAACAAATAAATAAGATACGGGACCTCCCGTCTTTAAATCTAATTGCAGGGCTGGCATTTTTTTCTTAAGTAATTACTAACAGAATGGCATGGTGAATGCATAGAATTTATTAAAATCATAATGTCAACAAATAGTTTTTCTGCATGTTCCTACAATACGTGGCAATAGGTAAATGTTTATTTCAAACTTTATTTCATCTGCTTTAAGCTAAAGATTATGAGTTTTTGAAATAAAATGTACAAAAAAACGTATAAGTATTTAAAATAATAATAGTATTTTTTACTTCGAAAGGCTACCTAACTAGGTTTTCCTGGTTACCTGCAACTTTAACCAGAAATGCTTACTCATCATTATAGCATCACGCATTAACTTAAATATTTGAGGTCAAACTTATCGTGATTTCCTATATCGATGATTCTTAGCTGACGTCATAGAATTAAATGGTAATCATCATGTGGTTAAATAAATAGATCCCATCGGTATCTGATGATAAGCTTTTCGAGTAAATGGACTCATCATTTGAATGCCTGTATAAAGGTCAGGGCATGGATATGGGTCATTGTCTATTCTTCCTGCCTTATTTACACGACTGCCAGGAGTGTTATTTTGTGTTTTACAATCATAGATTAATAACTCTTCGCTTCGCTAACGCTAGATCGATAGTCTTCATACTAAAGCTTCGTCAAAAGTGAAGCAAAAAATCAGATTTTCAACACACTTGCTCATAAAGTGAGCCTTATTACATCGATCTTAGGGCCATAAACCGAACTATAACCCACGCGTGCATAATAATATTACAGTACTAGTTGCGTTAGAATTATCCCTACAAAGTTAAGTATGTACCTAACTGCAAATTATATGCGAGTAAACAGAGACTTTTCAATTTAACCGGGTAATACAGTATCCCTACAAAGTAAGTTAGTACCTAACTGCAAGTTATATGCGAGTCAACAGAGCATTTTCAATTTCAGCGGGTAATAGATACAGTTCTTTTTTTGTAACAACAAAGAGGTTTTATACGGCTGAAAATCCATTTACGTTTTTAGAATAAATAAATGTGTCCATAATTAAGACAAAAAACATAATTAAGTATATTATTATCAAATTATTTATAATTCACAATAATTTGTTATAAAACATTTGCATTTTATCACTATTATTATACTTAATTATTTTGACGTAGGCTGTATGGCTGTATGTAATCAATCACCTCACATTTGGCGCGTGCAAAAAAAAAAACTTGCGCGCTTTTTCCCTTAGTTAATATTAGGTTAATACAATATGTATGCAATAAATGTTTGTTTTTCCTCGCAAGTGTGTTGAAAAAGTGGGTATGAAACTCGTGAGCAACTTACTCACTAGACACTCGGCTGATTTACGCCCTCGTCTGCGGCTCGGGCTGCAACCCACAGCCTCGTGTATAATGAGCAATCTAAGCTCACTTGTATCATAATATACTACGAGTATTATGTGTGTGCGAGCATTACGTGCCTACGTGCGCCGACCAGCCCCGACACGCACACAAACAAAACTTTGATGTTAACAAAACGGGACGTTCGTGTAAAGTCGGGGGCCGACTGAGCCAAATTGGCTCAGTTTGAATTGCTTCATTTTCTTAGGCCTACTCGGTTTCTAGGCGTTATGATTCTAAGTTTACAATAATGTCCTGTCGTCGATGAAGTGACAATACCTCCTAACTATCATTCTTAATGTTAACTTCTTTTTAAATGTACTAGACTTTAAATTCAATTTCGCCTAGACTAATAATAATTTTCTTTTACAAGCTTTTATTTAACTTGCAGTGTACGTATGCATGTATGCATGTATGTCCGTTCGGGTCAAATCTTGCGAGCTAAATTTGACCCACTTTCCAATGTCCGATTGAGCTGAAATTTGGAATTCACCTTTAGTTCCGATGACAATGCAATTAAATATTTAAACAGTACAGTTACCAATTCAGAATTCTTGCAAATTTTCAAGTACTATATTCTTGTTTTGTTGTGATGGTTACTTGACACGTGCTTGACACATTGTCAATGTATACCATAAAGTTATAATCAGCGAGCATTCAGCGAGCGCAATCTTCAGAGCGCGTGTCAGATAACTCTGCGACTGGGGCGTTTATGGCGCTAGTTACAGTACATTATTGTGTTCTAAGCTTATGGAAAATATTAGTATTCGATTTTGACCCCGCGCAGACTTATCTAGCGCACACTCTAAATTCAACTAGTAATCTAACACACGTCCCAACCCGACAGCCGATTTGAATTGGTAATTTGATAAAGAACATGAGTCCATCCGGCCTAGCATGAGCGGCTTATAACGCGCGATACGATATGGTACGGCATGCCGTCTTGCTTACACCTTAGTGGGGTAAACAAGACAACTTGCCGTACCATATCATATCGCGCGTTATAAGCCGCTCATGCTAGGCCGGCATGTCACATAATTGCTCAGGAGAGTCAGGAGACAAAAAAACTGTCTGTTAAAAAAACATACCAAGCAGTAAAAATGTTTGATGCAGTTTTGAAAAGTATGCAATAATATACTATTTACATAAATTTGAGATTATCAATAGTAGATTTTATAACGAGGGACTAAACAAAGCCATTATATACCAGAGGTGGTTAGGAATAGAATAGAATAGAATATTTATTAGTTGCATTTCATGTGGTACATTTGAGATCTTAAACTAAGTTTTGGCGTCCGAGCGTGCGAGGGAGTCAATGAAACCGAGGGTATATTAAGTTGGCGTTTAGTCTCGAGGTGCAAACTGAACTTTTCTCTTCGAGTGCGAGAAAACCAGTCAATTTAGTACAAAAACATTTAACAAATTCTGAAATTTTCGCGGTCAGTAGTAGTAGTAGTAGTAAAAATATTCGCCCTTTTGTAGGACAGGCCCATACTGCCAATTCTTGAGTATTATTAATTTATTATAGTTTCTTAAGTTTTCATAGGAATATAGGTGTGTTACATTCCAATGCTCCTTGGAGTATTTGGCGTCAAGTGTGTCAAGCCAGCCTTTTCGATAATTCTTGCTGAGGTAGTCACCACTATAATAAAACACTCGGCATCACTTTACCGAGATAGCGCCTGTTTTATTCATTCCACATATCTTCCAGTTGCGTAGACACTTGGGGCACAAAACCACACCTATCTTTAGTCACAAAGTCCACTATAAAACAAATTGCGGTAAATTAAAATATCCACTCAACCTAACCCGCCAAAATGGCGCCAAAAAGTCTCAGTCAGTTTTTCCGCTAAACCAGTCCAAAACTTTTGCACAAAACACCTTCCTTGCGGAAAAACCATAAAACAAAAAACGTCTTAACATTTTCGCAATGAAAATGGTCCACATTTCACAATTAATAGTATATTCACTGGCTGTTTGAGTTTATCTAATGTCACATGAAGGAAATTAAAAAAGTAGTTACATTTTACTCCCTAGGGACTAAAATGGTTATTTAGTCCCGCTTCGTAGGGCTATATTTGCGTACTTTTAGAGCATGAGAAGTGAAAATTATTATTATTTCTATTAAGACATTAATTTAAAGCCCCTGGACTTGGGCTTCTTTTCAATTACTTACTTAAAAAAAATACATTTAATTAAAAATGAAGTTTCCCTGTCAGTTACAGGCCACTCGAAATGGTTTTGAAGAATTTTTCGTCATTCTTTTGTGACAGGTACCGTTAAATTTTTTTCAAATCCAAGACCTTTTTTTGTTAATAGGTCTTTTTCTTTACAAGCCCGTTGCATTGGCAAATCCAGGTGATTTCTGTAAGTACCTATTTGATAAGAAAAAGTGATGTGATACAAGGCCTTGTCCAGTGATGTGATACAAAGCCTTGGCCAAGGCCAGATTTGGAGTAGCTTTTTTGATTTGATTTGGTACGAACGTGTGTAGCACGGATTATATTTGCTTTACAGCAAAGTTCATCCGCACCAAATCGGCGGTTAGGTCTGGTCTGGACGTGTGTAGCGGCTACAAGAACTATAGTGCAACAAGCTTTTCTGTTCCGGTGATAATCTTTGGAACTAAAACAGTTTTCATACGACATCGACAGTCCATTTTGACAGCTAATTTCGTATTGCAAGTGGCTCCTCTGTCACGGCTGTCACCGGAACAGACTGGAGTGTGGGACAACGAACGAACTATAAAAAGAAGCAATAAACGCGAAGTTGCTATATTCAGACCATGAAGTTCGACTTAATACCAGTATTAAGTCGAGCTTCATGATTCAGACCCTACAGTGCCACAAGCTTTTCTGTTCCGGTGACAGTCGTGACAGAGGAGCCACTTGCAATGCGAAATTAGCTGTCAAAATTGACTGTCGTATGAAAACTGTTTTAGTTCCTAAGATAGTCACCGAAACAGAAAAGATTGGCACACTATACTAGATGTCACTTTGAACATAAATAGTGTATATAATAGTATATAGTATATATATATATATAATAGTGTATAGTAGTATATTATTATATTTAAATGTTGGAAATATTAATTGCAATTTACTTAAATTATAGTTTATTATTAATACTTATTCTTTATTGTTTGTTAGTGATTCCTATTTTATGCATGTGATTTTTCTAATTATTATTTTACATTTTTTTTATTTTGATTCATATTTCCAAAACAATGTAGATAATATTGTTTTAAGGAATAAATAACTTATAAAATATAGCCTATGTCACTCAGGAATAATCTAGCTTTAATATTGAAAAAAACGGTCTAGTAGTTTTTAAGTTTATCCATTACAAACAAAAATCTAAACTTGCCTCTAAAATATATTAATATGGAAATAACGAAAGGAAAACCATACCCCTGAAAAGAGGTCGATAAATTGCATTTTAGGTCATCCATCATAATAAAAGCTAAAAAGTCTTGTATAATGATAATACTATATTGTGAGCCCAACTTTTAAAATACAAGTAAAAAAAATAAAGCAACGGTGTGGTTTTGGGAATACATTATAAACCTCATGATTTTATACTATTTATGCTGCACAAAAGCTTCTTTTTTACGGCATCTAAAAATAATACATAAAAAATAAGGAAACTCTATTCTTAAATACATAATAAAGCTACCTGAGATCTTCACAAAAAGTTTTTACTGTTTAGTCTATGCTTCAGTATATTTTTTTTAAATGTCAAAGTTCAAGACCCAATGTCAAGATTCTGTTTTGTTTTTAACGGAATTTTTATTTTAACGTCTTCATTAAAGCAACAGAGAGTTAATATGTTACTATCACATTAACACAGCTTCATATTATGTATAGACTTAAAACACAACATTTATACTATTCGTCTTTTGTACACGCTACCTGTAACATATTTTCTATTTTTATTAAACAAAAAGACAAACAACTACTTACTTATATCTAACGTAATATGGAGCGTTAAAATCGATATATTGTTTTCTTTTTTGAGAAAATTGAGCGTTTATAGATAATTTTTTAAACTGTGATTCCAGCATTAAGTCTTTGGCCTCTCCAGTGACCTAAAAATCATTACAGAGATGCAAAAAGTTTCCCGCCGATGACCTCTGTGGCCGAGTGGTGTACGCACCGGTTTTCAGGGTGCCGCTATCTCTAGTGGTCCCGGGTTCGATTCCCGGTCGGGTAAATATTGACAACGAAGTTTTTTCAATATTTCTCCGGGTCTGGGTGTATGTGGTAATAGCCGTCGTTGTTTTCAATTTCCATAATACTAGTGCTGAATCTACTATAATTTAGTATTGGAACAATGTATTGTGATGGTGTCCAATATTTATTTATTTATCTATGAGACGCTAAAGAGAGCACGTTTCTATGTAAATTGTACGTTAGCCCATTTTCGATGCCGGTGAGTGTATATCTTTGCAGTTTTGTTCATCATTTCAGCTATACGACGCCCACTGCTGGGCATAGGCCTCCCCCAAGGATCTCCACAACGATCAGTCCTGCGGTGCCCGCACCCAGTGGCTTCCCGCGACCTTGACCAGATCATCGGTCCACCTTGTAGGGGGCCTGCCCACGGAACGTCATCCGGTTCGCGGTCGCCATTCGAGAACCTTTCCACCCCAACGGCCATCGGTTCTCCGCGCTATGTGTCCCGCCCACTGCCACTTCAACTGAGCAATCCTTCGAGCGAGTTTTGTTAACAAGAACTAAATATCGAAAACTCATAGGAAACAAAACCTATGACTCAAACACCTACTTAACTTTACCGACATACATAAATTAGGAAAACATACAGCCACTGTATGACTCACACAAATTTACACCATAAAGGCATAAGTATTTGAACACACTTTCCTTTGGAAACTAAATGTAACGGTTATTTTGCGAGTCGACGAACAATTATATGAATTATGTATAAATGTGTGTTTTTCACGGAATGCGCAAAAAAGGTAACCTGTTTTGCACGTAATACCAACTGATTAACTATTTATGAAATTGAATCAACAAGTATTCCGTAACAGTTATAACTGGCATTTGAAGGTCATTATTATCATATCTATTGAGGGAAAGTAGTAAAAAGTTTAACCGCGTCTTTGGTCTAGTGGTTCACACCACTGATTTCAGACCCTGAGGTCTCGGGTTCAATTCCCAGTGGGGCTACATATTGTATTCGGTTTCTTTGGTGGTATTAGGACTTGTTCTTAGTCCGCCTGGCGAGCTACCACCATCCTATCTAAGTCGACGCCATAACAAAGTGTGGGTGATGGGTCATGGCTCATTCTCCTTATCCATCTATAAGGAAGACTTGCCCCAGCAGTGGGGACTAATAATGGCTGACGATGATGATGAATGTAGATTTATATTTTATTTTCAATACATCCATTTGCTTGTAGCTCTTCAATTTTGTTGTTTACCTTATTTCTTACATATTTACAGTTTACATAGGTTACATATAAATGACCGCAAATATAATTTGCGGTCATTTATACTTTAACAATTTTTTTTAACTATCGTATTGAGATCTACGTGTCAAACAAATATTTTAGGATTCAGTTGAAAATCAGCGTCAGCATTATTGCTGACTCAATGCTGAACTGGACACCCATTTGGTACTGACGTGGGACACAGATTACTTTTTTTTTGTGTTAGAAATAAGTTTTTCATTATTTTTATGTACCTACCTACCTGCTTGTGTTGCAATTGTGTTTATTACTTACAATGTCCTGTGCCTGGTGCCAAATAAAACATTTTGTATTTGTTATTTGTATTTCTATTTAATTACAATATGGCGGCAATGATTCCAAAACCTTTTTGTAATTTCCTACGCATACACTTCTAGTATTGCCAACACCATTAACGATACACTACCTCAATGTCTCCCGATGTTGCCAAGTTTAAAAACGTACCATTACAATTCTGTAAAGTTCCCAAAACTGTTATAATTTCAATCACGTACTGACCGACTTGGTGTTCGAGTTATCGTCGACCGCTATTTGTAAATTTTAAAAACGTGTTGCTATTAAAATCAATTGTAACGATTTTCTTTAGTACTAGTTTTATTTGGAACGGAGAATTTGTCATTTCATACTTATTTGTGGACGAAGATGATCATTTTATTTTGTTGGAAGTGCAAATTTTTGTGGGTTAAATTGCAGTTTTTTCCTACAAGTAAACTAAGAATGTAGGTAAGTAACACTTTTTTAACCATCTTTTAAATCTACATAGTATAATTGTATTTTACATTCTTAATTATTTAACTCATGCTTTATGAACAATTTAAAATGAAGTACCTATTAGAAAAAGTCGACCCATCACACACTAGCTCCGATGGGACTCGAACCCACGTCCTTAGAAGAATTGGATAGATTGGACGCGTTAGAAGTATTGCAATAAATTCGTCGCGTATCCCAGCTACTCTGTAGCGCAGTGGTTAGAGCATTCGCCCGGACAGTGAAAGGTCGTGGGTTCGAGCCCCATCATCGGTGCTAATTGTGATATGGGTCGATTTTTTCTTTACTTCATTTTCAATTATAAAAATTGCATTGTGAATGGAAAAAGAGAAAAAATAATTTAAAGTGCAGTAATTGCTTCGGACCGGCTTTATTGTTCTTCAAATATCTACTGCCGAACCGACATTGCCAGCTCGCTTATGTGTGTAGTCAGCCTTAGGTGGGTTTATTATTTTTTAAGTTTACTAAACAAAAATAAACAAAAATCGCCGGGCATGTATGAAAAGATTGATGGATGTGAATGAAGCGAATGAAGTGTGCAAGGATCGTAGCAGGTGGCGATCCATAGTCTCTGCCTACCCCCGTGGGAAATAGGCGTGAGTATATGTATATATTATTATGTATGTATGTATGTATGTTTGTATGTATGTATGTAAGTTAACTAATTGTTTACGATTGCGAATTTGTAAACGAACAATAGATTGATGTAAGGTAATAGACAATAGTATTGTAAACAGCAGTATGATCTAAGAAGTTTAAATAAGCTAACGTTTCGGTAAACGTTTGTCATATTTTTTTATGTAATTACTACAACATTCTTAAACGTTATTTGCCATATAATTACATTAGGGCCATATTTTTTTTTTGAAGTTTTATTCCGAAACCGTATTTTTTTACAACTATGAATTTATTATTTACATTATTATCCCGGAAAAATATCACATTCTCGCAGGATAACGTCGTGAAGATCTCGCCTGTCAAGCCGCGGGCTGAAAGCTAGTACAAAATAGAACGATTACACTTACAATTAGTTATTCGCGCTAGGGGTAGGTACTGATATATGCTGTCAAGGCCGCCTATACTAACATTAATGTTCCAATATCTTCTATAATCTAACTAACAGATAACGCACGCCTAAAATATAGTATCTTATGTGCCAAATACTCATAATTGTGTCACCCGATAGCCCGATTTCAGGTTATCAATTTATCATACACATCAATGTCATGTGTCGATAACTATATCAGCGATATATCACCAAGATTATGCGAGTGAAAGTCCTCATTCTTAGCACTTGACCGTAATTTAATTTGCGTAATTAATTATGTAATACGTATTTTGATGATTAAATTTACGTTAAAAGAAAAATGGAAAATGAAGTATTTAGAAAAAATCGACCCGTCTCACAACTCAGTTGTGAGACGTGTCGATTTTTTCTATATACTTCATTTTCCATTTTTCTGTAATAAAAATTGCATTGTGAATGCAAAAAACTAAAAATTAAAATAAGTAAATTTACGTTTTTGTTTTTTATTTGTTCTCAGTTAGAGTTATAGCAAACTAGCTTTCCGCCCGAGACTTCGCCCGCGTGGACTTCACGACGTTATCCCGCGGGAATGTGACATTTTTTCGGGATAAAAAGTAGCCTATGTTCCTCTCCAGGCTACAAAGTATCTGTGTCCCAAATTTCAGCCAAATCTGTTCAGCCGTTTTGGCGTGATTGAGTAACAAACATCCAAACATCCAAACATCTAAACTTTCACATTTATAATATTAATATACTAGCTTTCCGCCCGCGGCTTCGCCCGCGTGGACTACACGACGTTATCCCGCGGGAATTTGTTATTTTTCTGGGATAAAAAGTAGCCTATGTTCCTCTCCAGGCTACAAAGCATCTGTGTTCCAAATTTCAGCCAAATCCGTTCAGCCGTTTTGGCGTGATTGAGTAACAAACATCCAAACATCCAAACATCCAAACATCCAAACTTTCACATTTATAATATTAGTAGGATTAGTAGGATTATCTAAATACCTATGGGCACTATATAGATACAACATATTTTTTTTTATCCCCGACGGGGTAGCACTTAGCCTTCATCACACCAGCCTGCCTAGCATGACCATCACTATATCACGCGATATGATATAGCACTTCATGCTGTCTTGCTTACCCCACTAAGGTGTAAGCAAGATATAGGCTCTCATGCGTCAATGGTCGATAAAAGCCACTCATGCTAGGCCGGCTGATGTAAGTAGTGATAAGGCTGAAGGTGGAAGCGCTACTCCCGGAATCCTCAGTCACTGAGGAACTGGCTTTCTTTTCTCTAACTGCCGGAACACAATAATGCTGAAAATGTCCTTGTTATGGCGTCAGACTTAGATAAGATGGTGGTAGCTAGCCAGAAGGACTAAAAACAAGTACTACCACCAATCAAACCGAATACAATATGTACCCCCACTGGGAATCGAACCTGGGACCTCCGGACTGGGAATCGAACCTGGGACCTCAGGGTCTGAATACTACTAGACCACAGAGGTGGTTAGATTTATATTTTTTATTTAAAACTATTAAAGTTTGACAGGCCCGTTGGCGCAGTGTTACTGACCATACCTATTATTTTGGAAACCGATCAATATGTGTGTGATGTTAAGAGATATTTATAAAATAAAAAACGCTGATAGGCATTTTTTTGACAAAAAAATATTCCAATGGCTATCCATTAATTCCGTTAGCCTATTTCTACGCTGTTAACAGCGAAGCGCAAAGTTAATGCTCAAAAACCATGAACTGCCCATTTCTTTTTTATTCCGTCCAGATAAACCATGTGTTCACCTGGAAGAAATTACTTCTTTGTGATAAGGCCGCGCCGCCAATGATCCCGTTCTTTGTTTTCCATTTACCTACATTTTGTTTTGGTTTTGGTGCACAATAAAGAAAATTCTATTCTAAAATATTTTAAAACAGCAGCCAGTTCAAATGAAAATATCTCGCCCATTCCTCCCAGTAAATCCCGGTAAATGACAGGAGCTCGAACCTGCGGAATCCCGCGGCCGCCACTGCGATCCCGGACACCGTAATTACTCAACCTGAAGGTTTGACTCGGGAACTATGCTAAGGCGCGGGTCACAATGTTAACACTTCAATTAAATTTAGATAAGATATCTAAAGATAAATAATCTCTTCTTTTAAAATTTTATTTTTTAAAAACCACGTTTTAAAACTAACTAGAAATATTTTCCAATAGAGTACTTGTCAAGACAAACCATCGAGCCCAAATTCGATGGGGTTGCATGGTTTTAATATTGAGTTCCTATGGCATGGCCTTCCGGCTTCATCATGAGACCCTAAATCTCGTCTCCCGTTAGAGTACCTATGTCTCAAGACAATTCTAACGAGCCTAAACACGATAGGGTAGCACGGTTTCATCATGGAGTTTCTGTGGCGTTCTTCCGGCTCCATTATCAGATCAGCTCAATGACACCGTAATATTGCATTGTCATCCAGTTCTGACCTATGTTCAAAGTTTCAAGTCTCTGGCTCATCGGGAAGCTAGTATAACATCGTTTGCAAAATTTGCGTAAAAACAAGAAAGCAACGTAATAAAAGCGTGGTAAAATATAAATACCAAGAGAAATATAAATGATATAAGTGAACTATACAATATTGGCACAATTGGCGGTCCCATCACTTAAAAGAAATTTCTACCAGGCAACAATGTGTTACATACACCTAATGAAAATGAATGTAGTATTAAATTGCTTACCTCATCATGTAATCATTGGCAGCTTCACTAAATATTTCGCACCCATTCCTCTCAGTTAATCTCTGTAAATGAAAGAAGCTCGTACCGTTTCTAAAAATATTTACAATACTCATTGACTTTTAATCCCTCATTTCCATATTTCTGAATTATCCAAAAAAATCCGAATACGAGTTCATAAAAATCATTTTAAAATAAAAAAACTCACTTTCGCCTCTGATAGAAATCAAGAGTGTACGTTTAGAAATCTCAAAATCATCATCATTAAAGCCCCAAAAAGATTTGACACGAAAATCGGTCATTATGACCGCTTCGTCTGCGCATCGTGTTGCCTAAGCTATTGTTTAAGTCGTGACAAACGCTATATGACATTATGATGGGACGTTTTTGCAATAGGTCAGGTCCCATTCTTGTCCCAACATTATTATGACAAATTGTGTGTGACGGTGGCAAGTGTTTTCACTAATTGCTGTATTGTCATTCTTTCGTTTTACTGTAGCCTACTTATAACTATAATTACTATTACATACTCCCGAATGCAATCAACATAGATGTTTGCACCCTTACTAATTTGTAGAATACTACAATAACCTTCAATTTTCAAAATGAGAAAAGCTCCTGAACACTTTCAACTTTTATACCTTGGCATAAAACTTCGCCCTTGTAACCTAACCTTTACAACACATTCAAAGTTTGTTAAAACTTTAAAATATCCGCGCTAATGCGGGATTTATAAAAATGCTACGCCGTCGACCCGGCCTTCCTCGCATTATTCAAATACAGTAATCTATACACCATGTTGATAAAATTGTTCGGATGACTCGCTAACTTAAAGTAATTTGACGCACAAAGTGGAGGTTTCAACATTACTCAAATAATAGGGCTTAGTTATTCTGCAAGCTGCAACTGGTAAGACACAGTACATTTTAGCAAAGGCAGTATCTTACTTATGCCACAGATTACTAATACTCGTACGCTACTTATCTTTGGGAGCGTCTCACACATCGCCCTGTCACTTTAAATGTCAAACGTATGAAAGAGATGCCTTGATGTTTGAGACGCTCCCAAAGATGATTTGCGTTCGAGAATTCGGGCGTTAGCGATTTAATCGTCTCCCAATTTATAGAATAGAAGTACTGGGAGTTCCGAAGATATATTCTTCTCCTATGGAGCGCACAGACTTAGGTTATTCCGAGGGTAAAGCATGACGTCTTTTTTTTACGTTTTTTTAGTAAGTCTCACGTTTCAAACCACGCGCACTCTCAGTTTTATTATACTGGGTAGATGCTTAAAATATAGGCTATGACGTAAGTCATGATCGTGCAAAACGGACAGCACTAATACGGGCATTACTTAGTGACTTATACATTATTTTAAAAAAATAGTTAAAAATAGATACAGTAGTAGGTACTGACAGTAGACCAAATTTGATGGGTGAGCCTCTCCACGAATGCACCAGATTTGCCACCAAATAATAGGGAGATATTGCGGAAGATCGTGAAACTAGCAACATCAGCTACGCAGAGCACTACTTGTCGACAACTTTTCTTTTCAGTGCTTGTATTGAGTTGTGTTACTGTCTTTGTATGTACTGTAGTAAATATCTGGCGGTGATTTATGGTGACACAGGTACCATCTCCCTGTCTGAGATTCCTAAATGACTATTTGTTTTGGTAATATATTGGTATAAATAGTTTTCCGAGTCACATTTGGTATGGTTTTGTTGGTAAAAGTGTGTGGACGATAGTTCATTTTTTCAATTGTAAAAGTGTGGGTACCTTAATATAAAAGACATTTATATGACTTAATAAAAATGACAATTCACAAAAGTGCTTAACATTTATTTTAATAAATACTAAAAATGACAATTCACAAAAGTGCTTAACATTTATTTTAATAAATACTAGCGGCTCCCGCGGTTTCACCCGCGTGGTTTCCGTTCCCGTGAGAATATCGGGATAAAAGTATCCTATGTCTTAATCCAGGCTATCTACTATCTGTGTGCCAAATTTCAATCAAATCTGTTTAGTAGTTTTTGTGTGAAAGAGTAACAAACATCCTTACATCTATCCAACTCACAAACTTTCGAATTTACGAGTATATTATTAGTAGGATAATTTTGACTTCTGATTTGATTTTGACTTTTGGTTTTCGATGACAAAGCTCCGTATGCGAGTACATGCAAGCATTTCTGCAATGTTTCAATTTCAAAGCGAAAGTTGCAATGGTCTTATTGTAAACAATATTTCTTTGAAAGACTGTAAACTGATATTACCTGTAAGAATAAAGAGGATGACTGAAAAGAGTATTTAGGGCAGAGCAACTAGGTTAAGCAGTGATACGCTTTCAGATTCCACACTTGCGGTCCACAATTAAAACTGGTATTTGCCATGTTAGGTGCAATTACACTTTATGAAGGTAGGTAATATGAGCAGGATACGGGAGCCTGATGCTCTAAATATTTTGTTTTATTTAGTACTAGCGGCCGCCCGCGGTTTCCCCCGCGTGGTTTCCGTTCCCGAGGAAATATCGGAATAAAAGATATCCTAATATGAAGAAAACGCAGACTCCAGATAACACTCATATAATTATTGATCCAACTTACAGGTACAGGCATAGTACAGGTATAACAATATAGATACAGTCGACGTCTTAGTGAACTTATCCCCTCGAGGCTAGTTTGAAGAATGACCTCTCTTTGCTCGTTAATCGGGCTCAAGTCTAGCTACCCCCCACCAATTTTACCACAGATTAGCCTATTAAATTTAACAAAATGGCGGCAAGAGACGGCATTACCAGTGTTGCTATTAAAAAATAAGAAAAACCTTCTAAAATCATGACATTCGGCCATCTGATAACGTGCTGTCTCCCGACGCACATATAAAAATTATTTAGAATCAATTAATTAGGTAAGTATACAGCTAATATACTGATACACAACTATTCTCAATAGTAAAGTCTTACAACTATGTACCTATTTAGGTTAATCTTATAGTGATAAAAACCTTAAGTTAAAACTTAAAACATAATTGAAACAAATACATTATATTACACAATGCTCAACAATAAACTTTTAAGGAAGCCGATGACTTGTTTAGAATATAGATATTATCGTGAAAATATTGTTTTAGTAAATCGTTAAGTAATACATAATCAAATAAAATAAATTATCAATAACAAACTAATCTAAAACTATTTGAACCAATGTATAAATTAACATAATCATGACATTCGTTAACAAGCTACTATTATTACTTAGAAAACTTATTTTGAAACTATACTTGTTATATAATCATGTGTAAGTAAGTATATGGAATGATTAAAGTAAAGTCTGGTTATAATCTATAAGCATTAGTTATGGGTCATAAAAGAAAAATGGATTAGCTTGGTACTAGTTTACATCAATGCATTGTCAGGAGCTACATTCAAGAATATTAGATGGTGTCAGAAGCAAAATCCCTAAGAATGTTACATTAGGAATAGGTAGGTACAGAATTTAACTTTAACCTGATAACTAGACACCCTTATCACTTCACTCAAATAGTGGAAAAAGCAACTACGAGTCATGAAAGGATTAAAGACCTAATATTAGATGAATTTAACTATCGCTAAGTTTGACCTAGTTTAGTCCTTACAAAAACAACTGTAGGCCTTTGCACAGTTTCCAATTTTTACCCAGATATGAGTAACAAACCAAGTTATAGATACGTATTTACCATAGTGCACAATTTGTATTAAATCAAAATATGAATTAGAACAACTAAAGGAATTATTTAAAGGCATGTTCGTAATAGGCATTATTACCGATTAATTTAAATATTCTTATAAGGAAGTTACACTGATAATGAAGATGCCGCAGGTACAATTTGAACCGTCACAGCAACAATTTGCTTTTTCAACTTGTCAACCAGTTGTCCAAGGTTTCCAGAGCATTCTTTTCCAGCACCAAATCTTAAATGCATCTATTCTCTGCCTCTGTTAGAATAGTACAATACATGGTTCCACTCCGTACATGAAAATCAAAAGCTCATATTATTATCATTTCTAATGAATAAGTTAATGATTTTAAACAAGTTCGCAATTTAATATCAAAACTTAAAAATGTCTACAAGGTATCCTCATACGAGCATGACCCGCATCCTTATCAACAAATATTCATATTACTATGATTAATATTAGTGTAAATAGATTTAATAATTATAATTGGGATATGAAGAAGTATATTACCATGGATAGAAATAGGACAAGTAAAATCATGAACAGCTTTTCGCCCAAATGAATTAACTACACGTTGATTTCCCGTGGGAATAAAATATCCTCCCGGGGTCAAAAGAAGCCGATATGCTATTCCACAGACAAAAGATTTCAAAGATCCGTCTAGCCGATAGCCGTGATTGGGGAACAAACATACAAGCTTTTGCAATCATAATAGTAAAATGAGATAAGATACATGACATGATAATATATACTTCAATATAAGTCAACTTCAGTATCAGCGATCCACTCGTCTCAATATCCGACTTACAACCACAGCCCACGATGATCACAACGATCACCCTGTGATACCTACTGGATGCTACAATTGTCATCTGAAAGCAGTAAACTCACAACACACATAGTAACCAAATCAATTTTATTAATCATTCAAAAGAAATAGATGTATCTGATAATGAATCAATAGAAATAAATGTAACTATATGAATTCTCATATTCTTTTATAAACATTAGTAGGTAAGGTACTTAGTACCTTCAACCATAGTAGAAACAAATGTTCAACTGACCAGATCTAAAAAAATATGGAAATGATTACTACAGAATATGTGAAGGAACTTCAAAGGTCCGTGAGAATGGTAAACTGCTAAGAATTTTAGTATCACGAGCCTACCAAATGAGACGGTAAATTTGACAGATCCACTTGATTTTTGGTTTAATAAAGATATTAATGCTCATTAAAATAACAATAAATTAGATTCACATAATTTGAAATCATATTTTGTCAATACGTACACTAGGACGGTAGTATTAAAATCCTCAAAAACTAATTATAAATCATACCGCCAATAACAACAAAAACACGGCAAAACTAACTTGGTATGCTACAGCAGTGGTTACTTGTGGCTTTATTTGTTAGAACAAGTTTAAAACATGAATTAAAATGTTTGCATGAAGCTGTATAGAACATTTTAATAAATTGAGAGGTGTGATTGAGCAATAATCGTTTTACTTTATTTTGCTTAATTAGGAAAACATCACTTACAACTTGACAGTTTAATAAACACGATCTACTTAAATGCACTATGGACTGTTTACATATTTTTGCATTAGAAACATAATTTCATCACTATGTTAATGAAAACAACTAGAATAGATATCAGTGAATGCTTCTTGCAGTGCTGTCTAAGCAACTAAGTATTTCTGCTTTTGATTTGCATCTAAATCATTAAGAGAGATCTAGAACACTACGCAGTACGCACAAATAGCAAAATAGCTTCTAGTGATTTTGGCTGTAAAATTTTCCATCCGTCTAAACCAAAACCGAGTTGCCCGGAAGAAACCGCAGTAAGACGATAAGGCCACCATTTGGTTAACAGTTTGTTATCTTTGTATTATTATTATTATTTCGTGTGTGATTGTTCCGTTCGTAATATTGTGTACAAATAAAGAATTAATCTATGTATCTATCAAACTAGGTACTTAGATAAAGAATCTTCGACGTTCCCGGAAAAATGTAAAGAATGATGATTTCTAATCAGTCTTATGGCTTTATTGTCTAATTATGTTGAAGACTCGGAAAAGTATGTTCCTGATAAACTTTCTCTAGCACTCATCCACAATTTAGTTTGAATTTAAATTAAATTTGAGATTTAAGTTTGCCACTAAACTCAAATTTAAAAAGTCAAGCATAGTGAATTCTTTTAAATTAAGCTACATATAACAAAAATAATAGACGAAATGTCCACTTGAACAAAGTTACAAAAAATAAAATAAGTAATAGGAAATAGTAAATTTTGGATATCTTTGCATACCTACATTGCTTCCATCCCGAACTAAGTAACTCAAGCACTTGTGTTATGGCATTTGGGAACAACGACGGGGATTACCACATACAATCGGGCAGAATGTTGAAAAGTCCGCTTTAAACATTCACCCGACAGGGAATCGAACCCGGTAGGTACCTCAGAGACAGCGGCACCCCGAAAACTATGCGTACGTACACCGTTTCTACAACACTGCTATGGAGGTTGTTAAGCTTATACCAGAAACTAATATTGTTTCCATAGTTAAAAGGTCTATAACAATCTAAGTGACACAGATCACAGTTTATAAAAGTATTACCCAATCGCAATCTTGGAATACTAAATTCGCGACTTTAATAGTGTGCTCTTATTCAAAAGTGAATCGTCATCATGTCCAATCTTATCAAGATCAGAAATACATCCAGTTCTGCGTAAAGGTCACCTGGGCATAGACCTAGGCATAGAAAAACAAACCTAGCTCATGGATATTGACCACTCATGAGAATCAAGATATGGTATGGATTTCGTATAAATGGAAACTAAGGTAATTATAAACATCTTAAATAGATAAGACAATAACCCCTACTCAAATTGTGGAGCATGTGGATACTTATTATGCAAGGAAAAAGAAATGATGCAAACATAATTTAGTATATAAATATCTTTATAAGTAAGTAGGTACTATGTTGCGATAATTAGAGCGTATATTGACAATAATACTTTAAAGGCATCTACTGCTACAGCTGTGGTACCTACTAGATACTCAATGTCAAGCACGTAGGCAACTGTAGATTTAAAAGGCTTTTCATTCTTCCCTAAGAGTATTTTGATAACATCTAAATGATTCTATGAAAAGATAAGTTTTTATAGTTTTGTTTTGTTTTGTTTTAGGTAGACCTTTACAAACTTTATTTAAGGGGGTGTTACAATCAATTTAGTCGGTTATGCGAGATGAAAATTAAATCTTAAATAGCTTTATTCGATATGCAAATAAATAAACATGAAACATTTTAATCAAAACAACTTGAATACTTTCCCATAAACAAAATGCTCTGCATCATCTCAAATCCTCTTTGACCAGATTCAGCTACGAAGAAAGGGTATTCCTCCTTCGCTCAAGACTCCCCTGGGTCGGCCACGTCACCCTGGAGGCCTACCAAGCGGCGCACCAGGTGGCGCGGGCCGTATTCGTCCTCAGATGCTATTTACCTTGGAATGTATACATTATTCATCGGCAAAAGATCGTTCCGTGTCATTCTATAATAAAATCATTAGGTTATCAACACAATATGCCCTTCAGGAAAATTCATGATTTATACTGTTCACTAGCTACAGTAGCTACCTACATCCTTTATTATTTACAAAAACCATTTCTTTTATTAAGAGCTACTTATCTAGTGCAAAAATGTAAAATGAGTATTGTAAAAACAAGAATAAAACGTTTGAAATTATCTTTGTTCTGTTGTAGTTTCATTTAAATCTAATAATCTTAAAAGTGGCCATACGGGTAGTAAACCAGTATGAAATATAAGTAGGTACTCATTTAACCAGCCTGTGAGAAACGTACTCACTTAACATTTAAACATATTCAGACGAATGTATGCCACCAACATACATCGTTCGTGCTCTAAAATCCGGCGAGTGTATGCCACAAACATATACCGCCCCCTTAATTCCGACGAGTGCATGCCACAAACATACATCGTCCCCTAATATCCGACGAGTGTATGCAACATACATACATCGCCCTCTAATATCCGACGAGTGTATGCAACATACATACATCGCCCCCTAATATCAAATTCAATTTAATGCATTTCAACAAACAAATTCAATGTATCTCTTGTAACCAGTGAGCATGCATAGCTTGCTCACTCAACCCAGTGAACACCTCATATTTGTTCGCTCATCATTAAAAATTAAAAATATTCACATTAGAGATATCCAAATTCACATAAAGACTTTCATATTTAAATATTTAAAGATACCATATTAAAATATTCGTATTTAAACTCATATTCATAGTTCAAGCAATTTATATTGCTATTCACGGTGTTCATATTAATTGAATCCACAAAATTTGTACCTATTAATTAATATATCAATAAATAGAAAGCCAGAATTCAATTGTAAGTAATACGTACCTATTAAACCAATCTTACCAGGTAACGTAGGTAACCAGTAAGCATACATGACTCACTCAACCCAGAGAACAACACGTTCGCTCAATACATTAAAAACAAAGGAAAATTAGTAATAATTAATTTTAATAATATTAAGATAAATGAAATGTGAGCAACCAATCATAAATTATTCTTACTCTTTACTACTTCTTACTAGCTTCATAACTTATAGTTTTCTTTTATTCACTGTTGGTATTAGATACCACGTTAAAACATGGATTGTATGCAAGATTTAGTAGCCATAAGTGATTTCACTCTGTGCAACAGTAAAGGCTATCAAAACTAGCTCCAATTAGTGCTAGCACTAATTACTTAAAACATTACATGTAGGTACACAGCCAAAACTGCCAGTCCTAGCTCCATGTGTAAGATTATAAACAACATAAACACCAAGTACTCTAATAATATAATAATGCCAATCATCTCCATTAATTCTGTACAATCCACATTTAATACATCATGTAAATTAAACAACAACAATCAAGATATTATGCCAGATTCATGGTACGCTATGATCGTGCCATACGAAAATATCTACTACATACCCGCGTTTAAAATTATGTAAGTATAATCGGAGGGTAGCCCCGACCGTACACGAACACAATTAATCAATTCAAATAAAAGTGTGATCTAGTTTATGTCCGTTCCGTCGGAGAGTAGCCCCGACCATGTACGGAACACAATCCGCCACACAAATATTCCAATTTTAACGCTTTAGATTTAACTAACACGATCGGAGAGTAGCCCCGAACACGAATTAGTAAAATCTTAGTACTAAGCTACGCATATAGACTTTTTAAATTATGTTAGTATAGTCGGAGGGTAGCCCCGACCGTATACGAACACAATCAATTAAAACACAAATGCGATTTAGTTTATGTCCGTTCCGTCGGAGAGTAGCCCCGACCATGACTACAAAACACAATCCACCGCAAAGGTATTTAAAATGTCATTTAGATAAAAAAAATACGCATTAACATGGAATCTGGAATATTTATCCTTTCTCTGCGTGAAGAGAATAAAATAACTCGTTTGGCATTACTATAGCACAGAATAAGCAAATTATTCTTATTATCAGGTTTAGAAATAAACTTACGTGGGTACTTTACCGCTTCTGAAATATGAAGAAAACGCAGACTCCAGATAACACTCATATAATTATTGATCCAACTTACAGGTACAGGCATAGTACAGGTATAACAATATAGATACAGTCGACGTCTTAGTGAACTTATCCCCTCGAGGCTAGTTTGAAGAATGACCTCTCTTTGCTCGTTAATCGGGCTCAAGTCTAGCTACCCCCCACCAATTTTACCACAGATTAGCCTATTAAATTTAACAAAATGGCGGCAAGAGACGGCATTACCAGTGTTGCTATTAAAAAATAAGAAAAACCTTCTAAAATCATGACACTATATATGTTATTCTAGCCCATAATCTATATCTGTTCCAAATTTCATCCAGATCGGTTTTGTGAGGTATTCCAGTTACGGCACCAATTTTAACCGCACCATTTGAACCGCACCAAAAGCATACCCATTACGGCACCATTGGTTTAAAGTAGAGGTGTTCACTAAAAACATCGATAAATCAGTTCAGGGGCCCGATTCTCAGGCATTCGAACTTTTTCAGTGTGGTAATTCGTATACGAACATTTTGTTTTTGGTTTCTATGGAAAAGTTAGAATGTTCCAAACAAACTATGCTGTCCCACATGTCAACAAATTCATTTTGACAGCTAAGTTCGTATACGAACATCTATTGGTCTGTAGGTACCACTCGTTGCGTTCGACTGGTT
This sequence comes from Crambus lathoniellus, assembly GCA_949710035.1. Lineage (NCBI taxonomy): Eukaryota > Metazoa > Arthropoda > Insecta > Lepidoptera > Crambidae > Crambus > Crambus lathoniellus. Next base: position 13,937,847 of record OX453320.1, read on the forward strand.
TTTGATCGAACTTTTTCGATTGTGAAATTCTGACAACACAAAAACTGTGTTATATTTGAATTTCGAGCTTATAAATGTGAACTTTTCTCGATTGCGTGAGAATCGGCCCCCAGTTCTTTACTATATTTGAAGTAGGTATTCTAGTAACAACAGAATAATACATTATGTTTAAAGTATAATGTAGCTGTCCGATCCGAATTATTGTTTGGATTCTGAAGTACCAGGATAACATAGCTATGGAGGCGGTAGTAGAGGTAGTTTTTGCGTGAAAGAGTAACAAACATGCATACATTCAAACATCCATGCTCACAAACTTTCGCATTTATAATAAAGTAAGATAATGGCACAGCTTATATTTACTCACAAAGTAAAATAAAATGAAACTAGTTATGTTTGATTTTAACCGCCTCTGTGGTCTAGTGGTACAAACCACCGGTATCAGACCCAAGTGGTCCCGGGTTCGATTCCCAGTAAGGATACATGTTGTATTTGGTTCGGTTGGTGTTGGGGCTTGATCGTTCTAAGAGTCCGCCTAGCTAGCTACCACCATCTTATCCAAGTCTAACGCCATAACAATGATGTTTTCAGCATTGTTGTGTTCCGGCACTTGCAGATAAGATAACCAATTCCTCAGCAGTTGAGGATTCCGGGAGTAGTGCGCTTCCACCTTCAGCCTTATCACCACTTAACATCAGGTGTGATGAAGGCTAAGTGCTACACCGCCGCCGCCGTTGTGATTAAAAAAAAAGAAATCATAGCAAATTTTGGTAAGGGTTTGTGTTATTAAGTAATTGTTACTTTTACTCACAGTTGAATAAGTTTTAAGGCGCTACTCGGAAAAAGTATGGACTCTTTGATATAAAACTATAGCAAGGTTAGAGTTGTTATAAATCTGGTAATAAGTTATGTTATGTTTCTTCATAACTTTATCTAGAATCGTATAGTTTCAGAAACACGATTTTATGATTTTGGCTCGACACTTTTTATTTTCGAAAATACCTCTAAAAAATAAGAAATATCAAGATTATTCTTAAATGGGGATACATATACTATTGAAAATTGGTTTAATTAGTGGACACCAACAATATTTAGGATCTTATAGAAGCATTTTTTCAAAATCGCTATAGTTTTTGAATACGAAGTGATTTTGTGTTTTTTTTTGCGTAATCAGCAAAATCGGTCTCGCTCCCGCGCGCGTCGTTTTCTCATTGCTATCTCGCTTTAGCATAATTTTTCCGAGTATCGCCTTAACCTTTAGCACCTTTAAGTTACTGTGAAAAAGAAATAGGCTTAAATGAAGGCTATATTATTTTTATCTGAAATCACACGTGAAGCAAACAACATCTAAGAAGACACTTAAATACCTTACACATATAAATAAGCGTAAATAAATCTTAAAATGCGCGTATACTGACTATTGAAATAAAACAGCTTTAATAATTCGTTTTATAAATAGACACTATCATAAACTAGACACTTTATAAAAGTAAAAGTGTTTATATAAAACACAAACAAATACTTCTCAAATACCGATTTAGCATACAACACATCAATTTCGATCGTGTCACTTTTGACACACTTTTGGTGACATTTTTGTGTCAGTGACACAAACTGATCGGTGCTAAGTGCGACTTATTTCATTTGGTTAGCATGAATGTAATAATAATCTATACCTAGTCTTGTTAAGTTTTATTCTAGGTTCAAGGTTTATTTAGGTATTATTAGTTTACAAAATTTTATTGCAACTGTCTTTTTTTACTTTATTTCTCATAAAATTGTTGTTATCATTAATAGAAGAAGATAAACATTAAAATAAATATTTTTAATTTTGATTCGAATTTCAAAAAAAGAAAAAAGATTTTTATACTGATCAAAATAATTTAAAGCAACCGACTTATTTAAATTGAGGTAGATAAATGCCGAAATAACGATTATTAACACCTCATTTAGTTGAAATAGCATTACAATTCAAGACTGTAATTAATGAAATTCATTGCAATGCCGGTAACTTAAAACTGAACATAATTTAAATACTTAAGTAGGTACAGAAGAGTTCAATAATAATTGTGCACTTTTGAACTTTGTCGTAGTAATTATTGTGACAATTTGTACATAAAGTAAAAGACGATGTCAAAAAACTTAATTTGACAAAGTCCAAAAATGCACAGATATAAATGAACACGACTGTACGTACCTACATATAGAAGAAATCATTAATAGTTAATGACTTGCTATAGCGATTAGTCAAACTAAACAATCTACTCTGTATAAAACATGTAGTTATACCTATAGAAAGTCGATTCCAGGTACAGACGCCGCGGCTACCCGGAAAATAAATAGTTTTTGTGAGGATCTTAAAAAAATTGCGTGTTTCATAATTATTTCTAATTACAAAGAGCTGTTTTTTCTTTTAATTCGTAACCTTTACAAATTCAATGCTATATTTGGGTTATTAAATAAAAAGTTTGACATGACAGTGGGCGGTTTCACCCAAGGATATACATACAGACAAATCGATTGAAATAAATGATTGATGACGTTCCAAATGATCTCATTTGGCCTTTGCTATTGTCTATTGATGATCAAATGATTTTTTTCAATAAGACCGATTGAATGAGTATCTATTGATGATTTTTTCTATTAGTTTATGAATGTTATTGTTTTAGTACTGCGGTAAGTGTAACACTTGATTGTCGATTACGCAATAGCAAATTGTTTTATAATTTTATCTAAACAAATAATGAAAAAGTTACGATACCAAATCGTTATTGTCATTTTGTCTAATTGCTTTTAAAGTAAACGAGTACAAAAACAAATTATTAGGGGCCTTGCTATGAGCTGTACACCTTTTTAGGGTTCCGAACCCAAATGGTAAAAAGGAACTCTTATGGTGCGACTCTGTCTGTCTGTCACAGCTGGGTAGGTACCTCGAGAACTACTATTTGCTATCAACTTGAAATTTCGAACAGTTTTAGATGACGTTTGCACAACTATTACACCAACATGCGGTGGTATAGGGCCACATTTTTGCAAAATGTTATGTAGAGTTTATGAGAGAATTTATATTAATTAATTTTATTTTTCTTTACAGTTCCGTCGCATACGAAGTACCTACTAGTTCGCAAACAACAAAAGTAAGTACAATATCCAATAAATAAAAACAAACTTATCAATAGACAGTACCAAAGCTATACCTATCGAAAATAGTTTAAATTAAGTATAGTGTTAGTAATGAAATCGTTTTCGGCAATGTCAATGTTTATATGGCTACCTACACAAATAAAAATTCTAATACGCCTCATTTGTAACATAATAATTCGGAAATCCACGAAGATAATTTATGAATGAGTCACTTACATAGCTATTTATCAGATACTATATCTTGCGATACGAATTTCTTCGAAACTAATCTATTCACGAAAACATTTCGTTTCTTTTGAATGTCACTAACATTATTATGAAATAGGTAGGTATGTACATAATATTTTAAAATAATTTCTTGCCATTTACTAAAAAGTTTTATTGCTTTAAACAAATAAAATTGTTATACTAAATGTTTACGAGAAAAATATGCAAATTAATTAACTACTTAAATGAATAAATAATTAGCTTTAAGTAATTTACTTACTTTTAGTTCACGATCTATGAGGATGATCTTAATCAAAATAAAAATCAACATTAAGTTGCCAAACTACACACAATTATTTTTGTATTAACGTGACATAACTAACACTAGCGGATCCTCGCGGTTTTACCCGCGTGGTACCCGTTCCCAAAGAATTTGTAAATCCGTCCAGTAGTTTCGGAGCCTATTCGATGCAAACAAACAAACAAACGAGCAAATCTTTCCTCTTTATAATATATTTTATTGAAGCACTAGGGGCTCCGCACGGTTTCACCCGCGTGGTACCCGTTCCCGTAAGAATATCGGCATAAAATATAGCTTATGTCACTCGAGAAGAATATAGCTTTCATATGGTGAAAGAATTTCTAAAATGGGCCCAGTAGTTTTTGAGTTTATCCAGTACAAACAAAACAAACAATCTAATCTAAGTACATTAATCTTTCCTCTTTATAATATTGGTAAAGTTTACTTCGACATTCCTTTTGAGCTACCTAACCTTAAAATTGAGTCATCATCAGCATAATAAGTTTCAGCCATTTAACGTCCCCACTGCTAGGTTACTGGTCTTCCTTATGGATGGATAAGGAGAATGGGCCATGACCCACCACGCGGGCCCAATTTAAATGCAGCTGGGACCAATGGCTTACCCATCCCGTCACCGACCATTGAGAAAGTTGCTTATCCTCAACAATCGCAGGCCAAGTGCGGTGACCACTGCGTTCCCTTATAATATCTTGCATATTCTGACTTGCTTTTACACCATACTTAACATTGTTACAATGTAAGATACACCTACAAATCATGCTTATCTGGGCACAGTCTCGCATGAAATATGTATCATATGATAACCTTTCGGGTTCGGCACTTTGAATATATTGTAATTTTTAAACTTTTGCAAAGGGTTTGCATTATCAGTTATTTCAATCTGTTGCTAGCACGATTGCTACTAAATCATTCGCAGTAATGCAATAGTTATTTCAATAAATCATTTTAGTGTATTCGCCTCCGCCATCTTGTTGGCAGAAAAAAAAACAAAATTAGCCACTGACGTTACTAGTAGTATTATAAGATTCATCAAAGTAAGTCTAGACTAGTACTCGTATTTAAAAATACTAAAGTTAGACAAATTATCTATATATATAAAATTCAAAGTCCTGACTGACTGACTGACTGACTGACTGACTGACTGAGATATCAACGCACAGCCCAAACCGCTGAACCTAGAGACTTCAAATTTTGCACATAGATACGTTATACAGTGCAGGCATCCACTAAGAAAGGATTTTTGGAAATTGCACCCTTAAGGGGGTGAAAAGGGGTATTAATGTTTGTATGAAAATCCGTCAGTTTTGAAGTAACGATCTTCAAATTATGTATTTAGGCTGGCAATTGAAAATTAATATTTACCTGTGTCAGCGTTTTTGACAATTCCACCCCCGAAGGGGTGAAAAGGGGGATGAAATGTTGTATCTGGAAAGTCCTTCATTTAATTTATTATTTAGGCTTATGGTCGGAAAGAAAAACCAATAAGCAAACACATATTTCGTATTTTTTCGAAAATCAACCCCTTAGAGGTTAAATGGGATAAATAAACCTTAAAATCGATATGGATTTCGTTATTGAGGTTTTATGGGATGACAATTGCAAAAATGGCATTTATTTTGATGTTTAACACGCTGAACATGATTCAACCCCTAAAACGTTGAAATAGAGGTGAAATTTTGAATTAAAAATCAGGGAGTAAAATAGACATTTCAATTTAAACTTTGTAGGCTTACTTCTTAAAACAAATAGGCAACCCATTTCGTAGTTTTCCGAAAATCAAACCCAGGGGGTAAATAGGGTATAGAAACCTAAATCATCTTAAGTACCCTAAAAGTTCTTGGTACCTAAGCTACTCAGAACTAACTTTTTGGTTGTGAAACAGACACTTATTATTTACTAGCTTCCGCCCGCGACTTCGTCCGCGTGGACATTCGAGAAAAAACTTAGGGGACCATAAAATTAAAACAAAGAATACTTTTTATCCTGGTTATTGGGCCCCTAAGTATTTTCTCGAATGTCCACGCGGACGAAGTCGCGGGCGGAAGCTAGTTATAAATAAAGTGTTTAGGAATGTCGAATTTTTTTATTTGCCAGTAACTCTCACATGATATTTAGCATGATTATTTGGTAGATTTATCAACGTACCTAAAAAACCTCAAACCCTATCTTTAAAGGAAAATTGAAAGTACGCTGCTTCTGATCAAACTATTTTCGAGTACAAGGAAAATTAACTGCGTATTTAGTACTTATTTCGGGCAAACACTAACTATAATAATTATGCCACGATCATTATGTCATATTATCTAATGTATTTTATGCCATGTACATTATGCTACACGCATTATGCCATAACCATGGAACCGCAGCGCTCGACACCTCAAAGTCACATCTGGAATTCTAACCATTCATAACTCTATACAACTTTAAGCACGGTGAAAGTGGTCAACTTTTCACTTTGTTTTCCGTCGAAAGTGGCCGCGTTAAGTTTGAGATAATCGCCGCTTTAGGAACATTTGTAAACGTTTTGGTAACGACTTAAATATTGTTGTAGTCTTTTGTTTTACCGACACATTAGGTCAAGTACTGTAGATTTGTTTCGTGATTTCAAAATAGTTCACATTTCTTTGCTTTTGTTTTAGTATAATTTCAATAGCCTACAGGATACTAAAAATAATAAAGGTGCAACACCAAAGTTCTAGGAAAGTACAACGTAAAAGGTTGCTATTTTGATAATTTGAAATACATAATACTAGCCTAATAAACTACACGACGTTATCCCACGGGATCGGGATATTTTTTCGGGATAAAAAGTAGCTTTTGTCACTCTCCAACTCCCAGACTATCCCCATATCAGAAATCACGTCGATCTGTTACTCCATCTTGATGTGAAAGACGGATAAAGAAACCAACAAACACGCACTTATCTGTGTGCATGATAGCAAAAATGACAAATTACTGGCGATGCAAATACAGTGGCACACTATGCACCATCACTTTCTCGACACGTGTTTTGCTCCCTAACGAAATATCCTATCATTGTGAAAAACGAAATATATTTGGGCGGTGCATCTTGCATATTGTGTTTTTGCTGAAGTAAGCTACATATATTTCTTTTTCGCAATGGTTAAGGACTTCCACCAGGTAACGCCTGATTCAATTAAATATCCTTTTAACAGTAGGTAATCATCAGCAGCCATTTTTAATGTCCCCACTACTGGGGCACTGGCCTTCCTTATGGATGGATAAGGAAAAATGGGCCATGACCCACCACGCTAGCCCAATGTGGGTTGGTGGGTATTAACGAACGACTGCAAATGCAGCCGGGATCAACGGCGTAACGTGCCTTCCGAAACACGGAGGAGCTCGAGATAAAAGTTTTCGGTCACCCATCCCGTGACCGACCATTGCGAAAGTTGCTTAACCTCAACGATCGCAGGCTGAGCGCGCTAACCACGGTACCACGGGCTCCTCAACATTAATATTGATTGACAATTCAAAGTACGATAGTCACTTATATCGGAACCTTTAACCGCCTCTGTGGTTCACACCACCGATTTCAGACCAAGAGGTCCCGGGTTCGATTCCCAGTGGGGGTACATATTGTATTCGGTTTGGTTGGTGGTAAGACTTGTTCTTAGTCCGCCTGGCTAGCTACCACCATCTAATCTAAGTCTAACGCCATAACAATGATGTTTTCAGCATTATTGTGTTCCAGCTGTTAGAGATAAGTTAGCCAGTTCCTCGGTGATTGAGGATTCCGGGAGTAGTGCGCTTCCACCTTCAGCCTTATTACCACTTAAAATTAGGTGTGATGAAGGCTAAGTGCTATCCCCGTTGTGGATAAAACAAAAGAATTCCAGGCAGACAAAATCGCTTGCGGTCTTCAAGTTATTGTGTACTTAAGACATAATAATACCAAAACACATTTCTCTCACCTCGTCAAATTACTATAACTTTCGCTATCAATCGGTCGATTGCTTTCTAAAACAACATCGATGTTTCCCGGCGAGTTTAAAAGTGTTTAGAGTGAAGATAATGCCACTCATTTGGTCAGCCTAGTTAGAAGGCTGTTTTCTTAGCAAATGAGATAAGTATTTCTTAGCTTACAAATTGCTAATAATAGTTTTGTAAGTACGTTATATTCTTTTCATCACTGAAGTGCATTGTAACAACACAATTTAGTACACCGTCAGATCCAAAAGATGATAACTCTCGGTTATGAGTAGCCAAATCGTATCTGAAAAGGCACGAATAGCTATTAATAACGGAGTGCTGGTGCCGTGATGTATGGAAGTGAGTCTTGGGTATGGCAGAAGAAGAATGAAAGCAGAATAAATGCGGTAGAGATGCGATCGTTGAGGAAAATATGTGGAGTTAAATTGAGTGATAGAGTGAGCAATGATGTGATTCGTGAAAGATGTTATAGTGAGAAGAATTGAGAAAGGAATGCTCCGGTGGTTTGGTCACTTAGAGAGGATGAATGAAAAGCGAATCACGAAAGAGATATATTGTGCAAATGTGGAAGGACCGGTTGCGCAAGGGCGTCCCAGAAAAACCTACACAGACCAAGTAGGAGATTTAATAAAAAAGACTGGTGTACGTAGTGACAAAAATCGCCAGGCATGTATGAAAAGATTGATGGATGTGAATGAAGCGAAAGAAGTGTGCAAGGATCGTAGCAGGTGGCGATCCATAGTCTTTGCCTACCCCCGTGCCCGTGGGAAACAGGCGTGAGTATATTTATGTAATATGTATGCATGTAGGTACTTACCTAGAACATACTTATGTTCTTATATTCTCATCTTATAGGAAAAATGTGATAGTTAAAACCACGAGCACTGCTAGCTTTCAGGCGGGGTACTTGCAAGCTCGTGGTTTTATACTATCAAATATTTTTATCTATAGGTATTTACAGAATTGCATTGTGAATGCATAAAAATAATTTAAAATCTCTATTATGTTCTTGTTTCACTTTTTTTTCGAGTTTAATGTTTGTGGTTGTATTGGGTGTGATTATAGAAGATCTACGAATCATCTATCCATCTCATTTTTGATAAACCGGCGGTCAGTGATAGATTAGATACCTAATAAATGCTTACTAAAAGCCCTCCAGAACTAGAACGCCTTGGTATTGAGCACTTAAGTTCAATGTTTGACAGGCACTTTGACAAATTTTAAAGGACGGTTTTTCATACTAGGGGTGTGTGTGATATGTAAACAAACATATTTATTTAAGAGATTCTGATACACAAAATGCGACTTCAATTGTAAAAGGCACAGATCAAACCTATTAAATAGGTACTTGCCAAACAAGAAAATGTAATCCAAAAGTGTTGAAAACTGTCTTTCTTCTCTCAAGTCTACATTATTTACTCAACAAAGCTAAATATTAACACAGATCTGTCATAATTAAACATCTCAATTCACTGGAAATTCTAGTTATCAGTGAACTGCACTGTTTATCCAGATGAAGAGCTGTTTGATTTACAAATCAGGCGAGAAACACAAACAAAGATGACATAATAAACTTAATATGACGCGTCAACGACTTTTGTTTAAACAAGAATTGTAGAAACGAGTTTTTAAGTCATCATCACCATCATCATCATCAGCCATTTAATGTCCCCACTGCTGGGGCACTGGCCTTCCTTATGGATGAATAAGGAGAATGAGCCATGACCCACCACGCGGGCTCAGTGCGGATTGGTGGGTATTAACGACTGCAAGTGCAGCCGGGACCAACGGCTTAACGTGCCTTCCGAAGCACGGAGGAGCTCGAGATGAAAAGTTTTTGGTCACCCATCCCGTGACCGACCATTGCGAACGTTGCTTAACCTCAACGATCGCAGGCCAAGCGCGCTATCCACTGCGCCACGGGCTCCTCGAGTTTTTAAGTATTATTAAACAAATGTTTTGAGAAGGTTAATAATCGTATGAATTAATAAACTTTAGGCAGTGTTTGATGATTGCGATGGTTAAGCAACTTCCGTTATGATTAAACTAAAGATGGGTATGATTGGACCAAAAATTTGGAATCCAAAATTCCTTACCGAAAATTCAAAATTACTTTCCTTGGGAAATGCAGAGGAGCTCTAAGAGAAGATTTTTGGAAATTCCCTCCTAAGGGGGTAAAAAGGGGTTCAGAGTTTCTATAAAACTTTTGTGAATATCACAATTTCACGGGGACGATGTCGCGGGCGGAGCGCTAGTTTACTACTTACGAAAGGTACGTTTATAATAAATACGAAAGGAACTATTAAGGCTGCATCCAATTCTGGCACTTTATTTTATGTTAAAACATTCGATGTTTTAATATCTGAAATGCAGTAAAGGAAAAGGAGGTATATATAGCGGAATCAGATAAAAGTGATAAAAAAATCTTCACGAAATCTTGTTAACATTTGTCAAGTATATTTAACATAAAAAGCTAAGTACATATAAGGCTTTCTAACAATTTCAAAGAAAAATAATAAAGAAATAATTTTATGGTTAAAAAATATTGCGTAAACTAGAAAAAGAACATATAAGTGCGAACTCTGAATACAAAGTTCTTGTCGTCTCACATTGGTACTATGAACAAGTATTCCTTAATGAATACGTTCCTTTATGTTGCTTAAGATATATAATTTTACTTTTTATGCTTACATAATATGTCTTTCCCATTCCACGTTTATATTTCATAACTAATTTATCTTATTGAAATAAAACTTCAACTTTAAACTTTTTTAAAACAAGTTTGTCTGAAGAATGTTTCTTCTCTGCCTTATGTTGTGTTCCACTATAAAAGATGTAATTTATCATTCCACTGCTTTTGACAAATGACCCTAGGGTATGTATAAGGTTGATATTTTATAGAAAGCGAAGCGAAAACGATAACTTAATATTGTATTTATATTATCGCATGGAAATAAAGGATTTTCATATTATTTTGTATTACCAATATGAGGGCCTGGATAAATTGCATTTAATAAAATTAAACGATTACAATATGTGGCGTAAAAGTCAAACGATAGGTGGGTACATAGTCTTATTTTTTTAAGGTCACTTCGAAAGATTTTGCATTTTGTGTACGTCTATCAAGATACTTCATTTACCGTCAAGAGAAATATAATTTAAAAAATATATTTGACACCATCACACACGTTGTTCCTATACCAAACTATAGTAACTTGAGCACCTAGTCATATGGAAATTTGGAAACTACGACGGTTATTACCACGTAGGTACATCCAGACCCGACGAAATATTAAAAAGATCGTTTTCAATATTTACCCGACCGGGAATCGAATCCGGGACCTCTAGAGATAGCACCTTGAAAACCAGTGCGAACACCACTTGGCCACCGGATTTCGCCAAAAATGAATGTTATATTACATTTTGAGGTTTTATTTGTTAAGACTATTAAAATTCGCTTTTTTATACCGATTTGAATGAAATCTACGCTCTCTTTGTACATCTTATATATCTATAAAGATATATTCTTTATTAATTTTATGGTTCGAATGTGAAAATGTAACAATAGAGAGACCAAATCACTTTCGGATTTCTAATAAAACGTAAGTATGTTCGAGGAATATTATAGCTTGCAGTGGAAAAGAAGAACGAGGTTCAGTAAAAGCGTGTCCATATTTAGTAAGTTAGTCACATATACGGTTTTCAAAGTGAAATTTCTGTGACGAAACTCAATTTTTACATTAGTTTATCTAACTCTGGCTTTAGAGGAATGTGGCACGTCTTATTTACGTATAAAACTACGTACAATTGCTCTTAAATTATGTGCCTATATGGTATTGGTAAAGTTAATTATTTGACTGATAATAAAATACAAAATTCTTCAACTTATAGGTAATTCGAAAAAAATGTAGGAAAATGTAGTGTCGAAAGAAGAATTATTTGGGAATGCTTGGGCGTAATTATAAATTAAGGGTTCTGTGTGTATTTTCATAATTATCAGGATTGTAATTTTGTGAAAAGTTCCTGAGTCTTTTTTCATACAAATTACTAATATGCATGCAGTCTTTCAGCATTAAATATTACAAAGTACTTACAATGTTTATACATTGCTAGGGCAGACAAAATTTAGCCATATCCTTTGTGTGAAAAATTACAATTAAGCTTTAAATTTACACGTTGATGATGTAAAAATAAATAGTGATATAATGTAACATTATAAGTAATATTTTCAAAAATGCAACAGGAAATCTAAGTTATGGCATATTATATTAATTTGTTATAAAATGTTAATATTACAATTAATTCAACACTAATCCCTCGTTCAACATGCTAGTTTTGTTTAAAAAATAAAGTATATTCTAGAAAAAACTTCTATTTATAAATACTGTGTTTGATATTTTCATGCTGCATAGTATTATATTTATAACGAATCAACAAAAAAGTGATAACTTCATATTTTTAAATAAAATAAATTTATGATTAATAACCGCATTTATCATATCAATCGAACATCTCAATATCATTTATATCTATCTATTACTAGCGCATAGCGCTCCGACCACGACTTAGTACGCGTGGAATTGAAATATTCACAAAAGTTTCACATAAACTCTGACCCCCTTTTTAACCCCTTAGGGGGGTTTTTCCAAAGATCATCTCTTAGTGCTCCTCTACAATCCCCAAGGAACACACATGTCAAACTTCAGCTTCTTGCCTTCAGTAGTTTTGGTTGTGCGTTGCCTGTCAGTCAGTAAGGAAGATTTATTTATTGGAGTAGGTAAATACGGAAAGCGAAACAAACACACTTTCACATTTATAATAATACTAGCGGCCGCCCGCGGTTTCACCCGCGTGGTTCCCGTTCCCGTGGGAATATCGGGATAAAAAGTACATATAAACCTTCCTCTTGAATCACTCTTATCTATTAAAAAAAACGCATCAAAATCCGTTGCGTAGTTTCAAAGATTTAAGCATACAAAGGGACATAGGGACAGAGAAAGCGACTTTGTTTTATACTATGTAGTGATTAGTATGGATTGATAGACACCTCTAAATTTCAATTAGTACAAAGATTTTAGGGAATTATAGTGTCCAATTTTTACTATGGGGTCAACTACAGAATCGCGAAAAAAACAGCTGTTCTATACAAAAGTACAACACCCACTCGACTGAAATGTAAGGAACAAACAGCTGTTTTTTTTTCCCGATACCGTGGATGGCCCCATTATAAAAAAAAATAGTATTGATGGACACTCATCCCCTAAAATCTTTGTACTAATTAAAACTTAGAGATGTATAGTTCGAGCCTGTATTTTATGATTTAAAATTTGCATTCGTGTTGCTATCAAGAAACAACTTTCCTTCTACGACTAATGACTAATCTTGAAGTCAACTATAATTTATAGCCATAAAAATAACAGGACATAAAAGACTTCAAAAAAGCACCAACCCGTTCAGATTCCAAGAAACACCAAGTCTCATTCCTTCCAAACAGATGTATCAAATCCATTAAGGCCCGAACACACCGTAACAGAAAATTGACCACAGAAATGCGGCCAGAAAAAAAAGGTCGGAGCACAAATCGTTTAAGCTAATATCGTTAAGGTAACCGTCGCTAATCTGTGCACAATCAAGCAGTTACCGCTAAGAAATGTTTCTAGTACGCCACAGAGATGCGACCCGCTGCGATTTGTTATGTAGCAATTTGATACGCAGCAAGGCGTTTGGTGAAATACGAGGAATCATTAACTAAGTGGTGGCAGTAATTACTGTTATTGTAGAATTCGTTTTTCTAATTTTCAGTTTAAGCTACCAACTTGAATTACAGTATTACCAAGATGATAGAGGCATAGAGGCACAATATAGATTGTAACTGTTTTTTTTGTATGGAATAATCGATAGGTACATGAAGAATGAAGGTTTCGAACTCTTATAGGGAAAATAGATCACTTTTTATCATCAATTTATCATATGATGTCTGAGAGCAATAATACATGTGTGTGTGAGTGAGTGAAAGTGAAGAAAATGTTTTTAACATATAAAGTTCAAAGTTCAAAGTTCAAAGTTCTTTATTGCATCATGTTGTTATAAAGATGTTACAATACATATAGACACAAACATGACCCTGCAAGGGCGTAGCAATTACTTATAAATAATCCATATCCATCCGTAAGTAAGTACATAAATTAATTAATTACTAATAAAAAATTAAAAATTTAAACTTAACAAACAATCATATTAATTAATTTTATTATCTGACCTGCGAGTATTATTAAGTATAACATTATATTTCTATTTTATATAAATTTTATTTAAATTATAATCCGTATTTATTTACTTATAATTACATAAGTAATTGAGGCAAAAATGAAACAACAATTAATCCTTAACATTCAGTGGTTTTGTATATTATATATTGTTATATTCATTCTCAACTTTTAAACTTTTATTTGCTGCATACTCTATGGCGTCTCACAGATGATTATAGAGTTATGAGGTCACGCATCTAAGGCCTTCACGCGACCTTGACAGTGCGATGATGGCGCACGCATGCGGTCGCAGAACTGTTAGACAATTACACTGGAATAGGGACGCGGTCCCTACGAGTGTGAATTTACTTTCACAGTTTTAAGCTATACTAATAAAATTATAAAGAGAAAATATTTGTATTTTTGTTTCTAATGAAAAAACTCAAAAACTACTGAAATGATTTTGACAATTCTCTCACTGATGGAAAGCTACATTCTTCCCGAGTGGCATAGGCTATATTTTATCCCGATATTCCCATGGGAAAGAGTACCACGCGGGTAAAACCGCAAGGAGCCACTAGTATTATTATATTAACTAATACACGAGCAGCGCCCCACGGTTTTACATGCTTAGCTCCCGTTCGTATGAGAATATTGGGATTAGAAGAAACCTGTGTGCTAATTCTGCATAATAATCTATTCCTGTGACAAATTTCATCCAGCTCCGTTCAGCCGTCACATGGTTGGGAAACAACTGTACACCCATTCATTACAACTTTCGCATTTATTAATAGTCGTTAGATACTTTCCGTCGTTTTGTGGTGAATTCTCTATTGCATCTTACAGATGTGAATAATTCTCTATGGAGTTATGAGGTCACGCATCTAAGGCCTTTCCGCGACCTTGACAGTGCGAGGATGCGGTCACAGAACTTTACTGTTAGACAATTACACTGGAATAGGGACGCAGTCCCACCGTGTGTGAGGGCCGTAAAATTACAAAAATGGGTTAACATTACAGCAAATCCTCCGTACATTTTAACCTTTGTCAGATTTTGAATTTCTTAGCGTTGTTATGGCACGTAATTTGCTTTTGATTCCACGCTTCATTCACTACTTAAGGGCAGGATCTTCCAAAAACTCTGTCTTTGTCTTTTTCTTTGTGTGTGAAGAGTAATGAAAATAACCTCACTTTTCATTTTTTCACTGTTTTGTTGTTATTTTGAGCATGAATTCACATTTTGAAATAGTAGCCTGAGAATAATCTTCTATGTCATTACCTATGTTTCTATACCTATATTATCGTGAATTAGAGATTAATAATCTAAGTAACTATATTATCGTTGTATATAAAAATTGTCGTTGTTTTTGTAAATTTTTACAGTCAAATACCTAAATAAGTATACGGCCGTGTTTTTAGACACAAAATCATCAAGATCGTTTATGAAACTTCTATACATATATTATAATCTGCTCAAAATAAAGAATATTTGATTGTTTACTTTTGAATCAAAAATAGGTTAATTTCGAAGATCCTGCCCTTAATGCGTGGCATGGCCCTTGCATTCTCTTTCTCGTGTTATGTGGTTAAAAAGGTGGTTCATTTAACATAGAATCCCCTTATCAAGATGTTACACAGCACTTACATCAACACCTTTGTCTTTCTCTGATTCAGACAAGTTCGCAACCAAAACCATAATTACACAAATTAAGGGTTATGCTAAGATTCAGTTCCCACAATTTTTGTTTTTGCCATCATTCGCTGGGCGTTCCTACTGACATGCGTCAATCAAACTGTACTTTAGGGTTCTTTTGGATAAAAATAACTTTCAAAATTACAAATATTTCTTTGAACTATAATATTATGATTGTGCAAAAATATTATATTATGAAAAAAAAAATTATGAAGACTTACTTTTGTATTAAGCTTTTTTGAGTATTTTTGTTACTTTTAACTAATTTAAATAAATTTAGTTTTGATAAGAACCTTTCAATCAATGAATCTTGGCTATTTTTTATCTCGAAAACCATTGTGAAGAAGATAAAATAATGTTCGATAGTACTGCGCGTACTCTGGAAAAAACGATGTACGAGTAGGATACCTACATACTGTAAAACGCACTATTTTCAAGGGCAATTGCCCTTGAAAATCGTAACATTCGTAACATTTTTCTCCGTTTGAAAAAGTCAGTCGGTGCCATTTTTAAGGTTTGATTTAGTTTGTGAAGCATTATTTAGTGGTATTTGTTGATTGAAGACCTAGAGTAGGTAGTCAAATAAAAAAAAATCTCTTGCAAGAATTGTTGTATTAGACAACCTAATATTGTCTCGTAATGAAAACTGTTTTGAGGAGCTGAACACGGAGTCAGGGATTCGGCACTAAAAGCAATAAAATTCACATTGTAAGCACCTTACACCATGAAAAATATATTTCCTGACAGTTACGACGGAACCTTCTTCAATATTCATTTAATCTTGACATTTACGTACCTTAAAGATTTCTTTGTGCAGAACTCTTCCGAGCGTAACTGATCTTGATTGCCAATACAATTAAAAAGGAACCTTATAATCAGGACCATAAGAAATATGAAACCGCATAATAAAGTTGGCAGATAAATTTAGTTAAATTGAGCGTGAAAATACATGCAAATATTTTGATGGAGTTTTGGTTCAAAGGAATTTAGTGTATGACGAATTTAATTATACCCAAAGTGTTTTAAATCGACCCTCTTCCTTACATTACCATAATTTTGTTCTTAATGTTGTTTGTTATTATTTTTAAATTAATTTGATGTTTCGTTTGACGGCCGGAAACTCGAAGTTGCGCTGCTAAATTTTACCAATTTTACGTCACGTTATGCAATAAGGCGACGTAATTTCGGCCAGAACAATAATAAACTTACAATCATACAAATTATGTAGCTCATAAGTAGTTTTCTGGAGAAAACTAGCAAAAAAATCTAATACTTATATTTTTTTTGTAAATACATAGAAAACACCCACACCAAAACAAATAGATAATATTCATGCACACAAATATTTTGTCTTGTTCGGGAATCTATCCCGAGACCTCTGGCGCAGAAGGCTAGCTACCTACGTCTGCGTCAAATTGTCTTTCCCCCTAGTCGGAATTTAAATTGGGGTACGCTATTTAGTTTCCTTCAATTTGACAATCCACCGTCGTAAGGAAAAATAAATACCTTTATTATATTACATATATAAACATATATTTCTTATATTATATTAATCATTACGCTTAAAGGGATGACATGAGCCAACTAGCGCCGTCAATCGATTTTATTGTTTTCTTCCAAAAAGCCCAATTTCCAAAAATAGGAATCAGTCAAGGTCTTCTGAATAAATTAATATCTAATATTGATTGAATAACTTATTATTCAAATTGTGTTGAATATAATTCAAATACATCTTAGATTTCTGCGCGAACTGTCCATATAAAACACTTTCACGGATTTTTTCACGCAATTTATTTAACAACTTGGTTAAATTTTAGTTGTTTTTTGAGATTTTTTGGTTTATCCGACGTTTCGGCACCTGTCCAGGGACCGTGGTCACGGAAAAACTGTACTGAACGGTTGAAAAAATCCGTGAAAGTGTTTTATTTAGAATTCAAATAGTTTTAAAAAGGGATTTTGTTATAAGTGGTCACATTTGGTTAAAACCCATTTTGAAACTATTGTATGCATTTTATAATGGTGTAGGTAGTTGCTCAATAAATATTAAACGTTATTCACAAGACCAGGGTGCATACCATCAACTTTAAGACAGCGATTCAAAAATAGCGCGATGCAGAGTAGGTTCCTAAAATGAATTGCTTTCTTTCGTACTATGACCTTCTAAAAACTGCATCGCAAATGAATTGCTAATTGAAAATGACCGAACAATTTGTGTCCTTATTTCTTCTACCCGTCTCTTTCACTCGATTCTGTCATGCCCGGAGAGTGAGAGGAACGGATATAACCTACAGGTGTCATGTTAGCTTGGCCGAGTCATAAGTCAAATAAGAGTATGTGACAGCTTAGCGGCTGTGAAATGTCATTGAATGATCACTGAATCGCTGTCATTGATATTAAGCTGTCGTGGTACGAATAAGCGAAGCAGATCAGTTTAGGTCCTAAACAAAACCGCAATAAGAGTTGATGGTAGGCACCCTGGACTGATTCCTTTTTTTATAAATTGAGCTTAGTTAAAAGAAATAAAATAAAATCGATTGGCGGCGCTAGTTGGCTCATGGCAGCCTCTTAAACTTAAGCAAACCTAAAAAAACCAAGCATTTATCTAATAATTACAGGTACCTAAGCAAATAACAATTATTCTTTCAAACAAAAGATTTTCTCAAAACGATTGTTTTTACGAACCGATTCCCATATATTGTTCATTCATTCATTCATTCATTTAACTGTTACGTAACTAGGAACGTTCCGTTTTGTTTGAGTAAAGATTCTTTGTTCCTATGTATTTTTCTGATAATCAAAATGATAAAGTACCTTTTGGTTTAAGGCAGTAAGTAATTATTTCTAAGAGCAAAGATCTTGAAGTTTTTACTTGATGCTTAATAAATGAGTAAGTACCAGATTTTGCAATCAATGATTTTTTTTTATTTTTTTTTTCATTCACAATGCAACTTTTCTATCGAAAGTATTGAAAATGAAGTATTAGAAAAAAACGACCCGTCTCACAACTAGCTCCTATGGGACTTGAAACCACGACCTTTCACTGTCCGGGCGACTGCTCTAACCACTAAGCTACGAAGTCGTTAGGAGAAGCGCTGAATTTACCCAATACTTCTTACACGCTGTAAAGCCAGCGTATTTCATCAATGTGAAGATATTACTACCTCACACACGAAAGAAATACCTTTCCAGATATTTGATATTCGGATGCGTTAAAAGGGTCTATTTTATACATTGTCCTCAAAATGCATTTTTTGCAGATTAAGGGTCTATGTCGAATCATAAAGCGAAATTGCAAAAAAAAATATATAAAATATTTTTTATACATAGACCCTTTTACGGGCAACGCATTCTCGATAAAGAAATAATGATAAATAATTGCAATTTTAAATTACTTTAACTTTTTTGCATTCAAAATGCAATTTTTATTATTGAAAATAGCTTAGACGTAGCATTTTGATTTTGAGAACTAAAGATTTTTATGCTAGGGGTAAAGCAAACGCGAGTTTGACCAATATTGGTCCCACGGAGGAACGCACAGCTCGACAGCAAACAGATATAACTCGAATCGAATAAGACTCGAGAATAACAAGAATAAGTTTAAAAATTATTAAAGAAATGTTTATTAGAGAATATAAGTATTTAGTTACATAAGTACCTTTAAGATTTTATTTTTTATTTTAATTTACTTTCTTTGAAATGTCTTCGATTTCCTTAATGTTCAGAGACACATGACTCTCACAGTCAAGCCGACTAGTCGGCTTTGTGGGTCAATATGTAGTTTATTGTGACCCTTGTGTTTAATAAACAAATAATATTATAAACATTATGGCACACATCCCATTTCGGACCACAGCGAACATTGCTTAACCACTTCAATCGCAAACCAAACCTAGAGCGGCGTCGTGCTAATCTATATAATTAAATAAGGTAAATTAACAAGGAACACCCTACTCACGACCAGTTACAAATATAATTAAAGACAGTATAAAAAAATATATTAAGCATATTTAAAAAAAAACTGTTTTTACACACTATGTTTACGGTAGTGGCAGCATATATATTTTTTTTATTTCGAAATCGTGCGTTAAGTAATTACGAGATGAGTAACGCTTATTTCAACCGGAAGATAAGCGTTGGTTAAGTTGAATAGTAGATGTTATTATAAGCTGTTAAGTTAATATGCCGTAATCTTTGAATTGGTAAGTAGACATGATAGCTTCTATTTAATAAATAAATTATTTCCGCACCTCTTGTCATTATCTGTGTGTATCATTATCTCGTAAGCTTTAGACGAATTAACTGCTTTAGAATTTAATTTACATATTTGAATATGTATTTTAATGTAATAAGGCTTAATAATGTATGTGTACCTATCTAACCTTTTAGTATTGAAAATAGTAGGTATAAATACGAAAGTATCTCTTTTTATGATTTTAAATTAACTTTATGCATTCACAATGCCATTTTGTAAGTATAAGAAAAATTTAAATGGAAAAATATAAGATGTGGAATGAGCTTCCTCCAGAGGTTTTTCCTTTGTGCTATGACATGGAGTTCTTCAAAAAGCGTATAAATAGGACCCTTAAACACAAAGGCTGGCAACGCATATGCAACCCTTCTGGTGTTGTAGATGTCCATGGGCGACGATGACTACTTCCCATCACGTGGCTCGTCTGCTCGTTTGCCCCTTTTTAATATAAAAAAAAAAAAAAAAAATACTACCAACTCGCAAGTAGATTTTTTAGTCCGAAAGTTTATAGGTAGGTACTTACAATTTTACCTATATGATAACGTCTAATGTCGTTAAATAACTTTTTTACGATTTAACCGCTGAACCGATTTGAATGAGTTTTAGCTTAAGCATAGAAAGGAAGTCATACCTGTATAAACATCTACTTATCTATATAATTAAAAATGAATTCGCCGAAATGTATGTAAGCGCATAACTTGAGAACGACTGCAGTAAATTTTTTTGTTGTGTTTGGTATTATCAGGACAAGGTTTGTATAAAAGAAAATGTATAGATGGCGCCACCCTTGCTGAAGTTGCGTGCGGCTACTTACACTTTTATGTCGCAATAGACAAAATTTATAATATAATATTCATTACAATTTTTTCAAAAAATTTTTTTTTTATCCACAATAGGGTAGCACTTAGCCTTCATCACACCTGATGTTAAGTGGTGATAAGGCTGAAGATAGAAGCGCACTACTCCCGGAATCCTCAATCACTGAGGAACTGGCTATCTTATCTCTAACTGCCGGAACACAATAATGCTGAAAACATCATTGTTATGGCGTCAGACTTAGATAAGATGGTGGTAGCTAGCCAGGCGGACTAAGAACAAGTCCTACCACCAACCAAACCGAATACAATATGTACCCCCACTGGGAATCGAACCCGGGACCTCTTGGTCTGAAATCGGTGGTGTGAACCACTAGACCACAGAGGCGGTTAAATCCACGAATTTAGATGTTAAACTGCAGATGCAGTTAGAAGAACGAATTAGTGCATAACACATACACAGACCACCTAAAAAGTGTCTCAGTTTTTGGGGTCGACTTGGGGTCTCTCAAAATACACTTTCATTTAACTTCCTTTATAACAAAGTCCAAGCGTAGCTTACAAAAGTGCCGTAACAAACACAAATGAGTGTGCCCTTGTCAGGAATGGAACTGGTGACCTCTTAATACTTAACGCTTTAACCAATTACACAAAGGAAGTGGCAAAAGCGATGTAAGTAATGTATTAGATGCATAGCCGTGACATTCGAATATGAAATGTTTTTTCAATGTCAAATCTTTTATTGTGTGCATATATTATTCATCTTTTATTCTGTAAGCTATAGTTGCGACACTTTATCAATAAACTATTGAGTTGTTTCATAATTGAAAAAAAATATATGACTTGAGTTGTCACTCTTACCACGAAACACAGCAAAAGTTAGAGATAAGCGATGGCCGCCAAACAGTTTGCGATAATTAAACGACAGTAACGCTGTCCGGAGACGTATCATAATATTTGTCGTCTCTCGTTGAACAGAGTTTAGAATAATATAAAAAATATGATGGATAAATTCGACGAAGTCTTAAACTTGTAATTAAATACTGTTATAGCAAGGTATCCTTCTAATGCTTGTTAGTAAGATTAACATTAATCGAAAACAATTATATTACCTATCCGTAATCTTTTAGACCTTTTAAATTAACATGTTCTTACAAGCTATCTTAGTATAGTCACTCGTTCCGATTGACCTCGTGTTAAGGTAACAGATTTGTTTATACGTCAACCTTTCCACGCAACTACGCATAGCTAATAGTTTGTGAGTAAGCAATGTATGACGTCAACAATGAAAGAATCACTTGACTTTGAGTCGAAATACTTTAAAACAATTCTATGTAGGTACATCGGCACCAAAAAGTCTCATTCTCCTAATCCAAGCTTTTTTGTATTTTGAGTACCAAAAACCGTAAAATTGTACGAACCACGGAACATAAAACACACACAGGAAAAGGGGTTGAAGTTGCTTTTCACACATTTTATACTAAATGAAGAGTGGAATCAAAAACAAGCTAGTCACCATGACAACCCGAAGACATTCAATATTTTTAATAGGTAAAATGTACAAAGGGTTTGTTGTTACTTACTACCTTCTAAGCCTTCTAATGCCTTGTGTTGTGTGTAATGGACTAAAATAGAACCAAGAAAAAAAATGCATGTTACAATAGTCACATGTCATTTGAAGCAAGTTTCAAGTCTACTATCACAACTGTTTTCCAGTGACATTCCAGTGTACTTGATTCTCACACCAAGGTCTATATCATCACGCTCTGTCACTAAGGTGACCGCTTCGATCGCACCGCCTGTCAAATCGCTCACTAACCTTGTAAGGCTGCGGTTTTTCATATAGCGATTATGTTAGTGCCGCAAAGTGGTGATTAAAGGACTTGAAAACGATAATGGGCAGCAGAGCAACAATTATTAGAAAAAGTCGACCCGTCTCACTACTAGCTCCGATGGGACTCGAACCCACCACCTTTCACTGTCCGAGCGAATGCTCTAACCACTGACTCCGTAGCTGAGTTATAGTCCCATCGGAGTTAGTTGTGAGACAGGTCGACTTTTTCTGAGACTTCATTTTCAATTTTTCAATAATAACAATTGCATTGTGAAACCAAAAAAAAGAAAAATAATATGTCAGGTCTTTACATAAAGTAAACCCGGAGTCATGGCTTCATGGCGTTTGTCGCCAATCTGTTATGGAATAATTTCTAAATGTTCAGAAGAAGCATTTTGATTTCAGTTTGATTGAGCACTGAAGTTATACTTTAAAAACCCTGCAACAGATTATTAAATAGTTACTATCGTACTACAAGCGATATCATTCGTGAATCAAATCATTAATTTGTGATGTTAATGTTTTGTCTGTTTTCAATCTCATAGATAAAAATAATAAAATAAACAATATCTTTTGTGGACATTTTGTGGTACTTCAAAACTTCTAGCCTTTTGTAACATTTTATTAAATATCATTAATCAAATTTAATTAACCACGTCTTCAGCTACTTGATTGACCTTTTATAACTAGGGCCATTGCTATAAAAAAACTCACGAGTTATTTCGTATAAATACAACCCAAAAAATTTGGACAAAAAAATATCAAAAAAACCATAAGTAAGACCAGTCTGATAAAGAAATGATAAATTGATTCTCTCAAAAAGCTCAAAAATGTTGTACATGCCAATTAATCACTTACCATAAAAATATAGTTACTCTAACTACAAATTATTTGGTAGCAGTTACAAAACATGTCTAATAATTTGATGTACAAAATGATTGCTTCCTGATCATACCACGCATTTTGACTGATTGATATAATTGACTAGGAAGTACGTAACTACTTAGTTTTTTTAGACAAACGCAGCATAGTAAGCATTACGTTTCTATTAATTTCAAAATAATAATTATGTTTTGGTAGAATCTCCTTTGAGACTTTTTACGTGCACACATGCTTAAGTCACAGAATATATAATAGTACCAAGGTACAGAAGGCGCACTCTGCAAACTCATTCAAAAAAAAAAAAATCTTTCTGCATAAAAATAAAGTCCAACTCCGGTCGCTTTGTCCTCGCTTGCCTACTGTTATAATAACCTAAAGTTCGCGCATGCACGCAATAATGTATCAAACAGCTACGCGCGAGAGTTTATATTTCTATGAAAGTCTCAAACAGCTCACTCGCTGGTGATGGATGCGAGCGACTTGCGAGTTCGGTTTAGGTATTTCTACTGATCTTTCTTTTATTTAGGCACCCGTAAACACAACAGTATCTTTTATACGGATTATAAGAACGTTTAGTAGTCATTGTTCTGTGCACAAAAATCACAGAAATGAGCGATCGTTTTACGCGCAACGTGGAGCGTACGAGCCGAGCGGCATCCTTCTGCCATACGCCTGCCCGGCAGGCGTGCCGGCCGAACGTACACTAAACTGCGGAGTGACACCCCCCTGCTTAAGTGTCGTTTCTTTTCGCGTAAGTGTATATATTCTTTGCCGCAGGCCCCTGATTCACAAATCGTCGGAAAAGGAATCGGATTTGAATGGTGTGCTTTGTCTTTGTCTATTATATAGTGAGTGATATAGCTATATTACGGCTCTATCTATCTTATTGCTACCTAAACAGTGTGGAAAAGAAAGATCGTGGTTGGAGGAAAAGTACCCATATTGATGATGGCAAGTTTTACTGAAAGGAAACCTTCCTTTATTTTCAAAAATAATTAAATTTGCATTTAAAGGTTTTTGAAAAATCACCTGCTTGAGCCGGGAACCAAACCGTTAAGTGAACTCTTTTCTTTAGATAGTAGGTAAGCTTTATAATAAAAAATAAAAAAATCTTTGGCTTTCTATAATTTAAGATACTATAATGTTTAAAATCTTTATGAACTCTTTTGATTGGTATCATAAAATACAGAATGTAATTTTTTCACATTTCACTGGTTGGATTCCCGGCTCAAGCGGGTGATTTTCCAAAAATATTTAAAAGCATTTTTAATTATTAAAAAAAAATGAATGTTACCTTTCGGTATAAAATATACAGTAATCGAAAAAGGGTAAAAAAATACAGTAATCGATATTAAATAAGAACGCACCTTTGAAGTGCGCTCTTGTTATCTCGGCCGTTTTAGACCCCGTAACCGTCTATCTAATAGTATTGTTAGTTGAAATGTTTGAAAGTTCAACCGCCATATTTATAACCACAGCCATACATTAGGCATTAAGAACCGGTACAATAGACAATAGATTAAAAACAATCGCTTTATTGATTGGTCTTTCTTCGAGACCCAAATACGACCAGTTATTGGGCTAATCACTTGATTAAATCTGATACTATCGAATCAAAAGCTGTTGGCTTCAATTAACATAATTTTATTTCAAGATGCTTGTGGGTCGATAACATTGTTTTTGGTTTAATCAGTGCAATGATCTGTTTATAATCTGTGAACGTCAAACAATGAAAATGATTGGTGAGCTATCGAAAAGTCTTGGTGGCTTGAATTAATTATTTTTCATTTGTTAAGCCAATTTAAGGAGCGGATAAGTGTAAATATGATGAAGTAAACAAAAAAATTGATGGGATATCCTAGTCTATTTGGAAAAATTATTAGTAACATAAAATATTTAAAACCTTACTGAAAATAAAACACTTTTCAGACCCTCAATATTTTAAAATCTTTAAATCCAGTTACATATACTTACCCCGAAAACCAAGAGTCGGTCGTTGCAAAGATAAGTCTAAACAAAAGAGCACAATATTTAATTATCACAGCACAGTTACTTTACATTACAGTGTAGGTAACCTAAATAAGCAAATGCAGTATCTCAACTCATACTAACTACGGCAAGTTGACGGTAAGTACATATTTTGTCTTGTGAAACTATTATTAACTAACTATTCGATAGTATAGCTCATTTCGCTGACAGTGTATTAGTGCCGTAAGTATTAGTATGGATATTCCAGTTTAAACAGAAGTAAATTGCTTGTAAGTATATTATCTTTGTTTAGTTACGTTTCTAAATCTGGAACCACGGTGTATTTTAATTTGGTTGAGTTAAGTTATACAATACACCGATAATAAATAAATAAATAAATTCTTACATTCACACCTATTATCTAAGCCCATTTTAATTTCATTAAGAAACTGTATCATTAAAAACTTGATAACGGATAAATATATGTAAGAAGTTATTTATTTATTTATTTATATAAGTACTCAAATACTTTTTATTTGTAAATACATACTTAATATACATAGTAAACACCCAGACCAAGACAAATAGACATGTTCATGCACACAAATATTTGTCTTGTTCGGGAATCAAACCCGAAACCACTGGCGCAGAAGGTGGGTAGCCTAGCCTACCCCTGCGCCAAATCGGTCGTCTCGATAATATTTAAAAAATGCATATATTTTGTAAAATAAATAATAATAATGGCTTTTCTTCTATTCTCATACTAAGCAAGAATTTATACTACATGTTGCAATATTGGGACCACAGAACACGGATTTTTTTTTCTCATTGATAGGTTCTCTTTTTAACCGACTTCTAAATCAAAAAGGAGGAGGTTCTCTATTCGTCTGTATGTATGTTTTTTCTCTTTTTTTTTTGTGTATGTCCACCGATTACTCGAAGACGGCTGAACCGATTGAAATGGTTCAAACGTTATTACATCAGGCTGGTTTCCAAGTTGGTCCAATTTTTTGAAATTTTGAAATTCGTTCAGTAGTTTTCAGGAAATCTTGGAAATACTGTCGTTTTCGTTACCACTTAATGTGAATTTAATACGTATCTTTAGGCATAACTCCTTTGTTTATAAACCGATTTAGATGATTCTTGTTTTGTTAAAAAGGGAATACCTCAAGGTATTTTAACCGACTTCGAAAAAGGAGGTTTTCATGTTTGATCACATACCTATTTAGGTACCAGTAAACACGTTAATTGCCTGCACGATGCACTAAAAAGAGTGAAATAAAAATTATTTTTATAAAAAAATAAAACCGCCTTCAAAAAAACCACATCATAAAAGTAAGAAATAATTCCTCACCAAATAAATAACGTAAGTACTTTGAAGTCGGGCGGGTTTTAACAAAAACAACAAAAAAATTGTATATGTTTCACGCCCGACTTCAAAGTACTTACGTTATTTATTTGGTGAGGAATTATTTCTTACTTTTATGATGTGGTTTTTTTGAAGGCGCTTTTTTAATTTCCCGCTCAAATTAGCAAGATGACAGAGCGGTGCATTTATTCAATTAAGTACAGTGTGGGGCAAACTTCTTGAACTATCACGGCGCGGCGCGGCGACCAATCACAATTCGCTAAAACCCGTTTTACGAGTTATGATTGGTTGCTTGCCCGCCATGATGGTTCAAGAAGTTTGCCTCGAATTATACTTACCATTTTTATTCGTTAAGGGAAGTGTTGTCGGGGGTTTGAACATATCGCTCATTTCGCTGACAGTGGAGTCAATGTTTACTGCACCAACGTAGCTTAAAATCAGCAAAGACACATAGAGTTACTGCTTAATCTAACACAAGTATTTACTGTGGTCACTTCATTCCAGTCCACCCACGGACTTACAAGATCTGTACGTGTCCACTTACCTTGATTGTGTAGGACTGATTCCGGGTAGCAACGATATCCTTTGTTTACCAGGAGACTGAGTCCGTGTTGTATCAAAGCGTCCCTCTTCTGGCAGGGATAAGCATCACTCTTTTGTAGAATACTTTTTTGATCACCGTACGATCCTAACATTTTGCTCTTACGTCACAGAACACCTTCGATCAACAATAGCACTAGTTGACGCCTGAAGAACTAAAACACAATACAAATCCCTATATATTTTTTAAACGTCAAATCTGACAGGAATCTATCTGAAATAAGAGCGTACCTTTGAAGTGCGCTCTTATTCGCACGGCCGTTTTTG
Organism: Crambus lathoniellus; assembly: GCA_949710035.1. NCBI lineage: Eukaryota > Metazoa > Arthropoda > Insecta > Lepidoptera > Crambidae > Crambus > Crambus lathoniellus. The sequence goes on from OX453320.1 coordinate 13,965,396, forward strand.
ACACTCCCACCGGTTATATTAAGCAGAACACAAGAAAAAGGTAAAAAAAGGGATAGAAGTTGAATGAAGCGTGGAATGCAAGACAAGCTAGGTGCTATATAGCAATCTGAATTAATTTAAAATTTCAAAGGTAAATATTTTATATATGGAGGATTAGCTCTTATTAGCAAAGGGCTTTCCACGAGAACCTCCACCTACTTGCTTTTTCTTACGTCTTTAGTATATTCGGTGACCCTTAGATATTTCTGCTACTTTCTTTCACTCATTTGGGGAGGCCTATGCCCAGCAGTGGGCGTCGTTCAGCTGACATGATGATGATGATGATGATTTGTTTACTGCGAGATTAGTCACTAAGTCCTTTTTCAATAGCTACTATGGAAAACGGGATTTCAAGTCCGATAAACATGGTGAAAATCCCTTTTTTCACAATAGTTATAGTGAAAGTGATCATTAAAGTTTAAAATCTTGAGTCCTTTTTGTATTGAAGCACATAAGCTCACCATTTTTCCTTAAAGTATCCCCTTACATTTTACTAATGACAATCCTAATATTTTAGCTAACAGGTTCTTTACTTTCATTAGATTCCTCACTAACACTCGCTGAATACAGTTATTTTGGAAATTCATCAAATCTTATGAAACCGATATCAAAATCGCATCAGAGGCAAGTGACTCAACGCTTTTTCCTCTCATCAGTATTACCGTTATTTTGTGGAAAAAAACAAACAAAACCTTAGCCTTTTTATATTAGTATGCACGTGACCTGATTTACCCAATCGCTTCAACCAAAGGGCTCAAGTTTCAAGGAGAGTGTCTTAACCCACATTTCCGGGGCCCAAGTGGGACCCAATTAGTACTCACTAATGGGTATTGGCGTTCACAACACTGATAGGTCATCGGAGCAAACGCCCACAATTAAGATTGCCACTATGGAGGTCAGGTAATCAGAGCAACCGTAAGTATTAGTATGGATATTCCAGTTTTAACAGAAGTAAATTGCTTGTAAGTATTTTAACTTTGTTTAAATACCTTTTTAAATCAGTAACCACGGTGTATTTGAATTTGGTTAAGTCAAGATATACAATACATAGATAATAATTAAAAATGCTTAAGCTTTGCAAAAGAAATAATGATAATGGCTTTATTTCTATTCTCATACTAAGCAAGCACTCTAAAAGTTGCAATATTGCGACTTCTTTTTAATTTCCCACTTAAATTTGCAAGATGATAGCGGTGCGTTTATTCAATTAAGTAGATACTTAACATTTTTTTACATTAAGAAAAAATATATAAATATACAAACATATCTCAATGACATTTTCTTCAAATAACCATTACAAGCCAAATAACTACAACACCGACAAAACGCATATAAAATTTACGTATTTAACTATAAAGTTATAGGTATTTAAAAGGGCGTCGTAAATGATATACAAAAACATAAGTATAGTCGTCAGCACAACAAGTTTTACAATTGCCAAACAAATTTCGCTCTTGATACCAAGCAATAAAGGCGACCTTTCAAAACTTGTACATTTTATTGACTGCATTTTAGCTTGTAATTTTTTACTTCTCCCATAGTAATGCATTACAATGTAGGCAACTTAAAAAGCACTTAAAGTACATTTATTTTAATCTTTATGGTTAGTAATGCTAGATTGTTAGTATCAACGATTAATCAAACTGTTTATGTACTGTTATAAAACACAAAGTTGTGGTATCCACAATTATTATAACTTACATTTATGAACAGTTAAATGATTACAGTAGGTAGGTAATATGTATTTTACCGTATTTTTGTATGGGTTGATATTTAGGATTGTGGGTGGTCAAACAATTAGTATAAAATAATTTTATATTCTCCATTATAAACATTTATTTAAACGCAAGCAAACCTGTAAAAGCAAATGAAAATATCTGTTACATACAATATTTTATTTGAATACTACTAAAGTATTTGAAACAGTGTTTTTTTTTATTTTACAAACTAATAGTTGTGACGTTTTCGTTTAAGGAAAGGCAAAAATGAAATTTCTTTTGTTCTTACTTTGTTCGTACAATCATAGGTACTTACTTTATTACAGTGTTTATGATGTTTATCATTCTTCTGACTTTACTTGCGGTTGTCTTGAATGTTGCATGTTGCTAAAATTACCTACTTAGTACCTACTCACAAGACCATATCCATATTAGTCCCGTCGTACAGTTAACAAACATAATAGAGAGTGATAGTACTGTCTGCGCCAGAGTCGTGACAAAGGCACGCCTCCACACATTCCGAGATCGACGTCTCACACTTAAAAAAAATACATCGTATGTTTTGGACCTGATATCGCAGTAGGTAGTGTTCCTTTTAAAAAAAAAAAAAAAAAAAAAAGGAACTATCCTATCCACTGAGCTGGGATTATATTCCCGTACTGTTAAAATATTAATGTGATTAACGATTGATTTTGTTGTATCTGGCTGTTATTGGTGTTATCACTTACAGATTAACAGGAGTATGTAACGCCTATTTCGCAATCAGAGCCCCTATCATGAAAAACTATCGTTATGGTAATCGAATAGTAGCCGTCCTTCGAAAGTTGTCAAAGTGCTGTTGTGAAGTAGTATTGAATTTCAGTTCCTTAAACGACCGGAAGAGGCGCTGCTCGGGGTTTCATACAAAATAATACCTATACTAGTTTTTTTTACCCTGTGATAATACGATCACATGTGACAATGCGATATAATGTGATAACGGTTACCATAGCAACAGTTTTTTTGTGCTAAGGCTACTGATCTGTACATCAACACTTTTAATTCACAACTATGCATTATTCTGGAATCGGATCTGGATGTAATTCTCGATTCTGGATTCTGGATGTCTATGCTTTGCCTCTGACCTCTACTCTTCCGTTGATCTGGTAAAGTCAATCGTATTCATTTGACAGTTCATATTGTATTATAATAAATGTCATTCCATACAAATTGCAGCCGATTGAATAAGATATGAACTGTCAAATTAATACGATTGCCTTACGCAATACGGTATTTTACTGATTTTTTTTTTATTTCTTTAAAATGTTTTTCGAAATATTAGCTACACAAAACAAGTTTTCATTTTGAATTATCTTGAATATTTTCAAAGATATAGGACTTCAAACTTTATAATTAGACAAGGACAGGACGCTATCTTAGTGACGTCAGTGGGTTAGTAGCGTCATAGTCACGCCATAGAAGATTTCGTTTTAGAAAGAGACAGCTATAGTCAAAATCAAACAGACTATAATTCTTTTATTATAAAACAGATTCAAATTATTTTTTCACATTTGGTATTCTTAATTGCAATATTTTTTAACGTCATCATTAAATATCTACATTTCAACAACAGTAAAATACCCTATTGCCCCCCAGGTCAACGTCACGGGAAGCCGCTGGATGCGGGTAGCGCAGGACTGATCGCTGAGGTCCTTGGGGGAGGCCTATGCCCAGCAGTGGGTGTCGTATGATTGATGATGATGATGGTTTGCCTCTATCTTAACTGAATTTAATACGAGTGACCGGATTCTGTACTCGGAAACGTTTCCGAATGTTGTCGCAGACGTTTGGTCGCTTCTTGGGTCAGAGCTTTATTTGTATAACTAGCGGCCGCCCGCGGTTTCACCCACGTGGTTCCCGTTCCCGTAGGAATATCGGGATAAAAAGTATCCTATGTGTTATTCCAGCCTATAATCTATCTCTGTTTCAAATTTAATCCAAATCCGTTTTGTATTTTTTGCGTTCCATACTCACAAACTTTTGCATTTACAATATTAGTAGGACTAGCTTTCCACTCGCGCCTTCACCCGCGCGAACTACACAATGTTTTCCCGTTGGTATATGAGATATTTTCCCGGGGTAAAAAGTAGTCTATATGCTATTCTAGACAAACAACTAAGTACCTTAGTGACGAAATTTATCAAGGTCCATCCATCAAGGCCATTTTGCCATAATGGAGTACCAAACATCCAAACTTTCGCATTTACAATAATTAGTAAGATTCTTAAGTACATTGCATCTGTGCGAAACCGGGGTGGGTCGCTAGTTTAATATCATCATCATCAGCCATTTAATGTCCCCACTGCTGGGGCACTGGCCTTCCTTATGGGTGGATAAGGTGAATGGGCCATGACCCACCACGCAGGCCTAATGCTGACTGGTTTGGTGGGTATTAACGTCTGCAAATGCAGCCGGGACGAACGGCTTAACGTGCCTTCCGAAGCACGGAGGAGCTCGAGATGAAGTTTGGTCACCCATCCCGTGACCGACCATTGCGAAAATTGCTTAACCTCAACGATCGCAGGCCTAGCGCTGTAACCACTGCGCCACGGGCTCCTCGTTATAGTTTGAAATAAGCACTTCAGAATCATATTTTTTTCAATTACTTTTTAAGGGCAGGATCTTCCAAAAACTCTGTCTTTGTCTTTTTCCTTACGTGTGAAGAGTAATGAAAATAACCTCACTTTTTCATTTTTTCAATGTTTTTGTCGTTATTTTGAGCATAAATTCAGTTTTTGAAAAAGTAGCCTGATAATAGCACAAAGTAACTACGCGGGCGTTCGCCCTAGATAATAGTCTGCAATATGTCATTACCTATTTTTCTATATATTATTCGTGAATTAGAGAATAATAATCTAAGTATAAAACCAAAAAAATATAAAAATAATGAAAATTTTCTTTGTTTTTGAAAATTTTTATTGTCGAGTAACGATACGAATATCGTGTTTCTAGCCACAAAATAATCAAGATCGTTTATGAAACTTCAACATTATATTTTTATCTGCTCATAATAAAGAATATTTGATTGTTTACTTTTGAACCAAAAATAGGTTGATTTCGATAATTTGGAAGTACGTGGCCCTTAAGTCGTAAATCTCATTCTCAAGTAAATCAAGACACTTGTCTATAAAGTACTTCCCACCAATGTCGCCACACTTAACACATATCACGAAACAGACTGGACTCACACGGTTTCAATTAAAATTAATTATTATTGCATACAAAAGATTCAAGATAAAAATATTATGTCATTAACAGACGTTGAGATGTATGATAAAATAATCCATACTAATATTATAAATGTAAAACTCATTTCCCAAAAACACGTAAAAGTGAAAAATAAATTGAATCATTCAATTCAAAGTACGAAAGTGCGGGTCTTTTTCTAATTAATCTTGAACTTACTGATCTGATTGAAGTCGGTGTCAAGCCAAATAGATATTAATATTAATATGTATTTGATAGGTTACAATTTACACCACTCTGCGCATGAGATATTGTTTATTATTGTTTCACTATTTTGAAATGAAATGAAATTGAATTTTAAGTATTCGTTCTTGTTACTTTCGGCTTGACACCGACTTCAATCAGATCAGTAAGTTCAAGATTAATTAGAAAAAGTCCCGCACTTTCGTACTTTGAATTGAATGATTCAATTTATTTTTCACTTTTACTTGTTTTTGGGAAATGAGTTTTTGTTTGCAGTTTTGTTTTGAAGGCGGTTTTATTTTTTTTTGAAAAATTTTGTTTATTTTTCCTTTTTTAGTGTAAGAAATCTACTATAAGAAACCGCATAATGAGCAAGGGTAGCTCAATGTGCAACGACTATAGCCCATATCTAAATTAGAACTCAGACAAGCACCACCCTCCAACTCTTAACTGTTATGCAGTTTCCTTCCAACATCAGCTAACCTAAATTACTTGAAAAAATACAACCTAAAGTTCTATTGGCGCTTGTAGTACTTAAAAACATACTTTAACTCCTAAGCGTTAAAGAGTTTTACCTTCCATCATCAGCTTAACTAAATAACCTGAAAGGTAACAACTACAAATATTTACGTATCAACGATATTTAAAGAATTATCCTCCAACTCCTAACTATTGAGGAGTTGTACCTTCCATCACCAGCTCATCATCGTGAGATGATGACTACCAGTCGCAAATACTTGAAAATTACTTATGAACCTTAAAGGAATCGTATTGCGCCCGTAACATATTGAGTATTTAATTAATGTTTTCGATGGCCATATGTGGTCTTTATCATCAGTTACTCTTCACCAAATGGTGCTTACCGAAAGCAAATGCACGAGTTACTTAAGAAAATACCAAAATCGCTATAGGTGTGCCTATAATATTTGAAGAGTTCCCTTGATTTCTCCAGGATGCCATCATCAGATCCTGACCGTATAACAATGGGACCAATTTGTAACTATATGCTTTCAAACCAAAAAAGAATTTCTAAAATCGGTTTATAATTGACAAAGTTATGAGGTAACAAACATTAAAAAAAAAATAAAAAAAAAAAATTCAACCGAACTGAGAACCTCCGCCTTTTTTTGAAGTCGGTTAAAAAGTAGGTTTGTGTGTTTGTATGCTCTTTTTTTACGTCAAAACCGTGCAAAGGATCAACGTGTTGGTATGGGGATAGTTTGAGAGTTTTTATCCTGGAAAAATATCATATTCCCGCGGGATAACGTCGGGTAGTACAGGCGGACGAAACCGCGTATTATTATAAATACAAAATAAAACCAGTTCGCCTGCCAAGGGCAGGGCATGTAACGAAACTTTAGACGAATTTTGCATGGATATAGGTAGATAACTCGTGGGAGGATATTATTTATGTTTCTTACACTAGTGGCTCCCCGCAGTTTTACGCCCGCGGTTCCCGTTTCTATGAGAATATCGGGATAAAATAGCCTATGTCATTCGGGAATAAATAATTTTTAATGTTAAAGGATTTTTTTTTATCACTTCAGTAGTTTTTGAGCTTATCCATTACAAAATACAAACAAGTATAAAATCAAATCTTTCCTCTTTTTAATATTAGTTCATTATATACAAATTAATCCTGCTTTCCCTTACCCTCATAAGTTTGCACCGATTTCGTTTAGCAATTCTGCTGTCTCTGTACTTACTTTAATTTATAATTTCGATCAACTATAGTAATTTCCTTCAATCGAGACAGTTGTATGTAAAGCGATTCCCACCAACATTTTACCTGCAATATGTCAACACCACTCAACACATAGCACGAAGCAGACTAGACTCACATGCTTTCAAACTAATTATTATTGCGTACAAAACATAAAGATTCTAGATACGTCACTTACCTACTAGCCCGACAGCCAAACTAATTCGTTCTATGGAGACTCAACAATAATTCTATATCAGTAATTTCCTAACATTGAAAATAAGATTATCTAGTTTAATAAATAATTCATTAGTAATCCACCAATATTTATGACCGCGACATTAAAAAAAACAAATACAAAGCTTTAAAAAATCTATAAAAAAATAGGCAAAAATGGTATAAGTGTTATTCACTTTACATTTGAATACATTTATTATTATCTTTCGTAAAAGTATATAATCCCCCTATATTTGTAAATGAAAAACAAATAAACTTTTAAAAAAACTCTCTACGTAAACTCAAATTGGCATTACACCTATGTTAAAAATGCTATCAGAAACAACCGACTTCTTCCTAAAGTATTAGTTTCCCGATTTATATCTTTATGGATTTCGACTTTGGTGCTTAGATATGGTGAACATAAACACATGTTACCGATAAAATTGGTGATAGCATATTTGCTGAAAGAATTGCACCATTTTCGGGGTATAACTTTTTTTTTATATACCTTCCAATGCGATATTATGTTGGATTCAAAAATATAGTCTCTTAAAATTATATTTAAGGGCCGTTTACAAAAATTTGGCCTGTTATTGAATTTTTTACAAAAATATCGGATAGTTCTTGGGGTATACGCCCGAATTTTTGAACGCTACTCGACTCGTCTTAAGCATCATGGCGTCTCTTTCATACGTTTGATATTTAAAGCGATAGGGCAATGTTTGAGACGCACTTAAAGTTATGATATAGGCATTAGAGATACTCTGTATTTTAATAAGGACTTCAATAAACCCCATTAGTTAAGAAATGAAACATAATAGGTCTTTACCTATGAAATTGCCGTTTTGTATGGAGATTTCTGTAATTATTTTTTTTCCATACTAACGTTTTTGTTATTATTTAACGACTAATATTATGTAAATTTTCAAAATTTTACACACGTATTTATGGACATTTTAACTACTAAATGACACATTCGTTAAGAGAAAATTTTTTTTTTTCACTAAGTTACAACTAATAAAGTACGAAATTCTGGAAACAAAAATAGTCGTAACTTTCGGAATAAGTTTTTTCTATGTAAATAATCAAATATCGTGGTTATTAAATTATCAAAAGTTGCTCGATACGGTCTTAATGTAACGCAATATTAAAGAAATTATATATTTCTAATATCATAAAAGTTATTAAGTTATATGTACAAAAGAAAAAAACGGCAATTTCATATGTAAAGACCTATTATTATAGTATGTGTGATAGGCACACCACTACATAACTGCGTTAGGATTTGGAGCGGTCCTTTTTTGTGCAGTGATATTCAACATACCTTTCGAGCCGGAAGTCGTCCATTCGATCACCACCCATCTATTAAAACATGCGTTATTGGTATCTAACAATGATTCTGTCACTACTACGCTCAACAATATCTGTGTAGCAGGCCCCGCCTGCCTCTTGTACTTAGTTAAACGCATTTTTGGCATGACACGCCACTGAAAGTGCGGGCTTATAAAAACAAAATATTATGTATTTTTTTCGTGTCAAGAAAAGGCCATGATTTGGGATCATCCAAATCATGGCCTTTTCTTTCCTTCTCTAAACTCTTTCCTTTTTTATCGCTACCTATGTAAGTAGTGGTGTCACTCATTTGCTAAGTTAGTGAAGGTTTAGATATAACAATTTTTGAACAAGTTTTGTCTTGGAATTATAATTTACAATTCCTCATTGAAATATAATTATTTTCTCGTACATAATAGCAGTAAAATAGTGGCACTTCCAGTTTCCATATATCCACGCGAACTATGACAGACAGACAAATAATTACGTATTTGTACAATGTCGGTCAGCGCACCACGTGGCTGGATGTGGGCCACGCTCACTTTCCGACGCTCATGTTGCTTGTCGCACTATACAGGGTGATAAGTTACATAGACTCAAGCCTTTGGTAGTGAAGTGAAGCGAAAAGAAGATTCTTTATACGTGCATTTAAGGAGCTAATTTAAGACCTATAGAGACTCAATCCTTTGGTAGTGAAGTGAAGCGAAAAGAAGATTCTGTAGACGTGCATTTAAAGAGCTAATTCATGACCTATACAGGGTGATAGGTTACATAGACTCAAGCTTTTGGTAGTGAAGCGAAGCGAAAAGAAGATTCTTTATACGTGCATTTAAAGAGCTAATTTAAGACCTAAACCTAGTGATAGGTTTACATACACTCAAGCCTTTGGTAGTGAAGCGAAGCGAAAAGAAGATTCTTTATACGTGCATTTAAAGAGCTAATTTAAGACCTATACAGGGTGATTGGTTACATACACTCAAGCCTTTGTTAGTGAATTGAAGCGAAAAGAAGATTCTTTATACGTGCATTTAAAGAGCTAATTTAAGTCCTATACAGAGTAATAGCACAGAATAATATTTGTAGCAGAAGGCTCACTTCCGAAACAGTTATAATAAATTATCAATCTTGTCCACGCGACAATTAGGTCTAAAATAATTTGCACCCGCACGCCTGCCTAACTAATTTACCGTTCATTACAAGCGAAATTGAACCGTAGCTGTACGTAATACGCTTCTATTACTCGGAAACGCTTAAGCCAAATTGGTTTTGGGTGGTCTTGGTTGCCGCGTAGGGTCGCCGCCGGTCGACTCGGCTGCAACGTAACGACTCCGTAGCTCAGTGGTTATTAGAGCATTCACAGTTATTATATTATTCTAAGACAGAAAGTACGTAGATATTTGGTAATTTGGTAGGTAGGTACCTATTTTAAAAGTGCTACAGCTACTTCCTATTGATTCTTTTTCCCTAATAATAATTATTCGTAGTACCTAACCTAGCTATGTAGGTATAAAAGCGAGAATGACTTTGTCAATTTTTATTTTTGTCGTAATTACCTATGCTAAGGTGGGTCGGTGGTCCTTAAATCAAATATTCGGATCATTATGTATTATAGATACTTAGAATAAGACAGTATAGTCTCACAAAAAAACTTAGGTACCTTTCAGGTTTTTTAGGAAGACGATAAAATTTTAAATCCGGTCTCTTTCTGTCGTTGTTAAGACAACCGAAGGCCGCACAATAACATTTAATATTACGGATTTTGCTATGGATAAAACCATAAGGTAACACACGTGTGTTTTGGCGCGAAAGTGTGGCAAAAGTAAAATAAGTAACTATTCTTTTCTTTCTCGCGTGGCGTCGCATGCACAACTGAGCGGTGAGCGCGCGTGACACCCGCCTATTCTCTACGGTCGTTTGTGCACTACCACTGAATTTTACCGATCCGGAAAAAACCGGATGCTTGTATTTAATTAATTACTAATATAAATGATTAATTATTAAAATACAAGCATCCGTTTTTTTCCGGATCGGTAAAATTCAGTGTAGTGCACAAACGCCCTACCTCGCGGTAGACAGCGCGTAGTCGATTGAATTGCGGAGTGAGCCCCCCCTGGTAATAGGTCACATAGACTCAAGCTTCGGTAGTGAAGCGAAGCGAAAAGAAGATTCTTTATACGTGCATTTAAAGAGCTAATTTAAGACCTAAACCTAGTGATAGGTTACATACACTCAAGCCTTTGGTAGTGAAGCGATGCGAAAAGAAGATTCTTTTTACGTGCATTTAAAGAGCTAATTTAAGACCCATACAGGGTGATAGGTTACATAGACCCAAGCCTTTGGTAGTGAAGTGAAGCGAAAAGATGATTCTTTATACGTGCTTTTAAAGAGCCAATTTAAGTTTAATTACCATGAAATATAAAGTTCCACATAGTTCTAAAGGAATCCGTGGCGCAATGGTTAGCGCGATTGTTCTACGATCGTTGAAGTTAAGCAAATTTCGCAATGGACGGTCACGGGATGGGTGACCAAAAATGTATTACTTCTAGCTCCTGCGTGTTTTGGAAGGCATCCTAGCTGTTTGCCATGGCTGCATATGTAATAAATTAATAATAACGCTTCCCAGCAGTGAGGGTGTAAAATGCCTGATGGTGATTTCAATTTTGGCTCGCACCTCGAAAAACATAAAAAAATAACGTACATACCTACAACTGAGAATTTTACGTTAATTTTAATCACAAAAATATCATAGCCCTTTTTACGTAAGATTTTACCACCAGCTATTAATGGGGATAATTTTGTTGCAAACTATATAGGTACCTAGGTACTTTTAAAACTATATCTTAAGATTTTTCTCTATCTTAGATCAATTTATGGTTCACCCTATATAAGACACACTTGCACTTACTACAAATAAGTTGAAGTTATTGAGTGAAAGTGGTTTAACGAAGGTTATAATCTACCGTGAGGAAACTTGATCACTAACTTTATTACTATAATCCTTATAAGAACAAGATTAAACAACTGTAAACACGATTTTAGTTACACATACAAACAGACATAAAGTTTAAGTACTTAACATTATAGGAAAAAATGTGATAGTAAAAAACCACGAGCCCTATAAGTAGCTTTCAGGTGGGATTCGAACCCGCGCCTCCGGGAATCCGGCCCGATGCTCTGACCAACTAAGCTACCGAAAGGCTTATACGACTCGTCGAATTTTGCTATCACTTTTTACGCTGTAGGCCAGCGTTGCTTCATCAATGCGAGGAAACCCTCGTATCCGAAAGAAACATTTTTACAAATGTTTAACAATCAATAAAGATGAAACAGCCATTAAATTAAGATTTTAAATTATTTTTATGCATTCACAATGCAATTCTGTAAGTATAGGAAAAATGTGATAGTAAAAAACCACGAGCCCTATAAGTAGCTTTCAGGCGTGATTCGAACCCGCGCCTCCGGGAATCCGGCCCGATGCTCTGACCAACTAAGCTACCGAAAGGCTTACACGACTCGTCGAATTTTCGACGAGTCGTGTAAGCCTTTGAATCCTTCCTTGTGAATGTGTAAGCCTTCCTTGTGAATGCATATAAATAATTTAAAATTTTACTTAACATTATTTACAACTAGTGTTAAAAAGCGATATTAAAGTTGCAAAGTTGATACCTTGAAAAAGTTTTATGCCTATACTTCTATTTGGTATTTTTTAATTCAAATTATCTTAAAAAAATATACATGAAAACGCGAAGGGATTTTTAATAAGTGAAAACACTTATCATCAGCCATTTAATGTCCTCACTGCTAGCTCTCCTTGTCCTCCTTATGGATGGACAAGGAGAATGCGCCATGAATGATCCACCACGGGGGTCCAATGCGGTTTGGTGTTTATAAATGACTGCTGACGCAGCTGGGACTAACGGCTTGAGGCGATACTCGAAAAAAATATGCTGAAGCGAGATAGCAATGAGAAAACGACGCGCGCGGGAGCGAGACCGATTTTGCAGATTAGGCAAAAAAACACAAAATCACTTTGTATTAAAAAACTACAGCTATTTTTAAGAAAATGCTTCTATACGATCCTAAATATTATTGGTGTCCACAGTGTCAACTAATTAAACCAATTTCCAATAGTGTAAGTACCCCATTTAAGAATAATCTTGAATTTTCGTATTTTTTAGAGGTCTTTTCGAAAAGAAAAAGTGTCGAGCCAAAATCATAAAATCGTGTTTTAGAATTTGAATCTAGATAAAGGTATGAAGAAATATATATCTTATTACCAGATTTGTAACAACTGTAACCGTCCTATAGTTTTAAATCAAAATGTCCATACTTTTTCCGAGTAGCGCCTTAACGAGCCTTCCGAAGCTCCTGGAAACAAGGGTCGAAATATGACATTTGTTTTTACTTTTCAAAAAAATCATAAGATCACTTGATCGATTTAGTATGGGAAGTCAAAAAAAATTTTGTTATATTTCGACAAAAAATTCTAGGAGCATGTTGTTCACTTATCGATTCTGAGTCGAACTTGAAAAGTGATTTCAAAAAACCCTGTATAACCACTACGCCACGGGCTCTTCCGCACCACAGTAGAAACAGAGTAGAAATAATTTGTCTTTAGCCTGCTACTGTCTGTAACCCAATCTTGTACAAAGCGAAAGTAAGCCGCTTCGGGTCTCGTATTCAAAGTAAATAAAAAAGCCTCCTTGAAACCAGCCTCCTAAATAAATAAGATAAAGAACACCTGAAATTTAATATTTACACCAAAAGTGTCGAAACAATTTAATGTCAATTTATGCGTAAAAATTACAATTATTTTGACCTTCTCTTGTACTACAAAAGACAATGAGAATTATGCGGTAGCACTTGCTATTGATGGTCCCAACTACGGTGTTAAAGAAAGCAATGCAAAGCAAAAGGTTCATCTGTGTTCGAGTGGTGGTTTTTAAGGTGCAGCTATCTGTGAAGTCCCGGGTTCTATTCCTGATTGGGATAATATATAAAACAAACTTTTTTATAATTTCTTGTGTCTGAGTGATGGGATAATAGCTACACGTCGTCGTTGTTTCTCGTTGCACGTCAGAAAGGCGAATATGGCTGAACTTCGTGTTACTGTGTGTGCACAAATGACCATCAATGTAATGTAACCCGTATTCGCAATAAAAAGTATTAGGCCTATGCCCAGCAGTGGGCGTCGTTCGGCTGACATGATGAAGATGACGAACTTGTGCTTTTATATTTTGAGATGTGAACTCAGGTACGAAATCGCGACATTTCGTAAACTTTTCTATAACATGTTGCCTGTGCTTTAGTTGTGCTCATATAGGGCAACTTAATTCTTCATTAAATGTAATAACTTGTTATTTTATCAAAGTGTTACTTAATAATCACATCCAAATACGAACATGTTGATTTTCCATGATTGCAGCAACGCAACGACTGCGCAACGTAAATTAAGTTATTAAAATCACAATCGAAGTGATGTAACAATAGACTATTAAAAAACACGTTGTTATTTAAATAAATATAGATGGTTTGAAACTTTCCTTTTTTTGTTAGTAAATAATTCGTATGTCATTGACATCATACTTACCTACTCGTATTTATGTTATTTAAAGACTTTGCGACATATTAAATTAGGATTAATTTTATTTCATCATCATCTTAGTATTAATTATCTGTGGTATTAATATTATATTTGTTTGTTTGCATCGAATATGCGCCGAAACTACTGGACCGATTTAGAAAATTCTTTGACCACTAGAAAGCTACATTCTTTCCGAGTGACATAGGCTATATTTTATCCCGATATTCCCACGGGAACGGGTGCCACGCGGGTAAAACCGCGAGGATTCGCTAGAAATAAGTAATTTTGTAGTACAATCAGCAACATTTTCAACTTATTTAACGATCTTAACGTTTCGGTTCCATTCGGAGCATGGCAAAAACATTAACTTGGCGTTTTCAGTATTTTTTATGAAATAATAAAAAAAAACTAATATTTATTTATTTTGTTCCAGAACCTAACCATCTTAACATTGGAGAGGTAAGTTGACTACTGTAAAATTCAAAATCTTTAGAGCTGATTAAAATTACACGAATTTTAAGCAAAGATTATTTATGTAACACTAGCTTTCCGCCCGCGGCTTCGCCCGCGTGAACTACATGACGTTATCCCGCGGGAATGTGATTTTTTCCGGGATAAAAAGTAGCCTATGTTCCTCTCCAGGCTACAAAGTATCTGTGTTCCAAATTTCAGCCAAATCCGTTCAGCCGTTATGGCGTGATTGGTAACAAACATCCAAACATCCAAACATCCAAACATCTAAACATCTAAACTTTCGCATTTATAATATTAGTAGGATTTTATAAAGTCACATAAATATCACTGTGCATGCTTTCAAAGTTGCGATAGATATGGACTACGCTTCTAATTCTATCAAAACTTTTTTTATAACATAGGTACTTACAAAATTGAAAGCTACAGCATGTAACTTTGACACCCTCACATCATCACTTCGTCACCCGCCGACAAAAAGTCGCAACATTTCGCCACTTATTGTTGCGTAACTTTGGAGGTGCAACAATATCATCCAGATGACGATGACGATGACTTTCGTTAAATTTGCCTACAATGGCCGAAGGGGCGAGCGTGTAATCATTCTGTAGTGTGCACTATTCGTACAATCGAAGAGAAAAGTATTTGCTCATTCTCATTGCTATTTTTTAAAGATAATCCTACTTATATTATAAATGTGAAAGTTAAGATGTTTGAATGTTTGGGTGTTTGGATGTTTGGATGTTTGGGTGTTTGGATGTTTGGATGTTTGTTACTCAATCACGCCAAAACGGCTGAACGGATTTGGCTTAAATTTGGGACACAGATACTTTCACATATTTATTATTATTATATTTATTATATTATACGAATAATAAATAAATAATAAATAAATAAATATTTTCTTTATTGTGCATACAAACAGCACAGTACTTACACAAATAGCCAAAAATTAACAGTTTATCAACTGTTATTTTATAAATGTAGGTACTTACATAAAAAACAAAAAAACCTTTACCTCCCGTTGCAGTGTAACACTGTGTAACAGCAAGGTAATGATCCTCATCCTCTACAACTACATCACAAACAAAACTACACTTCACACTAAATGCACTTAAAAACATTTTCAAAACTATAAAAAATAATAAAAGCACTTAACAAAATTTTGAATGTAGCTTGTACTTTATAGCCTGGAGAGGAACATAGGCTACTTTTTATCCCGGAAAAATACCACATTCCCGCGGCATAACGTCGTGAAGTCCACGCGGGCGAAGCCGCGGGTGGAAAGCTAGTTATTAATAAATAAATAAAATTATTAGTCGTAATAATAATAGTTAGTAATTATTAGTGTAATTGTATTTTAAACCGCCACCAATTCGACACTAGATGCTATTAATCCACCAGAAAGTGAATAAACAGTTCTAAGCTACCCGTTACTTTTAGCGGGTACCAAACCTGGGAATGCAAATATTCGTTACATTTCCATCCATTCCAACATCGGTAAAATAACCACTTCTGTTGCCGAGTGTACGTTCACACAATACACCCTATTATAAAGCCGGTACGCACGGAGGCGTCGATGCTCGCCTGGCGGTGTGACGCGATTATCAAACGTGTCGATGTGAAACTAAAGAATCGGTACAAGTGCGATACGTCCGGCTTCAGAGTTCATAGAGTGGTTAAGATGTGCTAAGCTATCTTAACAAGAATTATTCTTCTTCTTCTTTGTGTCAATGGCAAGCACAAAATTAAATGTCGGTGGCCCAAAACTAGAATAAAGCAGTAGATATATTGATAAACACGAGATTGCTAAATTAGAACTATTTTAGTTTTGATGAACAATTCCCAATTATTAATTGATAAATTTTTTGTCATAGTTTTATTGAGAAGCGGAGCTATACAGAAAGCAATAATTAATGATAATATACGCTAAGGAAAAAATAAGTATTGTGAAAAGCCGTCGCGAATTGTGATCCGCCAAGTGACGCCTGATTCAATCAAATTATACTGAAAAAATAAGTATCTAGCAATTTAAGTATAAGGTATTTTATGCATTCGCCATATAGTTTTTCAAATTAAAAAGCTGTGTCTTTCATTATTATTTCAATTGATATTACATTAATATTTATCATATCATCATAACCTCTATTTTAAATAAAGTCAGGTTTATTAAAAACCGATGTTTCACCATAAGTCCTAATACCCGCTTCAACTGCAACATAACATTTAGTCGCCAAACAATTACGTTTAATACCATTGTCTTGACGCGGAGAAAGGGCCGCGAAAATTAGCTCACAATCGAAAGTGTCTGTCGTTCTAAGCGTAGAGACGATAGTAAGAGTCCCCATAGTTCCTCTAGTGAAAGTTCGGAAGCTAAGGCAGTGGGTAAATACGAAACGTTGAAGGGTACGTAAAGCGTTAAATTCTGCGCTGATAATTGTAGCAATTAAAATTAGCTCGCAATCGAAATTGGCTGTCGTTCTGAGCGTAGAGACGATAGTAAGAGTCCTCTTAGTTTCTTTAGTGAAGCTAGGAAACAAATGCAGTGGGCTTCTGTAAAAAGGCATTAAAGGCAACTTATAGAGTTCAGTCATAGGCTGATAAATTGTAGAAATTAAAATTATCTCACAGTCGAAAGTGTCTGTCGTTAACGTAGAGATTTCCCTTAGTTCCCTAGTGAAAGCTAAGAAGCTAAGTCAATGGGCTTCTGTAAATAGGTACTTAAGGCAGCTTATAGAGTAAAGTCCTAAACTGATGACTGTAGAAATTAAAATTTGCTCACAATCGAAAGTTGTGGAGACTTAAAATAGCTGATGATAATGACTGATATCCGTAATCTAAACAGATATATTTGACAAAACCCATCAAAAACCGCACGACAAAATTAACAAACAAACAAATTCGATTCGATACCGATTTAATCTCACCGTAACGTTTTTGACGATTCCCTATCCGAAACACAAACGTCCAAAGCGCAATTTCAATCAGACATAGTAATGTCAAGGCTCGGATGTCAAGTTTGACAGCTGCGATTGTTCAATTTGAAAGGAATAAAAACTCTGTCATTTAACGACGACCTCGGTTAGAATTTTGTCTGTTATTTATTGGAAGGTACAGTGTATGTTAATTGGCTAACGGTTTTTAGGATTCCGTAGCCGAATAGCAAAAAAAGAACCCTTATAGATTCGTCATGTCTGTCTGTCTGTCTGTCCGTCCGTACGTTTATCACAGCCACTTTGTTCCATATCTAGCAAGATTACACACTTAAAACTTGGTAGGTAGATGTTTTCTGTGAACTGCTTTACAATTTTCATACGAAATTAAAAAAAAATAAGGGGTCTCTCCATACATGGAACTGAAACTAAAAATTTCTTTTTCATCAAACCTATTCATGTGGGGTGTCTATAGATAGGTATTTTTCTCATAGTCAATATTTTGAAAGATAGACACTTCCAAAGTGGTAAAATTTGCTGGCGAAAAATTGTAGTGGTATTTTGGCTAGGTGTATGTAATCGGTACGTTAAGTGGGTACGGAACTCTTATGGGCGAGTCCAACTCGCACTTGGTCGATTTTTTGTAGGTACAGTGAGTTCAGGTTAATAAAGGTTGATGCACTAATATATTATGGGCCTAATTACAGGACATTTGCTCAAGAAAGCAAAGCCTCCATACATTTTACCTGTGAAGGATATTGAATTTATTCAAGTTGTCACTTCAACTAGCAATTTTCTCTAGTAGGTTTTTGATTCACGCTTTATGCAGAGGGCTGAGTGTCAGTTAGTAAACTAGCATATTATCGCGTTTGAGAGAAATGTTGACAAATAGATTGTACTTTGTTATAAAGAAATAAGACCTAGAATAAAATTCGTGATTCAAACGCAATAATGAGGTCTGCACATTGACAAACTTACACCCGGTGTACAGTACAAAATACGTGAAATGCTCCTTTTTGTATTCCATGGATCCATACCCAAAAATATTGAAAAAAAAATCACTTTAAACCATTATAATATCATGCTGTAAACAGAATTTTGTCATAATTTATTACCTACACCTACGACTTTGCACATAAGGATATTTTTCCTCCTTGTATGACCTTTCATTCTGTATTTCAACAAATTCAAGATTTATTTTAATGGCAAGAAGGTAACCTATGTTTTCGTCTTATGCAAGGTGTTTCTTTTCTCTATTTACATTCATTAAGTTTTTTCAGAATTTGTAAAAGAAACAAGCAGATAGACAGACAGTTGCAATAAAAAAAACAACGGGTTGCACTCTGGGAATGCCGGCAGAAGTGAAAAGGGCTCCCTAGACTTTTTCACAAAAAAAAGGAATTTGCCAAAAAGAAAGAAAAATACGGACTGGATTTGAACCGAGGTCTTCTGGCTTCAATGTCGCCTCTTTTCTAATCTGAGCTATTACAACTTTGGAAACGGTGGCGAAATTTGCCTTCGTATTCTAATGACGGTCACGTTGGACACGTCTTACGAATTTTCGATCTGACGGTCACGTGTCCTGACGCGAGTTTAACATTTTTTTACCCGTCACAAAAAGTTCTCTACAGGACTTCCGATGGGTACATGCTGCCATACTTAACCATCCGCCGGATTCAACCATCCGCTTGCGACATAATTATATAAGTGCTAATTTAGTATTTTTTTGTGTTAGCTTAGGCTAGTTTGTCCCGTTTTACTTACGTTTTACTTCGTTATTGGCTTGATATTTCGTTCTGCACATGCACCACGAACTATAATATAATTCTACTAATATGTTTTTCCTTCCTATAACTCACATTCTACATACATGTTACGTGACCTAAAAGAATGACGACTTGCATTAATTCAAATTGCAAACTAATCATATTTTTCTTAGCTGACTTGAAGTTTCGACATACAGTGGGTGGCCAAATTATTAGGGACAGTGCTCATATTTATGTCATTTATAGTTTGTAATATTAGTTTCTGTAAATTATGTTGTTTTTTAAAGTTTATAATGTTTGATATTGCTACTGGTATCTTTATTATTGTTTTTGGCAAGTGGCTACACAGGATATGCGATTCATCTGTCGATAATGTGTCATTTTTTCACATATAGATATTTTTTCAAAAAAGCGCGGTTTTGTAGTGTTTTTGTTTGTTATATTTTTTATTAGTTTTAACCGACTTTCTTGTCCTAAATAACCATATAAGGTAACTAATTGTTCATAAAACAACATTCTTGCTGTTTTGTCTATGAATTTACATTGTATTAATGTCTTCTCGACGCGATAACTTTAATTTTCTAGTTTTTTTGAAAAATTAAGGCTGGATTGTCTCCAAGAAAATGTAGAGAGATACAAACGTTGTCACAGCATTCTACAAATTCCCAAAGAGACATAGCAGCTATTGCTGGGGTTTCAAAGTCTGCCGTTAATATAATAAAAACTAAAATTTACAACAGAAAACCTCTAGAAGCAAATCGCGACGGCAAATGTGTCAGGAAAAGGATCACCACTCTTCATACTGATAGAAAAATCAGAGACATCTGCCTCAAAAATCATAAAAAGAGCGTTGCTCGTTTGACCATGATGATGAACGACGATGGTGTAAATATTTCGGAAAGGACAATACGGAGGCGGTTGGTCGAACAGAATCTGATGGGTCGGGGCGACCTACCAAAAAACCACGCCTAAGTCCTAACCGATCCTATGAAAAAGAAAATACTGCACTGGGCTAGACAACATCAAAATATAACTGTTGCAGGTTGGAGTCGAATAATTAAAACTTTTTTAAATAGTTTAAATAGGTCTTTAACGATTTTCTTCTATAAATTCTGTAATTTTACAGGTGTGTTTTTCCGACGAGTCAGCATTTCAAGTTTTGGTTGACAAAAGTTCTTTTGTGAGACGACGACGCCCTGGGAAAAAATCCACGCAGATTGCCTAGTGGAGAGTGGAGAGGGTTAAACACCCGGTTAGTGTCATGGTGTAGTCTGGCATCTCAGCCAAAGGCATTTGGCGCCTATACATTGTTAAAAGGACCATGAACCAAGACCAGTACAAGCAACTCATAGAAACTCACCTACTGCCGTAGGTTTTTTAATGGCTACCTGATAACTACTACATCTTTATGCATGACTCTACATCTTGCCATAAAGCCAGAAGTGTGACTGCATTCTTGGATAATAGAAATTTCTCTGTTTTGCCACGGCCTGGGAAATCGAAAGAAATAAACCCCATAGTTCTCTATGTGGGAACTCACCAGACTGGTGATGGCGAAATAACTAATTTACACCAAGCGGCAGTTGATAGAAACTATCATCCGAGAATGAAAAAACAACCCCACACTACAGGAAAATGCAAAAGCGTGCATTAAGAGCATTGCAGCAAAAGGCGGCATTACAGAATACATATTAAAACTTACTTTAGTTACGTCTATCAGTATAATATATACTTATACAAAGAAACTATAACAGTTTTGTATATTTATTTTTAGTTTTTATGATCTCAATAGAATACAAAATCATTTAAAAAATACATAAGAGACCTACAACCAATCATTTGTTACAGAAATTCAACTGAACTGTAAAAATAAAAAATCTCAGTACTGTCCCTAATAATTTGGCCACCTATGGTATTTAAGAATTCAACTTGACTCTTGATCGACAAGCAAGATATACTTATGATATTTATTAGGTAAGTACATTAATATATAACATAACATATTGACAAGTTCAACAAATGTAAGAACACCTGTATTTTCTATAGTAAAAGTTGAAAGGTAACCTTCATTAATTTGCAAAACAATCTCCATTTAAACTAATTTATATTATAAATATGCTGAAGTTTGTATGTTTGTTAATTTGTATACATAATTGCGTGTTCATAAAGCAATGCAAAATAATGGTTGCCTGGAAGAAATCGCACTTTAGCGATAAGACCGCCAAGTGAACCGTCTTGTATTTTCATCCATGTTTATGTAATGTATTGTTTTTGGTGTACAATAAAGAATATTTCATACATTCATTCATAATGCTAGAAATAACCGAGCTTAGTTTTTATAGGCAGGATAATAAGCTAGTGTTATTAAGACTGATATTGAGGAAGCCGTGGCGCAGTGGTTATTGAACTTGCATGGCCTGCGATCAAGAGACTTATGGAGAGAGCTATGCTCAGGATCTCCCTGCGTGATAGGTTCGCAACGAAAAGACCCGCAGAAGAACAAAGGCACTGACATAGCTCTCAGAGTAGCGAAATTGAAGTGGCGATGGGCCGGCCACATCTTCCGCAGAACTAACAACAGTTGGGGAAGAAAGGTTCTGGATTGGCAACCATGAACTGAACGACGCAGCGTAGGACGGGCCATGGAGGCCATGGAGGCCATGGCCAGGAGATGGGCTCCCCAACCATTTTTGAAGTATTTTTTGTATGACGTTGTGATGTGACATAATAAAAGCTCCTTTTAAATTGAGCAACAAAAACTTTAAAATGCCAAAACAGATGATATTCAACCATTCAACCACTTTAAACAAAATCTCAATTCTTCCAATAAAGAAATTATCCTCAATAAAAGTAATAAAGTATGTTAAGACCATTTGCTATTACCATATCTTACCTACAATACAGTAGCAGGCACGACTGATAATCTAGTAATCATTTAAACATCAACCTTAATATCTTAGAATTAAGGTTGTTTTACCTATGATATAGTATTGTAGTAGTATTGGCAAAGGTTGTAATTTAGGATTGTTGTTTTTTAAATGTACTCGTCATTTTGTGGTTTATAGTACATTTTGCGGTGTGCGTCGTTTGTCCGAGAAATGATGGAAGTTAATTTAGTTATTATCACGTTTTATAGAAATTGCTATTAAGCAGTTACCAGTTACTATAGTTGTCAAGTGGTCGAAATTGTTTTTGGTGTACAATAAAGAATATTTCATACATTCATTCATAATATAATATATAATATTCATATTCAAATTTTTTCAAAAGACTTTTTCTCAAGTCCGACTTTCTTAATCATCTCCATCCTAATTTTTATCAAAATCGATAAACCAATTTTGACTTAAAACCGTAATCCATATTATTTTAATAAATATGTAGGTAGGTATGTAATACTTACCAATTACCAACATAATACTTTCTATGCGCAATTAAAATTTATTTTTTTCCTTTTTTTGCATGAGATAGTATTGTATTGTTATATATTATTATAGTGAGAATAAGTAGATACTCAACATAGTACTACTTGTTGATCATACAATTGTCAGGAGCCATTTTGTTTAGCGCACACGCATCACAAAATGGCGGATGTAATTTCTCGCCTAAACACTACTCGAAACAATTAAGTCCCACTCGATGCTGCATTTATATCGTGTGCCTACCGTAAATCGATTACCTTTAAATCATGCTTGCAAACGATGCAATTTTAGGGTTCAGTAGCGAAATGGCTATCGCAAATTAGTAGTCTATCTTCCTGTGTGTTTGTATTATAGTTCTGCGTAATAGTTGGTTCTGTAAGTGCTTAATAGTACAGTTGTGTTACTTTACTTCACTGTTGGTTTGTACTCTGTATTTTACGGGTTTAATCACGTTGGGAGATTGTAACTACTTCTTTCGTCTTCCTTCATGCGTGCCTTGTACCTACCTGGAGTTTTAAAATTGCAATTGTAATTCGCTGTATTAATTAATTGGTTGAAAATGAAACTTGTTATTAACTTGAAAATTGAAAATGAAGTATTTAGAAAAAATCGAACCGTCTCACCAACAGCTCCATCCAATGCAATGGGATTCGAACCCGTTTGCTATCCTGGTAGTGAGACGGGTCGATTTTTTTTAAATACTTACTTCATATTAAATTTTTCAAACATAAAATTTGCACTGTGAATGCTAAAAAGTAAAAATTTAAATAACTTGTTATAGTTATTTAAATTTTTACTTTTTGCATCCCATCAGCGCAAATCATTGTGAGAGGGGTCCATTTTTTCTAAAATACTTCATTTTCAATTTTTTTCACTTATTATTGACTTAGGTGTTTTATAACTTTATTTGCTTTACTTATATTTACAAAAGCTTGGTGCTGAAACAATGCTGATGTAGTAATCCTGTATGATAAATCACTAAATTTTTTGTGCAAAATGGTAAATCCATTTTCTTTTTATTTTAGCTAGTGTTTTCTGTATATTTCACTATAAAGCTTCAAAAATGGGTCTTACTTAATCAGTGGCCGTATCATCAACAAATAAGTTAATGAAACTAAACAGGTGAAAATATGAAAAAATAACTGAGAAAATGTCAAAGGAAATACAATATAATTATGTATTCCAGAAAGACGGAACAAAAGTTTGGCTGTATGACATAACGAATAATAAATAGTGCGATGGCATCGCACCAAATATCTCGATAGCAAGCCGATTTTAACTTTGGCGCGTAAAGTGTTACAAATTGCTAAAATAATTGTTAATTGAAAAAAAAAATATTTATGATAACAATATCTTCTTACAAACAAAATGAAAACAAGATCATAAAATTTTTGATTGTCACTTTAAAATATCGTTAGTGAAATGCGAAACAAGTAATCGCCAAGGGAATACATTGATTAAAATTTATGTATTGTACATGTTTTTCGTTTTTGTCATAGTTATAACACCTTTACTAATACTATAAAGGGGAAAGATTTGTTTTTTAGTATGTATGGATAAACTCAAAAATAACTAGACCGATTTTAAAAATTCTTTCACCTTTAAAAAGATTCATAGTTTTTAGCGACTCTATGTCTAAGTATATTTTTCTCGATATTCCCGTGACAACGGGTACCACGCGGGTAGCCACTAAAATTTAATTATAATAAAATTATTTAGTATAAATAAGTTTTTTCGTCAAATATAATAAAAAAGAAACATATTCTCGTCGTAGAATATCAAAGACGTAAGTAATTGATTTTATTGCAGCATTTTACCCACCCCTCAACATCGCGTGTCCCAAACTAGAAGTATGCGAGCTTACCATTTGTCTCTGCGTTTGAATCATTTATTTTTCAACTATTCCGTATCGCACATAAAACGGAACAGATAACCTGAATAGAGATTATGTCATTAACATTCATGCAGAAAAACGATGATAATAAATCCACGATTCGTATCAAGGCTTATATTTTATTTTTTTAATTATAAATTAAAACTAATGTAATAATAAAAAACCTTATTTTATAAAAGCACTGAGTGCATATTCAAAAATACTGAAAGACACATATTAACACTTAAATGTAATTTTAATAGATATTTTTGTAGCTACATTTTTTTTAAATATTTTTATTATTTATTTTATTAACAATAATTTAATTTCTATCAAACTGTTTTAAAAAGAGGAAAGGAACCTTCTTTGCATTCTGCAATCACAAATTACTTAACATGTAAATATTGCATCAAGATAGCATTAGAAAGGTGTACATGATGACTCAGCAGAGTCTAAGATCTGATAAACCGTTTGCCAAATCACTATTTCCTGATGAAAGGGACGCTGGAGATGATAACTGTAGCGTTAAATAATTCTCTATTTTTTGTGTAAGGAAACTCCAATGGAGTCTTTAGAAATATAATATTTTCAACCGCCTTTGTGATCTAGTGGTTCACACCACCGATTTCAGACCAAGAGGTCCCGGGTTCCATTTCCAGTGGGGGTATAATATTGTGTTCGGTTTGGTTAGTGGTAGGACTTTTTCTTAGTCCACCTGGCTAGCTACCACCGTCTTATCTAAGTCTGACGCCATAACAATGATGTTTTCAGCATTATTGTGTTCCGGCAGTTTGAGATAAGATAGCCAGTTCATCAGTGATGGAGGATTCCGGGAGTAGTGTGCTTCCACCTTCACCCTTATCACCACTTAACATCAGGTGTGATGAAGGCATAGTGCTATCCCGTTGTGGATAAAAAAAACATGAAAGCGGTCCGAAACAAAACTATATCTGCCACAAGTCATTCAATATTGTTATATGACATGGCATATGACATGTTGTTTACATAATCATAATCATATCATAATCAAAAATTCTTTATTTGTCAGAATATGGTACAAATGGATGTTTCTGACATTAAAGTTTCTTCATATTCTACTGATATTTCAGTGTTATATATTTTTGACAAATTATAAACGCACGTGAGACTATACGTGATATTAATTGATAATTGTTAATTTAACATGTCACTTATAAAATTTAAAATGAGATATACTTAGACAATTCAAATTATAAAATGTATAAAAAAAGGAATAATAAATCAGTCAAATTAAATTTGCTCGTGACTGTAAATACCCATACACCACTATTTCTAATTACTACTAATATTTCAGGTGATGAATTTGTCCAACAAAACGAACAACTTTTACTAAGGGGCAGCCTCAAAATTGCGGAAAAAAAAGTCAGCTGTTCCGTAGAATATTTCTAGATCGACTCGCCCGAAATCTGTGAAACAGCTGATTTTTTACCGCGGTTATAATTATTTTTTATTTTATTTTATTTATTAGAAGGCACAGAAACAAAAGACAATTCAAAGCTTTCATAAATTTTCCTTAAATGTTAAGACTGTATTTGTATAAAATTGTGCACAGCATTTACAAATGTTCATATTGACCGCTTCATACACTGAAATATTTGTAAATACAGGCGTACCGGTTTTGGCCACTTTAAGGATTTTTTCACTTTTAACCGATTAGTGCTTAATGATCTTAAGTATTTTAGAGAAAATTTATTATGTAGAGTTATAGATAATTTATCGACCTTTAAGGGTACAATCTACAAAGTAAAAAAAAACAATAGTTTTTTTTATTTAGAACAAATTCTGCGGAGGGGGCCAAATACACCGTTTGCATTGGTTTTGGCCACTTTCATAAAATTACTATAATTATAAGTTGAGTTTATGCTTAAGTGATGTCTTATTACAGTTCTGGACTAAAACACTACATGAAATAGTATTTCAATCACAGCTAGCTCCTTACTACAATTTTATAAGTATATCTTTATCACTTGATTAAAAGAAAATGAGCGCATTGAGGCTAGTGTAGGCTAGCGCCTACACTAGCCTAAATCCGCTAATTTTCTAGTACGTTAGCTAACAAAAGTGAGTTGTGAGTCTTTTAAAATAAATGAACTTTATGATAGGTTGGACACTTTCTACTAATGCCAAAGTGGCCAAAGGTGGCACAATGCTAAAATTTCTAGCCCCACTTTTGGCCACTTATTGTTTCCCAACTTTTTGTAAGAACAGTGAAAAAACAACACTTAATCCATCTAGAAGAAACATAAATTCCAATCCTTACTTATTTACTTATTTACTTATTTACTTATATATTATAAATGCGTCTCTGTCTGTCTGTGTGTTACACAATCACACCTAAACTACTGAACCGATTTGAATGAATTTTGGTATAGAGATAGTCTAGAGCCTGAGAAAGGACATAGGCTACTTTTTATTCCTGAAAAATATCACCTTCCCGCGGGATAACGTCGTCGTGTAGTACACGCGGGCGAAGCCGCGGGCGGAAGGCTAGTATGATATAAAATATTAAATAACCATAAAATAATTTTATTGTAGAAAAAAAATTGGTTTACAAAACCTTTACACTTAACATTTTGTTTAAGAATTTTACAAAATGTTAACTTTGTAACATAACACGTGTTTATTACATAAAAAAAAGCTAAGTGCTGTAATTATTAACTAAAAGTCCAATCTTTTATTCGCCATTAATAAATATAAGCAATAATTATTTAATTCCTATTTATATAACTTTAAAGTGAAAAGTGACCAAAACCGGTACAGTGGCCAAAACCGGTACGCCTGCCCTACTAATAAAAAAAGATGTTTAATGTTTATCACATATAATGATTTATGCGGAGTGAAGATGGAATCCATCCAGGGGTTATTTCTGAACAATTAATAAAAATTGTTAAAGTTATTGGTCACAAACAGAACTTTTTGTGAAAAACGTCTCAGTGAATAGCTATAAATCTATAATCTATAATATTATAAAGAGGATAGATTTGATTGTTTGTTTGTTAGTTTGCATCGAATAGGCTCTGAAACTACTGGACCGATTTAGAAATTTTTTTGACCATTAGAAAGCTACATACTTCCCGAGTGACATAGGCTATATTTTATCACGATATGCCCACGGGAACGGGTACCACGCGGGTGAAACCGCGAGGATCCGCTAGTAATTTATAATTAAAGAAAATGAAATAAGGGACGAAAGTTTGAACAAGATTGAAAATGACACTCGCCTATCGCACGAAAACGCATGCAGTTTATAATTATTATTTGTATACTTTATGCTTTTAATTCCTTTTTCCATGCACGACTAATCGTGATAATAATAATTGTATTTTGTATCTTGTTAATAACAACCGCGTTATGTCTTCAATAAATATAAAAATTTCGTCATTAAACTATTCATCACATCATTTGGTATTTCATAATTCGCTGTCATTCAATATTTAATAATCATCGTAAACCGTTTTTCGTGAATTCTTTTAAATAATAAAATCTGCTAGTTGTTGCTAAATCTTGTGTCCATTGTCAGTTGGATTATGAAATTTTTGATTAAAATTTCGTGATTTGAGTTCGATGTTTTTAATCTCCGTTGAGAATGGACCTTTTTTATTTACAACGGGTTATGCTTAGCCTTTATCTCACCTGGGTATCGATTCTGCTAACGTTAAGGGCGTTTGTGCACTACACTGAATTTTACTGATCCGGAAAAAAACGGATGCTTGTATTTTAATAATTAATTTAAAAATAATAAAACATTGAAACTACACGAAATAAATAAATTCTTACTATTATATTATAAATGATTAATTATTAAAATACAAGCATCCGTTTTTTTCCGGATCGGTAAAAGTCACAAACGCTCTTAGTCTTAAGCGTGTCTCAATCATTTCATCGTGTTTCAATTGTATTGTGCTTTTTACACACTAGTTATATCTAGTGTAACCTATCACGTGTTCTACAGGACTTCCGAGTAAACTTCCGAGCAAACTCTCACCTCTGAAATGTCAACGCAGCCGTGAGCTTACTGTCGCGAGACGCTTGTTCACTGATTTTGTGGTCAAAACTGTTTTTGACTGAATGTCTGGTCTTTAAATTAGTCAATAAGGTTATTTACTGAGGGTGTCGGTCAATAACCTTATTGACAAATTTTACCGGTCAATAAGGTTTTGACTGGTTAAGGGTTTTGACTGTAACATATTTAAGCTTTTCTTCTGTCCCAATATTTCCCTACAAACAAAGTTACTCTCGAAATAGTCTTCCCCACAGAACATGGAAAGAAATAAAAACCGTGTTCTGTGGTCTTCCCTTTTCATGGGAAAAAAAACGTCTAGCTCACGCTGGCGAAGCGGAAAGCTAGTATTAATATAAACGCAGTTTATTTCCTTTTTTTGTTCTTTTATAACGTCACCTTTGAAAGTTATCTACAATCACAGTAATATAATATAATAATACGTAATCCCAAGTTCGTTCAACTCCGCTATCAAGTTAAAGCATCGGGTTTAAAAAAAATCTGGACGTACAAGTAACAACTTAAGTTATTAATTGAAGCACTAATGAAACCGTTCTGTAACATCCAACCGACGAGGTAGCTAACAATATTAATGTAGGTATGTCACTAAATATTTAAAAACGAGTTGGCTTTAAGTTGGTGGGTTCAGTACAAAGATATAGTTTCTTTTAACAATGTATAGGTAATGTGGCTTAGAAAATTTTGGTGTTTTCATCATCATCATAAGCCATACGACGCCGACTGCTAGGCATAGGCCTCACCTAGGATCTCAACAACGATCGGTCCTGTGCTGTCCGCATCCAGCGGCTTCCCGCGATATTGACCAGATCGTCGGTCCACCTTGTAGGGGGCCTGCCCACGGAACGTCGTCCGGTACGCGGTCGCCATTTGAGAACCTTTCCGCCCCAACGGCCATCGGTTCTCCGCGCTATGTGTCCCGCCCACTGCCACTTCAGCTGAGCAAACCTTCGAGCGATGTCGGTTGTTTTAGTTCTCCTGCGGATTTGGTGTTTAAGTTTTATTTAATTTACAATAAAGACTAAAGTTACATTAATTAAGTTACTAAGTTGTGGCAGAAAGTACCTAGAGATCTTCTATCAACAGTACTACTAGATAACGCCACACAAATTAAAACAAATCTCAAATGTGGCACCGCCTAACTTATTTTTAAACGGAAAAAGTTTCGATGTTACGTCAGAAATGATAGAAAGCGATAATAAATAAGAGCGCACCTTTGAAGTGCGCTCCAGTGCTAACTAGGTACCCGAAACATTTATTAATGTAAATTTAAACATTTAAAAATGTATTACGTGATCGATAACGGAACTTACGGAACCCTAACAAGAAATTAGTGCGTTTTTTCTGACATCATTTAAAAAAGCTTACTCAAGATTAAAGAGGATAAAAAACTCGTGCCATGTTACATTTTTTGTTACACTCCTATTTTGATCGGATCACACCACCTGCTTTGTAACATACCTCTATTACTCATTACATTTGTGTAAGCTGGATGTGCAGTTGACTGTACCTGTAGGTACCTAGTTTTGTCGGTTATTAATGTTACGATTTTTATGACTATTTAAGATCAATCTGATATTCAAAGATAACCTTTCTTCAATATTAGTCATTTATAAATATTTTAAATGCGAAAGTTCCTGTCTTCGTGTTTTTCACGCATGAACGCAAGAAATGAAATGAAGTTTGGTCTATATCAGGTATGGGAATGATTGCTACTTTGTGACCATAATGATCATCACCTAAGTCATATGTTTCACCTGTGATTTATCACTGGCTATGTTATATTATTATCGTAAATTATGATTATGATATTTCACAAGCAATGATTTTTCATCATCGTGTCATACATTGCTACTGTTGCTGCTACTGGAAATTATTGTGATCTTTCACATGCATTGATTTAGAATGATTACTGCTTTGAAGCTATGTTTGGAAATGAATAGCTAGATATGTACAGTCACGACTAATAATTTAAATGGTACCTTAGAAACAACATAGGACTATGTCATGTCTTACAAATTTCGAATGGCTTCTGTGACACAGGTCATTTTCTTTCGGAACGCTGCAAAGTTCCATGTTGTATCATATTATCATTATTATTGACTTTACCTCATGTCAAAAAACATATTTTTACAAGTATTCCATTCGAAATTTCTTTCCGAAATTTCCGCATGGTATCCGATTATTTCATGGACTGTATGCATTTCGTAAGAATGTAAGAAAACATTCAAGAAATCATAATTTTAGATAGAGCCGTTAATTTTCTTGCCCGCTCTTTTAGTCAAATAGAAACTAAAAAGGTTATTTAGAATTCATTTAAATAAAGGTTCTAAAAATACTTTGTTGTGTCATCTTCATCGATACCCTAAATCTGTGAGAAATCGATTGCGTATTCGTATAAAAATAGAGTTTATTATCGTATCGATTGTCAGAATAGATTCCGAGCACGTTCCCCGGTCGTCGGCATTGTGGCGTGATCTTTCATTTTTTGCCGACGTGCAAAACCGCGGTATGCGCCTTGTATTGTAGGTATGTTTCAATTGGACACTGCTGGGATTGTTTGTTTTCATTACTTGAAAATGACATATAAGCAATAAACATATTAGATACTAGCCTTCCGCCCGCGGCTTCGCCCGGGCTAAGGCTAAGTGCTACCCCGTTGTAGATAAAAAAAATAACTAGCGGACATTATCTCGCGAGAACCTGGGGGGCTACCGGCTAAGAAATCTGGATATGGGTATGGGCTTCAACTGTCATTTGAATTGCTTATTCTGATAGGCTTTTGCTGCTTTGTTCTGTGGAACGTTGCTAGCTAGTTATCGTTATACCCGACATCACAAAACAAGGAAATGATAGCGGCTATTTTCTTTATAAAATTGACTTAAAGTTCCCAAAAACGTATGAAGTTCATAGTCATAAAGTTACGCGGTGGCCCCCCCTGGTATTTTTCCGGAATAAATAGTAGCCTATGTCACTCTCCGGTACAAAATACCTACACAAGATAAACTACACAAAGCGGACTTAATATTAAACTGTATTCTCTGCCAGTCAACCTTTGAGACAACAGATAACAGGTACAAAATGAGTTTAAAATAAATCCTTTGTGCGCGTAAGTCACTTTCGCGATTTGTCATAAATCCTTCAGAAAAAGGTTAATACACAAACGGTTGCTAGATCCATTTTGATGAGACTTTTACTAAGCATTAGTAGGTAATATTAGAGGTGTTTAAGCTAGTTTTGTTTTAATCAAAAAAATAAATAATTAAAAGTACCTTCCGCATAAAAAACCAAAAATACTGAACCCACTTTGACGGATACGTACTTACGTACCTAATTGGTAACGTTAAAAATAAAAAGTGGCGCTACTATAATTTCAGAAAAAATAAGTTTTTAGGCATGGTTCGAAGTAGTTAGGGTTCTTCTGAACGTAGTCGCGGGCTGCCTCTAGTTTCTCATTAGTAACATTGCTAAACAGCACTTAACCAATTTCCTAAGTTATCATCGGATTTCATCTACCCCATAAATACGTCTTTGGAACCAGTTGTAATATCCTGGATACTTAGTTACGACATCACTTAGTTATTCTAATGAATCATCAACTATTTGCTGTCGCAAGGAGTTTTGTTGTTTTGCAATGTTGTAAGACACAATGTCATTTAGGACATCTATGCTAATATAATAAAGCTGAGATTGTAAGTACGCTAGGCTACGAAAGAACCAGTTGGGTCTTTTTTTTTACCCGGGGGAAATGCCGTCGCATTCCCATTTTTAAATAGTAAATTATACCTACTTCAGTACCAATTTAACAATATTTTCAGGTTTCCTGTAAATCCAGTGATTAAGTTAAACTGGATAAAATTAATAAATAGAATAAACTGGGAGCTTCGCCAAAGCTCTGTGGTGTGCAGCAAATATTTCAAGCAAAACTGCAAAGAAACCTTGAGAAATTATTTAAATAAAATTGTTCTCTTCAGAGGACAATAATTAATGTGTACCTAAATGTTCAATGGGTTTGGGAAAGGTATTTTTATTTATTTATTTTTGAAATATATACATTTTAACTTAAAATATGTCATAATTTTTTTTCCGTAGCCCTTCAAAATACTTTACAATGAATTTTTAAAGATTCGTAAAAATGACCACCAAGTTATTTAAATTTTTGCATGCACAATGCAGTTTTTATTATTGAAAAATTGAAAATGAAGTATTTAGAAAAAATCGACCTATCTCACAACCAGCTTCGATGGGACTCGAACCCACGACCTTTCGCTATCCGGGCGACTGCTCTAACCACTGAGCTACGGACTCGTTGATCGTTGTATTCGTCGTTGTCATGCTGTTGCTCTTTTGATAATTGAAAATGTTTTGGAACGTTTGATTTGTACAAACAATAATATTAACATTGTTTTATTTTTGTTTCAGGTTCGTATCTGATGTCATTAAGGTAATTTATGTACTCCCACACACAATTAACAGATATAAAGAAAAAAAAAATTGTAACAAATAATAGAAATGATGTCAGTATTACTTGATATAAATTCGTCTTTGATCTAATTTCGCAAAAAAAAACTTGATCGTTACAAAAAGCTGGTTGAATAAATAATAAGTAACAAATTAGTTCAATGTTGTCATCAATGTGACGATAAACCTTTTGTATATATATTTAATACTTGATTAATTATGTCGTCGGTAAAGAACAAACATTTTAAATTGAAAAAAATAATAATTGAGCAATGCTTGGAAATACCGCCTACTTGTGTCTTTCTTTCTCCCGCTCTCTCTGGGGTCGGTCCCTCATGTCTGAGAATCGTGGCCAGCACCAGGATTGCTTCTGGAGCGGATGATTTACCTCCACCAGATCCAGTCCAGCGCGATGGGACCCTATAAATCAATATCCTTTTTTTTTTATTTTCTTTTATTGCCACCATGACTTCTCCTTTACATTCTTTCCGGTTGACTAGTAGAGAATGCCTAATGGCATTTGGTCCGCCATTTGCTATATGTGCAATAAAGAATTAATAAATAAATAAAGAAAGGGACTCCATATACAGGGTGTTAGTTTGGTCAGTTGCAAGCCCAAAACCACAGCTTGTACTCATGATATTGAACAACTTTCCCCAAGAAACATGGGTCGAAAGGTACAAAAAAATTTTTGGTCTCCCATACAAACTGGACAGTCAGCTGATCGAGTTTTTATGAAGGTACCAAAATTGTTTTTCAGATTTCGACCCATGTTTCTTGGGAAAAATTGTTCAATTTTATGAGTACAAGCTGTGGTTTCGGGCTTGCAACTGAGCAAACTAACAACCTGTATAAAAAACACGTTTATGATATTTACGTACTGCAGCACTCCCGCTTCGCAAACGCTTGGATGCATGCGAATGCGACCAAGCTCTATCTACTAGCCGAAGCTTTATAGTTCAGCTCAGCTTTGTAATTCAGTTTAGCGCTAAAAGATTTCCATGTTTTTGGAGTAAAACTTCTTTACGCACGCTTGACTTGGGGAGTAAGCTGGTGAATGTTACGGAAGTGACGAGAGCGCTACAACGGACGTTGATGAAAGAGTATAAACTTTAAAGAGAGTAATGTGTACTAATGTCAATGTCTTATAAATTTATAAGTCTTACTTCAGTCGTGTGGTCTAAAGCAGACTCGTTTTTTTTCCTATAAAACGTACACAAAATCGGTTTTACATGACGTAATGTATTGTAACCCCAGCTAACTACCACACCGGAAGTTTTCAAGACAGGCTACGATTCCCGACCAGAACTTCGATAGTCATATGATAAAGTATCCGCACAATCTAGTCCAAAGCATACTCGTAAATAATACGATCGGTATACCCATGAAGTTTGACTTAATACTCTGAGGTAACTCAGTATTTAGTCTAAGCTTTTTGGGTATACCCGACACTGTTGGCATAGTTCCAAACGCGTGCTCTCATACATTATTTATGGTAATGTCAGCTAATGTTGAATAACAAAAAGAGTTTTCTTTAGCCTTATATTTGGATCGTTGAAATTTGTTTATTTGCCTGGATGAAAAAAATAAAGCTAGTCTTTAGCTGACTAAAAAATTGCAAAATTCTAATAAAAAAAACTTAGCTTCATATTTTATGACGTCTTCAGTGATACGAAACCACTCTTATTAATCTTAATTTTGTTGATATACTTACCTACATAAACTATAGAGTCAGTTTTACACAAGTTTTTGTATCTTTAAATTAACATGAAAAAGAAAAGTGATTCATACAAATTAATGTAAAATTTTGCTATATAAAACATTTTTTTTATGATACATGCAGGTAACAGTCGGTTGTCATAAATTATGTTAATTAGGTATCATACCAATTATTTAACATTTGGCGACATACCAAACTGCTGTTGAAGATCCATTCTTTAAGAAAGAAAGAAAGAAAGAAAAGAAAGAAAGAAAAACATTTATTGAACACTTTTAATTAGCTGTTTGTCACGCGGTTTTACGCACGTGAGGATTTCTCATGGGAATATCGGTATAACAAAAAGCCTAAGTCAATCGGGAATAATTAAGCTGTCTACTGATGGAAGAATTTTTTAAATCAGCTCAGTAGGTCCATAGATTACTTCTTACATACAAACTTAGAAAATTAACTTCTTTATAACTTGACTACTGCGCGCGGCTTCGCCCGTGTGACTACACGACGTTATCCCGAGGGAATGTGATATTTTTCCGGGTGAAAAGTAGCCTATGTCACTGTCCAGCTCCCAAACTATCCCCATAACAAGAATCACGTCGATCTGTTGCTCCTTTATGACGTGACTCACGTGAGACGGTCAAACACACAAGACACAAGTTCACGTTTAAATATTATGTATTGATATCAATGTAGATGTAGCTTATTAGAGGTAGCTACGTTATACGATCAGTATTTCATCAGTCATTATAGGTCATTATAATTTTCCATTTTTTCTCTCTCATGTCATTTTTAACCGCCTCTATGGTCCATGGTCCAGCCAGACCCAGAGGTCCCGGGTTTGATTCCCAGTGCGTGTACATTATATTGTATTTGATTTGTGGTAGGACTTGTTCTTAGTCCGCCTGGCTAGCTAACACTATCTAAGTTATAGAAGTCTGACGCCATAACAATGATGTTTTCATTTCAGCATTATTGTGTTCCGGCAGTTAGAGATAAGATAGCCTCCTTCCAGTTACTCAGTGATTGAGGATCCCGGGAATAGTGCGCTTTCACCATCAGCCTTATCCCAACTTAACATCAGGTGTGATGAAAGCAAAAAAAAATTGTCCGACATAGAGACTAACAAAGTAAGGAACCGCAATCTTCTGTCTCTTTCCAACCGTCTGTCATCTGACGTGTCCACTAATTAGAGGCAGCCGTATATCATCCCTACTATATTATAATACTTCTATGATTATCAATGCTTTATTTCTATTGGTTTAAATAGTCATGACTGATAAAATTGACTGATGAAAATACTGAGCGTGAAACTTAACTTCTCGCCTTAACGTCAGTTGCCACTAAGGTCAAATTCCCGATACGGAATAAAAAAATTAGCTATTCACTTTTTGTTCCGTTTTTGTCATGGGCCTAAGATACTGCGTTTCCATTTCACGCGTAACTGTAAATGTATCCGTCATAAATTGATTCGAAGCAAAATAGGTCCTAAAACGAACGAACTTTATACAAGGTGTAGCCTAATACGAGTACCTACTTGTTATAAATGTGAAAATTTTGACGTTTGTTACAGGATCTTAATGTTTAGAACAGATATAGATTATAGTCTTGAATTTATTTATTTATTTTAAATAATATGGTCAATAGGTACACCATACAAAAAAAACACATTTTACAAAAACATAAAAACAAGTCAATAATCTAAATTTAGTTTACGCAGCATGCAAACTTTAAGGTTCCTGCTAACTTTAAATTATTCTAAATATTTAGACAAAGCAAAGAAAAGAAAACAATTGGAGTGGAGTTCAAAACTCAATTCTCTTCTGAGTTAAATATTTTCTTAAATTCTGAAAATTTACTATTCTTATGAATACGATTCAGCTTTAATCCCAATTTATATAAGTAGGATTTAAAACTCTCTCATGCTAAATAGCTGTCGCTGTCTTATATTTAGCGTGACACAATAAAAAAATAAGATCTTTAAGATCAACTGCAGTAGAATCTGCCCCTGTTATTCTTGAAACAAATTCCAATAGCCAATAATTAAATCAATGTCAAACCTTGCTAAACAACCAGCCAGCTAATGTCAAACTGCAAAACAAATAATTATTTATTTTCAGACTAAGGACTAAGGAGTCCATAGGTACATTTTATCATCATCTCATAGGTCTACATTTTATAGCAAACGATATAATTAAAAAAAAAAATTTTTTTAATGCAATGCATGCCGTTCAATAACTTAAGTTAGGGAGCATGCAGGCCTACCTTAATTCAACGAAAAACGAAACTTCGTTAGACCCGTCCCATTCACTATCGGGCATAACAGAATCGAGTGAAATCGGCAGGCCTAAGGAAGTTTCGTTATTCTTGGCGTCTTTAAGATCAACTGCAGTCTCAATTTGAGTCTTAAATCTTGTTGGTCATTTTTATTACACCTTATATATAAATGCGTAAAATTGTCACGTGCTACCACGTAACTCCCGCTCCGTGAAAAATATGAAAGAGTCACATTACGAAGGTTAGGTCAATTTATGTCGAAACTGTCGACAGTTGTGACACAATCCATTGATGTTTTGACGACCGTTTAGTGTCGCTTTGGTCTTACACTGGTTCATAGGTTTCAAGGTTTCCACGTTATTGGATGATTATTATGATGTCATTACTGTTATTATCTTAGACCCGCTGATAGAGCACAGGCCTTACGGATAGGTGAACATGGTAAACCATAAGAGTCCTTTTCTATTGGAACACCTGTGGCTACGCCAGCTGTCAAATGTACGGACATTGGCGGCTTGGAGTCACAACCAAGCCGCCGCCGCCGCCGAGTGAGGTAGTGGTATGTTTTTTAATGCAATTTGACATGCTCTGACTAGCGTCTTCATTCCCGTTGTCCCCTACTGTTTGTCCACCAAATCCAACTTAATCTAACCTAAATCTCCCTATGACCCCTAGTAGTAGACAAACGGAGGAGGACAACGGGAGTACAGGGACTATCGTCGGCCGTTGGGGCACAAGAGTTTCACCAACTGGACACACGTGTGCCCAGTCTCTCGTGTCGAGTTGGTGA
Source organism: Crambus lathoniellus (assembly GCA_949710035.1). Classification (NCBI taxonomy): domain Eukaryota; kingdom Metazoa; phylum Arthropoda; class Insecta; order Lepidoptera; family Crambidae; genus Crambus; species Crambus lathoniellus. The sequence goes on from OX453320.1 coordinate 14,003,216, forward strand.
ATAACCCGTGTAAATAAAAACTAATACGTGCTGGGGTCCCAATGGAATAGAGCTGGAATCTTCCACATAGACACACACTTACACCACCATTACCTTACGTGATAACAATTTCGAACTATCAGAATGTGACTTCTAAGACGTATAAAATGACTTAAGAACATTTGATTAACTAAAATGAGTCAATAATAATAGGTAAAGCAATAGGTAGTTAATTTTATGATTCTACAAAAAATCATCCTAAATACAACGACATTGTCATTTATTTTAAACTTAGGCGCTGCGCAAACGTGTTAAAGTGTCTACGTTTGTATGAAATCAGTGGAACTGGACACAAGAAGTGTCTACGTCTACGCAGGGAGGAGCGATTCCACATGTCACTGGTGGCTGGTATCCCACACAAGACACAAAAGTATCTACGATGGTAGTTGAAATTGAGATCAACTTCACGATCATCGTGAGATTTTGAAAATAAAGCATGATATGTAATAATCCATTGACTCATAATCAATACGAGACACGAATACCTATCGATCCTATATAAACAAATATGCGCGGAATTCCAAAATCAGAAAACAAAAGACAATCCAAACTGAACAAAAAAACATCGTGAACTCTCGAGTTCCAATAAAAACGGTCCGAAATGATAATGTAAAACGGTACAGCCGTTTGGAGACAAAGGAAGCGCGCGCGCGCCGCGTGGGTCAAGGTTCCATCCGCTTCGTGCCTGTCGACATCGATGGAACGGACAGGGCGGGTGGTGCGAGTTACAGGCGGAAGCGGGCTAGAACATTTTCCTGTAACAATAGGGTGTTTTACTGTTTTTTTTTTGTTATTGACTGATAAACATTTTATGTTTATTGAAATATTAGCAACACAACATAGGTATTTATTTTCAAATATCTTGCATACTTTCAGCGATACAGAGCATCAAACTTTCTAATTAGAAAATTTGGTTTGAGAAAGAGATAGCTAGAGTCACAATTAAGTAGCTCATAATGCGCTTGTTATAATACAGATTGAATTTGTTTTTTCACATTTGTTATTCAATAATTTTATATTTCTGAAAGTTTCAATTAAAAGTCTACATTTCAACAACAGTCAAATACCCTAGTACGAAAATATAATAAACCAGCCACCGACCCCTTTTTTATAGTGATGGCAAATACAGTCTTTACGTATACCGAACAGTATATTGGACTCAGTCAGACACAGGGCCGCAGTTATTCAATAAATATTAGACGTCATTCACAAGACCTTAACTGATTCCTTTTTTTTAGAAATTGGGGTTATTCAGAAGAAATAAAATAAAATAAATTGGCGGCGCTAGTTGGCTCATGTCAGCCTCTAAGAAGCTTTCCAGATTTTTATAAAAGTTAGATTAAATTCGAAATCGCCTCCACCTTACATGTTACACCACACAACCCAATCAGTTTGCGCAACATCTGACTAAGCCGAATTCCTAGCTCATTGGTACAAGCACTACGATTGTCAGATAGCGATCAGTTATTAGTGTTTTAGGGTGGTTGACCATTGTACAGTGAACCTCATATTTAACTCAACACTGGCACAATGAAAACCACCTCTATTACAAGCAGTTTAAGGGTTCTTAAAATCCAACTGTAAAGTCTGTCAAACCTTCGAGTCATTGGAGGCTGTGGCTATAGTGGACAAAAGACTAAGTATAGATTTGATGGCAAAGGGCGATTGTTGTAAGATAAGATTTCTATGATAAGGACATTGATAATAAAGCTTTTGGTAGTACTGAATGAAAAGGATAATTAACTAGACTATTAGGAGGCTGTGGCTATTGTGGTAATCATAATACAACGCATAGTGTTCGAGGCAAAGGACGATTGGTGGAAGATTAGATTTCTTAGATAAGAACATAGATACATAAAGAATAAGCTGATTAAATTAAATACCTAGTGGTCTGTTCTTAAGTCATTATCTCAATATGATTTGTACCTGATTCAAGATTTTATAATTTACAATGGGTTACAACTAACATATTCGGGTTGGCATTAATCGACAAAATCTAACATAATTATGTTGATGAATGTTCGGGAATCACAAACCGCTCAGCTGCCGAACATAATCACTCGATTTGGCAGTTGCTATAGGCTTACATGATGATGATGATGATAGGTACACAGCGTTTCGACATTAATCGGTATTGCAGGATATGCAGATCACAAATACTGCCGAATAAAATGATGTGTCGACTACCGAACCAACGAAGCCAGACCTATAAGTACAGGCGCTTGTTGCAATATTACATACAATAGGAGCAATCCACATGTAAGTAAGATCAAGTAAACAAACAATTCAATGAGACCACGTAGACTTGAAGACGTGGGAGGTAATAAATGACCATTCTGTTGACAATCAGCAACACTTCTGGCGATTCAAAACTGTATTTTCTTCAAATGATTTTAAAGCTTAACTCAGATGCTGCAGAGTTTAAAGTCGTATAGATAATAATTTAGTTTATTGTGATCTTCAATGCTTATGACGGTACCGCCAGATTTAAAGAGTTGCTTTTTAGTTGACAAAGATTTCAGAACAGGTTTTGCCAGAAAAATATATGTCAAAGTCTTGGTTGTAGAAGTATAATGTGAATATATCTTATAGTCAGACGCATTGGCGACTATAGTTACCTATTACGTATACGCCTAGTGGACGGAGGGGTAATATCAAATACAACATGGCCATGTATATAGATAGGTCCTCTCTTTGTATGTAAACAATGAAAGCGTTTTGGATACTCAAATAATATTTTCAAGCAAAATATAAATATCGTATTAAAACTGTTAACTGACCCAGAAAGGAAAATTTACTTGAAATGTCAATTATGTAGACGTTTAGGTACAGTCGAGTCAATTGAATCGTGACCCGATATCGATAAGGCTATTTTCTAATAGATATGAAAATTCAAACTTATTGACTGTGCTTCATAGTTTTGACGCTTTCAAACAAATTATGAGCCAAATAGGTCATGTTTCATTTGGACTGTACTTAACTAAAACTTGATCGGTTCTCTAAATTGACCTAGTACAACGAAGCAAGCATTTAAATTCTGTATTTAGCTGTTCTAATTACTTAGCTTTAGAATTTTACTACTATTAGTTATAATAGGAACGAAAATCCAAAAAGCTTGGATGAATATTTGGTTGTTTGTTACTCAATCACAGCGAAACGTCTAAATGGATAATCATTATCATCCTCTCCTTATCCCAACTCTATTTGGGGCAGTACGTCCTTTTCCTCCACTCCACTTTGTTACTCGTCATCTCCTCATTTGCTCCTTTCTCATTCATAAAATCTATTCATCTTTTAAGCGGTCATCCTCCCCCTCTCCGTCTATCCACATTCATGTCCATCACCTTTCTAGTCACATATTTATCATCTTCTCATAACATGTATACATACCAAGCCAAACGGTTTCCTTTCAACTTTTCTGTTACAGTGTTACTGGTGCAACTTTTAAACTTCCTTTCACATTCTAATTTAGTCCCTTCGCGTCACTCCACACATCTATCTCAGCATTCTCTTCTCAGGCACTTGCAATTTCCTTTCATCCGTCTTTTTCATTGCCCAACATTATGATACATTCATCCTGACGGGTCTTATCATGGACTTATCATAAATTTTGCCTTTCAGTATAATTGGCATCAGCTGGTAACTTGTAACACCTATGACCTGTCCGCATTTCATCCACGCTGCGTTGATTCGGTTGGTAATGTCCTGGTCAATTACCTTATTCCCTTGCACTAATGACGCACGCAAGGGTGCATTCCAAACGGCTGAAAGAATCTGAATGAAATTTAGCACAGAGACAGATTATGGTCTGTAATAGCGTTTTACCCCGGGAAAAATCTAATTTCCACGTGAAAACAAAGTTAAACGTTTCTTGAACTCCAGCCTCCATATCACACCCGTCTTCCTTTCACTTTTATTCAAGTGAAATTATAGACAGTAGTGGCCAGCCATTTGTAAACAACCAAGGTCGAATGGTCAACAACAATCATCAGAATTAACTCCAATAGTGTCGCATCAGGGTTGTCAAGTGTACGTTTGTTGTAAATAAATTCGAATATTTTTTATATGATTAACGACATCAACATGCTAATTGGTAAGAATAATTACTGTTAAGGCTAAATTACACGACCAAGTTATAGCATACAATTCGTTGTAAATTGCTATGTGAGTTTGAGCATTGCTATGTTACTTTAATTAAACTCACATAGCAATGTACTGCAAATTGTATGCAATGGCCTCGTGTAATTCAGCCTATAAAGCTTAAGTAACTTGCACCAATTATTCTTGACAGACTAAAATATTTTTAAATAAAAATGTCTTTATAAGGATAAAAATATTATTGTTTTGTGCTGATGTTTATTATTTAAAAATAAAAAAAACTATTAAAATACATTTTAAAATGTAGGTTTACTTGAATAAATAACATATTACATTAAAATATTATTCTGATGACAATATTGGTTTTCGAAAGGTACACACGGCAGAATTTTAACGGCTGCTGTCTATTTATGCATAAATCGTGCATCCTTTCCCACCACAGCAAACAAACAAACATAACCTATGATTAAAAACCGTTGACAGCCCTACGCCAGGTGTCATTTTCTGTGTCGTCACAGCGATTTTCTCGTAAACAATGATATAGAAAGTTCGTTTTCTATGACCTACATTATAAAGGTGTGTGCACACCGCGGAAGCTGTTACTCAACCGTTTATTAGATGCGATCGAACACTTTCTATCACCCCCGCATTTGAGGAATTAGGAACAGAGAATAATTAGGGGTACAGAGACGAATCAATCCACCCACACTATGATTTTAAACAAGCTTTCCGCACGCGGCTTTGCCTGTATAAGAACTACATAGATACACGATGTATTTTCTCTCGGGAATGGGATATTTTCCCGGGATAAAAAGTAGCTTATATGCTATTCTAGACCAAAATCTATCTCTGTGCCAAACATCTAGTTGTATCATCTAAACTTTCTCATTAAAAATATTGTCAAACATCTGAAAAGGCATTTCTTTCGGGGTTAGGGTAGTAGGTACTCGTAATATCTTCACGTTGATGAAAAGTATTGGATAAATTGGACGCGTCTCCTAACGACTCCGTTGCTCAGTGGTTAGAGCATTCGCCCGGACAGTGAAAGTTTGTGGGTTCGAATCTCATCTGAGCTAGTTGTGAGACGCGTCGATTTTTCTAATACTTAATTTTAAATATTTTTGACCTTAACCTTATTTAATCTTGTTAATTAAATAATTTTCTAGCATCATTTAAGGTTAAAAACAATATTTACTCGAATTAATTCATGATTTCCTTTTAAAAACAATTCACGACTAGCGAATTTTGTGTAATTCTAACATTATCATCAATTTTAACATACATACTATGGTCCGGATTCCATAGGACTTCACTGAATGACATGAAGTAAGTACAACAGATGGTAAGCGCGCAACCTTTCTTCGCAATTCAATGCATCAGAGTTTCTCTAAAGCTAAAGAGCTCAGACTTTTTGCAAAGAGTTTGCACGCCTGCAATATTTAAGGCATAATACCATAGATCTAAACACACGTTGTGTTCCATCTCAATGTACAGCCACGAGCAATATATATGAAAACGAAAATGAAAAGCATTTATTAGTTTAGACTGATACAGCTGCTGCACTTGTGAACGTCAAAGAAGCTACGCCATAGGTTTGCAAACAATAGGACTAGTATTACACTATTGAATGTCTTCTATGATTTAGACAGTTCTTTTTCGGAACGAATCAGTGTGACACGGTTAAGATAAGATAAGATAAAAATATTCTTTATTCACTTAGACATAATAAATATGTACTTATGAATCGTCAATATTTTCCTACCACCCATTCAAGACTTTTTTAACTGACAAGAAGACAGGTTCTATGTTGTATATACAATGTACTCAAATATTTCGAATCAGAATTAAATTTCAAATTTCAAAAAATCAGAAAGCATTGATCGTCAAAGGTATTGACGCAGTCAGGGTGATCATAACGATCTCAATATTTGTGGAAAATAAACTTTAATTCTGCTACACACTGTTTCAATTCGTTGCCAATTTCACATGTAAGTTGTCAGAAACGATTTTGACAACTATTGTGGACTAGCATTATACATAATTTATTGTAATTTATTTCCACAAATGTTTAGATCTTTATGATCACCCTGTTTGCGTTGATACTCTGTGATTTATTGAAAAGTCGCTGCTCTTATATTAATGGCAAATTGACTATGTTATTAGTGTAACGGATTGTAATCAATTTATTTAAATTTAATGATGCTCCGAAATATTTGAGAACCTCAGCCACTTCGATATATCTGATGGCGACTATAAGAACATTGTGTTGGGCAAATAAAATATTTCATTTCATTTAATTTAAATAAAAACGTTTAAAAAAGAATAAACCAGAGTATATTTAGACTAGATTTTTTTTTAGATTAGAACAAGAGCCATCTTTTGTCACAATTACTTACTAAATTTTAAGACATCCTTACATAAGATACAAAAAATTATGAAAATCAATAAGCGCATTACACACATAACCTTTTTTTGTTATCCAAAATCATATCTAAGCTCGCTGGTTTTGTAGCACAAAATAATGTTAAAGCCTTTTACCATAATATTACCTATGTAAAAATAATTCAATAAATAAAATAAAATAATAAAGTAATAGAAAAATGGAAAATAAAGTATTTAGAAAAAATCGACCCGTCTCACAACCAGCTCCGATGGGACTCGAACCAATTTTTTCTAAATACTTTATTTTCCATTTTTCTATGACAAAAATTGCATTGTGAATGCAAAAAAAGTAAAAATTTAAATAATAATAAAGTAACATAAATAAAAGTATTGAACTGGGATGCAATTCAAAAGGGGCTTAAACACGCTCGCAAGAATAATAAACTCAGCATAATCCAGCTACTAAAAACTTAATATCATGATGTTAATCTTTTAGAATGTTAAATTACATTAACTAATCCGATAACTAGATTCAATGGGCATACTCAGCAATTGTGTTTACCGTCTACGGATATTAATTACTCTGTGTCGACTTGTGAGAAGGAAACACAGGATAGTGAGAAAGGGCAGAGAAAAAGTGCATGATATAATAAATGTTACGAAAACTCATTCGGCGCGGCGGCGCGTCAGAACTAGTAAGTAGCTTTATCTAAATGTTTAAAGATTGGTCATTAGGAGGCTTACCTTTAATGGCTCTATTCCATTGGGATGCGAATGACGATGGGAACGATGACGCCAGCTGTCAAATGTATTCATTGGCCGCTTGACGTTGCAAACAAACTGCCGCCATGTGAGGTAGTGCTAGGAATGTTTTAATACATACTCTGACTATCGTCCGTCAGCCGCTGGCGTCACGAATTTATAAGGGCTTTAACTGTCGTGCTTAACTTTGGTTGGCAAATCGCAATGTGTAGCTTATCGCATCAATGACTCTGCTGTCCAACACTGGTCTGTCTTCGTCCGTTCATCAGTAGAGTGCACCACGAGTATAAAGAGTAGACTCAAATAACAAATTTGCTCGTAATGTGAACACTTAGTTACTTAACTGATTGATAGTGATTGCTTCTTAGCCAAAGTATAATTTTTATTATTATGACAAAATATGTGTATCCGTTTTAACTTTAAACTTCGCAAATTCGACCACGTTTCGCACTTCCGCTCAAAGCTAAATTGGCGTACAATTTGCCGGCGCAGGGACTTACATGCTCTTACGTTTCTCTATTTCATTCTCTTCCACAACCCACTCCTGACTACCTTAAGAGTGTTTTCACTATCACACCTCCTCCACACAATGTACCACGCTCCTTCTCAAATCTTATTCTTGTTTTTCCTCCCCATATCACAGATTATTCCTCTCCTATCTCTGTGCATGCTGTATGATTATGGGATGCTCTTCCAGAAGGTATCAGGAAGGCTCGCACTCTTAAGTCTTTTAGCAATCAAGTCAGAACACATTTCCTTTCTTATCATTAGTACCTATCTTATTTCCTCTCTCATTCCTACTATCTATAAATTTTCTTTATCATATTCCTATGCCTACTTAATTATATCTATACTAGTTTTCCGCCCGCGGCTTCGCCCGCGTGGACTACACGACGTTATCCCTCAGGAATGTGACATTTTTCCGGGATAAAAAGTAGCCTATGTTCCTCTCCAGGCTACAAAGTATCTGTGTTCCAAATTTCATCCAAATCCGTTCAGCCGTTTCGGCGTGATTGAGTAACAAACATCCAAACATCCAAACATCCAAACATCCAAACTTTCACATTTATAATATTAGTAGGATAATATAATGTTCTTTAAATTGCACCCACCACCCCCACTATAAACAGTTATTACGTGGACTACCCTCATGCTATGACGCACAATGTACAAAAACCTCACTTGAGCATTTTTCATTTGTCATCCTACTAATATTATAAATGTGAAAGTTTGGATGTTTGGATGTTTGGATGTTTGGATGTTTGGATGTTTGTTACTCAATCACGCCAAAACGGCTGAACGGATTTGGCTGAAATTTGGAACACAGATACTTTGTAGCCTGGAGAGGAACATAGGCTACTTTTTATCCCGGAAAAATAACAAATTCCTGCGGGATAATGTCGTGCAGTCCACGCGGGCGAAGCCGCGGGCGGAAAGCTAGTTGTTAATAGGTTCAAAACGTGATTAATCTTCGCTTTACATTATATTATAGCAGATGCGCTTGACACCTGTGCGATTATGCAAAGTGATGCACTTTGTTAAGAAGCTCTACAAATTGTGTCACAATAATTAGAACGTAGTATCCTACAACAATACTGTGTATATTTTTGTGATATTGGAACTGTTGTTATCTAAGTAAAGACACTCCAAAAAAATTATAAAAGTAAAGCGCACGCCACACCACCAGTTAGCGAGCGAGTTCTGCAAGCATCGTTTCATCTTTTTCATAAATAGGTGCACACCGTGAACTACGGTAATAAGCTTCGTCACTAATATAATTTGCGGTGTGCACTGAAGTATGAAAAGAGGAGAAACAATACACTCCCGCCTGCTTGCCAGTCCACTCGCTCGTCTCTTCGCAAGCTCACTCGCTTGGTGGCCCGCGCTTTAGTCTCTGTTCGCTTGTTTGGGGCTATGTTCAGCTGTTGTGTGGGTTTAGGGCTAAGTTAGCACCGTGTGGGCCGGGCACGCGACAAGCTTTGTTTGGGCTAAGGGAACCATTTGTAAAGGAAATTTCTTTATACCACTGTGAATAGTATAAAGAGGAAACGAACTTTGTACGAATGGCAGTGTCAGCCTTTGCTGGCTGATATATACTTTAATTTTTGTTTATTTTATTCTTTTGTATGTGTGATCCGCTTTGTTGTAAAGTATGAGGTTTTATTACCCAAATACACAATGTCGTAAGTAAACGTAATGAATTCTTCGATCAACAATAACAGAATTAATTTCAATAAAAGAAAACGAAAATTTTTTTAACAGTTGTATAAGTAGGTATTTGGTTTTGTTTTAAATTTTTCTGCATATTTTAGTTACTAAAAAAGGATCACTTCTTAATCTAAATATGTGATAATTTGATTGTCAAAATCTGTTATTATCTTACATCAGTGATTTATTTGCGAAAAGTATTCGCCAGAGAAAATATACTTTAACCAAATATACCACTGGCATTACTCGACTTTTATGTACAAAAATGTACTGTGCTAATATTTTTATTTATTTTTTAAATATTGCAACATCTTAAACTTAACTCTCATATACTTACTTAAACAATGATCTCATTCCCATACATAAGTAATAACAAAAAACAACGTATCTGTCTGTCTATTCCAATACTAAAGTAGTTAATGTTCCAACTAAATCGTGCTCCGCGCATCCTCTACGTCTTGTAAGATTGTATCTCTACATTTTTCTACGACTTAGCCTTAACTTAAAGCGATCACCTACGTTAAGGGCTCCCACACAAATTTGCGATTCGCATCGCAAGAATCTGCGATGCGTGTAGCAAGACGAGTTGCATGACGCAAGTAATTGGCAGGCAATAAAGTTTCTATTGGTATGGAGCATCGCACATTCTTGCGATGCGATGTGAATTTGGAGTTTAGTGCCGTGGAAGCTCTAACGGCCAGAATTAATAATCTATCCACAGATAGAGATAGGCATGATCGAGATTAGTTGTTAGGCAATACTTAGCAACACCCTGGCAACTGTCGTTAATTCTATTTTAATATCAAGCGTTGCATAGCAACTAATCTGGATCATGCCTATCCCTATCTGTGGATTGATTTATTAATTCTGGCCGTAAATCAAATAAAATGAGGTTCTTTAAATATTTGGTAAAAGAGCGTCGTGCAAAGCGCATAAAATATAGTAGTTTTTGATAAATATTTAACAAAATTATTTTAATTTATTTTGTTTTATAAAAGATGAAAACAAAGTTACCCACGTTATTTGGTATGGTCTGTATTTTTGACGATTAACCAATATGGCGAAAAAGATTCATATTTGTACTCTAGGTCGTGGTAAAGAGACATTTAAATAGTGCATCGCCTTAAAACTACAATCTCAAACAAGCCATGAGTGTTGCCATCATAACGACAAGTCGTCAATAACGAACTTAACGACATTTATGCTGTAGCCCTTCTGATACTTCTTAAATTATGGCTATGTTAATTTTATCTTAAGGCTTTTGACATTGGATATACTACTGACTACAAAACACACTTTATTTTAAGTATCTACGAGTAGTAGGCCCGTAGACGTTGTATGTATGCTTTTCGGTTTGAATAAAAATATTTTTTGTTAATTTTTTAAACTTTGAAAATTAGAGTTTCAAAAATAATATACGCCTCTCTCAACTACCTATTGAGTGAGAGGCGTAATAGCTGCGAAGGTAATAACGATCCCTACATGAGACCACATTCAAACGACTTCTACATGTGTAGGTACTAGTTCAGCATTTGACCATCACTATCTTCATATGTGGTACTTACATATTGTTTTCGGTTTGGTTGGTGGTAGGTAGGTAGGTAGGTCGGTTTGGTTGGTGGTAGCTAAGTAGGCGGACTTGTACCAAGTCCGCCTACCTAGCTACCATCATGTAATCTAAGTCTGACGCCATAACAACTATGTTCTCAGCATTGTCTTGTTCCGGCAGTTATAGATTTGATAGCCAGTTCCTCAGAGGTTAGGGATTCAGGGAGTAGTGCGCTGTACCTTCAGCCTTATCACCACTTAACACCAGCCAGCCTAGCATGAGCGGCCGTCTTGCTTACACCTTAGTGGGGTAAGCAAGACAACTTGCCGTATCATATCATATCGCGCGATAAAAGCCGCTCATGCTAGGCCGGCAGGTGTGACGAAGGCTAGATAAGTGCTACACCATTGTGGATAATAACAAAAAATAGCCATAATACAATTTACGGTTTAGTCCCCGATCTTCTTTTCTTTATTGAAACCTTTTAATTTTTACGGAAATTAATATTACCAACAAATATAACCAGACAAAAATTTATATTTTTAAATAAATAAATATTTTTACCTTCTTATATACCAAATTTGCAACTTGTGACTTTCATGAGACAATTTTAAGATATAAGATTAAAAATCATAAAAAATCGTTTTTATTATTGCACAACATGTTATAATAACTATACTGTTTTTATAATCTAAGCAGGCATTTTATCAATCTTTACTTTGTAAGCTAATAAGTATATACCTACTTACGAAGAGTTTTATTTCCAATCCAGTCACGATTTTACGAGAAATTGTATGACTTATCCTATAAGAATTAATGTCATTGCCTTCAAACATTGGTATACAATAATAATTTATAGTAAACCTTAAAGCTTATGAATAAAGCTTCTATTTGTTTAACAAACACTGTTTTAAAAGGTGAAGATGACTCTTATAGCTGATATTTTTTGGAATCATAGAATCAGAATCATTTATTGCTTTAAATGTGGTAATTGCAAGATGTAAATATGAATTGGACGCAACACAAAGAGAGCTCAAATTAAAATGCAATGAATAAAACGATACCTATTATACTAGTCAACAATGCCACAAAATAATTCATTAAATAAACAAAACAGCATGACCAAAATCATTAAATAATAAAATAATTGCGTTTTAAAATTTTACAAGTCATTAATTCATCAATACTATAAAAACATGTACAAACTTTACAAAGAAATTGGCTAAAACAGTCTCATGAGCTTTAATAAGCCTACTAGCGGATTCTCGCGGTTTCACCCGCGTGGTACCCGTTCCCGTGGGTATATCAGGATAAAACATAGCTTATGTCACTCGGGAGGAATATAACTTTCTAATGGTGAAAGAATTTTCTATATCGGTCCAGTAGTTTCGGAGCCTATTCGATGCAAACAAACAAACAATCAAATCTTCTTCTTCTTTATAATATTAGTATAGATATCTCAGTTAACTTAAAGGACCCAGAATTTTAGGGCCCTTCCACACGAGGTTTTTTTTAAACGCTGACGATGCGCGTATTTGATACGCGCGTCCTCTGCGCGTTTTCACCCCCTTTTGGCAGATTTTACACGTTTTGGTAGCAAATAAAACGCGCTGTAAGCTCGCGTTTGTATCAACGCATTTGAATCGAACTTCGAACGCGCGTTTGTATCGATACAAACGCGATACAGACGAGCTTAATCTTTGTTCAACAAACAATCGCGCGCTTACAGCAAGTTTTGGTTGCATTCGTAAAACGTGGCGTTTGTATCGATACAAACGCAAGGATCGTGTGTAATTAAATCTTGCCAGCTTCCTTGCGTTTGCTGAGCGTTCGATTTGCGTTTGTATCAATTCAAACGCACGCACATAAAACGTCGTGTGGAAGTGCCTTTAATTCTCTCAAAATATGTGTTCTCATTTATTTCATTCATAAGTTATAAGGCTTATTTAAAAAAGTCATTAATTTTATTCATATACTGAAGGGCTTATTTAAAAATTAAACCATTAATACAATTTGTACAGCAATCACATTCACTAAATGTAAATTTAATGATAAAATATAGGTACCTAAGACATTTACAAAATCATATCGATTAACAACTCTCACCGAAGGACTATTAAGTATCATATTAAAAACCACAGAACACAGAAAGATTTTTGTCTTTCCATGTTCTGTGTTAAAAACAGTCCTTATGTTGTTACCAAAAGGACTAGTTTTGTTATCAAAGTGCAAATTCTTATTTGTGGTCTACAGTACTTCATCATCATTAACAAACCATCAGGTGCAACGTGCAACACATTCCTTGCTAGTTTGAGAGTAAAAAAACTCTTTTTTGAATAATTTCCTTCGTAAATGCCGTCAAAAGATTTAAGTGGAGTTTTATGACTGGATGCCTGCGGCTTCGTCTATTTTGAGTACATTTTTATCACAGTTTTAAATTCTCAAGATACCTAATTTGTTTTTAATTGCCAAGGAGATACTAAAAAAGATGACTTTATTTGATATTACCCTCCGCCCGCGTGGCCTACACGACATTATCCCGCGGGAAAAGTTATTTTCCCATGGGAATGAGTCTTATACCCGCGGTAAAAAGAACCTTATGTCCTTTCTATGGCCTCAAACTATCTCCATTCCAAATTTCATCAAAATCGGTTCAGCCGTTTTGTCATGAAAACGTAACATACAGACAAACAAACATATACATTTTCAATTATAATATTATATACTAGAGGATCCTCGCGGTTTCACTCGCATGGTACCCGTTCCCGTGGGAATATCGGGATAAAATATAGCCTATTTCACTCAGGAAGAATGTAGCTTTCTAATGATCAAAGAATTTTCTAAATTGGTCTAGTAGTTTCGGAGCCTATTCGATGCAAACAAACAAATAATCAAATCTTCCCTCTTTATAATATTAGTATAGAATAGTATACACTAGCCTTCCGCACGCGTGGACTACACAACATTATCCCGCGGTAAAAGTTATTTTCCCATGGGAATAAGTCTTATTCCCGCAGTAAAAAGTAGCCTATGTCCTTCCTAGGGCCTCAAACTATATCCATTCCAAATGTCATCAAAATCGGTTCAGCCGCTTTGACGTGAAAACAGAACATACAGACAAACTACATACACATTTTCGCATTTATAATATTAAAATTATTTAAATAGAGATACCTAAAATATCATAGTTCACTTATCGGAAATCGGTAGCCCTAATACGAAAAACTGTCGTTATGGTAACCGTTATCGTAATTGTATTATTTTATATGAGCAGCACCTTTTTCGGTCACATATGAAGAACGGCTTAGCTAAAGGGTTTTTCAATAGGGACGCTCGAACTTTGAAAGCTGACAGCGGCCATCTTGGAAAAGCGATAGCTGTCAAATTTGGCGGGAATACATATTTATTAGTGACATTTCACCATGGAACATGTGGTTGCAAAAGGACGGCGCCAATTGCCATACTGCACGGGAAACATTAATATTTTGGTTGAGAAGTTTGAGGGTTTCGTTATCTCGCGTGGTGGTGACATCAACTGGCCACCGAGATCGTGTAATCTAACTCCGCTCGATTACTTTCTGTGGGGCTACGTGAAATCCTGAGTCTATGCAGACAAACCACAGACAATTGCTGCCCTGAGGGCCAACATAACTCGCGTTATTCATGAGATTGAGCCCCATTTATGCGAAAATGTCATCAAAAATTTGTCCATCAGGATACACCACCTTCGGCGGAATCAGTGTGGCCATTTGGCTGAAATTATATTCCATAAATAATGTCATCAAATGCTCTTTAAAATAAAATAAAAATTGTGGGAATATCACTTAAATGGGTTGTTTTATTCCATTTCATAGTTCGAGCGCTCCTAATGAAAAACCCTTTAGTTTATTACGATTATCGTAACAATAGTTTTTCATGCTAGGGATACAGCACTTTGTCAGCTTTTGAAGAATGCTATTCGATTACGATAACGACAGTTTTTGTGCTTCGGGTACTTAAATGCCTATGTTATAATAATAATTAATAATCTGCATGCCAAATGTGAGTGCAATCGGTACAGTGATTTGAATTTTGTGTCTGTTGGTAGATCAATCAGTAACAGTTGCCTTTTATAGTTACAGAAGTTATGGACAGTTCAGCAAACTTTACTTACGTATGTATTATACAGATATCCGAGAAAATAACACAAAATAACGGTAGAAAATCTCCATATTTCATTCCTCCCATAAACCGTGTACAATAAATGCAGAATGGTCCAGCAAGGTCCAGGGTTCATAGCAGTCCGCATTTGTATGATAATGGAGCGGTGACCGACGTAATGTATTACCTCATAACATGAGCCATTAAGACTTGTGCTTGAATAAACGGCTTAACATACAGGGGGTTTGGGAAGTAGTAGGGAGTATTTATGAGGCTTTTCTTTGCACTTTTGGAAGTATTTAGTTAAAAAAATAAACAATTACTATAAAAACGTGGTTACAGCCAGAAGCTTAACATAATAAAATTAATATGTTTAAATCAAAGCTGAACAGGAAATCAAAAGAAAAAGTAAATCGCCCGTGTTTAACGGATTAAAGACGCATATATTTAACTTGGATTAATGAATTTTGTGTTTTATTTTAGGTTTTTTCTCGACGTTTCTCTATCCGAACTTCTATCCCAATGCAATGGTGAAGCCTTTAAACAGAACAAAAAGTTATCTGTCTTAACAAAATAGTTTTTTAAACGTTCGCAATATAAAACTCCTTAGTACACCCTGTACATTGAGTAATCCCCACTCCGTAATGAGGTACTACATCACAGTAGGTAAATCTGCGCGTGCGCTGCAAAGCTGCGTCTGCAGGCTATGCGGACTGATGTGTGACGGATGGCACGTCATAATAGTCTACTTGGATATAAATATACTGTACTGAACTGTACACACTTGTGAGTGACACTTATACATACAACGTATTATTTTTGACATCATATAACTTTAAAGCGCAGACCACAGACCCAGCTGTCGAGCAAGCTAGCGAGGCGGGCGATGATGTGACGTTTCGCCTCTTTATTGACATAATTTGGTTTACACTGCAAGCGACGTTGCTCGACTCTCTCATCTCATTTGACGAACTCTGTGGCCGAATGGTGTACTCACCGGTTTTCAAGTCGCCGCTAGAGGTTCCGGGTTCGAGCTTCGGTCGGGTAAATATTGGAAACGAACTTTTTAATATTTCCTCAGGTCTGGGTATATGTTGTAATACCCGTGGAACAATGTATGTGATGGTGTCCATATATTTTTTTTTACTATTTTTTTATCTCTTTCTTTCTCGCAGTATGAAAAGAGGTGATACGACGCATCGCCCGCCTCGTTACTGGCTTGCACTTAAGGTTAAGCACGGGCCACACCGCCCCAGCTACTTAGCAAGGCGGGCGGGCCGGGCAAGCTGAGCGAGCCTGTTTCCACTCCGCCAACTACAGAGATAAGATACGTCATGACATGACATGAGGGTTGCTCGATTCGCCAGCTCGCTCGCCTTTCTCGCAAGCTTGCGGTGTGGCCTGCGCTTGATAATCAGTAATCAAAAAGAAATCACAGTCCAAGGTCCATGTGTCAGAAACTATGCTTTTTGTCTTTCCCAAACAAATTCCTTTATATTCCTAAGCGTTCTTTGAATAAAACTCGTTTTTCGCCCTATGTTACTTGAACTTTTAATAGAATTTGCGCATAAATAATAAAAATAAATAAAATCACTATGGGAAACTGTTAAAAAGAAGCTCAAACATAATGGGTAAGTTCTCGTGACGTAAAGTTCCATTTTATTGAGGCAGCACCTAAATTATAGGAAAGCAGAGCTTACGCCCAATTATTTCAGGCCTACATTAAAAGCTGTAGGTATAATTATATAACTATTAAAATGCAGATATTTTATACACCAAGAAATTGCGCTAAAGGAAAAAACAAACTTTAATATTCACTTGCTACCAAGACGAGTCCAAATTGCGTATTCAAAAAGAATTCAACTCAATAATTTGTAGATCGTAAATGAAATACGTGCGTCATAAGAAAATTACCCTCCTCGAAGAATTGTACAGATGAAGGAACATAAAGGTTTACACATTGACTTTTACCACACCCTTATTACGTTCCTAATAAATATAATAAAAATAAATTAATAAACAACTTTTTTACAATCACACCAATTATCTAAACCCATGTAAATTTCATTGAAAAACTGTGTCATAGAAAACTTGATAACGGATAAATATATACTTAATTACTTTTTGTTTGTAAATACATACTTAATATACATAGAAAACACCCAGACCAAGACAAATAGAGATGTTCATGCACACAAATATTTGTCTTATTCGGGAATCGAACCCAAGACCTCTGGCGCAGAAGGCAGGTATTACCCCTGCGCCAAATCGGTCGCCAAAAAACCTTCGATCAACAATAACACCTAGTTCTAGATACATAGTTGGAGTGACAGATATGGCCGAGCGCATACTCCCACTTGAGAGTATAAATAAATAGATTATTTTGACAGTGTCAATTATACTAAGGTATTTCAAACTTGGAACGGTTCCTGTCATTTATAATGTAAGATCGTAACATTCGTAACCTTTTATCCCCGTTAAAAAAAAAGTCAGTCTGTGCCATGTAAAGTTTTCATTTAGTTCATGAGCCTTTATCTAGTACTATTGTTAATCGAAGCAAAAAACATAAAAAAATTATGGACACCTTCACATACATTGCTCTAATCCCAAATTAAGAGCCTTAGCACCTGCGTGTGCTTGTACACGGTGCAAGCAGCTTGTGCAAGTCGAGGCATATGCAATGTATGCATCGTAAACTTAAACTTTGAACGGTATCAAAAACATGCTCTTCTCCGTTAGTTAAATACACTCAAACTTGAGAAAATATCAAAAAGTTATTTTGTTTTACATTTACCCGAGCGGGAATCGTACCCAGGAACTCAGATATAGCGACACCTTGAATATCAATGCGTGTACACCACTCGACCACGGAGATCGTCGATAAAGAACTGTTTTAGTGCACCTGTTAACCAGTCTTACTCTACGATACTTACAGACGACTGGGTATCATACGCTAGTCTCGGAGACGATTGTCGAGGCGTATCTTCGATATATTATACGCTACCAGTATCCGACATATCACAATACTATAACGGGTCTCCGTCGAATACCAGTCGCCTGTTTCGAAATCTAATTACGGGCTTAAGGTTGCTGTGCTGATGATTGTACTTTAAAAAATAAAAGAGTGTGTTTATGATATGTCAACGACTGATGTGATGAGTCAGTATAGAAAGAATGTGCGAGATATCGTGGACACTGGTGTACTTTATATTCTTCCGCGCATAAAACAGTGAAATCATTGAAATGAATGATTAATAGTAAGTATAGTTACACCCGCGACTTCGTCTGTGCGAACTAAGTTTTTTTCATTTTTTACAAAATCCACAGCTCATAATCAAAATTTCGCTATTTCAGTTTATTATAATTACGCAAAAATGTTTCTTTTTCACTCTTCAATCGTTAAAATGATAGGAGTGATTTTTTCAAGCAGTTTGTCTTCTAAATTGTGCGCTATTAAGGGTTTCGTAGTGGAAAACAACCCTTATTTGTCATTCGACAGCACTAATTTTAGTAATTAAAAAGTATCCCTATTAAAAACTATTGCTATCGATATCATTATCGTAATCGTATTATATTTAATAAAAACCAGAGCAGCGCCTCTTCCGGTCGTATAAAGAACAAAAATTCAATAGATATTTGACAGAAGGACTTTCGTCAGATTTCGAATAATGTTAAAGTAGGGTAAAGAAAGGTAAGTATATTGATGATATAAGTAATTTGGTGACATCTATATATATAAAAATGAATCCCTATTTCCCTTGGTCACGCCATCACGCATGAACGGCTGGACCGATTTGGCTAATTTTGGTCTTGAAATGTTCGGGGAAGTCCAAGGAAGGTTCTAACGGTGAGAAAATAGGGGAAGGAGGGGTAAGTAGGGGTAGAGTAGAAGTAGGGTAGGGTAAAGGTAGGGTAGGGTAGGGGTTGGGTAGGGGTAGGGTAGGGGCAGGGTAGGGGTAGGGTAGGGGTAGGGTAGAGGTAGGGTAGGGTAGGGGTAGGGTAGGGGTAGGGTAGGGGTACGGTAGGGGTAGGGGTAGGGGTAGGGTAGGGGTAGAGTAGGGGTAGGGTAGGGGTTGGGTAGGGGTAGGGATGGGGTAAGGTAGGGTAGGGTGGAGTAGGGGGTAGGGCCACGGGAACGAAGTCGCGCTGGGTCAGCTAGTTTTATATAAATATTGTTTACTAAACATAGGAACGTTGAAGCATAGCGCGTGATAATGTCTATCTTCCTCACAAACGTAGGAACTCGCTAGCGGTGTCTCATGAATGAGCTCGCATAGGAAAGTTTGTGATAATCCGTTTAAGAAAATATCACCAAATTACATATATCATCAATATACCTTTCTATACCCTATAATATTTAATTACCATAACGACAGTTTTTCGGGCTAAGGAAACTGTACTGCTTAATTAAAGGCCGAATCTTTAACAAATAAAGTATTAAGGCTGTGCAGTCTGCACACTAGCGCCGCCATTGAAAAAAGAATCATAGTGCTTAAATAAAGACGAAATTGTAAATTATCTCTCTGTAGTGCACACCGAAGAAGCTTTGTGGTAGGTACTTTTTATTGCTTTAACTGTATTTTCTAGCGTGTCGTTTAATTTAATGGAGTTTTATTGCTAGAAGTGGCCACTTTTCGCAAAAAAATGAACAGAATTAAACTAAACGAAAGGCTAACGAATATCCTTTAAGCGATAAAAAGTACCACAAAGCTTCTTCGGAGTGCACTACAGACAGAGAGATAATTTACAATTTCGTCATTATTTGAGCACTATGATTTTTTTTTCAATGGCGGCCCTAGTTTGCAGACTGCACAGCCTTAAATATTATAAAAAAAAAACTTCTACCATCTACCGGTATGGGGTATGAATAATCAACGCCGCGTTCGAGCCCTATTCAGATTTCTAGAAAATCGATATCTACAAATCAAAATGGCGGTCGCGTTTCACAAGATGGCGCCGTCCACGTTTGTGCATATTAATGAGTGGGGTATTGTTTATAATGTACTGGTCAGCATATTAATAAGGAGATAGCACATTTCCCTTGGCCGATGGAAGCGTTCCCATGAATATAGGAAGTGGGGGTTTTATGGTTCGGTATGAATATTAAATTAAAATTTACTTGCTCAAAGTTCTTTGGTATTCACACATTTTTTAATAACTTTTTGAATTTTCATTAGCACTGTAAATATTACAAGAAAGGGGATTTTTACCATGTTTTGATTTATTTATTTAGTATTATGGCATACCAACAGCAATACATATTACACATACTTATCAAATAGTTTGTAATGGTTTCATTATAAATATGTTCGCCTATTACAGGTACACACAGCATTCATTGCTTTTAGTGAATTTATACATACAAATTCTAAAAAATTAATACATTTGAGAAAGAAAAAATATTATTACAAAAAAATTAAGTATAAATTGAACATAAAATGAAATATAAATTAAACATAAAATGAAATAAAAATTGAACATAAAATGAAATATAAATTGAACATAAAATTAAATTAAAATTAAAATTAAATTGAATTGTTGTAGAGTCCGCGGGATATTTTCAAGAACCTCTTACAACATTTCTTCCTTTTTTTAATCGGAACTAGATGTAGGAAAAATTCTTTTAAGTTTGCAATACGTTTAATAATAAATAAAAAAAATCCTACAATTACACTAATTATCTGAGCCCATGTAAATGTCAATAAGAAATTGTGTCATGTAAACTTGATTACTGATAAATTTTAACTTTAATAGTTTTTGTTTGTAAATACATACTTACTTTCCATAGAAAACACCTAGACCAAGACAAATAGACATGTTCATGCACACAAATATTTGTTTTGTTTGGAATTCGAACCCGAGACCTTTGGGCGCAGGGGTACTTGGGAGATGTTTGGATTGGACTGGTTAATAAAAACAACTGATTGAGTGATTTGATTTGTGGCGGTGACATGCCATAGGATTTTTTTTCTAATCAATACGCTCTTTTTATTCTATACTTTGTCAAACTATATAATTGTTGTAACTTTATTACAATTCTAATTGCAGACTAATGTTTATTTTACAAACTGATTTCTGAATATTTGTGACAACAGATAAACAGATTAAAATCAAAAACAAACAACTGAAATCACAAAACGACCTTTAAACCGCACGATTTAAAACATTACGTGTTTTTAACAACAACACACATTATGTCTCATGATACACCTGTTGTTGCAAACAAGTATATTCAGTATAATTGCAGGATTAAGGTTAAAAGTTACATGACTTACAACAATGCAAGTTTACATACCGAAACACCTTGACCGAATGGCAATGCGAACTTGGTATTTGTTGCAAGGGCTGTCGACTTCAGTTATTTAATTAAAATTATGTAAATTTATTTTTGCGGGCGCCTTCGCTTGCGTGTAATTCGGGGAACGTATACACCCGTTTTATCAACTGAGAGATTGGAGCAGTAAAAAATTATTCAACGTCACAATTACTATTAGTATGCAGAATTTCAGCTCCATCTGTCCAGTAGTTTTTAAGCTGTACGTCGATTGATCAGTCAATACAATACGGATGCGTTATAAGTATAGAGATTACTTTTCCTAATTACAAACTTCAGACCCTGTTTTGCCCCCTTAAGATGTTAATTTTGGAAACACCTTTTGCAGTCGATGTTTACGTTGTAATAACTGTCTGCGTGTCAAATTTCAGCGCATTTTATTCAGTGGCTTCAGCTATGAATCGATAAATCATTCAAACTATGAACCCCGTTTCAAGGTTGATTTTTTCAAAATCCTTTCTTAGAAAATGCCTAGGTTATAAAACTATCTGCGTGCCGATATGATATGATTCAGCTCGATCCGTTCAGTAGGCGTTGATAGATCAGTCAATTACGGTTGCCCCCTGATAGCGACTGTCTAACTGTATAATATAATTGAACTAGTAAATCACCCCGTCTTCGCATAAAAACAATCTCTCACCCTAATAAACCTCTTGAATTACTCTGTCTTTTGACGAAAATCGCAGTTTCAATAAATGTGATGACCCATGATAATATCGGAATAAAATTTATCCTACGTTTCTATTTAGATAGTCTATCTAAATATAAAGTTTCATCCAAATTTAGTCAGTCGGTTACACGTAATTGAACAACGAGCTATTCTAATTAGAAACTAGAAGAGTTTCTAATTAGAATTGCTTAATTTATAATTAGTCTGCAACAATACCAAAACTTGACAGCCCTGTTTTTATATTTCTACACGCATAGTTGTAAGAATCCTATTGGCAAATAGAGTAAGTAATAGCTAAAACGCCAAATCTTATGAATTGTTAAGATGTAATTAGAATTTTAACAATAATAGGCGTTGTAATAATACTTATTATGTTTCTTAATAATAATAGGTAGGTATATTTTCTATTTTTATAAAATAGTAATCTTAAAATAATACGAAATTTTTCAATTTTTGTGTGTCGTTTGAGATTTTTTTCCTGCTGTGCAATTTTCACACTTCGACTTTTATAGAAACTGAAGTATATCTCCAAATATTCAAATAAAGTTCAGGCACTGGGTGTGGGTCATAACGAAAAATCCATTTGTTTTTAAATATAAAATGTAGAAAAAGTTTAACTGCAAATATGCAGAACAACTATTAAATAAGGACGGTAAAAATCCTTCATCCAGTCAGATGCATGATAAACATACTATGTTATGCATACTATACGCACGCACGCATACGATTTCTAGGTAGCTCTTTATCATACTTGCGTAGGTTACTTATAGCATTTTAGACTTAATTTTTTTTTATATAAAAACAACAGGTAGAAATGGAATCCCATATTATGATCAGTTAAAATCCCCGCTTTTACCCAGTTTTACCTCAATTAAATTGTCAAACAAATATTTTCTTAGCATGTTGTTTTTTAAGTTTCATTGTAAATAATTTTGTAAGTTCCCCAGATAAAATAAAATAAATTGCTGTTTGTATAAATTTATATAAATAGAAAAAAAAATTACGTTCTTACCTACATCTTTCTTTCGGAGTCACATTTGCATTCAAGAACATAAATAATCCTATAATCCGTCATAGTATCTGAGACCTATGACGACATAATACATACATATACATACATACATATACATATATACATATACTTACGCCTATTTCCCACGGGGGTAGGCAGAGACTATAGATCGCCACCTGCTACGATCCTTGTACACTTCTTTCGCTTCATTCACATCCATCAATCTTTTCATACATGCCCGGCGATTTTTGTCCACCGTACACCAGTCATTTTAAGTAATGACATAATATCCAGCGTAAAAAAAAAATATTTTATTAAAAAATAGAACCCTCTTAAAAAATCCCATCAATAAGTAAGAAATAACACCTCTTATATTGTATTCACAAATTCAACAAATACTTTTTTGAAACCGCATCAAAATCAATTCAGCCGAACGCGAGATAATCGCGGACAAACACACATACATACAGGTCAAACTGAGAACCTCCTTTTTTTGAAGTCGGTTAAAAACAGTTCGAACTGTTAATCACCTTTTTACATTAGGTTATTAACATAACCCCACATTTAATGCACCTTTACTGTAAGCATTTTTATTATATTTTATAAATCACGACGAAACCAATCATTTTACATAAAACAAGATATTACTTTCACCTCTAACTTTAGGCTGATAAGGTTGAAATTCCTTCAGCTAAAAGTACAATCATGCTTACTGTTCCAGACTTCATGAAGATGTAATTTAAAAGCGCATAAGTATGATTTAGCGCTAATTAGAACTAGGAAACAGACAGTTCAATGTGGCGAACGGTTTTAGTTATACCAGTTACTGTATTAAATTAGTGAGATTATAAGGTAATTTAGTTTTGTTGGTAATTTATTTTATTTTGAATAATCTTTCTCCGTGACCCTTACTTGACTTACCTTTAACGATGTGTTGTTTAATTTTGTAATCAGACAATAAAAACCTACTTATTTTATGTAAATGAAAAAAAAAATTAACCACCTCTGTGGTCTAGTGGTACATCCCACCGGTATCAGACCCAAATGTACCGGGTTCGATTCCCAGTGGGGACTTAGTCAAAGTCCGCCTGGTTAGCTAACACAATCTGAACTAAGACTGACGCCATAACATATGTTTAATTACCCCCCCCCCCCCCCCTGTATCCGCGCCTGCCCCAAAGGGTTAAAATTGCCCAGTTTGAGATCCACAGGCTTAAACTAACAATTACCAATAACCCTTACCACGATTTAAGTGCGTCGTATAGTGAGATTTACAGCCGCATAACAAACGCTGTTACAGAAGCAATTGGTCACCTTCCCAAAATGGCGGCCGAGGAGTTACGACCCAGGAACATGTTATGTTTACGGCAGGTCACTATGTGAAGTGGGAATCGAATGTTGCATACTGAATTCGAAACGAGAGCGATTCTGTGTAGCGCTCTTAGATCAACAATACCTCTAGATCAGGGGTTCCCAACCTTTTCTAGGTCAGGGACCACTTTTATATCATTCTTGTAAGCAGGGACCAGGGGATGACGTCGATACCTTTTGATGTTGTTTCCCGACAAATCAATAACTCGTCGTCTATAAAGTGAACAAATATAAGTAGTTGACAACAATATATTAGAAGAGTCGGTCGATTCGTCACACTACTGCAAAGCGAAAAATAGCGACTTTTTTTCTTTCTGTGCTCCTTTAAGTCATTTGACATAAGTTCAATTCAAACTTTGACTGTGTTATTGGACAGAGGTATATTTATATTCACTCCGCGGACCATATTTTGGCTTCTGCGGACCACTGGTGGTCCACGGACCACTGGTTGGGAACCATTGCTCTAGATAAACGTCATGGTCATTAACACTGTAAATATTACAAAAAGCGGGATTTTACTATGTTTTGATTTATTTACGAGTCCCCGATATTTCGGCGCAGTTGCACACGCCATGCTCACGGAGTAACTGAATAAAGTTAATGCGGGTTGGATGTTAGGAGCAGACAAATCTGTCTACCCTCCCGTTGTACGGGCAACGAACGTAGCAAACTTAGTCGGTGCCACATCTGTGGTCGGTGCCATATATTTGATCACAATCCATTGGTATTGTTGATCGACGAAGGTAGTGCTACAGAAAATTACAACTTCAGGCGCAATCATTTTTTTCACTCGGTCAAAAAGCTTTATGCATACTGCATATGTTATTTTTATTTATTTCTATTTAATTCATAATGTAATAATGCTTTGAATTAACTAGTAAAGACAATTTTATAATAAATAATATAATAACATAGCCAGTAACTATTAAGGCTATAAAATAAAGAAAATCAGGAGATAAACCATTACAATTTTAATAATACACTTTAGACTTTTAAATATTTTCAATAAACCACGATTTAAGTTCATCGTACTACGCCGCATAACAAAATACTGTTACAGAAGCTATTGGTCACCTTCCCAAAATGGCCGCCAAGGAGTTACGACCTAGGCACATGTTATGTTTACGGCAGGTCACTTTGTGAGGTGAAAACCGAACATTGCATGTGAAATTTGAAAACGGAGCGATTCTGTGTTTGCACAAAATTTAAAGCAAAGAATTTGAAAGGAAAGGGGGTGAATTGAAACAAATTAAACAGATCTCGTTTCAATAAAATAAATTATAATAGAATTTCAATTAATTGTAACCATAAGTATTAAGAGAATTAGAGAAGAGGAGAAAATCTATACTCATTACAAATTAATAAAGATTTTATAGTTTTTTTTTATTCACAACGGTGTAAGTAGCACTTAGCCTTCATCACACCTGATGATAAGTGGTGATAAGGCTCCCGGAATCCTCAATCACTAAGCCACCTCAATCACTATTCTCTAACTGCCGGAACACAATAATGCTGAAAACATCATTGTTATGGCGTCAGACTTAGATAAAATGGTGGTAGCTAGCCAGGCGGACTAAGAACAAGTCCTACCACCAACCAAACCGAATACAATATGTACCCCCACTGGGAATCGAACCCGAGACCTCTGGGTCTGAAATCGGTGGTATGAACCACTAGACCACAGAGGCGGTTAAAAAGCATTTTCGTTACATTACGAAGCTAACTTAATTGCCAATTCACTCATGTAGTTTCTTTTGCCTCAAAAGCCGATAATAATGATCATCTATAATCCTCAGACTCAAACAACTTTTTTCCCTAGCCGAGTATAAAATACTTGAACCCTAGCTCAGTCGTTTACCTCAGCTGGACCATTAATATGTAAGACCGACATCGACAGTCGGCGCGCCCAGTGTGCGATGCCCTTAAAAGGATACTGATGCGTGTGACTACATATTAATGTAACGATTAGTTTGTGGATCGCTATTATCGGGCTGGGTTTGTGTAAGTTCATACATAGCAAGAATTTTATTTTTTTCATAAACTATTTTGGGTATTTGCTGTCCAAAAAATTTTATAATTTTTATGTTATCAAAATGTAAATCTATATTATGCACACTTCCAGCTGTAGCTAAATAAGTGCCGCTATCGCAGAGGTCCCGGGTTTGTTTTATAGTATCGGTCGGGTAATATAGAAAATAAACTTTTCTACATATTCGAAAAAACCTAGACAAAAAACGCATCTATAAGGGCGGCATAATGCGTGAAACTAATTAGAAATTAATTATAATAGTGTACTGGCGCCAGATATTCTAGGAATGGAAAAAAATAACGCTCAGAGTATCTTTAATCGTAATTTTAGTGCAGTTAAAAACACTTTAAGTTTATTATTTTATAGCAACGATATAAAAAGAAATTATAAAACTCAGTACTTGGCCGCTTAATATGAAATTTATAGTCGATATGAGAACGGCTCATGATTATTTTATGGAGAACCCGAGAGGCAGGTGCAATGTTAATATTATGAACTCTAATTTTACATAATAAAATACTATAACAGTAGTGTAAGTACGCAAAGAAAATTTACATTGCAATAAAATCATTTTACAGATAACTGCATAACACGTTTATTTTTTATGATTTATAAAGTCCATTCACTGAGATGAGAGCCTACGAGCGTAATGTAACTATTCAAGCAAAACATTAAAGTTATGGAAAAACGATGATTTAAATGAACGTTCGAATGTTCATTTTCAAACTTTGCACTATGAACTTACCATTTTTCCATCAGCTATAGAAAAAAGGGATAAGAAAAAATCAATTTAGTACTTAGAAGTCTCATAATATTCAAAACCAGTAACAATAACTCGTTTGTAGCAACACCAGCATAAGTTTATTTGATTTGTGATCAATTAAATATTTTGAATTAATAGCTATGTTGACATTGTTGACCTGATGTGAACATTCATAAGTTACATAGAAACATGACTCCTATGAACACAAATATTTATTTCTATTTATACATTAAAAATTAAAAACGCTTTCTCAGTCTTGGTTGTTAAACATTTTTGAAGCTGACAGAAGCGCCGCCATTTGGTTTACAAAACGGCGGCGGGAGACATTTAAACGAGCTAAGCCGGCATTCATGAATGTCTTTTATGAATGTTTTCTTTCTCAATTTTGTACCTAATTGAAAACTGATCTAAACAAACTATTTTCTTTGTCATTCGACCATGTTTTTATCTACTGGTCACCATGTATAGGTATTTTTATTTTTACAGAAAATAGCTATTAAAAGCTTATAATAAAATATGAGATGGTGGCCTGGGTAGTACTTATGTATTTATAAAAAAAGTATATTATGCAAAAGTAATGTTCATGTTTATTTTGTATAATATTGTTTCTTCAACTAACTTACTGCCTTTATGTACACTGTGTCATATCGATGCCTATCTTACACTGTAATGAAGTTAGTTTTTCTGGAATACCCGACGTAATGCGGTGGCCGAGGATACGTCAATCAAGCCTCCTCAGATGTCCTGCGATAGGAAATCCTGCTGATACCGGTTTGATAACCTGAGCCTGTACTTACTGGATTGAGTTTAACTAGACTGTGGCGTAAAGATAGAATTGGTATTGTGAGAATGGTTACATTATTAAAAAAAATTGTTCGCTTTGTTTTGTTTGTTTAATAAGTAAATTAAACTTCGACTGAGGCATAGGGTTGCCCCAATGATCTCTCAGAAATCGGATACCTACCTATTTTATGATATCATCGTTTCGAAAATAGCATATAATAAAAATAAAAAAGATCGCAGTATGAGGGTCACTATATTTTATAATGGAATAAACAACTTTTATTATGGAACCAAAACTGAAATCGCGAAAAAAAAATCAGCTGTTCCATACAAAAGCGCAAAAATATTTAAGTAAAATGTATGGAACAGCAGATTTTTTTTTCGCGATTAAAGTTGTTTGTTTTCATAAGTAGAAAAATCCCTAAATATATCCAGGGTGATAAAAAAATTACCGTGTATACAGTTCAATATAATTATCCAGACATAATCTGAAAAATCTTTTGGATGTGTGTTTTAGTAGGTAGGTAGGTACTTTAGGCTTGGCGGGAGGGCTGGGCGCGGCGAGAGACAGACCTTGTCTGACTGAGTCCAACATGCCGTTAGCGGTATACGAAAAGACTGTATTTGCCCTCACTATAAACAACAACAAAAAAAAAAGGTAGGTAAGTACTTGAATTGCGATATTACACGGATTTTCTAATGGTTTATCATGTTGTTATCCATATTTTTAACACTGATAGTAATCCTAGGTTAGCTTTACATTAAAAGAAAACAAGTTATCTCCAACTTGCTAAAAGGGGAATTGAACTCGCAACCTTTGACTTTAGGGGCCAATGTCCGTTTTGAGCATGTTGTTTTAAGTAAAAAAAAAATACAATAAAAATACCATCCTACTAATAGCAAATAAAAACTTTTGATCATAAACTATGACCATTTCTTTCTATTTTCCCATGATTTTCAAAAGAGGTTGACAATAAAAATGTATGTACTTACAGCAATCCAAGAATATTAGAAGTAGAAGTTGTACATAATTAATGTGTATCGCTGGTATTTAAAACGCCCGAAAAAGTTAATGAGTGATACTACTTTGTAATTAGCATTAATAGTAGATTGTACAACAAGTGCATAAAACGTACGAGGTGGATAGTCAAGTCGAGGGTAAAATAGGTTTTATGTACAAGTTATACTAGTACACTCTGCTTTTCACTTCGATTGTGAGGAAATTAAATAACAATAATGCAAAAAAGAAAAACTAAGACTTCGCCAAGTCATTTAATATTGTAATATGTGTTGTTATTACGCTGTTGGTTTTCTAAATAAAAAAAATTAAAAAAAAATGTTATTGCTTGTGATTGTACCTACAGGTATCCAATGTTGTAGCTACCAAGTAAAGTCCAGTCCCAAGTATCATTCCTCACAACAACTAGTTACAATAATACCTGCCGTTAAGGGCAATTTAACTGACACATTAAGAAGTTGAACATATCACTAACTGAGCAAGTAACTATGCTTTCCACCACAATTTCATATCCTTGCAAAAATATCACTTTGAACGCACAAAACAATTCATAACTGCCTAACAACCATTGAATTCCCAACTCTATACCTTTTATATAAAGTCTTATTTCAAAATTTTAACATAAAGACATACAAGTGATAAAAAACAAGCGATTTTAAATGCAATTGCTTTGGAATTAAAGTTGGTTTTTAATTGTATGCGCGGCGAATAGGGTGTCCAACGGTGCGAATCGTCATTTTATAACTTGTTCGAAACATATGAGTGATCGAAATAATGATTTGAAGGTCAACGAACTTGATTTAATGTATTGTTTTGCGATTTTATATCTCTATTCATGGTGGTTGAAGTGTAAACGTTTATGTGTTAACTTGACGTGAATTGTTTTTATGACTAAACATGATTGAACTGTGAATCCATCGAAATGGTAGGTACTTAAGTTCCGGTATGATATAGAAATGGGATATTTATTTGCTACTCTGTCTCTGTCTACAATTTATAAGAAACTAGCTTTCCGCCCGCGGCTTCGCCCGCGTGGACTACACGAAGTTATCCCGCGGGAATTTTGATATATTTTTCATGGATAAAATGTATCCTATGTTCTTCTCCAGGCTACAAAGTATCTGTGTACCTAATTTCAGCCAAATCCGTTCAGCCATTTTGGCGTGATTGAACAACAAAGATACAAACATCTAAACCTTTACATTTATAATATTACTAGCGGCCGCCCGCGGTTTCACCCGCGTGGTTCCCGTTCCCGTGGGAATATCGGGATAAAAAGTACATATAAACCTTCCTCTTGAATCACTCTATCTATTAAAAGCATCAAAATCCGTTGCGTAGTTTCAAAGATTTAAGCATACAAAGGGACATAGGGACAGAGAAAGCGACTTTGTTTTATACTATGTAGTGAAGTACCTAGGATGTCTGCAAGAAAGCTCGTTTTGTTTTTCTTATATTAGGAAACTAAGGGACGACAGGTATCCGACAGTCACAG
The DNA here is from genome assembly GCA_949710035.1 of Crambus lathoniellus. Taxonomy (NCBI): domain Eukaryota; kingdom Metazoa; phylum Arthropoda; class Insecta; order Lepidoptera; family Crambidae; genus Crambus; species Crambus lathoniellus. The sequence continues at coordinate 14,033,869 of OX453320.1, forward strand.
AGACAAATCATTTTTATTGTGTGATACTGGCAGCGTAGTGTGCGAGCCACTGTACATTGTATGAGAGATACTCCTCGGCGACTCGTATCTGCGACTGGCGTATGATGCCAGTCGTCTAAAAGTATCTTAATGTAACACCGGGCTAAATAAACCAAAAACGTACATGCGCGATACCTATATACAAACTTTTATCCCCTAATTTTATTCCAATTACTTTTATTCTCGCTACAAGGGGTGTCTTCATAATCCGATGTAATAACTATTTATATCTAGTCCAGTTAAATTTTAGCTTTAATTGTATTTTTTTTTTACTTTGTACACACATGTAATTCAGCTATCAATCCGCCCGCGGCTTCGCCCGCATGGACTACACGACGTTATCCCGCGGGAATGTGATAGGTATTTTTCCGGGATAAAAAAGGAGCCTATGTTACTGTCTAGGCTACTAAGTATCTGTGTCCCAAATTTCAGCCAAATCCGTTCAACTGTTTTGGCGTGATTAAGTAACAAACGTTTTCAAACATCCAAACATCTAAACTTTCACATTTATAATATTAGTAGGAAATTTTTTATTTATCCAATCTGTTTTGGGGCCCAACCACTGACACGATAATTGGTGTCTATGCTAGCCTTTCCCGTCTACTAATGTTTTAGCTTAAGTATTATAAATTCTAAAATATTCAAACCATAACATTCAGTCATATTTGGTATTATGTTAGTAATAAAATGCAAATAGCTGATGTTATTGAACTTAATCTTATAGATTCTGTGTTGTTGTTCACAGGTCTTCACGTAGTGAAAACAGATTCGTAAAAAGGTAAGTTTAATTATTTTTTTGTTTTACTTACGGCTCCAATTTATCCTGGAAATTCTTCCAGGATTTGGAATTTTCCGAAGGAATTTCGATAGCTTAGCTTTAAATAGCACTCGTGCTTGTGCGGTTTTAATTTCCTCAAAGAATTTTCACTATTTCATTCACAAAATGAAAATTGATGATTTGAAGAAACGTTTTATGGTCTTTAAGTTAGATAGGTACTACAGAAGGTTAAGCCTTACTTGGAAGCCATAATAGACAAACATCTAACATAACCTACCATACAGGTTGATTTAATAACCTCTTTTATAAAAGTTGTTAGAAGATCTATTTTCACTGTTTAATTTGACGCATTGTCTAAACCCGAGATCCTTTCAACCGTACTCTTGCTCGTCTTCCGCGAATCACCCAAACTGCATGGCCCGGGCACCGAACCGGTTACCCTATAGCGTCCGCGAAATAGCGGTATAACTCCTTAACAGTCGGGGACAGACCACGATCATCTGAGTATCATGGCGGCTTGTAAACAGCTTTACTGCAAAAACTTAACCGGTAAATATGCGACGGGAACACCGTTACATTTGCACTAACTTTTAATAAATGTATATAGGTACGTTTAATGTTTACATTTCTCGTTATGACTTTTTCCAGTAGCACAAGCGCGAAAATTGTCGATAACTTAATCCTATACCATTCGTCAAAAGCTGTCAAAGAGCTGATATTTATTGAATCTTACTGCCATAAACGACCGAAATGATAATTTTTGTGCTAAGGCTACCTGATACCCATAAATTAACTCCCATTTTATACTCTTTGAAAGTTATTTCGAACAAAAAGTATCTTAACCATTTCAATAGTACAGTCATTTTTTCATCTTTATTCTACCAAAATTCATCACTATTTAATCGTTTGTTTCGACCTGCTTCTTTTGTGATACTTATTCTAGTAATTAGTATTCCTCGCAAAATTAATTAAAATTGGTTTAGGCGTATGACGATAACTCAACGAATCGACAGACGGTAAAACTTTCGCATTCATTAGGATACCGAAACCGTTACCTTAAAGTCCAATGCAAGCTTAGAAATAATGTCGAAATAAAATAGAGAGTAAAAGACAAAATTACATTATTTAGCGTGACCGCACACGAGCCACACGCGACAGCCACAAACGCCTGAAGCTAGAAGCGGCTACAATGGTAGCTGAAGCGCACGACAGACACTTGTGGTCGGTAGTAGACATTGCCGTTACTGTTTGAAGTAAGAACTTCTTTAGCGGCCGGCGTTGTGCACTTTTTGTGATGGGTTAAAAAATGTTAAACTCGCGTCAGGACATGTGACCGTTAGATCGAAAATTCGTAAGACGGACATGTGGCCTGTTCGAAAAACTGTTACAATGTCATTAAAATACGATGACAAATTTCGCCACCGATTCCAAAGTGGTAATAGCTCAGTTTAGAAATCGGGCGGCATTGAAGCCAGAAGACCTCGGTTCAAATCCAAACCGTATTTTTTTCTATATTTTGTCAAATTCCTTTTTTTCTGAAAAAGTCTAGGGAGCCCTTTTCACTTCTGCCGGCACTCCTGGAGTGCAACCCGTTGTTTTTTTAACTAATTTGCTTGCAGTATCTCGTGCTGTTGCGGCCACAAGAAGCGAGTGGCGACGATTTGTAGCATGTGGTGACCACCGGCGTCAACCGTGTGCGATGAGTTTATATAAAACTAGCTGACCCGGCGAACTTCGTACAACCCAACCACAGCGCCACCTACCGGGTCCAATTGTGATGTCAAACTATCCAGGAACCTATTGAAAACATACAAAATGTTAACCTAATCGGCCCAGCCGTTTAGGAAGAGTTAGGTGAGAAACACACGTACAGAAGAATTATATATATATATAGTGGTGGCCACATAATTAAGGACGCCAGTCGATTTTCATACAAACGATATAACTTTGAGGCCGTAGTTCTCCGCCAGGAATTCGCCGAGCTGTAATCTGATGATGACTATCCAGGGAATGAATGGAGGAGATCCCGATCGCTATAAACACCCAACTCGTCTGAACAGCATTCTAAGAGCTGTTGCGATATATTAAAAAAAATCACCAAAATAGCATTAAAATGTATGGAAATCCAGAAACTGAGAACTTTGGTCCTTACATCTCTTAGAATGCTGTTCAGATCAGTTGGGTGTGTATAGCGATCTGGATCTCCTTCATTCATCTCCTGGATAGCCATCATCAGATTACAGCTTGGTCAAAACCTGGTGGAGAATTAAGGCCACCACTATACGTATGTATGAAAACTACAGGAAACGAGTTTACGTAGTTACGTTTTGTGGTTGCGGTCGGTGGCCCGTGTGTGGTCAGCCTTAAAATAGACCCTGCAGGCATAATCAGACTAGTAAAAGGCTTTGCAAAAACTAAATTAAAATATTTGATAATTACTATATAAATCATTCGACTCTTAACAATAACTATGCCCTGAAGACTTGTTTAATGAGGAACTGTTGCAAAACGTATATGGTTTATTACTGTTACAATATACGTGATTATTTATTATTGGCAACCATCGCTATATTATATTTTACTCGAAAAGAAGAATGCTAAAAAACACCAAGACCCGGTGCAAACAAAATGTTCCGTAAATTATAGGTAAATTTAATCATTAAACCTATTTTAAGATCTGAGGATAAGGCTTGAGAGGCTGCATCATCGAAATCGATGGCAAATGAAAGTTAGTGAAATGATCATTAAAAATACAAAATTGTGATTTTAAAGCTTAAGATATGACTATAGATATATGACTATAGACTATATATATATATATATATATATATATATCTATTTTTTAACCATATAATTTATAATCTTTATTTTTCTGTTGGCATTTCAATGATATCTCGATGTTAACAACAAAGTAACACTTAGGATAAATCTTTGTGGTTTTTTTAGTGTTATTTAAGTAAATAATTCTGTTATATATATTTTGTAATATGTTAAATGAATAAATAAAAAAAATAAAAAAAAGTAGAATAATTATTTCTATACTTTAATATTCATTGCACAAATTGCAAATGGCGGACTTGATGCTAAAAGGCAGTACTTACTATACTTATAGATATAAATCTACCTCACAGTGATCTGCGGTTCCTAATCTAATATTCAGTTTTAATGAGCAATTTCTTAAAGATATAATTATGATACAAATACGAGATATGTACGAGTATTATTTTTACTTTTTTGCATTCCAAACGAAATTTTTATATCGTGTCGATCGTTCAGCTTTAGATCTTGTTGGACCAACTGCGCCACATGTATAGCGTTTTCAGTGGCGATAATATTAATATTATTATTATATATTTATCATTGAGAATGAAACATTATAAAAAGAAAATCTAATATTAAAATTTCAACGATTTATGTATTGAAATCACATATTATACAGGCCAAAGCTTACCTCCAACTGCTTAGCTTAAGCCTGCGTGTTAAACATAGTTTCATGACTGTATTCGGCAAAATATGTTCTACCAGAATCAATCTCTAAACTCTTGCCATATAAAAGACATCAACGAAATAATCAAAGTAGAAATAAATCGTTCTTACAGATTTTGTGGTGCCTGCCTTAAAATACATAAAGTAAGGTAAACAGGTAACCAGTATGTGCGAAATTAGAGCTGTGCATAAACGAAAGAACACCTTTATTTCAACGAATAATTACTTCCAATAATAATATACATCATCATCATCATCATCAGCCATTTAATGTCCCCACTGCTGGGGCACTGGCCTTCCTTATGGATGAATAAGGAGAATGAGCCATGACCCACCACGCGGGCTCAGTGCGGATTGGTGGGTATTAACGACTGCAAGTGCAGCCGGGACCAACGGCTTAACGTGCCTTCCGAAGCATGGAGGAGCTCGAGATGAAAAGTTTTTGGTCACCCATCCCGTGACCGACCATTGCGAATGTTGCTTAACCTCAACGATCGCAGGCCAAGCGCGCTATCCACTGCGCCACGGGCTCCTCGTCGTAATAATATACATACAATAATAGTAAAAATATATGATACCCAGTTAATTACGCAGTGCACATTCCACATTGCGTTGGGTTTATTTTGCAGGCGTGTACAACATTGACAAATTACTATGATCTTAAGCTTAGTGCATACATGATGTAACGCAAATAGTTATGGACGAAATACGAATAATAGCGCGTTCGGCTTGCGATTCTGGTTTAAGGCTAGGATTCCCTAGAATAGGGTATTTTAATAAATTATGGATTACTCGCAAATCACAAGTACTTACCTAAAATTTGGAAAAAATATATTATGTTATTTTACAGTTATTTATCTAGTGCTTGCGGCCGTAATATTTTCTATTAGTGATACTTTACTGTATCAAATAAAATTCCAAGCATCCGTCTAATCGTAATTCAAATATCCTATTACTGCAAGCAGTATACTAGGTTTTAGTTAATGAAAAATATGCGAAAATAATGGTCTTTGAATAGACGAGGGATTCCTGCTGTCATAAGTTTTTTTTTTAAAGGCACTCAGTTTCAAAATTACCTATTTTGCTAAGTATACCGAGACGCGCGGGGGTCCCACCGATATATGATATTCTTCAATTCCTTCTGCGGTCGGGAATCCTCGCCTTAATAGCAATGCCCGTTGACCGGATAGGTGATAAAAATGATAGTATCTCAACTGTTTTCCAAAGCATTATAAACGTTTATTTAGTTGCGTTAAGCCTACATTTTGCAGTCTTAAGCTCTCTAAAGTTCAGATAGAGCCCGTTTGGTGGTACAAGGCCTATTCTATATTTTTTTTTATTTTTTTACTTATGTTGTCCCACTGCAGCGCAAAGGCCATTACATCTTCTTTTCATTGTGTGCCAGACACTCATATTAAGTCAAGATCATCCCGCTATCGCCGTCGCGGTCTATTCTCTCTAGCCATCCATAAAATGGCATTACAGTGTGGGGCATTAAATTTTGTACAGTGTTTAAAATTAAAAAAGGAAAGTCAATAGTTATAACTACTTATTTATACCTATTATATATTTAGAATAAAGGCAGCTTAAAAAATATTTTAAAAACTTAAAGCTTGTTTTATTTACGATTTCCACAGTGTGTACTACCCTTAAGGCTTTATATATCTTGAGAGAAGATAATATTTTCACTGGGAGGATGATTAAGAATACTGAATAATTACGATATAATCTTTTATGATGTTATCCTTCGCAATAGTAGAGCAATAAGAAATGGAGTGTGGTATCTAATTAGCTAGGCTATTTGTTTTAAATGAGATCTGTGCCCGCCCAGCAATGGGCGTCAGAGGAATTTAAACTAGTTACAGGCGTTCGATTAAGCCCTAACTGCTTAAAACTATTATGAAGTAAAACGTCAATAAATGGTACATCATACATATGAAGGTAGCCAAAATATATAAGTAAACAGAGGGTGGCCTTCTAATTATCGATATTGCCAGTGGGAATGGGTCTGCTCTTATCTGCTTGCCTTAAAATGTGTTTTTTGCTTTTTGTTTTTATTCATTTTATTAAGAATTACATTTGAAACATGTATGGCGCAACTTGCAGTATATAGTAGAATTGCCTTTTGTTTTTAACTAATATTAAAGCTTTAAGTAGAGTTCCTAAGTAATTGAAAATTGTTCACCGCTATGATCATAAGTTCACCTATACTTAACTGTTTTTATCACAACCCATTGTGTAATTGTGATGGAAACTGACCTTAGTCATACCAATCATACCATGTTAAGGTCATTTTTCAATTTGACGACTCTGTATGAAATAAAACAGGGAGAAAAAAACAACCCTTGGAGATTCTTGCCGGTTCTTCTCCAAGGTCTCCCGCTGCAGGGCTTACGAACCGATGGCGTAGCTTCTATGACGTTTACAAGTATTGTAAATAACAATCTAAATCATAAAGTTAATATACTATTAACTTTATGATCTAAATTGAATAAACAAATTTGACTTTGACTTTGACTTTGAAATAGGTATTGACATAAGCGATGGAAATGTCACGTGACCGCTAATGTCAATCCCATACATTTTATTTCTATGCGACTGGCGATATCGATAATAGATAGCCACTTGTCTCGGCTGAATAGAAAAAGTGCTTGCGCGGCTTGGAAACGAACAACGCTATCGGTGAACCAAAAGCTAAGCTAAATTTAATAGCAAGCCAAAATCGCGTCTGTACTTCTACCCTGCTAAAAGCAAAATCTTTTTCTGCTATGCGGTAACATTTAGAATCATAATATACCTACTGACAACTAAGAAATGTGGTAAAATAAATCTGTGGTACCTACCTATGCAAAGAAATAAAAACGCAGTCTAGGCTAAAATTATTATTTTTTGTTTAGGCCCTATTATTGATTTGGTTGATTGATGATTGATTGCTATAATATTGATTTAGTATTTTCTTTTTACAAAATTTGTTATACAATGTGAAATAATGGGAAAGGTGCACCACTTGTTTCATAATATTTGTGCTAATGTTGTATCAAATTAATATAAAGTACATTTTTAAAATACAATATATATGTAGGATAAGCCAGAATTTAAAATAATTTCATAAATAAAATAATTTTATTATTTTGCATTCACAATTCAATTTTAAAAATTAAAAACGAAGTATAAGAAAAAAACGTTTGGATGATGGACTGTTTTAAATAAGTAATTATTTAGAAATGCTCTTTTCTCTGACACGTCTTACAAAAAATCAAATTAAAATACACATTGTTTTTAATCTAAAAGTTTAATAATAAAGTAAACGCGTCAAAACTTCGAAATCTTCCGTTTCAAAACAAACCTTGCTAAAGTCAAGTTCACAAAACTAGTTTTTTCTATCGTCCGGTAACAAAATTATCATATTTCACACGGTCGATCAGTCTATCGCGACCATACTTTCTTCTAGTGAAAGTGTGCTTAATTTAGTTAAACATTTCTTTCCTAATTAGTAGCTTTGAGCTCAATTAAGTAAAAAAAACTATAATTGAGAAGAACTCATTGTTTTAAACAGTGACAATAAGATATTAATTTAATAAAATGGCGTACTAGTTTTCAGAGTTTTTGAGTGTGATAAGATAACATATGAAAGCGTCACTGTTATCAAAATTAATGATAGTAATATTATAATTGTTAAAAACACTTATTTTTTTACGTCACTTATTTTTTTGATGACCTCCGTGGCCGAGTTTTTCAAGGTGCCGCAATCTCTGGAGGTCTCAGGTTTGATTCCCGGTCGGGTAAATATTGAAAACTAACTTTTCAATATTTCCTCGGGTCTGGTTGTTTGTGGTCCCCCTTCGTCGTTTCCAATAACCATAACACTAGTGCTCAAGCTGCTGAATGTGATGGTGTCTATTTTTTTTTTAAATCGTGAGTTGGTTAGCTTTTCGCATGAACGCAACAAAACTTTTCTGAAAAGATAAGAGCGATGGGAATGGTCAGAAAAAAGAAGTAAAGGAATTACAAATGAACACAATATTATTTAATTTTTAGTTTTTTGCATTCACAATGCAATTTTTATTACAGAAAAATGGAAAATGAAGTATTTAGAAAAAATCGACCCGTCTCACAACTAGCTCCGATGGGACTCGAACCCACGACCTTTCGCTTTCCGGGCTTTTAGAGCAGTCGCCCGGAAAGCGAAAGGTCGTGGGTTCGAGTCCCATCGGAGCTAGTTGTGAGACGGGTCGATTTTTTCTAAATACTTCATTTTCCATTTTTCTGAACACAATATTTACATAAAATGTTAATATGCTGGTTTAAATCTTGTTTTTTTTATTTTGTGTGTGTGTCTCTGCTAATTGTACTCGTACATGCAATGTTATGTTAAGCTTACACCTTACACATTTATATATTATGTAAATAAGAAATTATTATGTTAATATGCCTTTATACGCTTAGGTACTCAGGCTCTTATGTGCATGTAACCACAATTCACAACGCATTATAGTTATTTAGTGTTGTGCCTAGTCGATTAATACTCAATCGTTTTAGTTATTTATCGGGTACCATAATCATATAATATTTAACAAATGAGGAACACTTTTTAGCTTAAGCTTGTATTATGCCCCATTGCTCTAAATTTGATCAATAACATCAAAACGAAAATTTCACTTTATATGTCATCATTTATCTATTTTCGATGTTTTTATTTTATACCCTAGACAGCATTTTTAACATAAATCAAATAGTTTTTTTTTGCATTTACAATGCCATTTTATTTCACATTTATATTTAAAGTTTTGTAAAAATCAAAACATCTCCCAAGACCTCCGTTCGGTCGATACCATCTAAAAGATAAGATTTAGCTTCTCATTTATAGATCAAAGTAAAGTGTTAAGATTTTTTTTAGAACAAATAACCAACCATAATCTCAATAAAAGCTATTAAAAATAGATTAAATAATTTATCACTACTCTATAAGTATCGATTCCACCACGCGATGAGAGGACTATAAATAAAATATTAACGACCAGTAATAAAATATTAAGAACGGGTAAAAACGTTTAAGTTTTTTACTATCCCATATATCATTACTTTTCTTTATCAGCTTCTTTAGTTAGTTTAATAAAATATGTCTAAGACTGGTAATAAAAATTCTTTTGACTAAGGAGATGAAATAATTATAAAAGCTACAGCTAGCAAATTCTAGTATGATATAAAGTGTGTAAGAATAGCCTTCGAGAAACAACTTTACTGACCATAGTTAACGGTCGACAAAGAACTTTCTTTATCGATATATCCAACAAGTATCTTCATTTCCCGTCACTACTATTCAAAGACATGTCACTAACTTCGCACCCACACGGATTCCTAACGTCTGCCTCAGTAACCTTGGGCTGTGGCCTGAATACATTGCACGTTCTGGTAGTACCAGAACCTAGGCTGACACTCAGAAGAAGTAATTGTATGGAGTTATATCACAATTTTTAGAGAGTGCTGAGTTTGTAAATTTTGGATTTGACTCGTTGTGTTTTAGTACAAAAATTATTTATGCATCAGTAATTTGAAAATATCCATTGATATAGAGGAGCTCGTGGAGCAGTGGTTAGCGCTTGGCCTGCGATCGTTGAGGTTAATCAACTTTTGCAATGGTCGGTCACGTGATGGGTGACCAAACAAACTTTTATCGCGATCTCCTCCGTGCTATGGAGGGCACGTTAAGCCGTTGGTTCCATCTGTATTTGCAGTCGTTGCCACTGCGCACTGAGCCCGCGTGGTTGGTTATGGCCTGTTCTTCTTATCCATCCATAAGGAAAGCCAGTGCCCCAGCAGTGGAGCATTAAATGGCTGATGATATAGGTAGCCATAAATAAATAAATAAATATTTACTTACAATCACACCAATTATCTAAGCCCGTAGTTAATTTCTTAAGAAACTGTGTCTACGGGAAGTTGATAACGGATAAATATATACCTACTTAAATACTTTTTGTTTGTAAATACATACTTCATATACATAGAAAACACCCAGACCAAGACAAATAGACATGTTCATGCACACAAATATTTGTCTTGTTCGGAATCGAACCCGAGACCACCGGCGCAGAAGGCAGGTAGATTACCCCTGCGTCAAATCGGTCGTCAACAACTTATGAATATGAACAACTTTTACTATGGGGCCAACTCTGCAACTCAACAAAAAATCTGCTGTTCCATACATTCTGTTCGAGTAGGTATTGACAATTTGTATGAAACAGCTGTTTTTTTTTGTTGAGTTGCAGAGTTGGCCCCATACTAAAAGTTGTTTATATTTATGAGCACAATCACCACCTAAGAGGATTTACGCTTATTCATTAACACGTTTTATAGCGGTAATGAAATTGCTAATATTTCGAAACAAGCAAATAGCATCCATGTGTATCACATAGTGTCATGTGGGCGCTAAGTACGTCTATTTCTTGTAATTAGAGCAGGTAGGTACTATTCTCATACAAATAAACTTATTAGAAGCCTGGGGTATTCAAGTTACAAAATCCTACTTTATTATAAAATTATAAATGTGAATGTTTGTAGGTATGTATAGATGTTTGTTACTCTTTCACGCAAAAACTACTAAACACATTTGGTTGAAATTTGTCACTCTGATAGTAGAAATACTTTTTATCCCGATATTCCCATGGGAACGGTAACCACGCGGGTGAAACTGCGGGCGGCCGCTAGTTAACTATAATTTTTCATATGCGTTGAAATAGGGGATCGGATTTTTATTGATATTAAAATATTAAATAGTAACATTCAAAAATATAACATTGAAGAATAACAAAAGTGAAAAAAAATATTCAAAATGTTCATTAATAAGCAAGTAATGAGTTGCTTAATTGTGAAAAACTGTGTCTCCAGCTATCTCTTTCTAAAACGAAATTTTATATGGCGGGAGTTGGGCGCTAAGCACATCTGACGTCATCTGTGTCTTACGCTGTCCTTGTCTACTAAGGAAGTTTGATGAGCTATATCTTCGAAAATATGAGAAAAAGTTTAAAATAAATACCTGTGTCGTGTTTCTTATAATAATAAAAACATTTTAAACAAAAAAAATCAGTCCGATCCCCTATTGTGCATTGTAGCGCCACAGAAATCTATGTTCCGGTGACAGCCGTGACAGAGGAGCCACTTGCAATACAAAATTAGCTGTCAAAACCGTCAATAGTACGAAAAATCCTTTAGTCCCAAAAAGGTCACCGGGTAAGATTATGTTTGTCATACAAATATTTCGAATTACTTACTTTTAACATTTTTAACCGACTTCAAAAATTGAAAAGGAGGAGGTTATCTATTCGTCGCGTTTATTTTTTTAACCGACTTAAAAAAATGGAAAAGGAGGATTCTGTGAGGGAGGAGGTTATCTATTCGTCGCGTTTTTTTTATATGTATGTACACCGATTACTCGAAGACGGCTGAACCGATTGAAATGATTCAAACGTTATAACATCAGGTTTTTTCCCAAGTTGGTCCCATTTTTAGAAATTTTGACGGTTCTGTAGTTTTCAGGAATTCTTGAAAATACTGTCGTTTTCGTTACCACTTTATGTGAATCTATTACGTATCTTTCGGCATAACTCCTATGTTTATAAACCGATTTAGATGATTCTTGTTTTGTTGGAAAGTTCATAAGTACATGCTTATTATGTTTATGTGAATAAATAAATATTTTGATTTGATTTGATTTGAAAGGAGATACCTCAAGGTATTTTAACCGACTTCAAAAACGGAGGTTCTCAGTTTGATCACATACCTATTTACCAGAATACACGTAAATTGCCTGCTTGATGCACTAAAAAGAGTGAAATAAAAATTATTTTTATAAAAAAATAAAACCGACTTCAAAAAAATGACATCAAAAAAATAAGAAATAATCTCTTACCAAAATAACGTTAGTACTTTGAAGTCGGGCGGGTTTTACCAAAAACAACAAAATATTGTAGGTACATGTTTCACGCCCGACTTCAAAGTACTTACGTTATTTTGGTAAGGGATTTATTACTTTTTTGATGTCATTTTTTAATCCAACGGCTAGCGGCGGGGCGGCGGCGCGGGGCGGCCGGCCGGGGAGAGCGACAACCGTGTCCGGCGAGTTCATATAAAATGTATGAAAACTACAGGAAATATGCTACAGGTGGCGGCGTTTTGTGATTGTGGTCCGTGGCCCGTGTGTGGAGAGGACAAACTGATGCTGTCTATGTTTTCTGTATAGCGAATGAAAGCGACAGCTTCATTACAAGCTTTTTATTAACTTGTCATGAGTTAGTTTGTTAGTTAGTCAGTGGGGGACAAATCTTGCAAGCTTAATTTGACCCACTTCCCAGTGTCCGATGGAGCTGAAATTTTGTATACAGGTTTGGTTCAGATGACAATACAATATTAAAGTCAGCAAAAAAGCTTAACATAAAAATTAAATTTTTACTAAAAACTTATTTTTAAACCAAGACTAACTTCAGACAACTTTTAGTAAGAACACTATTAAAGTTAACATCTCATTTAGATTCGAAGGTTTCCACGACCATCACTTTCAAGATCTAGGTTGTAAAATCGATAATACCCGCATTCAACTCCGTCTCTTTTTTCGTTAAAATGACAATCCTTGGTCCTAAATTTATGTTGCGGTTTTCATTATCAGTAAACCATTAATTCAATATAATGAATACGACAATAGAAGCCAAAAATAGAGCTCCGAAGGTTAAGAGGATTATAATAGGTTAGACGTAGAAGTACTTTAGCGGCCAGTGATCCTTTATGCAAAGTTTAGTAGGCTCGAATCATCTTATGTAATTTTTTTACAGTTCTGATGCAGTGAAAGTGATCATACTTGCTGAGCTAAGGTCATAGGTTCGATAATAGTATTCTTTCATCTTCCACCTTATTATTGATGGTACAATAATCGCAGCGACGTTTTCGGCGATTGTTTTATTACTGAACTTTTCTGATTTCTAAATGTCTAGAGAAAAAAATCTTTCCGTGTTCTGTTTGTCTAATATTCGATGACTAAACGTAGTTGTATAAAATATAATAATGGCTATTTTATACATATCATAAACTAAATCGTTTAAATATTCTTGATTTTGTGATATATTAAACACCATCACATACATTGTTCCAATAACAAATTATGTAGTTGCTTGAGCACTGGTGTTATGGAAATTGGAAAAAACAACGGGTATAACCACATACATCCAGACCCGAGAAAACATTGAAAAGTTCGTTTTCAATATTTACCCGACCGGGAATCGAACCCGAGACTTCTAGAGATAGCGGCACCTTGAAAACCGATGCGAAAACCACTCGGCCACGAAGCTCGCTATTTAACTATTCATTTTCCTTTATTGAGGACCACATACTTGTAATTTCATTTGTTGCCTTTAGTTACAATACAAAATGTCATAGGTCACCAAATGACCTATGTTTACATGACCTTATTGGTTGCGAAATTTCATACATTGAGCTGTTATGTACATAATATTTGTGTGCCTGCGATGACAAAGTATGTTTTGTATGACACGAGTCTTAATAGCCAAGGTCCTCCACTTTAGTTGCTTGACAATCATTTGAATGGAATAGAAGTGATGATGTTGTTTAAAATCTTATTGAATGGAATCAAAACAGATTGTGTAGTTTTTTCAAAAATGTATTCGAAATATGAGCATATAATCGACCCGTATGCTTTTTTATGCAAATCAATAGCAAAAAACGTGTGTGCTTTAGACCCAAGAAATTTGTATGTTGTTACCTACAGTACCCCTAGTGTAAGTTTTTATGTCTAAAAACGCAAACTATCGCTATTTTGTATTTATGTTAATTTGTATGAAAACTGTATCAGCGCCTCTAGCGGCGAGTAGCGCGCTTATGCAGCTTTCATACAAATTGACATAAATACGGACTCGCGATAGTTTGTGCTTTACATAAAAACTTAGCTAAGGGGTACAGTTCCATGTTTAGACCACACGACTGAAGTAACTGTTCCATCAACGTTCGCCATCGCCAGCTTACCCCCTCAAGTCAAGCGTGCGTATAGAAGTTTTATATCAATAATATTGTATTGTATTTTGTATTTTGTAAAAATAGTATGCTAACTTGCGCGCCATCTGCACACATTAAAAAACAGTTTACAGTGCTTTTGGCAAAGAACGAAAAGATTGCATTACGAAAAAAATCGTACAACACACGTTATTAGAATACATAATCGCCTAATGTACCAGGATAATAAACATAAACTGTTTTAAAAGCTTTAATGGTTACTTCACATTAGCTTCCGTTCGCAAATTGATCAACGGTACATAGCGTGAGAAATTAGTTGAAAATCTATGTGACGAAGCGATAGTTCAGGGGGTGATTCTCGCGCAATAGACATGATGTCGAATTAGAGATATGCCCCCTGATTCACGAACCGTCGGAAACGCTCCCGTCAGCGGAATGTATGCCTTGTCTCTGTCACTTACTGTAGAATAGACAAAGACAAAGCACAGAATTCGAATCCGATTCCGTTTCCGACGGTTCGTGAATCAGGGGGGTAATCCGCCACATAACTTGTCATTTGTCAGATCGTCATGGTTGGTCGGAAAAATAACCCCTCACTTGCTCACCGGTCATAATATGACCGAAAAGTAAGCGCTCATTTGATACGTGGTCAATAATCCAATGCATCGATATGAAATAAGAGCGCATCTCTCGGCCGTTTTTAATACTCCAACTGGTTATATACAGTGGTATTGTTGATCGAAAAATGAACATGTTTAAGAATTCTGTTGAAACGTCGCGCGTCGTAACTCGTGGGTTCGATTCCCGCAAACCAAGAACAGCAAAACATTGTTTTTATTAGAAAAAGTAAGTTGTTGACTTGACGGGGGCTCTGCCGTTGACAAACTTAAACTACGGGTACAGATATCCCATTCCACAGATTCGGTAATAAACAAATGACAGCGCATTTCGTATTTCGACAGGTTATTGTACAAGTGTGAAGGTACCGGTTTACGGGTAAAAAAATAAAAAAACTCACTTTTCTATTGTTAAAAAGGAGGTAAATTATATTTAGTATCAAAAGACTACGTTTGGAAAATAATAATATTTATTTCTTGGTAGCAAAACGTAGGTAGATACATTTAATCTTAGCATGCAGTGGTCAAATCCCATTCGACAGATTCGGTAATAAACAGTTACCACAAATGGCAGTACATTTCGGATTACGTTTGCGCATTAAAATATGAAAGGTCATTGTACAAGTGTCAAGGTACCGGTTTACGGGTTAATTAAAATAACATTTGCGTTACACCGTTAACTTAACCGGAAGATTGTTAATTTATATAATTTTAAGTGGCACTTGCGATTTAAATTGAAACTGTCAATGATTTTAGCGGTTAATATTAATCATGCTTCGGAAGGCACGCTAAGCTTTTACAGTCCTTAATACCCACTTTCCCACACATTGGATCTGCATGGTACTGATGATTTTGGTTGGTGATATGAAATGGGCGGTCTATTTTATAAGGTCGGTTCATGTAAACCTGCCATGCTCGTCACTTCGCTCCTCGCTACTGGAGCAAATGTTTTTTTTTTTTTTGGTTTATTTGGACTGCCATGGAAAATTACAATATGAAAAACATTAAAACTTAGTAGCTAACATGCAAAATGCAAAATTCTGTCGAAGGCGGCCGCATCATGCTTAAACAAATTGGACGAATTAAGAGAAAATATTATTAGTGTTATACAAATTATAAATTAAGCAAAGATTTACAGGATAAACAATAACATATAAGATTAAACTATTAGAGTTACCTACACCTACATTGCAATGATATAGTCAACAAGACGATACGTCTCCCAACGACTTTGTCACCTTCATCTTAAACTTCACTACACTTTGTCACCTTCATGTTTGCGTATTACTTACACATTTCCTAAAAAGGTTTGAAATTCGGAAGTTCATGTCATACATAATTGATGTTATTGTTGATCGAAGCATACATATCAAATATTTCCTGTGGTATATACAGTGTGAGTCTTCATAAAGTGCACATATTGAAATTGGGGATACTACGCTTAATTTTATCGACAGAAAAATAGTAAAAAAAACTTATTTTTTTTTAGTTTTGAAATTTTTAAGTGGCCTTCTTGTAAACAAATTGGTACAACTTTTAAGCTAAACGATCAATCACGATGAAAATAACTTATTACTGATTGAAAATAACAGGGCTTTCTTATGAAATTAAGTTATACCGATTTGTTTAACAGGATGTCACTTAAAAATTTTAAAATTTAAAAATGTGATAAAAAAATAGGTAATTTTTCTTTACTTATGCCGATAAAATTAAGCGTCAATAAAATAAATAAATAATAAAATAAATGTATAACCTCCGCCTGTTTTGCATTTTGAAGTCGGTTCATAAATAGTGTAAGTAACACAAAATGCACGCATTATTGAAGGAATCAAATAAGAATTTGATCCAATGACCTTACCTTTGGATGATATTTCAAAAAGGCTTACAACAAGCAGACCACGTTATTTGAAAACAATCCCAATTTTCCAAAACGTATACAATACCATACATATGTTTGATGTCGGGAGGTCAGGTTAAAGGTCTGGAAGCAGCCCTAAGCTAGCCATAACGGAACGTAATGGCGAACGTTTTGCGTTTGGTTGACGTATCATTGTAACGTTTCGTTTCACACGATTCCAATTTGTGATGTTTTGAGCAAGTGCTTTGTTTTGTTTTCCGTAATAACCACTCAATACCTACACCTCATAGTATAGATAAACCTAACACTTTTAGTTTAATATTACCAGATTTCCGATTTATAGCAATGAACAAAGACAAGGTACAATACTGTTATTTAGATAATCTTGAAAATTGTGTAAACCCCTTCTACCAATGTGTTCTCGTCAGACGCAAAACCAACGTGTGCAAGTGAACTAATGGCAAAAGTGATTAGTGAAATCCCGGAAAAGTGTCAAATTCGTTTTATTTACGGAAAGATAGACATTTGGAAACCCATAAGTACTAAGGGTGTAGATAAGTTTGTGGCAATCGAATTACTAAAATGACTACAATAATGTTTGCATCGGCGAATAGTCACGTGGTCTAGGCGTCACGATAAATATTATTGATGATTAAAATCATTTTTATTATGCTGATTCGGGACCGTTTTGGGACATAGGTACCGTTGATTTTAATATGTGTTTTTGTGTAAATATTATTTTGTCGTGATGGCCCAAATAAATGTTTTTTCTTTCTTTCTTTCAAATAACAGGTAATTACGTATCGAATTTTTTAATTTTAATGTATTTAACAATACGATTTGTGGCATTTTGAGTAAATCAAACCAAATCATTTATTTGCAAAACATGTGGTTTTAATATAGGTTTTGACGATAAAATACCGTACCGTTTCATGTCTGCCATATCCAAACGGGGCGTGCAAACATTGGAATTTCAATATCAAATTATCTAGCTAACTTAAATCAATTCAAAGATTAGTAAGATTAAGTAAGATAGACACGCAAGCTTTGTTACACCTAATTATATACTTTAACAGTTTTTTTAACCCTGCAACCTTTGGATCTCTATTGATATTTTTCATAAAATTACCTAAAATAAATACCTTTCAAATAAAAAACTAAATACCTACATTTTTTGATCCTATACTTATTGGCCCTAAAAATGGATGGTGGATGATGGTGGCTTTTAATCTACATTTCTTTAATATTGCTCTCTTTAGGACCTAAGGTCATCGCAATTATGGATTATTTAATGTGGTACTAATACAATAAAAAAGGAAGATTTGATTTTTTGGTTTTTGTATGTTTGTAATGGATAAACTGAAAACTACTAAACCGATTTTGAAAATTATTTCACCAGTATAAAGCTTCTTTATTCCCGAGTAACATAGGCTATATACTTTATTTCAATACAAGCCTTCCGCGTCGGCTTCGCCCGCGTGGACTACACGACGTTATCCCACGGGAATGTGATCTTTTTCTAGGAAAAAAGGGCCTATGTCACTCTTTAGGCCCCGAACTATCCCCTTACCAAAATTTACGTCGAGCCGTTGCTTCGTTTTGACGCGTATGGGCGACAAACAAACAAACTTACTTTCACATTTATAATATTAGTATAGATTCCCGCAGGAACGGGAACCCCTTGCCCTTAATCAAATTGAAGGCTTTTACAATGTGCGTCAAGTTAGCAGCCTCACAACAGAATTAGATGGTTTTGATCATGTCAAAAAATACTGTATAAATAGTGTTAAATAGTGATGTATATTAAATAAATAGTGTAACTTTGATTCAAAAGATATTTGAGTATCTTAGTGAGGCTGCTAACTTAACGTCAAGTTAGCAGTCACCTCAAGAAATACAGTTCGTATCAATGTGATTTATATGTCAAAAAATACTGTATAAATAGTGTATCGTAAACGCAAAATTTCAAAAGTAGTGCTTTAATACAAGCCGAGATGTTAGGGTCTCTAAGTGGGCTGCTAACTTGACGTTTCTTGCGATGGAGATTCCAGGGAAACAGGTACAAGTTTTAAATAAATAAATACTTGAAAAATTACTGTGTGAAATAGTGAATCTTATGATATAAATAAAAAAAGAATTCTTCTTTGCTATTTTCAAAAAATCTAATGTTAACTTCTACCATACACTCGAATTTAGGTACAGTCGTGTACAGTTTTCTTTAGACGTACTGATATTGTCAAATTTTTTATTCCAGTCATTTTAAATGATACATAATCTATCGTATCATCATCATTTCAGCCGTACGACGCCCACTGCTGGGCATAGGCCTCCCCCAAGGATCTCCACAACGATCGGTCCTGCGCTGCCCGCATCCAGCGGCTTCCCGCGACCTTGACCAGTAGCCCGATTCTCGTAATATAAACCATGACGATATCGTAGCGATTTAGTCGTTGAAACCATATTCGTATTCACAACTGTCGATAGAACTTGAGCGGCAGCGATTCTATCGAAGTGTCGTCGAAGTGTATTCTGGTACATTAATCGTCCTTCAATCGTTTCAAAACGATAACTCGAAGGTATTCTACTATTTAGATGACCTTTGTTTCGATCGGATTTCAACGACTAAACGTCAAAATAAGCGATCCAAGTGTCGTTGGACAAAAGTTCAATTAGCTGGAACTTTTGTATGTTAAAAATAAGCTTGGGGCTAGCATATTTGTTATTATTTCTTTTTATTTTATTTAATAAACTTTTGTACATAATACATAGGTAATGTAATATACAAGGCGGACTTAATACTAAAAGTATTTTTTGCCAGTCAACCGTTGGGAAACAGAAAACAATTAAAGCGGTACAAATTATATAATTATCTATAAGTAAGTACTAATATTTTAAAGAGGTAAGATTTGATTGTTTGTTTGTTAAATTGTTTTCATCGAATAGGCTCCGAAACTACTGGACCGATTTAGAAAATTCTTTGATCATTAGAAAGCTACATTCGTTCAGGTACCACGCGGATGAAACCGCGAGAATCCGCTAGTATATTATAAACAAACAAAATATACAAGCTACATAATCGACGCAAACAGCGTAAACGGAGAAATAAATTGAGAGCTGCAAGATGGGACGCTTCTGAAATGCCGGAGAGACTTCAAAATTTTGGTACAAACACTCATTTATTATTTATTATTTATTATTTATTATTTATTATTTATTATTTATTATTTATTATTTATTATTTATTATTTATTATTTATTATTTATTATTTATTATTTATTATTTGTTATTTGTTATTTATTATTTATTATTTATTATTTATTATTTATTATTTATTATTTATTATTTATTATTTATTATTTATTATTTATTATTTATTATTTATTATTTATTATTTATTATTTATTATTTATTATTTATGAAAGAACGATCTAATCTAAATAACCTGAAAGAATACAACTAAAAATCTTTACATATCAACGACATTTGAGGAGTTGTACCTTCCATCACCAGCTCATCAGCATGTGATGATGACTACCAGATGCAAATACTTAAAAAACTTTAGAAAATCTTTAAAATACGTAAATTACCATAAAATTTACGGGTTTTCCTCGATTTCCCCTGGATTCCACCATCAGATCCTATCTTGATAACAATGTGACTACCTGAGGAGTTTACTCTTTCGAATAAAAAAATAATCATTGAAATTGGTCAATAGTTCGCGAAGATATTGACGTGTAAAGCAGGAACTACCAGTCAAAAACTATGATATAATGATATATATATAATGCATTTTACGGCGCACCCAATTTACAATAGAGTTCTTTTTTCTTGTTCTAATTCCATTTAACTCCACGGGTGGTATTTATACGGCACGATTTTAAAATAATCACACCTAAATCGTCTCGCTCGTTTTCGAATCGTTGTCCTTTCTTCCGAATTTATCGCGTTCAAAATATAATAAATAAATAACTTTTTACAATCACACCAATTATCTAAGCCCATGTAAATTTCATTAAGAAACTGTGTCATGGAAAACTTGATAATGGATAAATATATACTTAAATACTGTTTTTTTTGTAAATACATACTTAATATACATAGAAAACACCCAGACCAAGACAAATAGACATGTTCATGCACACAAATATTTGTCTTGTTCGGGGATCGAACCCGAGACCTCTGGCGTAGAAGGCAGGTATCCTACCCCTGCGCCAAATCGGTCGTCAATATCAAAAAATATCATATCAAAAATATCTTATACACATAAATGGTAACTTGCTTTTGTTCCAATATGTCGCTCATCATTTTCTTTTCCAAACAAAACAATTCAATATATTTATTACTTAATATTATTTTCACCCCAATCGGATATTCGAATTTTACTTTATAACTGCAGCCCTACCACTACCAGTCATGCGTTTATGTCTTTTGTATGGCTCTATTTCAATTTCAATTCTATGTCGAATAATATTTATTATTTTCAGCAAATGATCTTCTCGTATTAAAGTTTAATACCTGTTTTCTTAATACTATATAATGCAACGCGAAAGTTTAAAAGTGTAATGATCTTTTCGTACTAGAAAATGCTGAATAAATGCTAGTAACTGAGAGAAATGTACGGCCGAACCAATCGTTATCATTATCCACATAATTAATAATTTGTTAGAAACCGTCAAAATAAATAAATTTCATTGCCAATGTCAACAAGCTTTTTTCCAAAATTAAGTAATGTAAAAAGTAAAAAAACTTTTGATTCAAACAGATCTTACGAAAAATTGTATGAATCGTCCAACTTGTTTTTATCTACTATTAAGGACATTATTTGACTTTTATTTTAAGTATATTTGACCTTGCTGAATATTAATATCTGTTGGAGTAGTTGATGACTCAATAATATGTTCGTCTGTACCTCAAAGTTATCGATCCAGTGAATCATCCAATACTTACTTTTAAACCTGTTGTAATAAAGAAAATCTTATTAAAGTATTTTTTTTACTGGCGATGTTCAAACTTGTACTTACCTTACATTTAATATGTACCTACGTAGCTTTCTAAATTGATGTTTAATACTTAGGTATTAATTTCTCCATGTAAAATAAAAGATCGCTTTATTTAAACAACCGCTTCGTATAAAGGCCTCACCAAACCCATCTCATTACTAGTTTTTACGAGTTGTCGTAAACGTACTATTTCTATGGGAGCCATTAACGCATCTTGTCGAATGCCATTCCACTAATATACGTGGTGTCAAATAAATACAGCTAGTATTTCACTGATCGTTCTATAGTATTGTACAAGGTAATACGTTTCGTGGAATGGCAATTTATTATCTAATTACTCTATAGCCTGTTCACCGGGAGTTGATAAATATTATGATACATCTCCGAACAGCCTTATGCGACGGCCACACTACCTTACCGTCTACCGCCCGATTACCGCAATAACTTTGGCATTAAGTTGCCGCCTAAATTACCGCGTGAAGTTGTGCAGTTACACTAGAGTTTACCTAGATATGACACTGACTATGCCATTTTTCAATGCATTATTCAAGATGGAGGTTGAAGCTGCAGCGGTGTTGTACTATATGACTCTCAATTACTATTACATGAATCCTATCTACTTATTATAAAAACAAAGCATCATCAAAATCGCAAAATCATCGATGTTACTTTGAAATGGCATTGTTTAATTCGACGCCAATCATCGAATCCCACAAACTTGTTCCCGATTGGAATGCTTCTAAAAATTCAAACACCCTTTCCACCATGTTAGACAGCAACTGAGGAGTGTCTGATCAAAAGTGGATATTTACATTTTCCAAAAAAAATGTTTTTTTTTTTCGATCCGGGTAGAATTTTTAAGATCCTATGCATTTCCGATATCAGAAACGTTGTGTAGACCCTATGAAAACGTTGCAAAAAAAAAATATTTTGATCAAACTGGATATTTACAACAATAGTAATCTTTATAATGTAAAGATAAAAATATCCTCATCAAAACATGACATTTTTAGAACAAATTTGATTACTGCACTTATTTTAACTTCATAAAAAGGCAATTTATGAGTAAAAATAGAAGAACAAAACTGGCTATTTACACCTGGTCTGTAACAAAAGTGTATAATATTTACTGTCACACTGCATCAAAACTGTCTATTTACAATTTTCGATTTACAATTACTGCTAAGATATGCATACTAAAAAGAAGGTAACTTGCTATGTTGCCTCTACTTTCTACTGACTACATAGACAGCTTGTTATTATTAAATTAAAAAATTTACTTCACTAGTTATAGAATTTTGTTGACTTCCCAAAAAAGGTTTATGACGTAAATACCCAGTTTTGAACAGACACTCCTCAACTGCGTTTCCGTTAGCTCATGTCGCATACTGAACCATAGAGACACATACTGTAATGTGGCCACTGTTACCGCGCGGTAATCTTCTTTGATATGGCTAATATTTTACTTATTATCTATTTGATTCCTTGTTTAGTTGAAAATTGTTTACTGTTTTAGGTAATAAGCAAAATTGTACTTAATTTAAGCAGTATTCTGTATTGTAGAAGCCGTATACTTATTTATAGCATAATATAATATTAAATTGTATTTATTTATTTATTTATTTACATTTTTAGTACACACATAGGAGTAAAACAGAAAAGAAAGAAATAGAAAAGTATTGTACAGGGGCACGGCTTATTTCAAATTGAAATTTCTACCAGCTTAATAATTTGTATTTTTTTTTTCTTTTGTTATGTATAAGTGCTTGGGATGACAAGGATGTGAACGCCTATAATAGGCATATGTATTATTTATAAGATTATTATAAATTGCATGCATTTTATTATGTATAAGACAGTACCACTGTAAACAACCTAAATGCTAAAATGTTATTATATGTATGCTGTTGGTGTTCCAAAATAAATAAAAAAATAAAATTGTGATGGAAAGTAACCTTACTATTATGTGAAGGTCATTTTTCAAATTTGACGACTCTGAAGTTAAAACAGGGAGAAAAAATAGCCCTTGGCGAGTTTCTTGCCGGTTCTTCTCGCTACAAGGTCTCCTGCCGTAGGATTTGAGAACCGATGGCGTAAATTCCTTGACGTTCATAAGTGTTGTTAAACAAACCTAAATTGAATAAACAATGTTGAATTTTGAATTTTTTTAATTATGCGAAAAAAGTTTTGTTTCAATTATTGCCATAATAGGGGATCGGACAGATTAATTTTTGATACAAAAGTAGCATACTTATATCCTTCTCCAAAATTAATTTAGAAGCATTCATTGTATAATGTGAAAAGGTAACAATAAGAGTTGCTTTCACATTTCCATTTTAGTCATCATCATCATCAGCCATTTAATGTACTGGGGCACTGGCCTTCCTTATGGATGGATAAGGAAAATGGGCCATGACATGACATGACCCACCACGCAGGCTCAATGCCGATTGGTATTAACGAGTGCTATTGGAGCCGAGACCAATGACTTAACGTGCTTTTCGAAACACGGAGGAGCTCGTGATGAAAAGTTTTTGGTCGCCCATACCGTGACCGACCATTGAAAGAAAGAAAGAAAGAAAGAAATAAAGAAAGAAAGAAAGAAAGAAAGAAAGAAAGAAAGAAAGAAAGAAAGAAAGAAAGAAAGAAAGAAAGAAAGAAAGAAAGAAAGAAAGAAATTATTTATTTAGCAACACGCAACAAAACCAAATAAGTACAAAAAAAATCAAAATAAACAAAAATAACCATAAAATGTGTCGTTGTGTGATGCCAAAACTGTGCTCAGCTCAGTATAAGCAGCAAGAGAGGCCTGCTGCACTGGTATTCTGCTGAATACAGTAGTGACATCTGGACATACATTAAAGAATAACACTAAATCACGTGTTATCGTTGAATCGAAGATCACATCACACTTCTTTTCTACAAAAAATCACTGCAATCATTGCGAATGTTGCATAAATTTAAAGATCACCCTAACCACTGCGCCACGGGAACACTATTAGTATATATGTAAAATCATAGTTTATCCACTTTTCCATAGTACAAGAAATGAATGCAATTCAAATGTCATACGGATCGACGCACGCGCACGCCACTATTATCGCGAGGAAATCGCTCCGATTGAAATACTGCGCACTGATCAACGCCTTGCCTGACATACATTATTCATTCTACAGCTTTGTTTACACGACATGTTTAAACTCAGAAACATTATTGTCAAATTTCTGCGGAACAAAAATCTACCTATCCTTTATACACGGTAATTTTTTATCACCCAGGATAATTTTAGGGATCATTCTACTCGTGAAAACAAACAACTTTTATTATGAGACCAAAACTGAAAACGCGAAAAAAATCTGCTGTTCCATACATTTTGATAAAATATTTTTGCACTTTTGTATGGAACATTCGCGATTTCAGTTTTGGTCCCTTAGTAAAAGTTGTTTGTTTTCATGAGTAGAATAAACCCTAAAATAATCCGGGGTGATAAAAAATCCGGTGTATAATACTAGTTTTCCGGCCGCGGCTTCGCCCGCGTGGACTACACGACGTTATCCCGCGGGAATGTGATATTATTCCGGGATAAAAAGTAGCCTATGTTCCTCTCCAGGCTACAAAGTATCTGTGTCCCAAATTTCAAATCTGTTCAGCCGTTTTGGCGCGATTGAGTAACAAACATCCATACACCTAAACTTTCACATTTAGATATAATAATATTGGTAGGACTAGTAGGATAAAAAACCTAATCATAGCTTAAAACGGACTATATTAATGCTATAAGATTTCTAAATTCTTCTTGCAATCTAAACAATTAATTATTTTTGTTTTAAAGACAACACTATATTTTAACCGTATTTGTGAGTTATCAATTACTTAGAGTTTACGATATTCAACATATTTATACATGACGTAAAGCTAATATTTATCGATATCTGACTTTAACAGCTAAATAATATCCGTAAATCCTATATCAAGATACAATAGCAATTTACTGGGCTAATTTATAGTACAACTTTTATGATAACAATAACACTTCCCTCATATATCACACACCATTGTGCCCTAAGCCTTACAGAACGTGGGTGCGACACCGGAACCGAACCGACTACCCACAGCTGATCCAGTCGAATACGCCACAGAGCAAGTGATAAATCCACCGGTATCAATACCGATACCAATACTCTTCCGTAAACTAGATTGTGATTGTGACCAGATTTCTAACTTTCATCATTGTCGAATAACAACTTTGTACCTAGTATGAATTTGTTTTAGAAATTAACACGTTGAATGCCGCGTAGGTCACCGGTGACCGGAGTTTAAAAATTAGTTAATAATTATTTTTTAACCCGAAAAATTGTAAGGAAGAAGTGATATTGTATCTGTTCTACGAACGTTTTTCTAATTGTTCGTTTAGTTTTAGTGTTTCATTCATGAATTGTAAAAAAAATACTTGTATGTAGCAGTTAACCTCTTAACATTTTTTTAATTTATGTTTGAAACTTGACACAAGTCGTCGACGTAACGAATGTTATAAAACAGGCGAAAAGCTCAATAAAGGTTTTGCCTATAATACTGCCACACATATAAAGTTAAATATCGTTATGACAATACTGCAACGTAAAAAAATGGCTAAACCTGAGATAAAAAAATTAGTCCTAAATTTTTGTTATGATTGCAGAGTGATCAGTCATTCCACATGCACTGCTGCCACATAACATCAATGTTGCGGTAAAGTATCAAAGCGATGCAGCTAGAGATTTCTAAGTCCGCAAGATTTATCGAAGCGGATGAAAACTTTCTGTGATGGCAAGTCTTAACTACAGATCAAGCTTGAAGACCGATATAAACAAAAGTTTAAATTAAAAAAAATATGGAAATAAGTTATAAGAAACTTTGACGGATGCTCATTTTATGACTTGACATTTGACATGACATTTTAATGAACACTAAAAAATATTCGATTAGACGTTTCGGCACCTTTTCAGAAATCGTGATAGCGGGTGCGGTACATCAATGAACAGCACTATTTGATCTATCGATAGGTCGATCTACTAATTGATAATGAATATTTGAACATCTTCAGCTTATCTGTACTCTATACTACAAATAAATAAAATTGGAGTGTCTGTTTGTAATATTAAAATAACCGCTTTTTACTACATGCATATTATTATACATATATACGGTACATACACCAAAATAATATTTTTTAAAATTTTTGTCTGTCTGTCTGTCGGTCTGTCTGTCTGTCTGTTTGTTCCGGCTAATCTCTGAAACGGCTGGACCGATTTTGACGAGACTTTCACTGGCATGTAGCTGATGTAATAAGCAGTAACGAACGATACTTTTTATTCCGATATTCTCACGGGAACGGGAACCACGCGGGTGAAACCGCGGGCGGCCGCTAGTTTTAAATAAAAGAGGCTTTAAAGGAACTAGGTGTTATTGTTGATCGAAGCTTTAATGCCTACTATTTCGCTCTGACAAATGATATTTTCATTTACAAAGAAGCACTTACGATGATGCAACATTAAAAACACCTCATCTCGCCTATTCTTGTTACTACCTCATTACAAATACCTAATGGTACATTCAAGGACAACCATTCTTATACAATTCAGTCGTTTGCAATATAAGGTAACAAAGGCAATATTGTACAAAATTATCAGTAATGACAGAATGGGCATTTGTCAAACAATCACGTTATTTGCAACATAAGTAAGTAATTACTTGAAGAAACTAAAAGTGTAGTTGCATCATTAGTCACTTCACAAGAGGCAATTAAAAGATCATTAGACGGAACATTATTTGGACAAATATGGGAATGACGTTTTCACTTTCGTCACGAGTGTCACAAAAGTGCTTGGAAATTATATCTCAAACCTAGCGAGCGCCGCCGTGACTTATGCGTGGACCATTTTTATTATAATCGTTTCGTTATTAACGATAACGAACTTCATACTAAACAACTCGGTTTATCTGGTTCTTTCATGTCCGCTCAGAATCAATGAATATGACCCCAAGGATGAAAACATAGATTGAACCCTTTAGTATCAGCAGTTCGGTTGTTAGTCCGGCTGACCGAACTAATGCAACTTTTTGGTATCAATAGTTCGGTGGTTTTATTTTATCTTTGATATTTAATTTATTTTGTTTTTTAATGAATAATATGGGTATTTAGTTTATGAGACGAAAGAAAGATACTTATTCTTAAGCTCTGTCAGTAACACAGTACATCCAAATCTCTAAAATTGCCAATCAACATCGTCAGAGTTTTTGATGCCCTCATTGCTGGGGTAATGTCTTCCTTATGGATGGTTTTGGACCCACCAATCAAACTTTTTTTTTCTTTCTTCTTATATATTTGAACCATCTGCGATCAGCCCAATAGCTTTAATCAGATTGTATGTATTTTCTATTTAGTAGTTCGGGTATATTCACATCCTGTGATGTGTCACTTCATGTTTGTTTATTATTTGTGAGATTTACTATATCGAGGCTATTCGTTTCCTCTTGAGTCTACATGTAGATGTTCCACTGTCCAGCAGTAAGAGTGCAAGTTGGTTTTTATGGCTTTGAAGCCTTTGTTTGTAACTTTTGGTAAATCTCTCTACCTCTTCCTTTACTGTTGGAAACTGTAGGTATTCATGAACTTCAGTGTTTCTTATGAAACAAGTAGCGCCGCTAATCAAACCATCTGCAGCAGATTAGTAGTTCTAACCGACGACTACCGACTACCCGCTTGTAACGTGCCTTCCGAAGCAAAAAGTTAGAGATAAAGTAATTTGGTCACCTGTCCCGTACAAGACCATTGTAACAGTTGCCTAACCCCCATAATCACAAGCCAAACTACTCAACCACTAAGTTCCTCCAAGTCAGGCCGTCAAACTAGTGTCGTCAGGAAATAACACATAAAATTTTAATATCCTAGCCCCGTTAGCACATACGGCTGCATTATGTTGAATTAGCGGGCGATAAACAACGCTATATAGTTACGCTATTTCAATCACTGTAAGTCGCCGACGGCATAAGTCTAGTTCAGGGTTAACACATCGAAAATATTTGATACAAATATTCATTGTGTAAAGCTTGCATTCGATAATTTATTTGCTTCAAAGATGTTTATAAAAAAGATTCATAAAAAGTAATGATAAATGTACCTACTATTGGCGACCCGTAGTCTATTGTAAAAATTCTTGAAAGTCAATAAGTCGGAGTCAAAGTCGGTTAAAAAAACCTTAGCCAAACTCATCATCATCATATTACCGTAGTTTTGCCGTAAAGATATAAATCAAAATTTTAATATCCTAGCCCCGTTAGCACATACGGTCGTAACTGTTAGGCTGCATTATGTAGAATTAGCGAGCGATAAGCAACGCTATATAGTTACGCTAGTTCAATCGCTCAGAGTCGTTGTCGGGTAAAGGGTAGTTCAGGGTTACCACGTTGAAAATATTTGATTGGAATTGTTTTGACCGAATTTATTAATACACAGTGATGTGTATATGATGTGATGTGTATGTAGATGTAAATGATGAAAACAATATGATTAATTAATAAACGATATTTAAACACAAAAATTTTGTACAGTCAGTTTTTGTAAAGTTATTTTAATGGCGACGCCTGTAGGTCGGTTCACCCTTGTTTGGCAGAACAACGTTTGATCGAATTTCACTAATTCGAACAACGTTTGAGAAAATAATCACTTTGTATAATATCGATTGACATAATTTTCATTTCATCGAATATTCATTTGCGATAACAACGTTTGCGCTAATGATCGTAAAATAGAATGTTCATTTCATCGAATATTCATTTGCGATAACAACATTTGCGCTAATGATCATAAATAGAATGTTCATTTGATATAATAATCGTTTGGTATAAAAACGTTTGGAAGAAAAGCCCTGTACTCCTCGGAAGTCCTGTAGAACACTTGATAGGTTAGAAATTTAAGGCGATCGCGAAGCGCAGCGAAGCGATCGCCTTAAATTTCGTGGTTATTTTTTTTTTTGTGAAACAATCCATAACTTGTATTGATACAAAAAAAAATAACCATGCCACTCAAATATTAACGATCTTTCGACTAAATCATTATTAGTCTAGTTAAACATTCGTTTAAATAAAATTAGCGCAATTGAAAATTCGGTAAAATGACATTCGTCCAAATAAATAATTATACGAAATAAAATTATGACAAATAAGCATTCGATCAAATGAATAATTCTGTGAAATGACTTTATTGTAACTAAAATTAGTCGAACCGATTTTCGACGAAACGTTGTTCTACCAAACAAGGGTGAACCCTGTAGGTCGACTCTAATTCGATCGCGATTCGCACTTGAATTCCGTTTTTTTCGCTTGACATTCACTTGTTTGTTATACCATACCATACTAACTAGCATACTAATATTATAAATGTGAAGAGTGTTTGTGGGTTTCTGTGTTTGTCTGTCTTTCACGTCAAAATGGAGCAACAGATCGACGTGATTTTTGGTATGGGGGTAGTTTCAGACTCGCTCCCAAGATACGTTTTAAATTTTCAAAAAATCTCGAAGTACATATTATTATACATCTTTTTACAGAAATTCAGTAAATGCTTTGTCTTCGAATCACCGAATGACTACATGATAGCGGTTTTTTTATATTTGTACCTAAATAATTTGTTAATTCGATCTCTTAGTAAAATTTCCTTTAAAATTTAGGGTCTTTGTAAACTCGCCATAACAGTTAATTCGTCACCAGAAAAACGACAAAAAAACATGTGTAAACTCGCCACGGGTAGCATTTTTAAAATAAGTTTGCTACTTTTTGTCTCTATTGTAAACTCGCCACTGTAGGTATTTTCGTATGGAATGCAGAAAAATGAAAAACTAAGATAGTAAAAAGCTTCTGCGCAGCCCTCAACCAATCAGTACACACTCCCTTGATTCCCATGCCTGATCCACGCAACAATCGCTGGCACGGCCAAGGGCTGACCTCTCACCCACATATCGGTCAGTATCTCATTAACGGGACGCCCAGATTGGACGCAAGGCGCGACTCACGAGCGGTGGCGGGCAGTTTGTTAAGTATTGTGTCACAAACTTATATGATACGGTGGTCATTTTTGGAACAAAAAAGTGTATTAAACTGCTGAAGTGACAGCTCATCTTCTATTATCTTGAAGAGCCCGTGGCGCAGTATTTAGCGCGCTCGGCTTGCTTGGTTAAGCAACTTTAGCAATGGTCGGTCACGGGACGAGTGACCAAAAACTTTTCATCTCAAGCTCCTCCGTGCTTCGGAAGACACGGCCGTTGGTCACGGCTGCGTTTGCATTTGATAATACCCACCAATCCGTACTGGGCCCGCGTGGTGGGTCATGGCCCATTCTCCCTTTTTATTCTTAGCCTTATCCTTCCATAAGGAAGGCCAGTGCCCCAGCAATGTGGGCATTAAATGGCTGATGATGATGATGATGCTGATCTTCTATAATTGCAAGTGGATCTTCCATCACGGCTGTCAACGGGTTAGATATGTAAGTGGCACTATAAGTTTACTTTCGTCCTAAAAATCAATATTCATTTTCTTACCTGCTTTATTTACAACTTTACACCACACAGTACGGCCTTATCAATACGTTTTTGCAGTCATACTGGCTACGAAATCTGTTGAATCTGCGTTAAACAAGATACATTATAGTCCTGTATCTTGGGAACAATAAAAGTATTCCCAAAACCGATCGTCATTCCGACTGCGACAAAGGGAGGGTTATGGTTTTCGAGAGGATGTATGTATGTAATAACCAGTATGGACCAGTTGAGTATGTAGGAGTCGCCGTCACCGGACACGGTGTGGAGGAAATGATGATGATGATGATGATGATGATGTATATGTATATGTATGTAGATTTCTATGTTCCCTGCTACAGCGTAAACGGTTTGAAGGATTGTTACATAAAAGGTGTCGTTAGATTCGTCTTGATAGCGAAAAAGACACTGGGTACAATAAAGATATAAAAAACAAAATGATGGATTTTTGATGGCATATTGCAAAAAAAATATTGGATATAAATGATGGGTTTTCAATAGCGATTCCATAAATAGGTAAAATAATAATAATAACTTGCAGTTTTGCAGATCTCTCTTAAAAGGAAAGAACAAACAAAACAATGTAAGTTCTTACATAAGAAAGGTGATTTATTGATTACCTATGAAATAAAAAGCTTAAAAAAAGAGAAAAATAAGCTCTTCGCAGTCAGGGAACCTTATAAATTATAAAGTGTTTACATCAATGGTTTCACCGAACGGTCCTGTTTGCAGTGATAAAGTAAAGAGCTTTTTTCCCCCTTTTAGTGGTTAATTTCTTGCAGTCGGGTTTTTTCTTTTTCTTTCATGTTTAAGCCGCGTCGCTTCTAACCTTGCACCACCCCACGCATGGGTCAAAGGCCTTGTCAATACGTTTGTTTGTTTGCAGACCCGCCGGTTACGAAAGCTGTTAAATCTGCGTTAATGTTTGCCCGTCAGTGTCATTGTACCGCAGTTAGTGGGTACTTGTTATTACATTGTTATGTTGACACTAGGGTTTTCTAGAAGAATATAATATGGGCATAATTATTTACCTCGGAATGCAGATTTCAAGAAAGATGGATGGATAAGGAGAATGGACCATGACCCACCACGCGGGTCCAATGCAGATTGGTGGGTATTAACGACTGGTAATATAGCCGGGACCAACGGCTTAACGTACCTTCCGAAGCTAGGTAGAGCTCGAGATGAAAAGTTCTTGGTCACCCATCCCGTGGATCCTTTCTGAGCGCGACGTCTAAAACGCAAAATGTCTAAGTTTCATAATGCCTAAAATCAATGTCTAAAGAGCAATTTGCCTTGATAGCAAAATGCCTAAAACTCAAATTTCCTAGGATGCACAACATCCAAAAAGTAGTTGGTCTAAATAGCCGTATGTCTAAAACTTAGGTTACCTAAACAACGCAACGCCTTAAATGCAAATAAGTGTCTTTAAGGTTTAAAATTTTTCTAATATTCTAGTCTATCACCTCCTTAATGCAAACATTGTTATCCCGGACACCCTGTATACATTTTTTATATTTGGCGTAGAAAATTGGCAAAGTGCGCGCCACATAACTACGACGACCGATTTGGCGCAGGGGTAGGCTACCCACCTTCTGCGCCAGTGGTCTCGGGTTGGATTCCCGAACAAGACAAATATTTGTGTGCATGAACATGTCTATTTGTCTTGGTCTGGGTGTTTACTATGTATATTAAGTATGTATTTACAAACAAAAAGTATTTAAGTATGTATTTATCCGTTATCAAGTTTTCCATGATACAGTTTCTTAATGAAATTAACATGGGCTTAGATAATTGGTGTGAATGTAAAAAGTTATTTATTTATTTTTATTTATAACTTGGCATTTGTCAGAGGGCGCTGATCGTAGTGGTCGGTCGGAAAATCAAGCCTTATTTCCATGTCATAATTTTGCCAGCGAGTCGCTATTGACCAAAAGTTGCCGCCGTATATAAGACTTCGCTGTCCGTCTGTATGTCTGTCTGTCACCAGGCTGTATCTCATGAACCGTGATAGCATGACCATTGCGAAAGTTGCTTAACTTCAACGATCGCCGGGCGAGCGCGCCAACCACTGCTCCATGGGCTTCTATCCTCTCTCTACAGGCTCCTCGATATCAGGGCCAGCAAATTTGTCACAAATCATAACATAATTATGTAGGTAGCTTAACACCACAACCCCAAAAAAAGCACTGTCTGACACAACCAGGACTGCTACACGCCAAATCACTAGTAGA
This sequence comes from Crambus lathoniellus, assembly GCA_949710035.1. NCBI lineage: Eukaryota > Metazoa > Arthropoda > Insecta > Lepidoptera > Crambidae > Crambus > Crambus lathoniellus. Next base: position 14,067,468 of record OX453320.1, read on the forward strand.
AGGCTACCGCAAAGACGAACTGCCGAACTCTTGGAGCTTAAGGGCTTATTACACTTGGCTAAATTCAGCATCTAATTAAGCATACATTGCTTGTTTTGATTGCATCACTTGCTACAAATGAGCTCAAAGAAAGCAATGTATGCTTAATTAGATGCTGAATTTAGCCAAGTGTAATAAGCCCTTTATCAGGACGAACATCTGTGCGATAATCCGCGCTTTAACCGGCCGCAAGGCACCAATTTCACATGAAATTAAGTGACACTGATGTTTGCCGCTACTGCAAACAGGAGAGGGAAACACCCAGGCACTTTCTGTGTGACTGCGGGCCCCTTATCCACAAACGCAGTATCCATCTGGGTCGACTCATTATGCGCCCGGAGGAGATTAAAACTCTTAAAGCTAGGAGTATTCTAGGCTTCTTGGAAGCCTCCAGGCTAAAAGAGTTACTCTAACCAGGTGGCGAGTCACAATAGATCTTTTAGGTCGCAGTGACTACATCTCCTACGGGAGATGCATAGCCCCTCACATTCAAATAATAATTATAATAACACCATAACCCGTGGTGACATCGTTAATATCGTAGCCCCACCCCCATCACAGGCCGTTAAAACATATTAAGTTACAGATTATTGTACTCCAGGTAACTAGCTCCAATTAGAGACATTCTCATGAAACACCATAAAACTTCTCTTATCACTATCACAATAATTAATTGACCATGTTGCCACGTTATCAGTTCAGGCTAGCTCCAATAACTGGTCCAGGTTCCATAGTAACATACTTATACTAAAGCAGTAACTCAATTACCGTAGTGACAGTCTAGTGTGTGCTCTACAGCTGATTTCAGGACTGCCTACATATATCAGGGCCGTTGCCGGGCCGTGATCCGTCAGGAGGCTATCTGTCAATATTTTGTTCAGTCAACTTTGCGCCTTTATCGCAAAGTTGACTGAAGAAAGGAGCTCCGCCGCTATTTGATTGGAGAAGAGTCTGATATGTTGTTGAATATCCCTCATTCCTCCCCGAGCGACGACTTTTTAAAGCAAGAGTGAATATGCTGCTTCTGGCTAAGCTCGCTCCATCTTAGGCTTCTTCTCAACCCTAAGGTTCAGTGTGAAGCTAAGAGAAAGCCCATAAAATATTTAAAAATATCTGTATAAATAAATGGGAAAGTTTGGATTTCTGTTGCTCAATCACGCCACAACGGCTGAACGGATTTGGCTGGGGACACAGACACTTTGTAGCCTGGAGAGGAACAAAGGCTACCTACTTTTTATCCCATAACAATATCACATTCCCGCGGGATAACGTCGTGTAGAGTCCACGCGGGCAAAGCCGCGGGCAGAAAGCTAGTTAGGTCATATAAAACTTAACGCAATGTCTGTAATTAGGTATGCACCCTCTATAAGTAAGTAATATAAATAATGCAAATTCGGCCTTTTACTAATCATATCGAATAGATGCTAAGTTGAGCTACTGCTCCACCACATTTACTGTGCTATTTCTCTATGTAAAGATTACGCAATTGAGAGTAACGGGTTCATAACTACGCAGTTTCCGATTATGTAAGTCTGTTTGACCTGTTCGTAAGTTTATTTGAACTTTATCTAGTAACCTACCTTTTTTGGTGTACAAAACAAACACCGTTATATATGTATATATGTTAAGCATGTTGATGCCCGTGAATTCGACCGCGTGGAATCACGAAACTTATGTAGGTATCCCTGAAAAATTGAAAATGAAATATTTAGAAAAAATCCACTCGTCTCACAACCTAAATACTTAATTTTTTTCTTAATACCTACTTACTTAATTTTCAATAATAAAAATTGCATTCTGAATGCAAAAAATTAAAAATTTAAATAACTTATGTATCCTTATTAAAATTTTGTGTGTTTACTCCCAGATTTCATCTTTAAAATTCACCAAGATTTTATCATTGGTTTATGTGTGAAACGATACAGACTTACAAGTGTTTTTCGCATTTAGTTTGGATCATAAACCATTGCACTACTAATTACCAGTACCTACTTGTGCACCTATTGATAATAGTTTCCCTGTAATAAAATATATTGCGGATTTAATTGTTCAATTAAGTCATTAATAGAAAGACGCGTTATTTATAAGAAGTAAAAGCTTATCAATGCTTATGCTTATACTTACGACTTCGTCAGCGTGGACCCCCTTTATACTCCCTTAGAGGGCAAATTTCTAAAATCCTCTCTTAGTAGGGGAGTACTAAGTAAGTTAGAGTAAAAATTAAATACAAATTTTCTACTGAATCCATTGAAGGAATAAAAAGTTTCAAACTCTTATCCCCTTTTTAACCCCTGTAGAGGAGGAATTTCCAAAAATCCTCTCTTAGTACTCCCCTACACTCCCCAAGGAACATAAACGCCAAATTTCAGCTTCTTGTGCCCAGTAGTTTCGGCTGTGCGTTGTCTGCCAGTTATAGCGGAAATACACGGTTCGCTTTTGCTTTTCAATTTAGATGAAGCAACTAAATTGAACAATGTAGACGTAAAAGTGAATCATTCAATGTCAACTTGCGCCTGTATTTCTGCGCCTTTCAACCAAAGTGAATCAATTTGGTTGAACCGTGTAATATTAGCATTAGTCAGTTAACGCAAGCGGCAAATAGTGATTACGACTATTAGGTACATTTTAAAAATGTTAGCAAGCAAAGCAACTGTCTAAAAGCATGTTCATACATTTTATAACTTGAGTCTTGTTGTGATACGGGTCGATTATTTCTAAATACTTGATTTTCAATTTTTCAGCTTGAGTCTATTAGCAGTTGACATAACATTAAAACTTATCTCTCCTCATATTTCAACCTTCGGCTATGTTGGCTTTTCAACTTTTAGCCCATATCCATTCGATTTCGTTGAACAATTTCTAAACTTTACTTATATGCCGTCGGTTGTACTTTAAAGAATCGTTTATAAATAGATAACCTTTTGGATGCGACTAAGCTGTCATACTAAAATCCTTTCGCCGCAGAACACTTAATAACTTCGCGACCAAACCTTGGTGACCAAAAGACAGTTTTACTACGAAATAAATCGTAAGCTTTAAAACTTGTGCGGTCGCGAAACGACCCGAAGATCGTAAAGTGTAAATATAACGCGTCCTCTAACAATAATAATGGTTAATAAATAAGTATGTCACACCACAACATATGGCAAAATGTTTTGTATTGAAATAAAACATTTTTATGGGTGCAAAGCGCATTTGCTATGAATCCTTCTAGTTTTTTATTTTACCTAAAATAAAGAGAGATTTTAACAATTTGTATTTTTTCTGTTCTTTATATATTTAACTGCAAAATGTGCATTGCAGTATTTAAGTACAAATATTTATTATTGAACTAGTTTCCGACCGCTGCTTCGTGCACGTGGACTTTACGGTGTTATCCCGCGAGAATGTAATGTTTTTCGGGGACAAAAAATTGCCTATGTCACTCTCCATCTTCCAAAAACAAAATTCACGTCGATCCATAACTCCGTTTTGACGTGAAAGACGAACAAACACACAAACCCACATACACACTTTCACATTTTTATATCAGTATGGATAATAATTTCAATAAAGTCAGCAATATTGAAAAATTTTAAATGATGTAGGTATTTATTTAGAAAAACTAGACCCGTCTCACAACCAACTCCGATAGTCGATTTTTTCTAAATACTTACTTCATTTTCAATTTTTCAAAAATAAAAATTGCATTGTTATTGCAAAAAAAAGTAATAATTTAAATACTTAAGTTGTAAGCTTACAATGTTCATTTTTGTCTTTGAAGAGTAAACTGATATTAAATTCCTCTTTTTTTCTTTTCAGATTGTTCCCTGAACCGTCGACATCCTAAGCAAGCGTGTTTGTAAGGTAAATATTACTTTTACTAATTATTTACAATAAATATTATAACAAATAGTACATCAACCAATATAACCTTGAAATGAAGGTTCTTATTCAGAAAGTTGCAACACCAATTATTATACTCAAATATAATTACTGATATCATACTCCGCAACATATTATTATATTGCGAGCCTTAATCGCTAATTGATCGAGCAGAAACGCACATTATAAAAATGTAATCTTCGCTGCGTTAATAAAGGTGAATACACATAATGTATATGTCGCAGGCGGATCGTTGAATCCGGCGAATGGTAAAGTATGGCAGCATGTACCCCTCGGAAGACCTGTAGAACACCTGATTGGTTAGAAATTTAATTTCGTCTTAATTTAGTGTTTTTTTTTTGTGACTCCGTGAACTTATGGGAAGATAAAATAGCTTACGGCAAAAATGATCGGCCTAGGCGTTTAATTGAATGGCGGATTCAACCAGTTGGCTGCGACATACACTTTCCGCCGCGCGCCGGGTCTAGAATGCAGGCCAAGACAAAATTTTGTCACATATCCTCTGCGACAGCTCTGCCTGCCCACTAAGTCGATAATCTCGGGTTTGAAATGTTGAATCGATGTCTACCAAATTAAGAAAGTAGGTGTATTAAATCAGTGGTGATTTTAATTGTGCTTATTCTAAAACTAACAGAGTGAATATAGTCTTGATTATGATGATTTCGGTTACGGGCGGGACGGGCGCGACCGCTTCAGTCACCGTATTTAGTGTCTCTGATGCGTCGCGTGATGTAGAGTGTGATTGTGATTGTACTTATTCTAAAACTGACAGCGTGAATAGAGTCATATAGAACTGCTAAATTTACATAGTATAAAACAAAGTCACTTCGCGCCGTCTCATCAGTTGGTACCCCTAGCATAAAAACTTATCGTTAGGGTAATGTTTATCGCGATCGTTATAACGGGTGTCTCAAAACCGCCTTCAAAACAAAACTGCGAACAAAACTACAAACAAAAACTCATTTTCCAAAAAACACGTAAAAGTGAAAAATAAATTGAATCATTCAATTCAAAGTACGAAAGTGCTTTTTCTAATTAATCTTGAACTTACTGATCTGATTGAAGTCGGTGTCAAGCCATATCATAATATGTATTTGATAGGTATCACTTCGAGCATGAGATATTGTGTATTATTGATTCACTATTTCTTGTTACTTTCGGCTTGACACCGACTTCAATCAGATCAGTAAGTTCAAGATTAATTAGAAAAAGCACTTTCGTACTTTGAATTGAATGATTCAATTTATTTTTCACTTTTACGTGTTTTTTGGAAAATGTGTTTTTTGTTTGTAGTTTTGTTCGCAGTTTTGTTTTGAAGGCGGTTTAATTTTTTTGAAAAAAATTGTTTATTTTTCCATTTTTAGTTTAAGAAATTTACCATAAGAAACCGCATAATGAGCAAGCGTAGCGCAATGTGCAACGACTGTAGCCCATATCTAAATTAGAATACTCAGACAAGCACCACCCTCCAACTCCCAACTGTTATGCAGTTTCCTTCCACCATCAGCTAACCTAAATTACTTGAAAGAATACAACCTAAAGTTCTATTCGCGCTTGTGGTACTTAAAAACATACTTTAACTCCTAAGCGTTCAGGAGTTTTACCTTCCATCATCAGCTTACCTAAATAACCTAAAAGATAACAACTATAAATATTTACGCATCAACAATATATAAAGAATTATTCTCCAACTCCCAACCGTTGAGGAGTTGTACCTTCCATCACCAGCTCATCATCGCGAGATGATGACTACCAGACGCAAATACTTGAAAATTGCTTATAAACCATATTAAAGAAATCGTATCGCGCCCGTAAAATTTAGTATTTTATTAATATTTCCGATGACCATCTATGGTCCTCATCATCAGTTCCATTCCACTACACTAAATGGTGCTTACCGAAAGCAATTGCTCGAGTTATTTAAGAAAATACAATAATCGCTATAGGTTTGCCTATAAAATTTGAAGAGTTCCCTTGATTTCACCAAGATCCCATCATCAGATCCTGACCGTATGACAATGGGACCAATTTGTAACTATATGCTTTTGAATAAAAAAATAATTTCTAAAATCGGTTTACAATTGACAAAGTTATGAGGTAACAAACATAAAAAAAAAAAATAAAAAAAAAATATTCAACCGAACTGAGAACCTCCTCCTTTTTTTGAAGTCGGTTAAAAAGTAGCTTTGAATTTCGCGCTATTTCCGAAATATTCAAGATGGCGGGTTGAAATTTGACATACGTCATCTTGACACATGTAAAATTAATCGTGGAGCGTTTCACAATAAAACAGCGCATCGAAGTCAATATCGAAGTTATACAAATATTCAACGAAAATTCACAATCAATTACAAACACTCGTCGAAAGGTCGTAATTTTAAGAAGAAGTGATGTCAAATGGCCACCGAGATCTTGCCATCTGATGCCACTGGAATTCTTTCTTTGGGGCTACGTGAAAGATAAAGTCTACGCCAACTATCCACAAAATATAGACAATTTAGACAAAATATTCGCCGAGTTATTGGTGAAATAAGTAGCAAAATGTGTGAAATTAGCAGCGAAATGTGAAAAAGGGTCATGAAAAACTTGCACATGGCAAAAATGCCCGTGGCGGCCATTTAGCAGATATTCTATTCAGATACAATTGTACAAGTCTCTTCTTTAAAATAAAATAAAAACTACGAAGATATTCCAATCCATTCGCGTTTTATTGAGACATATCATCCTATACCTACTTTTGGGACACACCCGGTGTTTGTATGAAAACCTGAACAGCGCCATTTTCTGTCATAAATATACTATATCTATCTATGTATGAGGGACTAAAATTCAATAGATATTTGACAGCTGCACTTTGACAGTACAGAGGGCCTAGACAAGTGGCTGTCTATTAAATTTCAATCTTTCAATGCTTTCTTTTAAGACAAGCTGTCACGTGATATTTCAATCGCTAATGTCAATTTGATGTCAATCCCATATTTTTTACAAGCTTTTATTTAACTTGCCATGTTAGTAAGTTTGTTAGTTAGTAAGTGGGGAACAAATCTTGCAAGCTTAATTTGGCCCACTTCCCAGTGTCCGATTGAGCTAAAACTTTGCATACAGGTTTGGTTTGGATGACAAATAATGACAACACAATATTTAAGTACAGTCAACAAAAAAGCTTATCATAAAAACGAAGTTTTTGCAAAAAACTTATTTCTTTCTATTCTAATGGCGATATCGATAATAGAATGCCAGCTTGGCAAGGCCCTCCTGTTTACAGTTTGAGCTTAGTTATAAACCGATGGAGCAAAGATTGTTTAATATTTATTGTATTTACCTAAATATAAAAAAAAATATCATTCAAATCAACATCTTCGTTCAAATCATCGATTCTGCGAATATATTATGAGGCACTGATTACAAAATCATCTCGTGCGGAGTAATTGCACTCAATTTAGTAGCGCAAGTGAAGAAACTGGCGAGCGTGTTAAATTCGAGTTAATGAGTTAAATACAAGACACCTAACGTACAGCCCATTCACGTTTTGATCGCTATGTTTATTTTAATTGTGTTAATCTAAATTTGAATACTCCTGTAGGCTTCACTGCAAAACTGTCGTTATGGTCATCATAAGCACTTTTCTGATTTATTTCATACATTGTGTGTAAAAATACTTGCGGAATAAGTTCTTCCTGCGTTTAAGAAAAGACTCAATGGTTGATTAAGATTAAGTAAGCAGTCAAAGTGATGCTGTAGAATATCTTTTGATTTTTTTACAAGCTTTTATTTAACTTGCCATATTAGTTAGTTTGTTAGTTAGTTGGGGACAAATATTGCAATCTTAATTTGACCCACTTCCCATCGCCGATGGAGCTGCAACTTTTTATACACGTGTGGTTTAGATGACAATACAATATTAAAGTACAGTCAGCAAAAAAACTTGTCATAAAAATGAAATTTTCAAAAAAAAAATCTACTGCATTTTTGGGATGTAATGAGAATTAGCAGTTTTGTGAAGGAGCCCTTACTAAAAGATTTTAAACGATTCGTCAAAATCAATAAAATCATTAACAAAATCAAAACATGCCAACTAAGTAAACATTACATTTCACATTAGCAAACAAACACCTCCACAATACTAAACCAAATACTTTTAATTCCCCGGTAATGAACCCGGGACCGGGGACCTCGGTCATTAACACGGAGCACAGTGGCGAAGTGCGTTTAAGGCCCGCTACAGGGCTGCACCGTTAAATGTGTGCAATTAACCTTAAATTAGGGCTCCTTCTCAATCAATTCCGAGTAATGGGCGGTGGGGCAAGGTATGAGCTCAAGCTGGTTACTACATAACTCTACTAACCACCCTACTAATCCTACTTCCTACTAATATTAGAAATGTGTAAGTTTAGATGTCTGGATAATTGTTGCTCAATCACGGCTATAAAACGGCTGCACGGATTTGGCTGAAATTTGGGGCACAGATACTTTGTAGCCTGGAGAGGAACATATAAATAAATAAATATTTTCTTACAATCACACCAATTATCTAATCCCGTAGTTAATTTCTTAAGAAACTGTGTCTACGTGAACTTGATAACGGATAAATATATACTTATATACTTTTTGTTTGTACATATACATACTTAATATACATAGAAAACACCCAGACCAAGACAAATAGACATGTTCATGCACACAAATATTTGTCTTGTTCGGGAATCGAACCCGAGACCTCTGGCGCAGAAGGCAGGTAGTTTGCGCCAAATCGGTCGTCAAATGCTACTTTGTATCCTGAAAACATTTCACATTCCGCGGGATAACGACGTGTAGTCTACGCGGGCGAATCCACGGGCGGAAACCTAGTCTTATAACGCCAGAACAACAACAGAATAACGTTAGTATTAAGGACTCCGTAGCTCAGTGGTTAGAGCAGTCGCCCGAATAGCAAAAGGTCGTGGGTTCGAGTCCCATCGGAGCTGGTTGTGAGACGGGTCGATTTTTTCTAAATACTTAATTTTCCATTTTTAATAAACTTTCTAAGTAGACAAGTAAAGTGAATAAAGAATATCACTTGCACCACACCGTAAAAAAATGATGCGAGACGAAAATGGCCACTTAGGCAGTTCCTGGTCAGATATATCGAAATTGCATGTCCATCGTGTTTATTCATAATAATAATTTTAATTTTATTATTACTACGACGACGACTAGAACTAACGAAACTTTACTTTTTTTACTATATAGGTAAACTCGACCAAAAAATCGCTTTTTCACCTTTAGTTTTAAAATTCTTTAAAATGCTGTAGATCGATAAGGTCTGATTTCATTTGAAAGTTCAATGTGACAATTCCTATTAACGTTTTTGTCACATAATGCATGACATGACCTTATTAATATGTCCTTTAGGTCTGAGATTTAGCGAAATTTTAAATGTATTGGAGTTGAAAACGAAACTGATAAAGCCGACTGGTCGACTTTACTAAACTAAATAAGCCTATCAACTGAAACGGAGAGAAACGGAGCGAAGCAAACCTGAGGGCCTACTCTGAAACGCAAAACCCGAAACTTCGTTATACCCGTCCCTCTCACGCCCTAGTCGTGACAGAATCGAGTGAAAGGGGCGGGGCTAACCGAAGTTTCGGATTTGCGTTTCAGAGTACGGTCCCTGCTTCGCTCCGTTTCTCGGAGCGTCCCGTACTCGCCGCTGTGAAACCTCTCAGCGGCCCGTACGGGACGCTCCCGGAACGAAGACAAATGTAAAACGCTAGAACATCGTTTCACAGCATGGCGAATTGTTCGGCAGGCTTATCACGTAACTTGCAAAAGCCAATTGGGTGTTTGACTGTTGTTGAAATGTAAATATTTAATTAAGACATGCGAAAGTATAACATTATTGAATAACAAATATGAAAAAAGAAATTCAATATGTATTATAACAAGCGAATTATGAGCTACTTAATTGTGACTCTAGCTATCTCTTTCTAAAACGAAATTTTCTATGGCGAGAGTATGGCGCTATGGAAATGTGACGTCACGTTTCTATAGCGCTCTCCTTGTCTATTTAGTAAGTTTGATGCTCTATATCGCTGAAAATATGCAAGATATTTGAAAATAAATACCTATGTTGTGTTGCTATTAATAAAATGAACATTTTAAGTCAATAAAAAAAAATTGTCAAATACCCAATTGATAGCGAAAATATCGCAATTATGGCTCTATCTAAAATCACAAATCTTAAAAGATTTTAGAGCAATAATTGCGAGATTTTTGCTATCGCTTAGCTTTTGCAAGTTATGTGATATGATAAGCCTGCCGTTCTCCGCGTGGCATGCGGGCTGCCCGTTTTCCCGGATAGCCACAACCATTCTTACAGCAGAGCTAATTCCGCCGTAAGCTTATAACTTGGACCACACCTTACAGACATGATCCGAGACGAAATGGCTACTTAGGCAGTTCCTAGATAGATCGAAATTGCATGTCTATCGTGCTTAACACTACGGTTTTATTTAAATCGACTTGATGAGTTTCTTGGCTACGTGTAATGTTAATAGAGATATTAAACAACAGGTGTTGTTCTATTAGCAATTGATGTGAAAGAGGTATCGGAAACCATAATTAATTGTAATTAATATATTTGTATATTTCATTGTATGAACTTCTTTTCTTAGTAGTTTATATTACTTAACTTACTTTAAGCTACTATTATTTATTCTGTGCTTTATGGCGAAGATTCCCGAAAATAGGGTATTTTAAATTATGGATTACTCGCAAATCACAAGTAGGTACTCAAAATTTTGAAAAATATAGTATGTTATTTTTCATATTTCATATTCTGAAAGTAACTCCTAACTTGCCTAAAATGCGGGTTGAAAGTGGTATGTGGCGGCCTTAGGGCCGTTATGAAATTTAAAAAAGGAATAGGAGGGGTCATGTCAAAATCTGTAATAGCATCTAGACACGTTCCGATCCGACAGCCGATTTGGTCTACTCCCAGACCAAATCTGCGCTACACACGTTCCGATTTGGTCTGGGAGCAGACCGAATCTGATCGGAGGTTGGATAGGAACGTGTGTAGAGTCTTAAGCCGCCAGTACAGGATGGCCGATCATGTTGGCCGACCATGATGGGCCATCGTGTACACGGGCGGTTTGCGTTACTCGCAGACGGTAATCACACGCAAACCGGCCCTGTACACGATGGCCCATCATGGTCGGCCAACATGATCGGCCATCCTGTACTGGGGGCTTTATCTCTTTGGACATTTATTTACCAAAGGTATACAGGCAAAGGCACAGAAGCCTATACAGCCATGTTTTGCTATTATATAAAATAATTAATATCGTAGAATTATTATTTTAATATCTAAAACACTGTGTTTTTTTTAAAGAATGCGTTTTTAGAAACAGATTAAGGCGATACTCGGAAAAGTTATGTTAAAGCGAGATAGCAATGATAAAACGACGCGCGCGGGAGCGAGACCGATTCGGCCGATTACGCAAAAAAAAACACAAAATCACTTCGTATTCAAAAACTATAGCGATTTTTAAAAAATGCTTCTATACGATCCTAAATATTATTGGTGTCCACTAATTAAACCAATTTTCAATAGTATTTGTATCCCCATTTAAGAATAATCTTGATATTTCTTATTTTTAGAGGTATTTTCGAAATTAAAAAGTGTTGAGCCAAAATCATAAAATCGTGTTTCTGAAACTATACGATTCTAGATAAAGGTATGAAGAAATATATATCTTATTACCAGATTTATAACAACTCTAACCGTCCTATAGTTTTATATCAAAGAGTCCATACTTTTTCCGAGTAGCGCCTTAAGCCAAATAAGTTATTTGTAACATAAAAAATCAGGCTATTAATTTCATGGAATTGCATAGAGTACGGGTCAAACACCAAACAAGACTGTATGGACTTAGTTTCCCTTGCCTTCCCTAAAACAGAAAATGAACAAAAAAGTTATAGTCTTTCGAAAATTCCGCGGCCATAGGAAAAATATTTTTTAGATTATTTCTGTTTATTTTTACTTTCCTCATATTCAAAATGAAAAGTAGAGTGTTTACTTCCGGCGTATGGACCCATAACAGTCTCGAACTATAGGCGCCCTCACTTCGTTCGTGCGCCAAAACACTCGACTGTTATGGGTGCCATACATCCCTTGCTAAACAATCTACTATTTATTCTTAGAATCGAGTAGCTAACTCCTCGACTCGATTGCTTCCATGTGATGCTAAATCACACAAAAATACAACATTCCTAGTAATTTTTATACTGTAGGTAGATGATAGAACTATATTTACTGTACATTTCAGAATACATTTTCTTCTACACCCCTAAATTACTTTAAATTTATGCAAGCCCTTTCCAATCACACGCAATTACCTACAAAAGGCGTTTTCATTAAAGTTCACCATCTCCAAAAAAACGACACCACATAATAACAACGTAACAAATTGAATAACAATTTACGTTGCGATGTTGTAATTACCATAACAATGGTTATTGCAGCGATTATTCACGCGATTCGCGGGTGAAAATGAGATGGTCTCGATTAGGATTTCGCAGGACGTTCACCCGGACCTCTCTCAAAAACTACGATACAAGTCGGGACAAAATAATGTGTTTTACATGAGCTATATGCAACTGCCATGACGATGACGATTTCGTAGTGCAGAGGTTAGCACGTTTGGCGTGTGATTGTGATGGTTAAGCCCTTTAGCAATGATCAGACATGGGGATAAATGGCGTCTGTTCCTATAAATTAATACTATATAAATAAAAATGAATTTTGCTCAGCGCACGGCTGGACCAATTCGGCTAATTTCTTTTTCATTTGCTCCTTAAGTCCCACGGAAGGTTTTTATGGAGAGAAAAAACATAAGTTGCGTGGAAAATAGTAAAAACCACAGTTTTCTTTTCCCATACATACCAGCTATCAAACATTTGACGTAAATCGTTTATCCGTCTTTCACATCAAAACGGAGCAACGGATCGATGTGATTTTTGGTATGGTGATAGTTTGGGAGCTGGAGAGTGACAAAAGTTACTTTTTATCGCGGAAAAATATAATATTAGGTTCCCGCGGGATAACGTCGTGTAGTCCACGCGGGCAAAGCCGCGGGCGGAAGGCTAGTTGTAAATAAAAACTAGTGCTTTCCCACACAAGTGTCCAGTAATGTACTTACTTAACTGGTTATAATACCCCGAACATCAAGTTGCGTCAAGTAACTCCACGGGACGTGTAATTACGGTGGCTTCGGATGCTTAAGGAACCTTTTAGATAATCTCCTGACAACTTTAAGAGTCAGGGAAAAGTTTTTGTTGCTTAAGTACTGTAGCGTTGCGTCGCTCGCTACTAATCTATTTAATATTATTTTTATTCTATATTTTTACGGTATCATTTTTATAACCTCCTTGCATATAATTCGAAACTATTTGTCAAATTTTTATGCGTCTGTTCTAAAAAATAAGGGCGCAGCGACTCAAAGTGGGTCTTGGCCTCAGATATTAAGAGTCGCCATTTCGGTCTGTCGTTCCTGGACCTGGAGCTTGTGCAAATCCCGCATTACCTGGTCAGGGAAAAGTGGCTGTTACTTACTATGAGGGCGCAGCGATCCAAAAGTTTATTTGTACCGACTTCGCTTGTCTCGTTTTTCCCAAATGTTGGCTGATAGAGAATGCTTTTAGCGTTAAGCCCGCCTTTTGTACTCTACTTGATGTAACTGTATAATAAAGTTTGATAAATAAAAAAATAAAATAATAAAAAGTTGGTCTTGGCCTCAGATAATAAGAGTCACCATTTGCTCTGTGATGTGCTACCGCCCTCTAATCCTGGACCTGGAGCTAGTGCAAATCCCGCATGACCTGGTCAGGATCAAGGGTCAGGAAAAGTGGTTGTTACTTAATATATTAGCAGCGACCCATAAGTGGGTCTTGGCCTCCGATGATAAGAGTCGCCATTTCGGTCTGTCGTGTGCTACCGCCCTCCAATCCTGGACCAGGAGCTTGTGCGAATCCCGCAAGACCTGGTCAGGATCAAGGGTCAGGGAAAAGTGAGTGTTACTTACTGTGAGGGCGCAGCAGCGACCCAAAAGTGGGTCTTGGCCTCCGATGATAAGAGTCGCCATTTCGGTCTTTCGTGTGCTACCGCCCTCCAATCCTAGACCTGGAGCTTGTGCAAATCCCACATGACTTGGTCAGGATCAAGGGTCAGGGAAAAGTGTTAGTTAATTAACCATTTTAATTTTATGTTTCGGAACAACGACAGTAAAATATGCAATGATGCTAAAACATCGGCACCCAGACCGATAGTGGCGCCCCGCGGTGAATTTTATTTAATACTAACTTTCCGCCCGCGGCTTCGCCTGCGTGGACTTCACGACGTTATCCCGCGGGAACATTATATTTTTCCGGAATAAAAAGTAGCCTATGTTCCTGTCCAGGCTACAAAGTATCTCTGTCCCAAATTTCAGCCAAATCCGTTCAGCCGTTTTGGCGCGATTGAGTAAAAGTAAATAAATATAAAAAGTAAATATTAAAGTTAAATTAAAGGCACATTATTTTTTAAACAATGTAAACTCATAAATCTTTATTACTTATACATAGTTCTTGCTAACATTGAACATCAACAACTTATTCTGCTATAGATAGGTATTTGATCAGCTGTATTTTTCTGTTGTAGATAATAAGTAATCAATAAGTAACACGTCTTATAAACCTCTGTGGTTTTCCTGTGTTATTAATAACATAAACTGTAATCTGACTTGTAATATGGTAATAAATAAAAATAAAAAAAAAATAAAAAACAAAAATCCAAACATCTAAACATCGAAACATCCAAACATCTAAACTTTCACATTTATAATATTAGTAGGATTGTAATAGGGTATTTTACTGTTGTTGAAATGAAGATATTTAATGATGACGTTAAAAATATTGCAATTAAGAATACCAAATGTGAAAAAATAATTTGAATCTGTTTTATAATAAAAGAATTATAGTCTGTTTGATTTTGACTGTGTTAAATGGTCAATTGAAAAATTTTATGTTGGCTGAATAGCCCAATATCCCATCGTTTATATATTATATACATGGCAACCCTTTTTTTCCCTTTGGTTGCCTTTGGTGTTCTTACTGTGCAATAAAACAAGTTAAGTGGATTTTCTCAGTTTTATTTATTAAAGAGCCCTAATATTAATTGGTTATGGGCCCAGGAAGCTCTGAAAACTGAAGAATTAAGAAAACAGTAAAGAAGATATCATATTTTGCTTTTCGGATAAACCACGCCGTATAACCTCAAAATGGAGCGAGCCTTGAATGTGGATAAATTCGACGGAAAGAACTTCAGGCAATGGAAATTTCAAATAAAATGTGCCCTGAAAGCGAAAGGAATCGATATTTCGATAGAAAGAACAGAAGCAAATGCGAACAAATGGCTAAAAGATGACGGCATGGCTATGTACATCATCACGTCGGCGATGGATTTGAATCAAATAACCTTAATAGAAAACTGTGAAACCGCTGTGGAAATTATGTTGAAATTGGAATCCATATATGAACAAAAAAGTGAATTGAACAAAATGTTAATTCATGAACGGTTTTACCAGTATAAAATGTCCCCAAGTGACAGTATGGCACAACATATTGCAAAGGTTGAGAATCTTGCCAAACAACTCAAGGAAAGTGGTGAAAGCATCAGTGACACTGCTATAATCACGAAAATTTTGGGAACTCTGCCTGCTAAATATAGATCACTTAGGCAAGCTTGGATGTCGCTGGATCCTAAACAACAAAATCTGAATAACCTAACGGCAAGACTACTCGATGAGGAAGCTAATAGTACTTGTGAAGAAGAACAAGAAATGGCTCTTTTCATTGCTAATACTAAACTGAAGAAGGAATCGACCAAAACTGAACCCAGTACAAGTGGTATGAGCAAAGAGAAACCGGCAAAGCATCGTTTCGAATGCTACAACTGCGGAAAAAGGGGACACTTTGCCAGAGAATGTCGTGCACCTAAGAAAGTTCATAAGAAACCAGCTCAAGATAAGAATAAAATGCTAGCTTTTAACGTAGCTGATGAGTCAAATACAAGTAGTGGTACAGAAGAAGACACCTGGATCCTGGATAGTGGCGCTTCGGCTCATATGACATACAGAAAAGAATTTTTTGAAGAATATGCAGCTTGCACTCAGAAGTCATTGACATTAGGAAACAAGGAGTCCATTGAAGTATGTGGAATAGGAAAAGTTTTGATAAAAAGATGGGTCAATGGACAGTGGGAGCAAAGCATGTTACATGGAGTACTGCATGTACCTAACTTAAGAAGAAATTTATTTTCCGAAGGCATGATTACAAGAAAAGGTTATTCCATAGTAAAGAAGGACAAAAGTGCTCTGATTTACAACGGTAATAAAGTTGTGATGTCAGCAAAAATGAAGTTGAACAATTTATATGAACTGGACATTGAAACAATTGTCCCTGACACATGCAACTTAGTGCAGAAAAATAAAAGTGATATTAAAAAGTGGCACGAGAGATTGGGACACTTAAACTTCAAAGAAATAAAGAAAATGAGTATGAGCAATATAGTTGAAGGTTTAAATATTCAAAAAGGTAATGAAACTGATTTGATGTGTGAAGCATGTGCTTATGGGAAACAATCTCGGTTTCCATTCCAGAAATCAAGTCGGGCAGAACTAAAACCTGGCGATCTAGTATATAGTGACGTCTGTGGTCCAATGAACCATGCATCTGTTCAAGGTATGAGATATTTTTTGTTATTCAAGGATGCAGCAACCAGCTACAGATATGTGTACTTCATGAGAAATAAGAGTGAAACTCTTGAATACTTCAAGAAATATAATGCTATTGTGAAGAACAAATACATGCACAGTGTAAAAGCCTTGCATACAGATAACGGAGGCGAGTATATCAATAAAGCATTTAAAGACTACTTAGAAAAGGAAGGAATTGTTCATGAATGTACGGCTCCATATACCCCAGAACAAAATGGACGGGCAGAGAGGGATATCAGAACAATCGTAGAAAGTGCTCGATCCATGCTATATGCACGTGACGTCTCTCTGGATTTATGGGCAGAAGCTGTAAATTGTGCAGTTTATTTGCTTAATAGAACCTCATCTAGCCAAACATCAGACAAAACGCCATCAGAGTTGTGGAATGGAGTCAAACCAATTTTGGAGCATGTTAGAGTATTTGGTAGTGAGGGGTACGTACATATTCCTGATCAGTTGAGGACCAAATTAGATAAAAAGAGTGAAAAGATGATATTGGTTGGATATGATAATACCAATTACAGAATGTTCAACCCGAAGACAAAAAGAAGTAAAATATCCAGAAATGTTGTTTTTGATGAGAATAACTTTCCTGAACTAAGACAGAATATAGCAAAAATATTCATAGATGAAAATATCCATCAGGATAACTCTGAGGTCATACTCGAAGAGGATCCTGCTCTAAGGGATAACTCTTTAAATGAAACCTCACTGAATGAGGATGACGAAAGTATGCTCAGCTGCAACAATGATGATCCTGATTATGAACCATCGGGGAGCCTCGATGATTCTTCACCTGAACCAATGAATCTGAGACCAAGAAGAAATTTGAATTTGGAAGCCAATTTAGTGGAATTTGTGTTACCATCATCATTTAATGAGGCAATGAAAAGTTCGCAGAAAAATGAATGGTTGCAAGCCATCGAAGAAGAACTAAATGCGCATGATGAAAATAAGACTTGGACCCTAGTGAAGCGAGCTGGACAGAGAACACTCACAGCCAAGTGGGTATTTTCCATTAAGAGGGGTGACGATGGAAAAGTAAACCGTTACAAGGCTCGATTATGTGCACGAGGATTCAATCAAGTCCCTGGTATTGATTACCAGCAAATATTTTCTCCTACGACAAGGTATGATTCTATTAGAATAATTTTTAGTATTGCAGCTAAATATAACTTGGAGATCCAACAGTTTGATATCAAAACCGCTTTCTTGAACGGGGACCTTGAAGAAGAAATTTATTTAGAAATTCCTGATGGTGTGCTTGTTGACAAAAGTAATGTATTAAAATTGAATAGGTCACTCTATGGCTTGAAACAGGCATCAAGGTGTTGGAACAAAAAGTTTACTGAATTTTTAAAATCATATGGTTTTGTTCAGTCGCAAGCTGACTACTGTGTATATGTTAGAAATGTTGAAAATATCAAAGTTATACTGATAATATATGTTGATGATGCTCTCATATTATCATCAAGTAAAAAGATAATTAAAGATATAATTAGTTTCTTGAAACAGGCATTTAAAGTTAAAGAATTGAATTTGTCCTATTTTGTGGGCATAGAAGTGTTAAAGTCTGATAACTGTATATGTTTACATCAGCGAGAGTACATAGATAAAATTGTTAAAACTTTTAATATGAGTGAGTGCAATCCTGCATCAATTCCTGCTGATCCAAATGTTATTATATGTAAAAATCTGGAGGAAACTGCTATGAAATTCCCTTATAGGGAAGCTATTGGTTCACTGTTGTTTCTATGCTCAGTGTCCAGACCTGATATTTCATTTGCGGTGAACATGTTGAGTCGATATATTAATAATCCCAGTCAACAACATGTTAATGCAGTCAAGCGTGTGATTAGATATTTAGTAAATACAAAAAATGTTTGTATTAGGTATGGAGAAAGCAATGATCTTGTTGGGTATTCGGATGCTGATTTTGCAGGTGATGTGGATACGCGAAAATCCACCACTGGATACATATTTTTAATGAATGGTGGGCCAGTAACATGGCTGAGCCAAAAGCAAAAAACCATTGCTCTCTCTACCACCGAAGCAGAATTTGTTGCAGCCTGCGAGTCTGCAAAGGAAATACTATGGTTACAGCAACTGTTATTGGACTTAGGTGAAAAATCTGATTGTATTAAACTATATGTTGACAATCAGAGTGCCATTAAGTTAATTAATAACCCAGTTTTTCACAAACGAACAAAACATATAGATGTCAAGTACAATTTTATACGAGAAAAAGTGGAGAATGGTTTAATAAATATATCCTATGTCCCAAGTAAGAATCAGCTTGCTGATATATTAACAAAGCCATTGCCCACTCAGTTGTTTGTTTTTATAAGAGAACAAATAATGAATGACCTGTAGTAATAATATTATACTTAAGCACAAAATATGTTTTCCTTTATAATGTAAAATTTTTGTGGGAGTGTTAAATGGTCAATTGAAAAAATTTATGTTGGCTGAATAGCCCAATATCCCATCGTTTATATATTATATACATGGCAACCCTTTTTTTCCCTTTGGTTGCCTTTGGTGTTCTTACTGTGCAATAAAACAAGTTAAGTGGATTTTCTCAGTTTTATTTATTAAAGAGCCCTAATATTAATTGACTGTAGCTGTCTCTTTCTAAAACGAAATCTTCTATGGCGTGACTATGGCGCTACTAACTCACTGACGTCACTAAGATGGCGTCCTGTCCTTGTCTAATTATAAAGTTTGAAGTCCTATATCTTTGAAAATATTCAAGATAATTCAAAATGAAAACTTGTTTTGTGTAGCTAATATTTCGAAAAACATTTTAAAGAAATAAAAAAAATCAGTAAAATACCGTATTCTAATACACAGTTTTAATGAAACTTTACATGGAATGTTTAGGACCCATAGTCTAGTATTTTTAGACGATATCATTACATTCCCTCGTACTCACTGCTAGAAATAGATAGCTAACTAAACTACTAAAAGTGGCCGTTTTTGACACATTTGCTATCAAATTCTACGAATGACTATGAGGGAATGTAGCGATACCCTCTAAAGATACTAGAGCCATAGGCCCTAAAAATCTTGTAAAGTTTTATAAAAATTCTATTCTATTAGCAACTTATTAAATAAGAACTTCGAGGGTGCCACTTTCAGTCAGGGTACCACCTTAAAGAAAAGAAGAAGCTCGGGATAAAAACTTTGCTGATTCTAACGGAGTCCGAGGCGTCCACTAGTTATTTATAAAACGAGGTTAAATAAATGTAGTTAAGATCGAATTAACTAAATTAACATCTGTACTCGCTTCATTACTCGCAGTGCCAAGCGTAAAGCAGCGATTAACAGAGCGAATCAGAAATCTTTGTGAATTATCAATTTCACATTTACAACTATGTTGTAGAAACCCATAAGTGATACCTTAGCATGTTTTCCGCGTAATGGAGTTTAAACTGACTACTAGTTTATAAATATGGGTGTAGCAGATCTTGCACGTTTTCATTCCATAAAGTGTAATAATCTGATTGAATCTTCAGCATTCTCATCAGCATTTAATGTCTCAGCTAATGCTGGGGCACTGGCTTTCCTTATGGATGGATTAAGAGAAAGGGCATGACCATGACCAACTGCAAATGCAGCCGGGACCAACGGCTTAACGTGCCTTCCGAAGCACGGAGGAGCTCGAGATGAAAAGTTTTTGGTCACCCATCCCATGATCGACCACTGCGGAATTTGCTTAACCTCAACGGTCGCTGGCCAAGCGCGATCAACACTGCGCCACGAGCTCCTCTATTAAATCTGTCTGAATAAAGTAATGTAATTAATCTGACAGTCAATTGAAAATATTGAAAATGAAGTATTAGAAAAGCCGTCTCACAACTAGCTCCGATGGGACTCGAACCCACGACCTTGTGAATGCAATAAAGTAAAAATAAAAGTAATTTTACAGTTAATTACTCAAACCAATCTTTTCCTGCTCTTATTTATTTACTCAAGCATGAAAAAGTCTCGTTCCAGTAATAACCGTATTATTTTGTATGAAAATTAGTGAAGCGCCTCTTTCGGTCGTTCAAAGAACTAAAATTCAATAGATATTTGACAGCAGCACTTTGACAGCTTTGGTAGCATTTTAACAGATGGTACAGTTTACTGTCTGATTACTATTACCACTAGTTCCTCAGTGATTGAGGATTCCGGGAGTAGTGCGCTTCCACCTTCAGCCTTATCACCATTTAACATCAGCCCCCCTAGCATGACCAACCAAAACGCGATATGATATGATAAGTTATCCGGTTTAACTGTCAAAAGACTATGGGTTTTGACGTTTGAATGTCAATAAATCGCTTTATCATGCGATACATATCGAGTTTTGGGTGGTCATGCTAGGCTTACAGGTGTTATGATATGATATGCTAAGTGCTACCCCGTTGTGAATAAAAAAAAAAATTTTTCATGCTTGGGGCACAGATACTCAAATATTTATCGTAACAATACTTGAACTTAGATAAACTTGAATAAACTTACGTACTTACTTATGTTTTTATTAGTGTGAATTTCGGTCTTAGCGCGCTCCTGGTTATATTGCGCCTCTTTATGATAGCTATGCCAAAATTAATCAAAATTGGTTCAGAGGTTAAGACTGAGGAATTTTCCATTATTAGTAATAGGTTGAAGGTAACCTAGATAAAGATATTATCTACAAAACCATGTTCAGTTGTTTTTTTATTTGTCATTTTACAAATGTAACAATGAAATTGTTAAAAAGTATCACAAAATTATAATATTCACAAAAGTAAGAAATTCGTCACAACCTTAATAAATATAACCTCAAAAAAATCTCGTTACCCACTTAAAACACAATGGCACTTTTCCACAATTAGATTCATGAATAAAACAACAATTATAAACTAAAACTGAATATAACCTACTTTCCATATGATCCGATAAAAAATTCGTCACAGTTTTTTTTAAGTTCAATTAAAAAGAAAGGCGAAACGAATCAACAATACTATGACTTCCGACCCACTGCTGATGAAAGGTAAACCCATACTAATCCATCCTTACTTAATATTATAATTGCGAAAGTGTGTTTGTTTGTTTGTGTGTTTGTCCGTCTTTCACTTTGAAACGGAGCAACGGATCAACGTGATTTTTGGTATGGGGATAGTTTGGGAGAACGAGAGTGACATAGGCTGTCTTTTAAATCCCGAAAAAATATCACATTCCTGCAGGATAATCTCAATGTAGCCACGAGCGTAATTATTCTTTTTTATACAGGATAATTTTTTTATCAGTGCACAAATTTTTAAGATCGACTCAGAATCGGTAAGTGAACAACTTTCTCCTAGAAACATGGGTCGAAATACGACACAAATTTTTAGACTTCCCATACTAAATCGATCACGTGATCAGTCCTATTAGTATGAAGAGTCAAAAAAATTTTGTCAGATTTCGACCTATGTTTCTAGGAGAAAGTTGTTCGCTTACCGATTCTGATTCGATCCTAAAAATTTGTGCACTGATAAAAAATGGTGATAAGGGTGAGGGTGGAAGCGCACTATTCCCGAAATCCTCCGTTACCGAGTAACTGGCTATCTTATCTGTAACTGCGAACACAACAATGCTGAAAACATCGTTGTTATGGTCTCAGACTTAGATAAGATGGTGGTAGCTAGCTAGTCGGACTTTGAACAAGTACTACCACCAACCAAACCGAATTCAGTATACAGGGTGTTAGGGCACCTCTGCAAAAACTTTGACCCATGGCTTCAGACCATCATGCTGAACAATGTACAGCAAGATTTTTTGTCGGAAATAAAAAAAAAATGGACTTTCCATACAAATTTAGCAACTTATTGGGACATTTTGTATGGAGAGTCGAAATATTAATATCATTTCCGACAAAAATCTTGGTGTACTTTGTTCAGCATGATGGTCTGAAGCCATGGTTAAAGTTTTTGCAGAGGTGCCCCTAACACCCTGTATATCCCCACTGGGAATCAAACCCGGGACCTCTGGATCTGATACCGGTAGTGTGTAGCACTAGACCACAGAGGCGGTTTGACTAATATTATCGTTTCATACAAACCAAACCTGCATGGAAAATTTCAGCTTAATCGGACACTGGGAACCCGGTCGATTGTAGTTTGCAAGATTTGACCCGAACGGACATACATACATACACTACAAGTTAAACAAAATCTTGTAAAAACTTACCGGATTAGTTATTATCGGAGGATAATGAGGCCACCTAACATCTTTTATTACTCCCCCTTTCTTACTATCTTGCTAACATAACATGGTATAGTTTCTCGTTATAAATGTATATGACATGGCCAAATTAGGGTACCGCAGACAAACCATGTTCGCAATAAATCAGAGGTTTCATGGGAACCCCGTGTAGCGGCCCGTCAAGCGATTCTTGGAGACGAGGCCACGAAACGAGCGGGTATCTTGCAGTTAATTGAATCGCCTATTATTACCTACTGGAACTTCGTATTCGTGAACACACTAGTATGCCCAGATTTTATTACAAATTTTCATACCTTTTATCAAACACCTAAATATCTAATTGTATCATTATGATGACCGTTAACCACAACGGGGTAGCACTTAGCCTTCATCACACCTGATGTTAAGTGGTGATAAGGCTGAAGGTGAAAGCGCACTACTCCCGGAATCCTCAATTACTGAGGAACTGGCTATCTTATCTGTAACTACCGGAACACAATAATGCTGGAAACATCATTGCTATGGCGTCAGACTTAGACAAGATTGTAGTAGCAAGCCAGGCGGACTAAGAACAAGTCCTACCACCAACCATATACCTATATGATCTAGCGTCCACAATAGGTTGAGACCAGTGATGCCTTCACTGGTTGAGACTTTAATCGTACGATGCAGTCGTGACGCGAACACCAGAAAAATATGAAGAAAGACGCAAGCATAATAGTCGCTACTGTTAATAATCGCGAAGCTTGTAACCTCTAAATGATTTATACCCTTAAGTTTTAAAATCGTTGATTCCATGGCCACACTTTCCGCTCCTTATTTGTCTAGTAGAGATCAGGTTACGTTGGACACAATATTATCTGGCATCCACAATTAAGTTTGAGTCTTTAATCGTGCGATGCAGTCGTGACGTGAACACCAGAAAAGTATAGAGAAAGAAGAATGCATTATCTGCAGTCGCTACAGTTAATATTCGCGAAGCTTTTTACCTCTAAATGATTTATACCCTTAAGTTTTAAAATCGTTGATTCCATGGCCACACCTTCCGCTCCTTATTTGTCTAGCAGAGATCAGGTACAGTTAGACACAATATTATCTGGCGTCCACAATAGGCTGAGACTTTAATCGTGCGATGCAGTCGTGACGCGAAAACCAGAAAAATTATCGTAATCGTTGCGTTCCTGCGGTCTTCACATTGTGCGGTAAACAAACAGCGATCGATATTGTTTGCAGAGATTTTTTAATAATAGATTTTAGCTTTGTTGGTCGATAAAGATTTTATTACTGTTACTTTGTTCTTTGCAAATCTGTTTTGAAACTTTATTTGTATCGTTCAACTTTTTTGAATAAATGAGGCAACTGATGAAATTAAAGGATCTGCTCTGCTCACGAAAAGTTAGAAGATTTGTTGTCACTTTGAGCCATCCATTATCAATTTAACAAAAAGGAACAGATTATAGCACTATAGGTACACTCGGCAGCACATCAAGTTAAACAGTTGAACTGCGATAACAGCTTTTATTACGTAGCACATAAAGGCGGTCTTAAGGTCAACATGTATAGTCTGACGTGCAGCCGTGTGTACATGAAGAGGCAGAAACAAAATGCACGAAGACAAGTTTGTGCTGTGAGGTCCCTGACTGAGCACAAAAAATATATCCTGTTTTTCTATCGAAGATTCAAAACCTCATTACTTATTTTGAATACGGAAAAGGCTTTTAGCTAAAAATACGTAAATCAGTGCGATTTAAATATTTTTAGCTAACAGCCTGAGAGCCTACTCTGAAACGCAATACCCGAAAGTTCGCTATACCCGTCCCTCTCACTCTCCAGTCATGACATAATCGATTGAAAGAGGCGAGGCTTACCGAAGTTTCGGATTAGCGTTTCAGATTACTGTCCCTGCCAGCCTAGCATGAGCGGCTTTTATCACGCGATATGATATGGTACGGCATGCCGTCTTGCTTACACCTTAGTGGGGTTAGCAAGACAACTTGCTGTACCATATCCTATCGCGCGATAAAAGCCGCTCATGCTAGGCCGGCTGGTTCCAAACGATTGAGCAACCGCACCAGGGACCGTACTCTGAAACGCAAATCCGAAACTTCGGTTAGCCCCGCCCCTATCACTCGATTCCGTTATGACTCGAGAGTGAGAGGGACAGGGCTAACCGAAGTTTCGGATTAGCGTTTCAGAGTAGGCCCTCAGGTTTTAGTTACCACCTTATATTAATCCAATAAAAAAGTCCCATGCGCAGGCGCACAACGGAAACGCTTCCTGCGCAGAACGTTCACACCATAAGCTATATGAGAAAGATCGTAAATAACGAGCGGTGCTCTACCTCCGGAATACCAATTAACTATTTCCGATGACGAATATGACAGGGAATGCATTCTATTATAATAAATGTGATTTAATTATACATAATAGAAAAAATAAGTTTTTAGTAAAAATTTCATTTTTATGACAACTTTTTTGCTGACTGTATTGTCATTTGAACCAAACCTGCAAACAAAATTTCAGCTCCATCGGACACCAAATTAAGCTTGCAAGATTTGTCCCCCACTAACTAACAGACTAACTAACTAATATGGCAAGTTAATAAAAAGAGTGTAAAATAGAGGCGGTACGGTGACTGAACTTGACATTAGTAAATGGAATAAAGATAGATTATATATAGGTAGGCTAGAGGCTGAAATCTCGATCTCTGGTATATAATGCTTTTAATTTGGTATATAATGTTTTCAAGCAAAAACAGCACAAAAATATACCTTCTATTGTTAGATTTTAACTGACCAGGGGGCCGATTCTCACGCAATCGAGAAAAGTTCACATTTATAGCTCGAAATTCAAATATAACACAGTTTTTGTATTGTCAGAAATTCACAATCGAAAAAGTTCGATCGAAAACCAGTCGAACAACGCTACGAATGGTAAAAACCAATAGATGTTCGTATACGAACTTAGCTGTCAAAATGAATTTGTTGACATGTGAGACAGCTTAGTTTGTTTGAAACGTTCTAACTTTTCAATAGAAACCACAAACAAAATGTTCGACATACGAATTACCACACTGAAAAAGTTCGAATGCCTGAGAATCGGGCCCCAGGTGAACATTTTGGTGTGCTTTCAAATGTCAAATACTTTTAGTAAAACTATAATACACGCATACGCACCCTTCTTTCCACCTTCAAAGTTTTAATCAACAAAGGTTTAAACAAACTTCAAAATAACAGAACAACATTGTTTTTAGCTCTGCTAAAAATAGTTAACCGCATTTTCCTTAGAAAACGAACCGCAGCGAAGTTTAAGGTCAACGTACAGAGACAATGGTTGATGTAACGCCGAATAACACTACGTTACGCGTCGCTGGGTTCGGTACGGAGCACACTGAGACCAAGGGCGAATGTGAAATGCGCTATCGCACGCTTATATTGAAAGATATTTTCAAAATAATCAAAAAAATTACTAAGCAGCAGCCTTAGCAGAAAACCTGTGTGGTTTTTTTCTACTACAATTGTCTGTCCATAGTAGATTTTCGGACGGCATTCAAACCCGCACCCCTGGAAATCCTGGAAATAATTTAACCAATTAAGTTACCAAAAGATTTACGAGGCTGTTACATTGTATTGTAATCACAATGAAAAATGTCTTTTACGTTAAAAATATTGCTAAAGTACACTAGGTACTTTTAGATGCCAATACGTAACTAAAAAAATAAAGGTAAAATTAAAAGCTCTTTGAAGCTCAGTTCAAGAAACTTGAGGTTTTGTTTGTTTCTAAATTTTGTAAATAATAGTAAATATAGGTTAATATGAAAAAAAAACAATACTATTTACCTAAAAATAGCTGAAATCATCACGATTCATAAAATAAGTGTGTGTGTGTGTGTGTGTCGCAGTGTACTTTGCGTTCTACTACTAATCTCACTCTAGAAGTTCCACGGCACTCTACCGACTTCTTTTCCTACTCCTTTTCCGTACACGCTGTTCGTCTGTGGAACTCATTACCTGAAGGTATCAGGAAAGCCCAAACTCTGGGATCCTATCGCAATGGAGTTCGTAGTTATTTCATTTCTTCTGGTCCTCAGTGTTAACTATCATTTATATATTGTATTTATCCCTTTCATTGCTTATAAATTATATTTTACTAAGTAGTTTATCATAATTTATTTATATTTCCTTCTTAAAATTCTTTCCATAGCGCACCCACTCCCCTATACTCCACTTTTATTTATTTCTTTCTTTCCACCTAATGTTGTCTGGAAGAGATTGCTGTTAAGCAATAAGGCCGCCTTTTGTTTACTTTTTTTGTTGTAACTGTTTTTCTTCTATAGATATTTCTTTTTGTATGCAATAAAGCGTATTTTATTATTATTATTTATTATTATAAAAATAAAATCATTGACCTTTCTGTAAACTTTACGTTATTTCAACCAAGTGACTTCATTTAATTAAACTGCTAATGTATTTCAAATATTTAAAATTAAAATCGAAATATCTTATACAGTTTTTAACTATTTATTTAGCACTCGGTGTACCCCAGCCTTACGTAACCGCGTATCCACTCTTAACTTTTTAGCACAAAATTACGACATTTTATGATATAACGGTAACCTTGCCGCTGATAATGTATCGAAGTTGCACCAGACTAGTTATTACCGAATTTTACTCTTGAAATATAATATCATCATCATCAGCCATTTAATGTCCCCACTGCTGGGGCACTGGCCTTCCTTATGGATGAATAAGGAGAATGAGCCATGACCCACCACGCGGGCTCAGTGCGGATTGGTGGGTATTAACGACTGCAAGTGCAGCCGGGACCAACGGCTTAACGTGCCTTCCGAAGCACGGAGGAGCTCGAGATGAAAAGTTTTTGGTCACCCATCCCGTGACCGACCATTGCGAACGTTGCTTAACCTCAACGATCGCAGGCCGAGCGCGCTATCCCGAAAATATAATATATGAGACTTCAATATCAGCAATTAGCGAAGCCTACAGCTGGACAAAGGCAATATGTTATCAAAAGTAGGTAACTTCGAACTTTTGCCCATTTAAACATTAGCTCGCATTATATTTATTTGAACAAGTTATGTAACTGAAAATAACAACAGCAATGCAATGTAGTTTGGTGCATTGAAAGATTTTTTATTTCTTGAATTTCAAAGAAAATTCCAGATTGAAATAGGAAGTTAACCCAAACACATCTATACTAATATTTTAAAGAGGAAAGATTTGATTTTTTGTTTGTTTGATTGCATCGAATGGGCTCCGAAACTACTGGACCGATTTAAAAAAATCTTTGACCATTAGAAAGCTACATTCTTCTCGAGTGACATAGGTATGCCCATATTTCCACGGGAACTGGTACCACGCGGGTAAAAGCGCGAGGATCCGCTAGTTTATAATAAACACGTCACTAAAGACTATCAGTAGAGCGCATTACTGTCATTTAGGTGACCATTATTGTGATCGTATTAATTTTTATGAAAACTAGAGCAGCGCCTCTTTCGATCGTTTATGGAACTGAAATTCAATAGAATCTTGACAGCAGCACTTTGACAGCTTTTGAAGGATAATAACCATGAAGTTTGACTTAATACTCTGAGGTAACAGTATTAAGTCGAGCTTCATGATAATAACGATAGTATTTCGTGCTAATGGTACAATACAGTTCATTCATCAAAGTATGCCTTCAAATCTTTGACATTACTTTTAGCACCACTAAAACTTAGCTTTGGCTAAGTAAATTAAATTTATCTTCACGGAGGGTGTGAAGGCAGATATTTTATTTATACAATAAACACTTCAAAGTGCATGTAACTCGGAATATTATTTTACAGTCAACAGAACATCAGGTTTTATAATAGTTTTACAAATACCACTGCTATTAAGAGCACCTTAAGGGTACTTTCAAGTTCAAAATGTAATGTCTGACTTGCTGTCTTGTGTACTTCAACATTCCTGATACTGTTGAGTGTACTCAGGATTTGCTTACTCATTTGAGCTGGCAAAAGGATCGAATGATTTTAAGTTTTCCAACAATGTTTTCTTAGTTAACATTGATAAAAACAAGATACGAATATTATGGAAAAAACGAATAAGAGAAAGAAACATTTTGCATATCATATAATATTTTAAACTTACATGGTCATCATTATCATTATAACTATTATGAAAAACGGGATTTCAACCAGGCTCAAATTTGTTTTCGAGTTCCTGATATTTCGGCGCAGTTGCACACTACACGCCATGATCACGCAGTAACTGATCACTGAGTCAATTAGCTTTTGTTCAATAAATGGTTCCACAAAAGGGAACACAAGTCACAATGTCATGATCATAGACAAAGTTAAAATATATTATTTTTATAAAACTTACGACCTACTAAACTTACATGGTTGTAAAAATAAACATAGTAACTAACAAAACGTTTCCTTCTATTCCAGATGTGACAACGGCCACGATGGCAGCCACAGACGGCCAAGTAGTAGTGGCAGCATCCCGATGGTCGGACGAAGCGCACTATCTGCGCGAGTACGCCTCCAAGCACCGCCTGCCTAGCGTCGTCAAGATCATCAAAGGCCAATATGGAGGCCTCGGCGTCCCCACCCTACCCAGCCCTGGCCTACAGAGCACGGCCCTTCTCGTCTCCGCTGGCAAGAGAAAGAAAATCATCGCACAGGCCATCAAACTCAAAGAAGGAAGACGCATGGTTAGCGTCGGACCTAGAATCGCAATACCTGATACATACAAAGGCTACTTTGAGTTACTCAGCGAGGAAGGCAGGGCTGTCAGGTGCATCGAATCAGTAGCAGAACTAGCTAGAAGGAAATTAGACGATGGCTGCTTAGTAAGAGACCCGGTCAGAGTTATTTGCGCCAAAATTGATTTAGACGGTAATGTAACCGCTGATGGGGCAAGAAATCTACCTGCTGGCGAAGTCCTAATGCCGAGAGGTGAAGTTTTCTTAGGTAAAAACAAATACTTAAAATGTACTGATACGAAAGGTGATATGGTATTACTGAGTCTAGACCAGAGAGGAAAGTTTTCGGCTGTTGCCAAAGAAGAGAACATCAGTGGTGTGCATACAGCAAAGACACTTTTGACGAAAAGACTGCCCGTGACAGTGAGACTTGTACACGGGACACCACCTAGAGGTCTAAAGAGTTCCAGCCATTTCGTGCCAGAAATAAGACTCCTATCAATATTCGAAGAAGAACACGTATTTGCACTGCCCCTACAAAAAGAGGGCAACGCTCTAATAGCCTTACCACTAGCAGCCCCACTTAAAATGCTTAAATGCAAAAACGAAGAGCAGATTAAAAACTTTATGGAATTCGCTAGACTAGTCGAAAAGTGTAATCGCTTGCTTGTTGACGTCGTTGATAGGATACACGTACTGGATGGAAAGCTTGGCGATCCTAAAAGGCTTCTTAACGGTCCTCTTCATGCTCCACCTTTGATCAAAACTGGCTACTTCCTTAGGCGGAGTGCGTCTTCTGATACTGCGAATCAGCACAAGTATATATCACGGCACAGCCATGTCTATAGCAGTCACAGAGACGAGAACACCATACCAGACGAATACGATGAAATCGATCAAATCTACGATTACGTCAGAGGCTTCGCTCCACTCCCGAAGAATATAAAAGCATCGTTTTCAAACGAATCTGCTAGACACGAATCTGCCCCATCTTCACCCGCTCCCACACCGATCCACATGCCTTTAATAACCGAAATCAAACCAGAACCACCTCCTATTGAAACCATACCAACTAAAAAGTCAATAAATCAGAAAGCAGAGAAGAGAACACGCAAAGCTGCTTTACCAGTTAAGGAAACACCAGTCACTGTTTACAAAGAGAAATGTTCTATCGCACCAGCACCTAATAACCTTCCTAAACTGTATATTAAGAACAATATTGTCAATAACAATAAAGGTAGTAGGATGGTGTTTAGACAGAAGAGTAACTCGCCTACTAAAGAAACTCCTAGTCCAGTAGCTAGTCCCGTTCGCCCGATCACTAAGGGGGATTCCCCGATCTTCAACATAAGATATAAAAGCCTTTCAAACATCCACCAAGCTATGGAACTTGACGGGACGTTAGACTCGAGTCACTCAGGTGGCAGAACGTCTGGTGATTCGAATAACGGTCCGAAACTTCCTGAGAAAAGATCGAGGAAACTAAGCAGGCCTAAGTCGTTGACTAATCTAGTGTGGGAACTGAAGGGCTGTCCTGTGGAATCGAGTGATAAACCAAAATGTAGGGTTAAAAATGAGGGTTACAAGAAAGGGGGGGCGAAGCTGTCACTGGGTACGCAGAAGAGGGTGCCGACGCTGTATCTTTGAGAACAAGGTAAGGTCATACCTTTTTATTTACTTTTTTTATGATTACAAATGTACATTAAAATACAACCATGTTACGGACACATTTGGATCTACTGTACCCCTAGCATGGAAAACTATCGTTAAGTATAGTAATCGAATAGTAAATTATACCGTCCTTCAAAAGCTGTCAAAGTGCTGCTGTCAAATATGTATTGAAGTTCAGTTCCTTCTGAAAGAGGCGCTCTGCTCTGAAAATAATACAATCACGATAACGGTTACCATGACGACAGTTTTTCGTGCTAGGGGTACTGTACGTTAAAAGTCGCAAAGAAAAATTAAGTATAGCCAACTAGACAGGCAAAAGTTAAACAGAGTGTTCCTTCGGGGTGTACCTACTAACTGTTAATTAGTCAAGGACCACTAGTGAGTAAGTAGTTGGCCAACTTTCAAAAACAGACACTTGTATATATTTTTTGCGGCCTTTTAATCTATCGTAGTAGGTAATAGTATTTTGGTAGCGAGCTTGCTTACTACGGCAATACCTAATTGAACACAAATTGATTAAATTATTTATTCATTTATTTAAGAGGAGTGTGTAACAAACGGTCTCCATACAAGCTGCGATAACTTTTTCCACCCTCTAAACCTTAACATACAGCAAAGAATTCTCGTTAATGTTGTTGAAATGAAGATCTTTTTTTAAAATATTCTTGTAGATTTGAAAATATTGGCACTTTTTTGTTTTGTATGAAATGACTAAAGTGCAAATACTTCAAAATCTATGAATCTATGTAATAATAATAATACAAGCTCTTGAACTGTGATTTGTCCGTAATATTATTATTAGCTACACTGCGTACACAATAGGAAAGGCTACATACATTTAACTTCACTATGAAAGAGGTCTTTCCCAATAAAATTCACTTTGTTTACATACGAAAACTTTAACCATTAAGTTAACCAATGTAAGGTTTATTCACCAAACAAGCAATTACTTATTATTCCCGCGTTTCCATCTACGATGGCATATCACGACCCCTGGCGGCGGTCGTTGCAAAATATAGCAGATGAGCAGCCATCTATGCTAATGCCACAGAATAGTTGTGTTCCTTACCCAATCGAACTTTAAAATGTACATTTTCTATGTTGTATATTTTATGCCGTGGCCTCAACTGTGGGAATTACAAAAAATGTATATGTACAATAATGCCACAAACATATTATCTGACCCTGTAGTCATTTTTGGAACTAAACAATATTTCATACAGGCAGTCCATTTTGACAATTAATTTTGTAATAATGCCACAAACATATTATCTGACCCTGTAGTCATTTTTGGAACTAAACAATATTTCATACAGGCAGTCCATTTTGACAATTAATTTTGTATTGCAATGCAAGTGATTCCTCTACCAACTGTCACCGGGTCAGATTTGATTGTGGTACTATATGTACTGATATATATGATAAGGTGGGTCATACAATCCTTGACCGGATATGCCAGCTATTCTATACCACAGAGTACTTGCCTTACCGAATCGAACTGTAAAATTTACACTTTATATAATCATGCTGTAGTCCTCAGACTGTGGGAATCATGGAAAAAATATAAGAATTATATTAGTTAAGTACTTTTTCTTCCGTTCAGTTTAATTTATACAACCAGTCGGTCTAGAGTTCTTCCTGGCCACATTAAAGTTAATGAATACAAGTGAGTTTTATGTAATATTTCCGGTTTAATTGTTGCTGTTCTAAGATTAATTGGCATACCCCACACAACGATTTTTAATCGTGCGAAATATAACCGCGTGACATCATGACCCCTTCACCTCATCCATCCATAAGGAAGACCTGTGCCTCAACAATGGGAACATTAAAAATCCTTAATAACCGAGGAACTGGCTATCTTATCTCTAACTGCAACAATGCTGAAAACATATCACTACGTATAAAACAAAGTCGCTTCCCGCTGTCTGTCCTTATGTATGTTTAGATCTTTAATACTACGCAACGTATTTTAATGCTGTTCTTTTATATAGATAGAGTGATTCAAGAGGACGGTTTATATGTTTAATAAATGATGTCAAGTACCACACTACACCGAAGCGAAGCGAGGGTGTGTCGCTAGTGTATTCTATAAAAAACAAAATACTTAAAAACTAATTTTACTTAAATTCTAAGGTTAATGCATAACAGTAGGTATATCTACAAACACCAAAAACTAAAGATATTTAAATTCAGAAACACTTTTGTTTCCAACAGTATTTACTTAAGTTTTGTGTCAAAAAAACGGTTGTTTTAAAATGGGTGCAAGCTGGCTGGGGGCGAAATGGACAAACAAAATTTTGAATGTGGGAGCGAAATGGACGGGGGCAACATGGACTGGGACCGTAATGGCTGCATCCAAAGTCAGACTTTGATAAGATGGCGGTAGCTAGCCAGGCGGACTTAACACAAATCCTACCAGCAACCAAACCAAATACAATACTTACCCCCACTGGCAATCGAAGCCGGGACATCTGGGTCTGACACCTGTGTTGTGTACCACTAGACTACAGAGGCAGTTATAGGTTCAATCTTTGCTAATCAAGCCATTTAAATGTATTTAAGTTACAAGCAAAAACTTACCCCAATAGGTTCCGTTATAGTTGATAATTGCGTGATGAAAAGTAATAAATTGGTAAGCACTAGGTCTAGTTTATTTCTCAGGGCTTGCAGTCGTACGGGATTTTTTAATAGAAATCATTTATTATTTGCAACTAGGGTCATGCCATGAGTCTCTAATACCTTACCTTATGTAATCAAATACCTTATTAGATCAATATACGAAATATTTTGTAGAACTAAGTGCACGAATAAATAAAAAAATAAGTAAGTATCTGGCAACGTCGATCTGATTCTGAAGTACCTATCGAAGTAGCTTTAGGACAAAAGCATTAAAACAACAAAGTTCCCGGCGGTTAGAGATAAAATATTGAGATAAGAGCTGCTTAGAGGTTGAGGATTCCGGCAGTATTGCGCTTTCACCTTCAGCCTTATCATCATTTAACATCAATAAGCCTAGCATGACCACCCAAAAAGTGATATGTATCGCATGATAGAGCGACTTATCGACATTCAAACGTCGATACCCATGTCTTTTTGACAGTTAAACCGGATAACTTATCATATCATATCGAATTTTGTTGGTCATGCTAGGGGGGCAGGTGTAATTAAGTGCTCACCCGTCGTAGATAAAAAAAAACTCGATGGGGTTGCATGGTTTCAATATTGAGTGCCTATGACATGCATGGCCTTCCGGCTTCATCGTCAGACCCTGAACCTCGTCTCTTGTCAGAGTACGTGTCAATACAATTCTAACGAGCCCAAACACGATGGGGTAGCACCTAGTATAGTATTATATGATCTGAGGGTAGCACGGTTTCATCATGGAGTTCCTGTGGCGTTCTTCCGGCTCCATCATCAGATCAGCTCAATGACACCGTAATATTGCATTGTCATCCAGTTCTGACATATGTTCAAAGTTTCAAAAAATCGTTTGCAAAATTTGCGTACAAACAAGAAAGCAACCTAATAATAAGTTTTTAGTAAAAAATACATTTTTATGACCAGCTTTTTTGCTGACTGTACTTAAATATTGTATTGTCATCTAAACCAAACTTGTATACAAAATTTCAACTCCATCGGACACTGGGAAGTGGGTCAAATTAAGCTTGCAAGATTTGTCCCCCACTAACTAACAAACTAACTAACTAACATGGCAAGTTAATAAAAAGCTTGTAAAAACGTGGCAAAATGGGACAACCCTACAATAACCAAGCAAGCACTCGCCCAGACCGGAGCCTGCAGGATGTGACGTCAGTATCCCTGCTCCTGCAACGGTGATCGGCATTAACCAGTTGCGCGTGTGAACGAGCCTTACAAATAAGGGTGATTGACACTAACTGTATGGAACCTGATTGGGATTGGGAAGGAGTTAGTTTAATTGTGATTATCCGATCATACCATACAGAAGCAGTCGCATGTACCAAAATCTTTGCTTAATTAATACCTTTGCGTATGTTAATACCTACTTTAGTCCTTTCTGCCAAGGTAACGCAGTGCAACTATTTTAATGAGTAAGTTAATACAGGGTGCCTACCATCAACTTTAAGACAGCGATTCAAAAATAGTGCGATGCAGAATAGGTTCTTAAAATGAATTGCTTTCTTTCGTACTATGACCTTCTAAAAACTGGATCGCAAATGAATTGCTAAATGTGAAGGAACGAACGATTTGTGTCCCTATTTCTTCTTCGAGTGAAAGAGACGGGACTCTTTCACTCGATTATGTCATGCCCGGGAGAGTGAGAGGGACGGGTATAACCTGCAGGTGTCATGTTAAATCGACCGGGTTATAAGTCCAATAAGAGATCATGACAGCTTAGCGGCTGTGAAATTTCATTAAATGATCACTGAATCGCTCGTGGTACGAATAAGCGAAGCAGATCAGTTTAGGCCCTAAACAGAACCGCAATAAGAGTTGATGGTAGGCACCCTGGTTGTAAAAAAACAGTACTTACAGAGATTTATCATAATAAATTAGACTCCTAACTGACGAAGGAGGATGTGTAAATACAATCATCCTCTACCACCGGATAAGTACACTTTGATTCCCATTCTTGTAAGTAAAGTACAAAGAAAATATAAAGGGTAAAGAAAAATCTTTCTGAGTTCTGTGGGGTAAACGATAGAAACTTGCAAGAGTAATGCCACAAGGCTGTGGTAATGCTCATATAGAGCCGTAAATAAAATAGGTACGCTTCTTTAGTGATTCCAAATCGAGATAATAACAATGCTTATACGAAACGAAACTTTCTAGCCATTTGATATTTGCAAACAGGTGAGGCGCGAGAGTTTTGACATTTAACATCGAATAACATTCAGATGCCGGCATACACTAAGCACTGAATTCAGAAAGCCTACTCCATTGCATACATTTAAAAAAACATTTTAAAACTGCGTCAAAAACAGGAACCAGGAAACCTTAGAGTTATGGGATATCAAAAGGTTGATCAAAAACACGTCGATCCGTTGCTGTGTTTTGACTTGAAAGACAAACAAACGAACAAACACACTTTCACATTAAATAATACATATCAGTATGGAAACAATTGAGAGGAAATTTTAAAATTAAAATATTTTATATGTAAGGCACTTTTCATATTTTTTGTATTTGTTAACGTGACTGCTGTATTCAGCAACGGCTCATCTGCACAGACGTTTAATCTTTGCGACTATTGTTGCATCCTTCATGCAACATTCACGGGTAACCTTTGGAGCTAAATATTCGTTGGTCGGCGCATCCTGCATTCAAAATAGCTTTTGTTATTTTTACCATAGTTGGGTAATAAAAAAGAATTATTTTTATATGCAACTAGTACATCATGTGAATTGGTATTTTTCTATTATTAGCATTAGATAAGTAGCGGTTAACAGCTTAAAGTACGGTTGTTGACACCACCATTCGTTTTCATACTAAAAGTTGTAGAAACATTTGGTAAGGAAGTAGCAATTTTCTTTGTGACGTCACCGTTTCTGCTACTCAGTTTACGAACTTTTAAAGAAAATTAATAAGAATATTAATTAATAGTTATTTAAATTTTTACTTTTTTGCATTCACATTGCAATTTTTATTATTGAGAAATTGAAAATGAAGTATTTAGAAAAAATCGACCAGTCTCACAAGTCACAACTAGCTGCGATGGGTAAATAAATACTTCATTTTAAATTTTTCAAAAATATTAATTTTATAAAAACTGTGCTACAGCTCACGTTTCTCAACATTTATTTAAGTGCTTAAATGTAAACAATCCGATTATAGGTTCAATTAATTGAAAATATCCGGTTTAGAAAAGATTTTTCTCATAAAGTTGTATCTTAAAATTATTGGTCAACAGCCGTTTGTTTCCGACTGTTGATTGTTATTTCCGAATTCCAGCTATGTTTTATGGTAAAGAATGCTATTCCTTTTCTAGACCATTATCTATCCCTGTGTAATATTTCATCTGGATCTGTTCAGTTCAGACGTTAGGGCACACATCCTAACTTTAGCATTTATAATCTTACTAGCTTTCTGTCTGCGGCTTCGCCCGCGTGGACTACAAAGTATCTGTGTTTCAAATTTCAGCCAAATCCTTTCAGCCGTTTTGGCGTGATTGCGTAACAAACATTCAAACATCTAAACGTTCACATTCATAATATTTCCGGATAAAAATAAGCTCCCGTGGAATTTCCGGATAAAAAATAACCTACGACCACAGATAATATAATACTAGCTACGACCTTCTCAAACCTACTAAATATACACAAAAAGAACATAAATATCAGTCGAGCGGTTTCGAAAGACTTACAACCACTGTGACACAAGGTTTATATTTGTAAAAAAATAATATTTTAAATGGATATACCTTATAAGTTATAGTTCTTATGGAATGAGCAAGTGCAATCAAGAATATTTTGAGCACTGAGCTTGGAAATGAAGCTCAGTAGTTAGATCATTCGTCCGGACAGTGAAACTCGTGGGTTCGAGTCCTATCAGAGCTAGTAGTGAGACGGCTTAATTTTTTTCAATAAAATTTACATTGTGAATGCAAAAAAGTAAAAGTCATAGGTTAGGTATACACAGAACATGGAAAGATTTTTTCTTTTCCATGCTCTGTGGTTAGGTATATTTCCTTTGATTTGTTTTTATACAAAAGTATTTTAATTTTTCATTATTGTATAGTGAGCGAATGTTCAATTTCTTTTATTTTTCTTGTGTTTTTCTTAGTTGCGTGACCATAGCACTGACTTGAAGCTAACTCGCAGTAATGGTTCGATATCCGTCCGTATATCCGTCGTCGTGCACTGATAATAAACAATTTGGGTTCATCCAAATGGCATAATTCAGATTCATTTGCATTTCCGCCCTAACGATTATATGACACGCGAGCGAGTGCACTCACAATTTTGCGATTTAATTCCATTTTAATGCACAAAGCTAGAAGTTGTTTTGTTAACGTCAAACAGAAATTAAGTTAAAATAAGTACCTTAAATTAAGCAATCAATTAGCTCGCATGTCTAGTATTGAACACATTACAAAAATTAATTGAAATTTTTGTTAGTTTAGTAGTAGTAGTTTAGTTTTTTTTATCCGCTAAGTTCCTAAAGACGGTCTCCATCTAACCGGAATCATCGAGCCAACAGTTTTTTTAAACATTTTAAATTGTTTGAAAATAAAAACTAAGTCATAGTCAAAAGTCATAAATTTTTATTCATATAGATTAAATAAAATTAATGCTTATGAATCGTCCAACAATTTTTTACCTACCACCTGTTATGGACATCTTTTAACTGACAAGAAAAACAGGCGAAAAAAACTCATCAGCTTTAACAGAAAACTCATCAGACTCATCAGTTTTACCCAAAAAAGGCGTAAACAACATAATCTTCTTCTCTATAAATAAAAATTAATATTACTAAGCGCAAAACTTTTAGAACGGCTGGACCAACTTGGCAATTGTTCTTTAACCGACTTCTAAATCAAAAAGGAGGAGGTTCTCTATTCGTCTGTATGTATGTTTTTTTTTTGTGTATGTCCACCGATTACTCGAAGACGGATGGACCGATTGAAATGATTGAAACGTTATTACATCAGGTTGGTTTCCAAGTTGGTCCCATTTTTTGAAATTTCGAATAAGGTTCAGTAGTTTTCAGGAAATCTTGAAAATACTGTCGTTTTCGTTACCACTTTATGTGAATTTAATACGTATATATACGTATATATTGTACCCATATATAAGTCCGGAAATAAAATCGACGTAACAAACTTTAGGCCAATTAGTATACTCAGTTGTTTTGCAAAAATTTTTGAAAGCTTAGTTTATAAATATATATATTTTCATTTAAAACCTATTATTAGTAACAAACAACACGGCTTTGTCAGTGGACGTTCCACTACCACTAATCTCCTTACATATGTTCATGACCTCAATGTCGCCTTTAATAAGGGTGTGCAGGTGGACTCACTTTACATAGACTTCGCCAAGGCATTCGATAAGGTAGACCATCATATCCTCTGTTGTAAGGCACATCACCTTGGGATTCATGGAGTGCTCTTGCGATGGCTCATTTCGTATCTTTCTCGACGAACGCAGCTGGTGGCAGTGCATGGTTATGATTCGGATCCTTATGAATCTACATCTGGTATTCCACAGGGGTCAAATTTGGGGCCCCTTTTATTCATAATGTTCATCAATGACTTATTAGAGTCTATAGCATGCAAATGTATTGCATATGCTGATGATATTAAAATATACCATGAAGTAGCGAAAATTGAGGATGCCATGCTTTTGCAGCACAATATTGACAAGGTACATAATTGGTGTGTAAGGAATGGCATGGTTTTGAACGTCTCTAAATGTTGCCTCATTACTTTTACAAAAAAGAAATTTCCCATTCAACATACATCCTACTAATATTATAAATGTGAAAGTTTAGATGTTTGGATGTTTGGATGTTTAGATGTTTGGATGTTTGTTACTCAATCACGCCAAAACGGCTGAACGGATTTGGCTGAAATTTGGGATACAGATAATTTGTAGCCTGGAGAGGAACATAGGCTACTTTTTATCCCGAAAAAACGTCACATTCCCGCGGGATAACGTCGTGTAGTCCACGCGGGCGAAGCCGCGGGCGGAAAGCTAGTATTACATAAATAATATCTTACTGAAGAGCCAAAATGAGGTTAAGGACCTTGGGGTGTGGTTGGATTCTAAATTAAATTTCACTTGTCACTATGATAGTATAATAGCAAAGGTCAATAAGACTATTGGATTCATCATAAGAACCACGAAGCCTTTTCGAAACTCAGATAGTATCATTATATTGTACTTTGCTCTTGTTAGAAGTGTCTTGGAGTATAACTCGATCATATGGTGTCCTCAGTACAATGTTCATATCGATAGATTGGAATCTGTTCAACGACGCTTCTTGCGTCATTTAAGCTCCAGATTGGGAATGAGGCGTAAATTGTCGACGTATGAAGCTAGACTTAAATACTTTAATATTATGACTCTTCAGTCTAGACGATCAATTCAGGACTTGTCCACACTTTACAAGATTGTCAATAGCCAGTGGGATGTTATGGATTTGTTGAGCCATCTTTCGTTCAAAGCAGGCGGTAGTCAAAGAAGATTGCAGCTGTTCTATGTTCCTGTATGCAATAATAATGTGACTTTTAATGATCCCTTGTTTAGAATGTGTAGGTCTTATAATAATAATGTAAAAAACTTAGATTTATTTTCTCAGAGTGTTTACTCGTTTAATAGGTCTACGAAAGAGCTTTGTGCAGAACATTAATTAATTGTGGTGTATTAATGTACAAACACAAAGCTTTATTAATCTGTAGTGTTTTAAATGCTTCTAAATAGTCAGTTTAAGTAGAACTTTTTTTTCCTTCTTTGCATTGTATGTAAACGCTGTGTACAACTTTTATAGAAAATCAATTTAAATGTATTTTTTTTCTTATCTATAATCTTATGAAAACGAATGAAATTGTTTTTTGTAGTTGTGCCTTTATTAAATAAAATAAAATAAAAAAAATAAAGTATCTTTAGGCATAACTCCTTTGTTTATAAACCGATTTAGATGATTCTTGTTTTGTTAAAAAGAGGATACCTCAAGGTATTTTAACCGACTTCAAAAAAGGAGGTTTTCAGTTAGATTACGTACCTATTTACCAGAATACAAGTAAATTGCCTGCACGATGCACTAAAAAGAGTGAAATAAAAATTATTTTTATAAAAAAAATTTAAACCGCCTTCAAAAAAATCACATCAAAAAAGTAAGAAATAATTCCTTACCAAATAAATAACGTAAGTACTTTGAAGTCGGGCGGGTTTTAACAAAAACAACAAAAAATCGTACATGTTTCACGCCCGACTTCAAAGTACTTACGTTATTTATTTGATGTGATTTTTTTGAAGGCGGTTTATAATACATATGTTCCGTAAGTCCCACGGAAGGATTTTATGGAGAGAAAAAACGAAAATTGCGTGGAAAACAGTAGTAACTAACCACACTTTTCTTTTCCCATACAAACAAACTATCAAACATTTGAAGTACTTAAATCGTTTACCCGTCTTTCACATCAAAACGGAACAACGGATCGACATGATTTTTGGTATGGGGATAGTTTGGGAGCTGAAGAGTGACAAAAGTAACTTTTTATCCAGGAAAAATATTAGGTTCCCTCGGGATAACGTCGTGTAGTCCACGCAGGCAAAGCCGCGGGCGATAAGCTAGTTATCTATTAAACTTTTTGAAGAGCACTAATGGCGACCTTGACTTTGATTACGACGTCAATTATGGCTATAAACTAGAACAATGTTAATGGTTAGCTTTCACTGGCACTATCGTAAATTGGCCACGCGATTTTCGACTTTATTACCTCGTCGTTAGAGCGGTTGTTTACGACTACATTGGATATAGTGCTACTCGCAACTTCTTCCGCGTGGAATTCGGCTATATTGCGCTACTAAGGGCCCTTCCACACGAGGCTTTTTTTGCGCTCGTTGGTATCGATACAAACCCAATACGAACGCTCAGCAAACGCTAGGAAGCCGGCACGTTTTAACCTTACACACGATTCTTGCGTTTGTATCGATACAAAAGCCACGTTCCTTAAAACGCAACCAGCCAGCCTAGCATGAGCTGCTTTTACCGCGCGATATGATAATGGTACAGCAAGTTGTCTTGCTTACCCCACTAAGGTGTAAGCAAGACGGCATGCCGTACCATATCATATCGCGGGATAAAAGCCGCTCATGCTAGGCCGGCAGGGGGCTACCGCGTAACTTTTTGGATATGAACTTCATACGTTTTTTGGAACTTTAAGTCTGTATTATTAATAAAAGCTACTATCGGTTCCTTGTTTTGTGACTTCGATTATTACGATAGCTAAGTAGCAGCGTTAAACAGAACAAAGTAGGTAGCAAAATTCTATCAAAATAATGAATTCAAATGACAGTTGAAGCCCATACCCGTATCCATATTCTTTAACCGGTACCCCCAGATCTGCATCGCGTTTGTATCTCTTCTGTATCGCGTTTGTGTAGCGCGCGTTGTATCGATTGGCATAGCTCTTGCATTTGTATCCATACAAACGGGCGTTCGAAGTTCGTTTCAAATGCGTTTGTATCGATACAAAGCGCGCTTACAGAAAACGTGTAATATCTGCCAAAAAGCGATGCAAACGCGCAGAGGACACGCGCATCAAATACGCGCGTCTCGTCAGCACATAAAAAATACGTCGTGTGGAAGGGCCCTTAGGGATCACTTCAAAAATCTAATCTATTTCTTTGCCAATTTTCATCAAAATCTTAAAATTTATACCTAGCCTAGGTCTATTCTATAGGATTACGAGTATCCATACTAATATTATAAACTAGCTTTCCGCCGGCGGCTAACTAGCTTTCCGCCCGCGGCTTCGCCCACGTGGACTACACGACGTTATCCCGCGGGAATGTTATGTTATGTGATGTTCCTCTCCAGGCTACAAAGTATCTGTGTCCCAAATTTCAGTCAAATCCGTTCTGCCGTTTTGGCGTGATTGAGTAACAAACATACAAATCAATCCAAACATCTAATCATCTAAACATCTAAACTTTCACATTTATAATATTAGTAGGATGTGAAAGTGTGTTTGTTTGTTTGTCCGTCTTTCACTTCGAAACACTTTTGGTATAGGGATAGTTTGATAGCTGGAGGTGACTAGTGTGATCAAGCACGTACCCAGGATTTTTTGTCGGGGGGGGGGTCCGTTCGGGGGGGGGGGGGGGGGCTGAAATGTTATACACATATACTTTGTAGTCTGGAGAGGAACAAAGGCTTCTTTTTATCCCGCGGGATAACGTCGTGTAGACCACGCTAGTATTTTATAAATTAATGGATGGACAACAAAATCACATACTCATGCATTCAAATTTGTGTCACAAATCGGTTTTTTGTCTCTCCTGTAAAATTTGGTTTACTTTAACTACCTATATGTGTGATTTCTGAAACAACCGATTCAATTATTTAATAAGTACCTAGATATTTTAAAAAACAGACAGTAATCTGTCACTTTCGGGGGGGGGGTCCAGACCCCCCCCCCCTGGGTACGTCCTTGAGTGTGATAGTGAATTTTATCCCGGAAAAATAAATATCAGGTTCCCGCGGGATAACGTTGTATAGTTCACGCGGGCGAAGTCGCGGGCGGAAGGCTTGTAACCCGGGACCGCTAGGTCTGAAACCGTTGGTGTGAACCACTAGACCACAGAGGAGGTTAATTTACAGTATTAATAATATTAATGGCAAGGTGCGGCCTTCGTGTCGGGACTGGGAGTACCGCGCCCAGACATTAGGGATTTGCACTAATTAACAATGATACTGCGACACGCGAACCAAATTATGAGAAACGCTAATAGTACCGCGAATGGCAGAATGGTATGATGATGAGATTTCCATCGAAAATAATAGCTAGAAAGAAAATAAAACTACGTCTTTTATGTAGTTTTTCGCAATTCGACTGGAATTAATCGACTGAAAAAGAAAGGCAAAAGCGATTCGACGACCGGTTTGGCGCAAGGGTAAGCTACCTACCTTCTGCGCCAGAGGTCTCGGATTCGATTCCCGAACAAGACAAATATTTGTGTGCATGAACATGTCTATTTGTCTTGGTCTGGGTGTTTTCTATGTATATTAAGTATGTATTTACAAACAAAAAGTATTTAAATAATATATTTACCAGTTGTCAAGTTCATATAGACACAGTTTCAGAAGAAATTTACTATGGGCTTAGATAATTGGTGTGATTGTGAGAAAATATTTATTTTATTTTATTTTATTTAATTCAGGTAACAGACAGTTATATCTAAACAATATAAAAAAAGCAAATTTACAAACAAACCTATAGTACCATAACTTATATAATTTATGTGATAATAGTGCATACAAGCGACGGATTAACTAGTTTAAGATTAAGTTCTAATTTAGAAACTACAATTAAATTGCTGATATATTAGTTGTAAAATTCA
Organism: Crambus lathoniellus; assembly: GCA_949710035.1. Lineage (NCBI taxonomy): Eukaryota > Metazoa > Arthropoda > Insecta > Lepidoptera > Crambidae > Crambus > Crambus lathoniellus. The sequence goes on from OX453320.1 coordinate 14,111,830, forward strand.
AAAGAAGAGATGTAAGTATATATAGTAAATGTTTATATCTAATATCATGCATTACATAAACAACAATTCGCCTACCTTCCTTCTAAAAACATTAAGTGAACTTGAGAAAATATCCACCTCAGTGAGTGACTTGTTATATAAACTACATGCACGCCTTAAAAAGGTATTTTTTGCGTAATTGGTGTGACAAAATGATATATTAAATGTGTCTTTTGAACGTGAGGAGGAACGAGGGACTTTTAACGTAATCTTTTGTAATAGGTCACTAGAGTCTATGTGGTTATTAATTAACTTAAATAAAAATAAAACATCTAATAACTGGCGTCTGTGTTCTAATAATTGAACTTTATGTCTTTTAGCACTCACTACGTAGTCACTGTAATAAAACCCAGTACGATAATCAAGGGATTTTATGAACTTCTTCTGTATTCGTTCAATTCGCTCTTTATGAACGATATATTGGGGGCTCCAGACAACACATCCAAACTCTAAAATACTACGTACGTAGGCATTATATAGTATCTTAAGTGTACTACCCTTAGTGAAAGGCTTTCCGAGGCGAAGAATCAAGCCCAGCTGCTTATATGCTCTAGCCACGATATTGTCTATATGTGTGTTGAAATTCAACTTTGTATCTAAGGTCACTCCTAGATCTCGAAGTGAATTAACACGGCAAATGCTCCGATCACAAATTCTATAGTCATAGCTGATGGGACAGTTTTTACGACTGAAGGTAATGACGTTGCATTTGTCAAAGTTTATATGTAAGTAATTTTCTTGACAAAAACGCTCAAAGCCATTAATGTCTTGCTGTAATTTTATGCAGTCATCCACCGTTCGAATCATCTTATAAATTTTTGTATCGTCTGCATACAAGAGATGGAGTGAGTTGGGAAAACAAAGGCCTATGTCATTGACGTATAAGGAAAACAAAAAAGGTCCCAAATGGGAGCCCTGGGGTACTCCCGATGGGATATATAAGAATCTTGATCGGTAACCTTTTAGAGCCACAGCCTGGCTGCGATTTTTGATATATGATTCTATCCATCTTAGCAGATCGCCATGAATACCGATTCTCGAAAGCTTCTTTATTAGTATAGAGTGATTTATTTTATCGAATGCTTTCGAAAAATCGGTATACACGGCGTCTACCTGACATCCAGCATCCATTGCATTCAGCAAAAAATCCGTGTAAGTTACCAAGTTAGTGTTGACGCCACGACCCCGGAAAAAACCGTGTTGTTCTGGTGCTAATGCGTTATTCAATTGACTTGTCAAGAAGGAAGTAATAATTTTTTCCATTATTTTGGCAAACACGGATAGTTTCGAGATAGGCCTGTACTGTTTGACGTCATTTTTATTACCGCCTTTTGGAATTGGTGTTATTAGCGCTTTTTTCCAAATTGTAGGAAAACAACCTTCGGCAAGAGATTTCCTAAATATAATTGTAAGAGGTAAAGACAGTTCCTTAAAAAGCTTTTTAACTATAATAGGATGAACATTATCGAAACCAGCACCCTTGTTGCTATCTACTTGTTCAAGTAGTTTTTCAACAGTTTCCTGAGAGATTTCAACAAAAGATAAGTCAACTAATGGAGGTGTATTACTGTTTGGCAAGGGATCCCCGCCGTTAGAGTTACATTGCGAGACAAACACAGAATTAAAATACTCGTTGAACATGTTCGAAATGGTATCAACATCTGACGATGACTCATTGTTATACTTCATGCAGGCAGGAATATTATGATCTGCGAACTTGGACTTTATAAATGACCAAAAGTATCGTGGGGAAGATGTAATTTTCTCCTCAGAGAATTTTATGTAATTAATGTAACATTCTCTTTCGAGTTGTTTTATTTATATATTTGTTTACCACGTTATTACACGAACTTCAGTTTTATTGTTTTATTACAGATAATCTAATTTGATACTTAAATTAAACACATAACTATTATCGATTTAATTAATACAATACTTATCCAGTTATCTGATATCTGTGATTACTTGCTTATTAAACCAACTAAGTTTATATTATGTAACTTTTCACTAAAAGCAAACTGCTTAGTTGGAGTTTTATTTGTGTGTTGAGGGTTCCGTATTAATATATCTACTTTTTATATTCAGCTAGCGGCTCCCCGCGGTTTTACCCGCGTGACTCGTGTTCCTGTGGGAATACCGGGATAAAAAATAGCCTACTAGCTTTCCGCCCGCGGCTTCGCCCGCGTGATGTTTTTCCGGGATAAAAAGTAGCCTATGTTCCTCTCCAGGCTACAAAATATGGGCGCTTGTGCACTACACTGAATTTTACCGTCCCGGAAAAAAAGGATGCTTGTATTTTAATAATAAACTATTTATAATAGTAAGAATTTATTTATTTTGTGTAGTTACAATGTTTCAAACCCTAAACTACACGAAATAATTAAATTCTATAATTATTACCAGCATCCGTTTTTTCCGCGAGACGGTAAAATTCAGTATATTGCACAAGCGCCCTATCTGTATCCCAAATTTCAGCCAAATGCTGCCAAATTTTCATTCCGCGGTTCTGGCGTGATTTAGTAACAAACACCGAAACACCTACACATCCAAAAACTTTCACATTTATAATATTAGTAGGATTAGTAGGATGTTACTTATTTGGGAATATTGTAGCTTTCTACCTAGTGTAAGAATTTTTAAAATAGATCCAGTCAGTTTTTGATTTTATTCATTACAAAGACCTAAGGTGTTATTGTTGATCGAAGATCACAAACTAATAATATAAAGCTAAAAGAGTTTGCTCGTTTGTTTGGATTGCGCTAATCTCCGGAACTTTGTCATCAATTTTAGTAAAGACAAGATAGGAATATCAGGAAGTAAATGTAAAAGCTAGCGTTTGGAGTAAATGAATAGAAAAATACGTGAACTACGTGGGTACTATTTTTTGAGGCCGGAAAAAAGTATCTGGGTCCCAGTTTAAGCAAAGCCGTTTTAACTATTTTATTTTATTTATTTTTCTTTGGAAGACCAACAGCACACATAATAAACTTAGGTAAAAAGAATAGGCAACATATGGCCAATAACAGGTCTCCACGTTTAACTATACAAATATAAGCTTAACATCCAACAAGCACTAAGTCGCGAGCAGTCGTTTTTTTTTTATTTGATAAATGGAACTGCTTTTTATTAGGATTTTAAATTACTTTTTGTTCACATTACAATCTGTAAGTATAGGGAAAACTTTGATAGATAAAAACCACAGCCCTGCAAGCTACTAATTGCAAGGTTGGTGGTTTTTCTTTAGATTTTTTTTTTCTAACTGCTTTTTTTCCATGGATCAACTATGCCGCTCAGTTTAGTTTTTACCAATAAGTTTTATGACCCAGCCGGAGTTTAAAGCCGGGACCTAAAAGAGGTCTCCAAACCACTGGATAAGAAAGGCTGTCGATTTTTGTTTTACCTCCTCAGATGGCAGTCGAAACCTATCTCTAAATTCCTGTTTTCTTACACGGGAATAGCCAAACTACCAATAAACGTTAAATAATTTATTGAGGCTATATTTCTGCATAATTGGTGGAGGCCTATAAAGTGAGAAATACTGGGTATCAAGTTTTATAGGCGGGATTCCGCGTACAGCAGAAGTTATACAAGCATTTGTTAAAACTCGATTGTTAAGGCGAGGATTCCCGACCGAAATGGGTACGCTAACGCTTGCTCGGCCGCGCGCAATACACTTCGCGCGGAACGAAGCGGCAGCCGGTAGTGAACAGTGAACTCGCGAGCGCCCCGCGAATCGAAAATCACTTGAAATAAGTACAATTAAAAATTAAATAATGAAACATTTAAACTTATGACGGACGAAATCTCTCGCCTATTCAAAGACAATTATTTTCGTATATTTTTCATTAACTAAAACAATAGTAGATTGTACTACAAGTGCATAAAACATACTATTTTACCCAAGACGTATATATCCACCCGAGCCGTAGGCGAGTGTGGATAGTCAATTCGAGGGTAAAATGGGTTTTATGTACAAGTTATACACTCTACTTTTCACTTAGAGTGTGAGGAAAATAAATAACAATATAGCAAAAAAGAAAAAATAAAGACTTCGCCATACTGGCGGGAAGACTTTCTTTTTCTTTTTTTTATACGTGGCATTGGCAGCGCAGTGACTTCAGCATAGATCGTAGTCCATAATGCTCTTGAAATACTTATTTCTTAGAAAACTTATTAATTTTGCCTAGTTTTATTAATTTAGTAATTTAACATGGATTATGTACAAAATTGTTAATCGTACGGCTGAAATGATGATGATGATGTACAAAATTGAAGAAACAGAATTAAATGATAAGTTTATTTTAACGAAGTTTAATTGCATGTGTGGCTGTTTACCTGACGACCTTTGTCTTAAGGTCTGAGACTTAGACGAAGATTTTACTTTATGCACTAGAGCATAAAAAGCGATTTTATGCAGCCTATACCCAACATAAACACGAACTTTACGAGCATGAGAAGTGAAAAGTATATTGCAAGTAATAGGATATATTTTGAATTAGACGGATGTTTGAAATATTTGAGGCAGTAAAGTACAACTAATAGAAAATGTAACGGCCGGAGTCACTAGATAAAAGACTGTAAAATAGCATATATTTTTTTCCAAATTTTGAGTACTTTTTGTGAAAAATGGAAAATGAAGTATTTAGAAAAAATCGACCCGTCTCACAATCAGCTCCGATGGGACTCGAACCCACGACCTTTCGCTTTCCGGGCGACTGCTCTAACCACTGAGCTACGGAGTCGTTGGCGTAGCTCTTTTTTCTAAATACTTAATTTTCCATATTTCAGTAATAAAAATTGCATTGTGAATGCAAAAAACTAAAAATTAAAATTACTTTTTGTGATTTGCGATTGCGAGTAATCCATAATTTTTCGGGAATCCTCGCCTTAAGCAACCTTCGGAAAGGCTGATTGTTGGATGAGTGGTCAAATATACCCCTTAAGAGTCGAAATTAACCAATACGGTATTTTACTGATTTTTTTTTATTTCTTTAAAATGTTTTTCGAAATATTAGCTACACAAAACAAGTTTTCATTTTGAATTATCTTGAATATTTTCAAAGATATAGGACTTCAAACTTTATAATTAGACAAGGACAGGACGCTATTTTAGTGACGTCAGTGGGTTAGTAGCGTCATAGTCACGCCATAGAAGATTTCGTTTTAGAAAGAGACAGCTATAGTCAAAATCAAACAGACTATAATTCTTTTATTATAAAACAGATTCAAATTATTTTTTCACATTTGGTATTCTTAATTGCAATATTTTTAACGTCATCATTAAATATCTACATTTCAACAACAGTAAAATACCCTATTATTAGACTTATTAAACTATTTTTGCGAACGCAACCGAAGTCGATTGATAGTGGGTCTATCTGAGAGCACGCTGAATAATAACATAATGTGTATTGAATTAAGTTAGAACTCGTCAGTCGTCGAAAGGAGGCGGCAAGGCGACACCGAAAGGACGCGGCAAGGGTGGCTGTGGTTTTTGAAAACAGGGTGCCTGATTCAAAACTAGTGCGTTCCAGAATAGGTTCCTAAAATGAATTGCTTTATTTCGTACATTGACCTTCTAAAAACAGGGGTGCGATTGCGTAAGATAATCGTATTCATTTGACAGTTCATATCGTATTCAATCGGCTGCAATTTGTATGGAGTGACATTTAATATGATACAATATGAACTGTCAAATGAATACGATTGACTTTACGCAATCGCCTAGCTGAATCGCAAATGAATTGCTGAATGTCAATGAACGAACGATTTGTGTCCTTATTTCCTCTACCTGTCTCTTTCAATCGATTCTGCCATGCCCGGAGAGTGAGAGGAACGGGTATAACCTGCAGGTGTCATGTTAGCTCGACCGAGTTATAAGCATTGAATACCAGCGCTGTTATAGTGAGCATTCTGCACGCTGTAGCAGCATTAGCTGAGGAGGGTCCTGATTGGCTCATTTTATCAGTTTTTTGTGTATTTTTTTCTTTATAATTGTATTTTTTTTTGTGTCATAAAATTGTAATACTTATCCTTTTTTTATATGTGCCAATAAATTACTTACTTACTTAAATTAAGTCAAGTTCATGACAGCGCGCGCTGTGAAATGTCGCTAAATCGCTTGTCATTGACGCAATAGAATCTCGATCGCAAAAGCTGTCGTGGTACGAATAAGCAAAGACGTAGATCAGTTTAGGCCCTAAACAAAACCGCAATAAGAGTTGATGGTAGGCACCCAGTACCCGCTCGAGTACCTAAAACTACTACCTAAAATTTAAAGATCTTTTTCAATAACTCAATTATTTTTTTTATTTATCAGTTAGGACAAATGCTACAAATATGTGTTTTTATATTAAAATAAAAATGCATTATAGTAACCTTGTATAGCACAACACATAAAAATAAAACCTTTAGATTTCCATTATTTTAAGTATTCCTCATTTATTCCTTTAAGTATTATCTAACTTTTTGGATTTACACTCTGTTTTTCTGTCTGTTTCTTATTTAGAAAAACAAAATTTTCTGCCTTACTGGCCCTATCTGATAGTTTAAGTTCTCACAAACCGAAAAAGGAGATGAATGGAGCATCACCGTTACGTCGTTATAGGGACCACGTTGGATGTGTATCACACCGTAGTGTAATGCGATATGAGAAATAACGCAAAATTGCGCATGGGTAAAAATGTTTTTGGAAATAGAGTTTTGACCATATTAAAAATTTCATGGGTATTTTTACGTAATAAATAATACTAAATAACATATTTTGATGTCTGGTATTTACCTATTACCCAAAATCATGAGCACATAATAATTTCCCATTGCAAAATAACAAAAAAATACCGTTTGATGTAGGTACTTACTTATTGTTTTTTTTATTATACTTAATGCTTAATTAAATTAATAAACATAAAGAATGTAAATTGTAATATCTGCAAGTCTGAAAACTGAAAAACTGTTTTCTGTATGACTTTATACGTCATCATCATCATCATGTCAGCCGAACGACGCCCACTGCTGGGCATAGGCCTCCCCCAAGAATCTCCACTTTATACGTATTGTAATCAAAATTATTACCTTTTTAACGTCGCTGTCATTACACTACGGTGTAAGAGACGGCCAATTAAATACCGGCTCGCGACCTACTTACATCGTATTTGGTCATCAGAAAAATCTATGGTTTAATAGGATATTCGTGGGCATACATTTCGGATATAGCGTTATCTTTTAGTATACAGGCTCGTATAGGATAACACAAATACAACAATTTAGGGTTTTTAGTACAAGTTCGAACAACTACTTACAGACTTCAATCAGTTAAAGCTACGTTAAGTAAGAACTATGACAGAACGTTTATATATGCACTATAAAGGTAAAGTAAGTATAAGGTTCTTAGCGTTAAAGGAAATAAGTTTAATTCAAATTACTGCCTATTAAAACAAGCCTGGATACAAAAAAAAATCTTAAAGTAAGAAAAAGTTCTCTATAGGTCGGCCCCCATATTATTATAATACCTGTAGGTACATACCTACCCTGTTTTGATCCCTGACCGAGTAGGAATATTTTTTTTTTACTTTTGTGTGATATTTTTGTGCTTCATTTTTTTATTGTATTTTCATTTCTTTCTTTTAAAATTACACACAAACATTTGTGATTAAATACCCATTATGCGTGTCAGATTCCCACTGCAGCTAACTTAAACAGCTGATGACCTTAAAACGTCGGAACAGGCAGGGGCCCGATTCTCAGGCATTCGAACTTTTTCAGTGTGGTAATTCGTATGTCGAACATTTTGTTTGTGGTTTCTATTGGATGGATATGGAAGTACTTTTTTGTTTATTGTTGTTTTTTTCTACTTATTTGGTTTTCTGTGTGTATATTTTGTTGTGTGTCGCTAAAATAAATAATTTTCTTTTTTTCTTTTCTTTCTTTCTTTCTTTCTATTGACGTTTCAAACGTTTCAAATAAACTAAGCTGTCTAACATGTCAACAAATTCATTTTGACAGCTAAGTTCGTATACGAACATCGATTGGTCTGTACCACTCGTAGCGTTCGACTGCTTTTCGATCGAACTTTTTCGATTGTGAAATTCTGACAATACACAAACTGTGTTATATTTGAATTTCGAGCATATAAAAGTGAACTTTTCTCGATTGCCTAAGAATCGGCCCCCAGATCTTCACAAATTATAGTTAAGAAACATCTCGATCACGTCAGCTTTCGAACAAAACAAACCGCATCAAAATCGGTCCATTCGTTCTGGAGCTACGATGCCACAGACAGACAGATACACAGACACGTCAAATTAATAACACCTCTTTTGCAGTCGGGCAGTTAAAAATAGCTGTGACAAAAATACTTTTTTCTTAAGATTCACCATTTTTGAGAAAAAAGCGGTGAAAATTTGTATTATTGTTTTATAGTTGTATTCTCCATACACGGTGTATTTTACAATTTATTTTATAGTTCTTAGTATAAGTACTCACTCGTATTTCCGAGTGATTATTCATCAGTTCATCACTGATGACTATTGTCTAATTTCCCAAAGTGAATATATTTTAATTGTTTTCATTTCTTTGATTTCAGGATCAGCAAGCCGATGCAGCAACTGAAAACGACTTCACAACTGAAAATAACGATACGACATAATAATTTATAAATATTTCGAATTTCTAATGTGCTTACTATATTAAATCTAACGATACATCAAAACCGTCACGAATTACAGTTAGAGTCCAACCTTAGTTAGATAATAAAAGAAAAAAAACTTACAAAAAAAATATTAACTAAGTAATAAAATGATTTAGCGTTTTACACATCCTACTAATCCTACTAATATTATAAATGTGAAAGTTTAGATGTTTGGATGTTTGGATGTTTGGATGTTTGTTACTCAATCACGCTAAAACGGCTGAACGGATTTGGCTGAAATTTGGGACACAGATACTTTGAAATCTGGAGAGGAACATAGGCTACTTTTTATCCCGGAAAAATATCACAACCCCGCGGGATAACGTCGTGTAGTCCACGCGGGCGAAGCCGCGGGCGGATAGCTAGTATCAGTATAAAAATATGGGTTTTAATTTAAATAAAAATAAACAACAATCTTTAGTATATCAAACGTAAAGCTTATTTTTACATTCAGTCGAAAAACTCCGTCAGAAAGTGCCCCAAAATATTTTCACTTGCTGAATTTTCATTTTTTTTTTATTATCACTTTCACTGAGGATGGACTTAAAAACCAAAATAAACAAACAAATTCTGGACACAAAATAATAATAATGAAAAGATATTACTTATTTTTGATCTCTTTAATAATTATAAATCGTTATTTATAATTTTAATGCCATATTAAGGTGTAATACTTCTTTGGTGTTCTTAGATAAGCATAGACTTAAGTATGCCTAGAAAAGGTTTCTCGTTATTGGTGTTAAAAATTAATAAAAAAATAAATTAAATAAAAAATGAATATTTGTTTTAAAATTTGAACCAAATAACAAGAGGTGCCTTATTAAGTAATGACGTTTATTTTCGAAATGTAATTGATTCTGGTTGATAAATTTAACGAATTCATAAATTAAAACTAAAAGAACTGGGCCCTGTTAGTAGTACTAAACTACTACAAAACTTAGAGGCCCATTTTTCAATACAATTACGGCAAATTCAAGACATTCTCGAGGAGAGACTCAAAAAATCCTATGATAATATTATAACTTCTTAATGACTATATTTATACCAATGTAGGCTAAATTAAAGTCATACATCAACATCATTAAGTCAGAGGCGCTTTTTAATTTATCAAAAACGGGCAATAGTCACCAAAAATTTTTCGGCATAAAGTCGGGATCTAGTATAGTATTATATGATCTGAGGTCGGGATCGAGGAATTTATTAGTGCTTTATAATCTATTTATACTCAAATATTTTGACATGCTACTAAAATTATTAGCATCTCAAAGTATTGTTTTGATTTGCTGTAAAATGATTTATCAACCAGAATTACTAGTTATTAACAATAATTTAGGAGAAACAGTCACAAAAATCTTTGAATTTAGAATAAAATAAAACTCTTTTTGATACCTATGCATTTATCAATGTTTTACTTACAGTCATAGTATTTTAGTTCTTTTATGTCTTTTCTATTTAATTTGCTACATCTATATAACATGATCATGAGAAAGAAATAATAAATATTGTTTAAAAATTTGAATCAATCGATTCCGATAAATATTTAAATTTGTTTTATGTATATTTTTTTAATCTTTCATATGATCAACTTTGTTTTCGTAGTTAAGTATTAAACCAACTATTATGTTAATTGTGATAAAATTCTCGGAGTTTCAAGAAAAAAATTAAAAAGAAATCTTGAATCTTCGACAAGTTTATCATTTTATCGATCAAATTATACTCTCTAATAAAAATCCAAATATACAATAATTTCCCTGTTTAGAATAAGCTAGGTATCCTATTTTCGTAATTTCTAGTATATTTTCTATTATTGTCATTAGATTAAGGTTTTATTATCATGTCTCGATATTGTAATTCTTACGAATTAATTAAATAAATCAATAAATGAAATAAGTTTGTTCTTTCTTTTCATAAATTAGCTATAGACTAGACTCCGTGTGGTAGCGTGGTTTGTCACTCATCCTGAAGTCCTGGATTCATAGCCTGGTAGGGACTAATGTTTGTTTGCGTAGGTTATGTATGTTTGTATGGTTAGGTATACCTAATGAATACAAGCATTTGCCATAGTCATAAATAAATAAATATTTTCTTACAATCACACCAATTATCTAAATTTCTTAAGAAACTGTGTCTACGTGAACTTAATAACGGATAAATACCTATATACTTAAATACTTTTTTTGTAAATACATACTTAATATACATAGAAAACACCCAGACCAAGACAAATAGACATGTTCATGCACACAAATATTTATCTTGTTCGGGAATCGAACCCGAGACCTCTGGCGCAGAAGGCAGGTAGCTGACCCCTGCGTCAAATCGGTCGTCGATAGTTAGTGTTTTTAACCGACTTCTAAATCAAAAAGGAGGAGGTTCTCTATTCGTCTGTATGTATATTTTTTTTTTGTATGTCCACTGATTACTCGAAGACGGCTGAGGCAATTTGCGTGTTTTCTGGTAAATAGGTATGTGATCAAACTCAAAACCTCCTTTTTCGAAGTCGGTTAAAATACCTTGAGGTATCCCCTTTTTAACAAAACAAGAATCATCTAAATCGGTTTATAAACAAAGGAGTTATGCCTAAAGATACGTATTAAATTCACATAAAGTGGTAACGAAAACAACAGTATTTTCAAGATTTCCTGAAAACTACTGAACCGATTTCAAAATTTCAAAAAATGGGACCAACTTGGAAACCAACCTGATGTAATAACGTTTGAACCATTTCAATCGGTTCAGCCGTCTTCGAGTAATCGGTGGACATACACAAAAAAAAAACATACATACAGACGAATAGAGAACCTCCTCCTTTTTGATTTAGAAGTCGGTTAAAAAGACTCAGAAACATACTGCATTATTTGCGCTGACGAAATTTCATTAAAACGGTACTTATATCATCAAATTAACGAGGATAAGATTATAGGTTTTCATGAGATTGACGGGACACAAACTGGAGAACCAGCAATGCAAGCTTTTGTAATCATTGCCAGAGTTATACATTAAAATTGGAAACAACCAATCGCATACTGTTTTTTGGCTCAAAGCAAAAATTACAAAGAACTTAGTGCGTGGTTAGATCATGTTATTTCACAAATTTTAAATATTGGAGTTCATATAATGCCTTTGTATCAGATCAAGGCTCAATTTTTTTAAACATGGCTAATGAAAGAAATGTGACTGTTGTCACAGTCACAGACTGTAGTAAGCCATACTTTTTATTGAAGGAAAAATAAATACTATATTTTTGACGTGCTTGATTGAGTGAGATTGAGTGCTTATTTGATAAAATCAGTGCGAAACAACCCGATAAAATATGACTTTGAGTATTCGGATACTGATGGAACTAAACTGATTGCAAAGTGGGAATATGTTAAGACATTTTATAAACACGACTGTGGCAGAGCTTATCGCTTATAAACACTAAAATTAACCGAATCCCATATCAATCCCAACAATTTTTTGGCTGATCGAGTTGATGGATAAAACTTTCGATGTCTTAAATTCATCTGCTGTAGTTGATCTCAATCAGTATAATATTGCCTCTGCTCTCGACAGTTACAAGAAAAATATGACTAATGCAATAAAATGCCTAAAAGGTTTCAAAATAAGTTTAAATTGTATTAGATTTAGAAGCCTTTCTACAGTCCAATGGATTCAGTTTTCTTTTCACTGGGAGGTTGAACCAAGATCCGTTGGAATTTTTTTCGGCTCAGTCAGACAACAGGGTGCAAACTGCCGAGAACCAACACCACTTCAATTTAGCCGGGCTTTTAGAAAATTATTCCTGGTAAACTTCCTTAAACACTCGGATCATGCCAACTGTACTGACGATTTAGACCAACTGCTTATGAACACCGATGACATAGGTGGTGTAAACGTTATATCTTCAGACTGCCATGAGGATAATAATTCGCATAGGGAATCCTCGACCAATCCATTAACTGTTGCAGTTTAGCACAGTGATATAGTGATAACCAGAATACTCTTCTTCTAATAAGCCCCTCAATAAGTTTTGTTAATTGTGTAAAAGCGAGCGATGGATGTAAAGCTTACATTGCGAACGTTGACTAAACAAATTATGTATAAATATTTCATTTAAATGAATACTTTAACAGTTTAAATCTGTGTTTTCTGCACTGAGTGTGACACCTGTGAAGTACTTGTACTTGGAATTTCTGTTGATGTTTGAGATTTGCAAGTACTCTAAGAGGCTATTATCAGTTTGAGTAAATTTTGATGTAAATACGAGTACCAGATGAGTCTTCTGGCTGCAGGGTAGGGGCTGCATTTTTCTTAGAAACTCTTTATGTGCGGTCAGAATTAGGGAAATGAAGTTCGCAAACAAAATAACTAGTATGAAGTGTCTCCACGCTTTTTTGGTTTAAGGCGATACTCGGAAAAATTGTGCTGAAGCGAGATAGCAATGAGAAAACGACGCGCGCGGGATCGAGACCAATTTTGCAGATTAGGCAAAAAAAACAAAATCACTTCGTATTAAAAAACTACAGCGATTTAAAAAATGCTTCTATACGATCCAAAATATTATTGGTGTTCACTAATTACACCAATTTCCAATAGCGTAAGTAACCTTATTTAAGAATAATCTACAATTTTTGTATTTTTAGAAAAGAAAAAGTGTCGAGACAAAATCATAAAATCGTGTTTTTGAAACTATACGAATCTAGATAAAGGTATGAAGAAATATATATCTTATTACCAGATTTGTAACAACTGTAACCGTCTTATAGTTTTAAATCAAAAAGTCCATACTTTTTCCGAGTAGCGCCTTAAGTCCATTCGACCAATTTCTTTAATCCAATATTTGCACCTAATGAAAGTTAAATCAAATCAATAAAAGATCCTCTAATTTCATAGAATTTAATCGTATCATAACATTTATTATTTGGTCAAACAATTCGTATTGGAATATTTTTTTTCTGTTAATATTAAATTTGATATCAATCATCTACGATTCAACTGCATATACGAACGCCACTGCAAGGTTATATCGCACGATCCTCAAATCGAAGTTTGCTTACGAAATATAATGACATCGTTGACTTGGTTAGGTACATTCTTGTTGACTGAGTGACTGACAAGACAACCGACAAACGTGTGACGTTTACTCCTTGGTTTACTTTCTCAATGCGGGGGAAATGAATTGGCGGGGGGAGGTGAGTGTCGCTTCTTTACGTTAGTAATATTATAATATTCTTTGCCCAGGGCATGGAGGAGCCCGTGGCGTAGTGGAATGGCTTGCGACCGAGGTTAAGCAACTTTCGCAATGGTCGGTCACGGGATGGGAGACCAAAAACTTTTCATCCCGAGCTCCTCCGTGCTTTGGAAGGCACGTTAAAGGTCATAGCCCACTTAGACCGCACCGCTCCCTCCCAACCAAAGTATGAACAGCTAAATATGGACTTAATGTAGTTCACTGTAGACGCATTTTACAGTAACGATATAAAATAGCGGACAGCGCGCGATCCGCGAGCTTACCGCCGTCAGACTGCTCGGTAGGTAGCTGACGCCGCCGCTGCGCGGTCCGCGCGCTGTCCGCGCGCTGACTGCTAGCGGTCGCCGCGCCATCGCCACCGCGCAAATAGCAGTCGACGCGTGGACAGCTGGGTGTCTGCTAGCTGTCGCCGCGTGGACTGCTGGGTGCCTGCTAGTTGTCGCCTTCTTCTAGAGCGGTGTTGGGTTGGAGCGGTGTTGGAGCGGTGCGGTATAAGTGGGCTATGACCTTAATAGCCCAAGAACTATCCGATATTTTTGTAAAAAATTCAATAACAGGCCAAATTTTTGTAAACAGACCTTAAATATAATTTTAATAGACTATATTTTGGAATCCAACATAATATCGCATTGGAAAGTATAAAAAAAAGTTATACTTACCCCGAAAATGGTGCAATTTTTTCAGCAAATATGCTATCACCAATTTTATAGTGAACATGTGTTTATGTTCCATATCTAAGCACCAAAGTCGAAATCCATAAAGAAATAAAACAGGAAACTAATACTTTAGGAAGAAGTCGGTTGTTTCTGCTAGCATTTTTAACATAGGTGTAATGCGAATTTGAGTTTACGTAGAGAGTTTTTTAAAAGTTTATTTGTTTTTCATTTACAAATATAGGGGGATTATATAATTTTACGAAAGATAATTAATAAATGTATTCAAAAGTAAAGTGAATAATACTTATACCATTTTTGTCCATTTTTTATAGATTTTTTATAGCTTTGTATTTGTTTTTTTTAAATGTTGCTGTCATAAATATTGGTGGATTACTAATGAGTTATTTATTAAACTAGATAATCTAATTTTCTATGTAAAGAAATTACTGATATAGAATTATTGTTGAGTCTCCATAGAACGAATCAGTTTGGCTCTTGGGCTATAAGCCGTTGCAAGCCGTCCCGGCTGCATTTGCAGTCGTTAATACCCACCAATCTGCACTGGGCCCGCGTGATGCGTCATGGCCCTTTCTCCTTATCCACACGGAAGGAGGCCATAAGGAAGGCCAGTGCCCCAGCAGTAGGGACATTTTATCGCTGAAGAATACCCAGGGTATTCCTTAAAACAATCCTTTTGCATAAGTATTACAAGGCTAAGCTAAGAGCTAAGTGCAGCCGTTATATTATAATTGACAAACTAGGTACTTATCATAGATTAATAACAGCTTCGCTTAGATTAATAACAGCTTCGCTTCGCTTACGTACTTATGTACTTAGGTATATGTCACCGGAAAATAATAGAAACCGAAAATTTATAAATTTCCTAAAAAAAATTACCACGAAATTTAATTTAAATTTCTAACCTATTACGTGTTCTACAGGACTTCCGTAAATTTATAATTTTCCTAGGAAATTTATAAGTTTGCGGTTCTTGTTATTTTCCGGTGATATATTATAATGTATACCTAGGTAAATTATAATAAAAATACCTGCCAGTATTTTCAGAAAATAATAAACGTCTTTTTTTTAAGACATGATTTAAAATTGTCTAGTGAAATTATAATATACCTGCTTTCCGCCCGCGGCTTCGCCCGCGTGGACTACACGATGTTATCCCGCGGGAATGTGATACTTTCCAGGATAAAAATTAGCCTATGTTCCTCTCCAGGCTACAAAGTATCCGTGTCCCCAATTTCAGCCGAATCCGTTCAGCCGTTTTGGCGTGATTGAGTAACAAACATACAAACATCTAAACTTTCACATTTATATTAAGTAGGACTTACCGGATTAATGTAATATTCTGAAAACTGGTAGGTATTTCTGTGATCTCAAAAAAATATACTTTATAACTAGCGCCAAAAATGCCCCAGCCACAGGGTTAAAAAAATACCCAGAGCTAACACGGACTTGGTTATAATTCTGTGACAACTAGCGCCCTCATCTGAGCAACAATTCAGCCAGTTTTCACAAACAGCGCCATCTAGTTTTCGTGTTTGAAATTACGTAATGTACCTACTCTACTATAGAATCTACACACGTTCCGATCCGACCGCCGATTTGGTCTGCTCCAATCCAAATCTGGACGTGTTTTAGCGTAGTCGTCCAACCATAATTATTATTATTCGTTTTTGACGCGGACTGACCTGAATTGGTTTGCACGAACATCACTTCCTACCATATCGGAACGTATGTAGGCTCCCGACCGGACTTACAACAAGGCAGTGTTAAAAATGTAGGAGATTTTCCCTAGATTTGGGGAGAAAATAATGTAAAAGCGGAAATCTTTAAAGCAGACAGAATACGTTTGAGGGATTTTCAAAGGATTTAATTTAATGCTTGTTCATGACTTTTGCCTAGGATTGAACGAACGAAAGGTTTAAATGTATCGATTAGTTATTTTTTCGTTTATTTTATTTAATAACTCGCATTTTATAGGAAAAATGTGATAGTTTAAAACCACGAGCCCTATAAGTAGCTTTCAGGCAGGATTCGAACCCGCGCCTCCGGGAATCCGGCCCGATTATCTGACCAACTAACATCACATTTACTATCACATTTTTCCTATACTTAGAGAATTGCGTTGTGAATCCACTTTTCTGACATTTCACTAGATTTAGTTTAGTGAAACGACATATCACTGAACTTGTTTAGGAAGAAGACGTCGTAAATAAGAATATTCCACATCTTCCGTGATTTCGTGGTATCCCTACGACATATATAATACTTTAATTCTTTATAACAATCATCATCATCATCAGCCATTCTTAGTACCTACACTGCTGAACATCAGCCTCCTCCTTTGAACGCCAAAAAGAGCGGCTGTGGGCTATTTGCAGCCAACGGCTTCCTGCAACCTTCACCAGGTCATCGGTCCACCTTGTGGGAGGCCGTCCTACGCTCCGCCCCGTCCAGTTCGTGGTCGCCATTCTAGAACCTTTCTACCCCAACGGTCAGTTCTGCGGGCGATGTGGCCTGCCCATCGCCACTTCAACTTCGTTACTCTGAGAGCTATGTCGGTAACCTTAGTTCTTCTGCGGATATCTTCATTGCGAACCTTATCAGGCAGGGAAATACCGAGCATAGCTCTCTCCATAGCTTATTCGGTCACTCTAAGCACACCTACGACACTCCATACTACGACCCCCGCTTATTTAACCTTCTACTACTACGTAACTGACATAACGTGTGTACACGCGCCAAATGTGTGCGTCAACGATGCAGGGATGACATCCGCCGTAGCGCACTCCAGAGCTAGTGGTACAAAATATATCGACTAGATGGCGCGTGCCGCGTGCGTCACAAAATAACTTTGCAAGAGCGTCCCAATTTATTATTTACGTATGTTTATATTAAGTCAGGTAAGTTCGAAAACAATCATTTTTCAGCACAAAAGCGATTGTCAAAAGGCCGTGTGAGTGGCACAATGTACTTTGTATTGAAATCTTCAGAAACGAGAACTTAACCGATGTCACCTGTCGTACGGTACTAACTAATTTGATAAAAAATTTAATCAATCCAACAAATAAAATTGTCTTTAATCATCATCATGCTATAAAACAAAGTCACTCTCCGCTTCTGTCTGTCTGTTTGTAAGCTTTCTTTAAACCACGCAACGCATATTTTTAATTGAAAGTACCGATTCCTGTACTCGAACTTCAAAAAAGGGCAGTGTCATAAAACAAGGTAATCAGCAAAAAAAACAATTTAACTATAATAGTCTTATTTATTTTTAGACGAATTTCTGTGACCTAACCTAATAGTTGTATAAAGTTTATCAAATTTCCTTATCATAAAACAAAGTCTTAAGGGTAATAATATGTCTCATTAATACCGTCAATGGTTTCTATTTCAATTCCGGTGTTGTCATTGTATTACAGTTGCATCCGATGAAAATGGATTTAAAAATACTTTGCATACATTTTAATTTTTTAATAAAATAGTTTCTGCGATCGTTTTCCAAATCATTGTAATTATTTCATATGTTTTCCTTACGTAAAACTAAAAGAACAAACAACTCATACAGTAAATAAATTGAGTTTAATCGATATTTTATCAATTGTTGAAAAAAAGCTCATTCTAAATGTCACTGTCACTCACTCCTATAGATCTATCTACCTGCTGCTGCATAGTGTCGTTCTGACATAATTATTTTACTCTTTATGTTCTGACATTTGCTGTGCGACTTATTTGCTTTGTGTTTTGCGCATTGTGAATACTGTTTTTCAAGTGTTTCTCTAAAATTATTTTTTATATAGACACAAAACAAAAATGATAAATAGTTTCTTCGTAGTGTTAACTTCCAAACTTATATAGTTTTATTGCTTAAAAAATGTGCATGTTAAGCCAAACCGCCTATACATCGTGGACAATGTCCTTTGTCAGCCAACACACCACGTAAAAGGAAATTGTAAATCGGTAAGCAACCGGGCTGGTAAAATATATATTTAATGCAAACATTATATACTCTTGGTCATATCTGTTTCCCTGAGACTTTCGTTTTAAATACTTTTTGAGCATAAATATTTTTTTTTAGCAGAGGTGACATATCAGCCTTCTTGGGGTTTCCTATTACCGACGATTCCAATAATCTTCGTTTCTTATCCTCTGATTTAAAGTCAAGCCGCAACTTCCTTTTCCTGGGTGAATTTTCACTTAAAATCTGTGTTTTCTGCACTGAGTGTGACACCTGTGAAGTACTTGTACTTGGAATTTCTGTTGATGTTTGAGATTTGCAAGTACTCTAAGAGGCTATTATCAGTTTGAGTAAATTTTGATGTAAATACGAGTACCAGATGAGTCTTCTGGCTGCAGTAATAATAGGGTAGGGGCTGCATTTTTCTTAGAAACTCTTTTTGCGCGGTCAGAATTAGGGAAATGAAGTTCGCAAACAAAATAACTAGTATGAAGTGTCTCCACGCTTTTTTGGTTTAAGGCGATACTCGGAACAATTGTGCTGAAGCGAGATAGCAATGAGAAAATGACGCGCGCGGGATCGAGACCGATTTTGCAGATTAGGCAAAAAAAACAAAATCACTTCGTATTAAAAAACTACAGCGATTTAAAAAATGCTTCTATACGATCCAAAATATTATTGGTGATCACTAATTAAACCAATTTCCAATAGCGTAAGTAACCCTATTTAAGAATAATCTACAATTTTCGTCTTTTCGAAAAGAAAAAGTGTCGAGATAAAATCATAAAATCGTGTTTTTGAAACTATACGAATCTAGATAAAGGTATGAAGAAATATAAATCTTATTACCAGATTTGTAACAACTGTAACCGTCCTATAGTTTTAAATTAAAAAGTCCATACTTTTTCCGAGTAGCGCCTTAAGTCCATTCGACCAATTTCTTTAATCCAATACTTGCACCTAATGAAAGTTAAATCAAATCAATAAAAGATCCTCTAATTTCATAGAATTTAATCGTATCATAACATTTATTATTTGGTCAAACAATTCGTATTGGAATATTTGTTTTCTGTTAATATTAAATTTGATATCAATCATCTACGATTCAACTGCATATACGAACGCCACTGCAAGGTTATATCGCACGATCCTCAAATCGAAGTTTGCTTACGAAATATAATGACATCGTTGACTTGGTTACATTCTTGTTGACTAAAGTGACTGACAAGACAACCGACAAACGTGTGACGTTTACTCCTTGGTTTACTTTCTCAATGCGGGGGAAATGAATTGGCGGGGGGAGGTGAGTGTCGCTTCTTTACGTTAGTAATATTATAGTATTCTTTGCTCTAAGCTTGTTACCCATTAACGCCCATAGTCAAACTACAATATATTTTCAAATTTTTTTATTATTATTATAATGAAATGGGTTACAGATGATGAACAAAAAATAAAAAAATATTTATATCTTGAAAAAAAACCGTGTACACGTCCTTGTACAGCGGGCTAATCAGTAGTAAAATTTCTTAGAAGAGGGTTGCTCCAAGCAAAGAGTTTTAAGACATATAGCACATCGCCAACGACCTCCTGCCTTGGCAAATAACACATCGAAGGGGATCAACAATTCGCTCTGGGCTATGGCCGTTATTGCTTGAGGATATGGTTGATGATGCTGATGAAGAAGGCCGCATCCTTGTGTTGATGTTGGGCAAATATGATTTGGATATATATTGCCTAAAAGCTAATTGGTCGAGGCACGTTGTATTATATTTTTTTTCAGTAAGAATATGTAAACGCCATGCGTTTGATACTGGCATATCCACCAGATAGGTCAAAATATCCCACCACTATTTTTCCTCTGACACTGACTCAATACAGGCTTATAGACGTACGAGTATACATTTGATCAACGCCACCTATTTCTCTGTTGTGATTTTGAAAGAGATTTGGAATATTTACATCTTGTTTCAGTTCCAAGGTAGAACACCAACGTTTCATTTTCCCTAATGGTTCCAATGGGCTGTTGAATAGACCGGCAATGTTTTTTTCCAAGTAAGGTTTTGTTCAGCATATTGGTTTGGACGAGCACGCTTTCGGGCTGGTCCATCAATAGAAAGCGGGTTATTATCACTGCTACTCCACTCCGAATCGTTATGTTGACGACGTGAAAGCTCAAACGTAGCTGGTATGTCACGTGGAAGTACTGATGGAACCCAATCGTCCTCTACACTTTCTTCTTCATCACTCGCAATAGCAGGATCTGGTGGTATGACTACTAAGTCGATTTCCGTATCGTCATCTTCACCCATTAGGGTTTTTTAGGGTTTTCTACTGCTTCCTCTAGTCTGAGGAAGTCGTTTTGAGAAGATAATCGATATCCATGCGACATTTTTCGGTGATCAGCCAGGGCCGGCAAATAAGTTTTTTTAGTATACTTCCTCCCACTGTACACGAGCATGTACACTAACATTTTCAAACACTTTTTGCCATGTCATATGATAATAATTGTTATTGTTTTAGATTATTGTAATAGTTAACAATGTAAACTTACCTGAGAACGTAAAATTCAATCTAATTCGGCTTTTATTTATTAAATTAGAATAATTTTACAACCGGTACCGGCCACTTTAAAAACAACCAAAGAAAAGTTGACAATTCGGCACTTATTTTAGCACCAGCCGCAAACTTTTTTATTTTTTATAGATGCTAGTGACCTCTTGATTAATTATAACTAAACATTTCGAGTTGACATTTGTGATTACGCTCAGAAATTGAGTTTGAATAGGTGTACACACGTGGGTACAGAGGGCGGTAATGGGTTAAGAGGCCAATTGTTAGAGACCACGTTTCGGTGCCGTATGTCATCACTGGCAGAACACATCGCTCGAAGACTTTAGTCTTTAAGCTCTGCGGGAGACGCGACGGAGTTACAACAATAAAATAATAAAATACTGAAAATATGTTTCTTTTTAATCTAGGTATCTATTGCAGGCAAATCGATGTTTTCAGTAATAATAAATAATACTCATATCGGAAGATTAGCAGTGGCGGGCAACACTGCAACTACAGCTTGGTGCGGCCAGACCAATGCGGAACGTGTGTAGCGCCGACCAGATTTAGTGCGGCAGACATCATGGTTTGATTGAACGTGTGTAGGCGCGGATCAGATTTGCAGCAAAGTTCGTCCGCACCAAATCGGCGGTCGGATCGCACCGTGTGTAGCGGTGTTGTTGCTGTGCCTTCGTTCGTATCGTTAGCAAGTAACAGAAAATAGATGGCAATAAATAAACTACCTAGGTACTAGTTATTTAAATTTTTACTTTTTTGCATTCACAATGCAATTTTTATTATTGAATAATGGAAAATTAAGTATTTAGATAGTTGTGAGACTAAGGTATAATAATACAGTCCTTTGCAGAAAAAACGGGCACTTGCTTTGTTCTTACATACCTACAATTGCATAATAATTATGATTTATTCGTTATTTCTCTACACTATAATTAAAATGCAAAATGACTGGTCTTTCGAATAAAAGCCAAAATAAGATTCCCCATTTCCCCATAGCGAAAAATATTGATAGTTTGTTCACGTTCCATACATTGTCATTCCCCTTTACACCCCGCTTTCTTTTCCCTGTCAATTTCTCCATACAATAGGTTGTCTGGTTAACATTTTTGGCAATAGGAAGAGATTTTCAAAGTTCTATTCTATTCTATTCTAATGATTATCGGTAAAACAAACATTTTATTTATTCAACACTACTGGCACGAAAATTATCGCAAAAATATAGGTAGGGCAGAGGTACCCTTTGTGGCCACATTAAGGATTTTTTTACTTTTAAGCACTAAGTACTAGATGGTCTTAGGTATTTAAGACACAAATTATATCTTAAATTATAGATAATTTATCTACCTTTAAAGGTACATTTTTCAAATTCATAAAAGTAAAATAGTTTTTTTTATATTACACACAATGTTTGAGAGGTGCCAAATGGACCGGTTTTGGCCACTTACTGATAGTTAAACTTTTGTAAGTATTGCGAAAAATCAAAACCAAACCCTGGTAAAATCAATATATTCTAATGCGCTAGAAACCAGTCAATTGCAAAACAACAATTTAGTTAATTGTAAAAAACAAAGGTTTATAAAGTACTAGCTTTCCGCCCGCGGCTTCGCCCGCGTGTACTACACGACATTATCCAGATGGAATGTGATATTTTCCGGGATAAACTACGTCACTTTCCAGCTCCTAACCTACCACCGTTCCAAAAATCACATTGATCCGTTACTCCGTTTGGACGTGAAAGATGGACAAACAAATAATACCTACTTATTGATTTTCCCGTGGGAATATGATACTATACTGTGGTAAAAAGTAAAAGTAGCCTATTATAATCCTTGCCAGGGTCTCAAATTATTTACTTAAATAGCAATTTCTGCCCCCAAATTAAGATTTTTCCATAGCAATGAGATTTCCCACGGTAAAAAGTAAAATAAGTATGTCTTTTCCAGGGCCTTTAACTGTCTCTATTCTAAATATAATCCTTCCCATGAACTCAAACTATCACCTTAAATACCAATTCCATTCCACAGCTTTGCCTGAGCTGAAACTTATTTTACTATGGGAATGAGCCTTATTCCCGCGGTAACAATTCGCCTATGTCCTTCCTAATAGGGTCTCAAACTATCTTCATTCCAAATTTCATCAAAATTGGTTCAGCCGTTTTGACGTGAGCATATACAATTTCGCATTTATAATAATAATAGGGATAGTAGGAATATGAATGGCCGGCCGCAAATACGTTCGCGAGTACTACATCGCAAAAATTTGTGTCACAAAGTAGGTTGATAGGCATTCGCTAAGGTCTCATCAGTCTTATCATCAATCTATTTTAATGTCCCCGCTGCTGGAGCACAGGCCTTCATATAGATGGATAAGGAGAATGGGCCATGACCTTCCACACGGGCCCATTGAAGTTATCATCATCATCATTTCAACCGTACGACGCCCACTGCTGGGCATAGGAACTCCTTGAAGTTATAGTGTAATCCAAATGCAGCTAGTAACATTGGCTGATCGTGATAGACCATTGCAAAAGTCACATAACCTCAGCGATCGCAGGCCGAGCACGCTAGCCACTGCTCTATATACCAAATTACATGAAAGCTCAGTGGTTTAGACATAAGAAGGTAACGATACCTAGACAAACAGGAGCTACTTTAGTATGAATAATATTCGGACATTCTACTCTTGAACTACCAAAATGCAAAAAAAATAAAGTCAATACTTTCCTAAAAAATGTGTAATACTGATTTTCTTGAGTTTTATTCCAATGCATAAAGAACTTTTTGCTTTGCATGACAATTAGCTGTCATGGGATCCATGTTTCATTGAATAAGTAAACAAAAAAAACTGTATCCCACGGAAACGGTACTTTTTCCAGAGTCAAAAAAAACCGTATGAAATTTTCCAGGCCAGAGTTCAATTATCCCGATCGATTTAGCCGTTTAGTTGTGATTGAGCCACAAACATCCAAACTCCGTATCTTTAATACCCCCTATCCACCCTATATAGAAATTAACCCCCCCTTTCTACCCTAATAAGGGTTTTATATTTTTATTTTGCCTGCGCAGATCATTTTTAATGATGACCAGTATCCTTCATACCAATTTCCATACTCCTAAGTCCAGAAATGAGGAAGTTTTCATATAAGCCTTAATCCCCCCTTTCTACTACCCCCCCTATTAGGGTTTTTTTATAACTTTGCATATGCAGATCATTTTCAATCGTGATCAGTATCCAGCATACCAATTTTCATACTTCTAAGTTCAGAAATGAAGAAGTTCCATATAAACTTTATCTCACCATTTTACCCTATTAAGGGGGAGTTTTTTTACTTTGCTTACACAGATCATTTTCAGTCGTAACCAGTATCCAACGTACTAATTTTTATGCTTCTAAATCCATAAATGAGGAAGTTCCATATAACCTTAACCCCCCCATTTTACCCCTTTAGGGGGAGAGTTTCCCAAAATCCGTTCTTAGCGGACGTCTCCTAGTCATAATCTACCTTCTTGGCAAATTTCATCTTCATTGGTCCAGTAGGTTTCGAGATTTCGTGATGAGTGAGTTATGTCCCCTCGATTTTATATATATAGATTTCATCCAAAACAAATTCCTTAAAATTTTCATACAAAAACATTTTTTCAAAAAGAAAATGGAATTTATTGAAAAAAAATCGTATGACATAAGGAATTCTAACGGTTGTTATTATTACCTTAAAATACCTTATTTTAATTGCCTTTATCAAAAATGGCTAAAAGTTGTTAAGAAAACTTTTAGAGCAAAAAGTGGCCAAAACCGGTACAGTGGCCAAAACAACGCCTCCTACCTACATATCATAAAACTGTCAGTAAGTTTACTGACAGTTTTATTTTAATGACAATGAAGCGAGCATGTTTGTATGAAAATAAAACATGTTGCCGGTTTTTTTTTTGCAATGGAGTTAATACACAGTAAATTTTTTATCATCCCGGATAATTTCAGGGATTATTCTACTCCTGAAAACAAACAACTTTTAGGAACTTTTATTTGGGGACCAAAACTGAAACCTTGAAATAAAAATCTGCTGTGGCATTTTGATTAAATATTTATGCACCTTTGTATGGAACAGATGATTTTTTTTTCGCGATTTGAGTTTTGTTCCCTTGATAAAAGTTGTTTGTTTTCATGAGTAGAATAATGCCTGATTGATGATAAGGTAACACACTGTTGCCTCAAACCACCATTTTAATAAAATGTGTTATAGAACTCTGACTAAAGACAAAGGCAAGTAATAAAACTATTAAATGTAAAGATATGCACATAGAATAAAAATTGATCGTCGCTTTAGCGAAAGCGAAGACTTATCATTCGCCAAGGATATGCATTCAATTTCTCAAGGATAAGACTCTTGATAGTCTTAAATGTTCAAATAACGCTAGTAACGGTTTGTGGGCGGCTTAAAAGTACCTAGCCAGTGTTTAATATTTTTAAACGCGTTTAACCACCACACGGCATCTTTCTAGTACACTCGACAGCACATCAAGTTAAATAGTTGAATTACAGCTTTTATTACATAGGGTATAATGGCGGTCTAAAGGTCAACATGTATAGACTGATGTGTCACCGTGTGTACTAACTAAACCCGTTTGAATAAAATCAGGCACTTGCATTGTTTTCACACAAAAAAGCTTCATCATGCTGCACAGCCTCTATTTCAGACCATCTACTTTTTATTTCAGTTCGCTATCACTATCATCAACATGCAAAATGATTTGACTTTCGAACAACATGAAACATGAACGTAAACACTTTCCCATTGCCCCATAGCGGAAAAACAGAATGTTTTACATTTTTGGAAGTTTGGAATTTACAAAGATTTGGAATGTTGTGTAAGGGCGACCATACACGGACTGCTCGAGCAGTTAACGGTTGAGCGACGTACACGGACCGCTCGAGCGCTGCTCGAGGGGTTATTCCACTTATCCCCATCGACTTGCCCCATCGATGGGGGATTGTGAACTTTTCTTCCACAAATCCCCATTCAGTACTAAACAAATTGACAATGGGGATTTGTGGACAAAAACAGTTCACACAACCCCATCAGTTGAAAATAAAAAACTATTTATTATAATAATCAGATAAACAATAATATTAATTACTTATATTGATCGTGTCAACAACGTGATCACCATCGGAAGTGTCTCGAGCAGGGTAGCGTACCTGATACTCAGATTATCGAAACGATATTCGCTGAATGTTATCCAGGTCTACGCTCCGACCTCGAAACATGACGATGTCGAAGTGGAGGCTATGTATGAGGAGATCTCTAAAGCCATGCATAGCTATAAAACCCACTACACGGTTGTGATGGGGGATTTCAATGCAAAGTTGGGGCAACGTTGCGGTGATGAGCTGAGAGTGGGGCAATTTGGATTTGGGCAACGGAACGATAGAGGCCAGATGCTGGCAGACTTCATGGAGAGGGAGAACCTCTATATGATGAACTCCTTCTTTAGGAAGCCCGTAAGCCGCAAATGGACCTGGATCAGTCCGGACGGTAAAGTCAAAAACGAGATCGATTTTATCATGTCGACGAAGAAGCACATATTCAATGATGTCAGTGTGATCAACGCTGTTAAGACAGGAAGCGATCACCGTATGGTGAGAGGCACATTGAATATCGATGTCAAGCTCGAAAGATCACGACTGATAAAATCCACGCTCCGACCAATACCAGCTCAAATTCAAAACCCCGAGTGCTTTCAGCTCGAGCTTCAAAACCGCTTCGAAGCCCTTGAGAACAGCAAAGACGTGGACGATCTATACAACATGGTGGTGGATACTGTCCGCACGGTAGGGTCTAAGTACTATAAAACCCGCCGTCCCAAATTGAAGAAACTCTCCAGTCAGACTCTCCTACTCATGGATCAGAGACACGAAATGAAGCTGCAGAACTCAGCGGATGCCTATCGTTATCGGCAGCTCAATAGACAGATATCTAAGTCTTTGACGCGCGACCTTCGCCAATTTAATACCGAGCGTATTAAAGAAGCCATTGAGCGGAACAAAGGCTCCAAAGTGTTCGCGAGAGATCTGTCTATAGGGCAAAGTCAATTGACGAGGCTGAAAACTGAGGAAGGTAGCATCGTTTGGTCAACACCTGAAATCCTGAGGGAGATTGAGAGTTTCTATGGACAGCTGTATTCCACGCAAACACCTGTTGAAAGCAAGGCTAAAGACCCTAGAGCCAAGCTTACCCGACACTATACAGAAGATATCCCGGACGTCAGCCTGTACGAGATTAGAATGGCTCTCAAGCAGCTTAAAAACAACAAGGCGGCGGGCGATGACGGAATCACAACAGAGCTTCTGAGAGCGGGCGGTAAGCCGATACTTAAAGTCCTCCAGAAGCTTTTCAATTCAGTCATCCTTGAGGGCAAAACGCCAAAGGCATGGGGCAGAAGCGATGTGATGCTGTTTTTCAAGAAGGGTGATAAAACTCTCTTGAAGAACTATAGACCCATCTCGCTTCTGAGCCATATCTATAAGTTGTTTTCGAGAGTCATTACGAATCGTCTCGCTCGCAGGTTCGACGACTTCCAACCTCCCGAACAAGCCGGGTTCCGAAAAGGCTACAGTACCATAGACCACATTCATACGCTGCGGCAAGTTATACAGAAGACCGAAGAGTATAACTTGCCACTTTGCTTGGCGTTCGTGGACTATGAGAAAGCCTTTGATTCGATTGAGACTTGGGCGGTGCTGCAGTCTCTCCAGAGGTGCCAAATAGACTACAGGTACATCGAGGTGCTGAGGTACTTATACCAAAACGCCACCATGTCGGTCCGATTACAGAACCAGAGCTCTAATCCTATCCAACTACAGCGAGGTGTGAGACAGGGAGATGTCATCTCTCCCAAACTGTTCACAGCTGCGTTGGAGGATATTTTTAAGCTGCTGGATTGGAAAGGATGCGGCATCAACATTAATGGCGAGTACCTAACACACCTACGGTTTGCCGATGATGTAGTTCTTATGGCTGAGACCTTGGAAGACCTGAACACAATGCTCGAAGATCTCGGTAATGCTTCGCAAAGAGTGGGTCTTAAGATGAACATGGACAAGACGAAAATCATGTTCAATGCCCACGTTGCACCCGCTCCAGTTAATGTTGGGAACATTACACTCGAAGTTGTTGACCACTATGTCTACCTGGGACAGACAATCCAATTAGGTAAGTCCAACTTTGAGAAAGAGATCTCTCGTCGAATCCAGCTCGGATGGGCAGCGTTTGGGAAGCTCCGGAATATATTCGCGTCCGAAATACCTCAATGTCTCAAGACGAAAGTCTTTGACCAGTGTGTTTTGCCAGTAATGACCTATGGAAGTGAGACGTGGTCTTTTACTATGGGTCTCATAAGAAGGCTCAAAGTCACCCAGCGAGCAATGGAGAGAGCGATGCTTGGTATTTCCCTGCTCGATCGAATCAGAAATGATGAGATCCACAGGAGAACTAAAACAACCAACATCGCTCGAAGGATTGCATCATTGAAGTGGCAGTGGGCGGGACACATAGCGCGGAGAACCGATGGCCGTTGGGGCGGAAAGGTTCTCGAATGGCGACCGCGTGCCGGACGACGTTCCGTGGGCAGGCCCCCTACAAGGTGGACCGACGATCTGGTCAAGGTCGCGGGAAGCCGCTGGATGCGGGCAGCGCAGGACCGATCGTTGTGGAGATCCTTGGGGGAGGCCTATGCCCAGCAGTGGGCGTCGTTCGGCTGACATGATGATTGATGTTTGCTGCTGTGTATGCATTTAAAAACATTTTAAGTAATAAAATGAATAAATATATTTTGACACTCACATCAATTATATCCAAATTTATTTCATGTAAGTATAGTTTACACGTTGTCTGGAAATTGTGCTTTAAATAAAAAATAAAATAAAATAAAATCATGGATACTAGACAACGGACGTTTTTAATTATAATAGAAGTATAAATATTTGAAAATATACTTAACCCGGCGTCCTGGGGGTGGAAAATTGTAACATGGACGTGGGGTTGGCTCATTATTACCCATGTAGATACTGTTATAAGTCAGTATATATTTAAGAATATAGTAAATATTTGTTTTGGGCCTTATTCTAATTTTATTAAGGCAATAAACTGATGATGATGAAGGCAATAAAACACAGAAAAAATAAAATTAAGACACTCTATACTATAGGAAACAAGGCTTTGAAACAAATACTCTAAAAATCAATAAAGTTTGCTTCATCTAGCCAAATCCAAGTTATTTCTTTATTAACCAGTCTTTGAATTTTTTAAGTGTTACTTTTATATCATATTCTTATATGAAATACATTAAATAATGTTATATAAATAGTAATAAAGGTATTCTTTTATTTTACCATACAATGCATAGGTACATACATATCAGTATGTATACATAAAATTATTTTAATTTTTAGTTTTTTGCATTCACAATGTAATTTTTATTATTGAAAAATGGAAAATGAAAATCGACCCGTCTCACAACCAGCTCTGATGGGACTCGAACCAACGACCTTTTGCTTTCCGGGCGACTGCTCTAACCACTGAGCTACGGATTCGTTACGGGAAGCGTCGAATTTATCCAATACTTCTTACGCGCTGTATAGTCAGCGTTATTTTCATCAATGTGGAGATATTACTACCCTCACACGCGAAATAAATACCTTTCCAGGTATTTGGCAATCGTTAAAGATGAAATTACTATTGCAAGTTATTTAAATTTTTAGTTTTTGGCATTCACAATGCAATTTTTATTATTGAAAAATGGAAAATGAAGTATTTAGAAAAAATCGACCCGTCTCACAACCAGCTCCGATCCGCTTTCCGGGCGACTGCTCTAACCACTGAGCTGTCGCCCGGAAAGCGAAAGGTCGTGGGTTCGAGTCCCATCGGAGCTGGTTGTGAGACGGGTCGATTTTTCTAAATACTACATTTTCCATTTTACATTAAATTAGTTACATGGAGTAACTGTTTCGTACAGAAATTGTGGTACTTATTCTCATTACCTTAAGATCAGTATTTCAAAGTGTCGCTACTTTATTTATGACATATTGTTACGGGTGGGCCGGTATTTTTACCTGTTATTATTACAGATTATTATTTTGTGTGAACGAG
This sequence comes from Crambus lathoniellus, assembly GCA_949710035.1. Taxonomy (NCBI): domain Eukaryota; kingdom Metazoa; phylum Arthropoda; class Insecta; order Lepidoptera; family Crambidae; genus Crambus; species Crambus lathoniellus. The sequence goes on from OX453320.1 coordinate 14,142,133, forward strand.
TCATGGAAGTTTATACAAAGAAATAACTTGGAGTTAGCTAGATGAAGCAAACTTTATCGACTTTAGAGTATTTGTTTCAAAGAGTGTTTTATTGCCTTAATAAAATTAAAATGAGGCCCAAAACAAATATTTACTATATTCTTAAATATATACTGACTTATAACAGTATCTACATGGGTAATAATGAGCCAACCCCCACGTCCATGTTACAATTTTCCACCCCCATGACGCCGGGTTAAGTATATTTTCAAATATTTATACTTCTATTGGCTAGTGGTGTACCACAGGGTTCAATTTTGGGCCCTATCCTCTTTATTTTGTTCACAGCGGACATAACTGAAAGCATTAAACATTGTCAATACCACCTTTATGCCGATGATGTCCAACTGTATCTTAGTTGTCATCCCAAAGAGACATCTATAGCAGTGGAGAGGATAAATTGTGATCTGAAGCAACTATCCAAATGGTCCAGCATTAACGGCCTGGTATTGAATCCAAGCAAGACAAAGTTCATGATTCTTGGGTCAGCCAAACAAGTATGTACTATTCGTGAGAGTATGCCTGCTATATCAATTAATAACCAGCCTATTGAGATGGTCACAGTGGCTCGCAATTTAGGGGTAATCTTTGAGTCCAATCTTCGCTTTGAAAAGCACACTCAAGAAGCTATACGGAACTGCTTTTACCGGCTTAAATTGATTTACAAGTATCGCCCTTTTCTCTCTGAAGATATGAGAATCAGGCTATGCGAGTCTTTAGTTCTTTCAAAATTAAATTACGCAGATACGGTGTTTGGCTCTTGTTTACTGTCAAGAACTGAGCGGCAAGTGCAACGCGTTCAGAATGCGTGTGCACGTTTTTGTTTTTCTATACCACCTAGAGCGCATGTGACGCCTTTCTTAAATAACTGTAATCTGCTCAAAATGAACTCTCGGAGAACGCTTCACTTTGCTACCTTGTTGTTCGACATCATACACACGGAGTCACCAGAGTACTTGTATTGTAAGTTAGCCTGGGCTAAGGATAGGAATCCATACCCCACTAGAGCAGCTGTGTACTTGATCCAAACTCCCAGGCACAGGACAGCGGCTTTCCGTGGGTCGTTTAAATACTCCGCCTCGAAATGTTGGAACAATTTGCCTCCCCGAGTTCGCACGCTAAAAACACGCAGCAATTTTAGTAAAGTCCTAAAAGACTATCTATTAGAAACACAAAAGTCTGATTGGTAAGGGGTTCTGGTATTCTATGGTACCTACTTACCCATGTGTATTGCATGCTGTGCATCGGGGTTGGCATTTTGTGCACAATTTAAGTACAAAACTAGTTATTTTATTGTTTTTGTTGAACTTTTGTTGCACAAAATTATAATTTTAAGTTATATTTTATAGATCTTAGACATAGGAAAATATTTTATTATTGTTAGCTTGTTTCTTGTTTTCATTTCACTCATTTCACTTTTTTTTTTTTTTTTTTTTTCTCACGGACGGAGCCACAGATCACAGATTAGCTTATCACGAATATCTATGATCACGAAGCAAAGCACTTGTTTCTTTTTTTCTTTTTTATTATTTTACTTGTCACTTCATTTAAGGCGAAGGAGTATTGGACCGTTCTGCCATGTTTATGTGTTACCTACTAGTTTGTAAGATGTATAAGTAGAGTGCTCCTCAGATAAGTCTGCGCGCGGTAAAAATCGAATACTAATCTTTTCTATAACATTAGAACAAAAAAATGCACTGTAACTAGCGCCAAAAACGCGCCAGGCACGTGCAGAGTTATCTTTGCTTTTTTTTTCTCTCTTTTTTTTTTTAAATTGGGATTGTGTTGTGCAAGTGATTTTTTATGTTTTTTTTTTTTATATTTGTTATAAGTGATGTCACATAATGCGGTCAACAGAATATGCAGCATATACAGTGCAGCAGGCCCCGCCTGCTGCTTATACTGAGTTGAGCGCATTTTTGGCATCACACGACACTAATTTTATCTTTGAAACTGTTGTTTATTCCTATTGTTGGTGTTACCTACTTACTGTATTTTTTAGTGTCGTGTGATTCTAAAATAAAACCTTTTTCTTTTCTTTCTTTCTTCTTTCTTTTCTATTATAATTAAAAACGTCCGTTGTCTGGTATCCTTAAATTTTATTTTATTTTATTTTTTTATTTAAAGCACAATTTCCAGACAACGTAAATTACACATGAAATAAATTTGGATACCTAATTGATGTGATGTGAGTGTCAAAATATATTTATTCATTTTATTATTTAAAATGTTTTTTAAATGCATACACAGCAGCCAATAAAGTCAAAGTCAATAAATTTTTATTCATATAGATTAAATAAAATTAATGCTTATGAATCGTCCAACATTTTTTTACCTACCACCTGTTATGGACATCTTTTAACTGACAAGAAAAACAGGCGAAAAAAACTCATCAGCTTTAACAGAAGCAACGCATTTACAAAATAATTATGTCGTTGCTAGACAAAATGGTACGGTCGCCAGCACGTCAGGTTACCACAAAATGTCAAAATTTATTAATTGAAACTGAACTCTTTCCGTTGGAGATAAGGTTGAATTTTATTTAAAGAAATTTGACAGTTTGCAGTAACCTGACGCAAAACAGCAAACATCAATATAAGTAATTAACATTATTGTTTATCTGATTATTATAATAAATAGTTTTTTATTTTCAACTGATGGGGTTGTGTGAACTGTTTTTGTCCACAAATCCCCATTGTCAATTTGTTTAGTACTGAATGGGGATTTGTGGAAGAAAAGTTCACAATCCCCCATTGATGGGGGAAGTCGATGGGGATAAGTGGAATAACCCTGCTCGAGGACTGCTCGAGCTGTCGCTACCAACCGCTCGAGCAGTTGACTTTCTACCCCAGTCGAGTCATGAATTCGGACGAGGAAACACTGCTTTTGCTGCTCCTGGTCAAGGCGGAGACGACGGCGGCGATGTCAAAAGAAAAAAAAATGGGTTTATCCAATTTTGGAATTAAGAGAACAACAAGGAAAATTCCATCATTTGTTAATGGAACTTAGAAGAAAGACAAATGAGACGAGACAGAGAGACAGACAGACGCCGCGAGGCCAGAAGAGAACGGGAGGGGGAAGTCGGTGAGCTGTCGACTGCTCTAGCGCAGTCAACGGCTCGAGCAGTCGGTGTATGCCTCGCGACCGCTTGCGAGCGGTCGACGGCACGATGGAATTTCTTCATGTAGTTGACGGCTTAAAGCGGTCGCGACTGCTCGAGCAGTCGTGTGTCCGGCAGCGAATGAATGACTATAGTTCACCGCGCGGTCGCGGCTTCAAGCAGTCGGTCTCAACTGCTTGAAGCAGTCCGTGTACGGCTGCCCTAAGAATGAGTGTGAAGTTGCTGGTGGCCAGTACCTCCGCTATAATGATACAGAATAGCAAACTGACTGCTGTAACGTTTCTCTGTAAGGTTGGGAACATTTCGCCTTAAAACGTTCCGAATGGCGAAGAAGGGTTGGTAAACCAGGCTTTACCCGTGTACCAGCTTTACCAGCTTTACCCACGTACCAATTAGCGGGTCTACGGGTAATTTTAATTACCCATGGTCTCATGGCATTAGAGATTTATCTCTGGACTTCTAATCATATCGATAGAAAATGAAAACAGATGAAAACCATCAGTAACATACAATAAAGTTTACTCAATCATAAGCAAATAAAATAATTCCATCCTTGGGGACAAAAACATACTTATACGAAGACCAATACTGAAAATTATGAATTCATAACCGATACACTAATGGAGTTAATTACTGGCAAAATATCAGTTGGATACGCATTAGAAATGTTAAGATTAAAGATTGGCTTTATAGCCTGACATGCTGTAACGTCTCTCCCCGTAAGTAGTAGTAAAAAAAGTTTGTCCTTTTGGACAGGCGAAGACATCAAGCCATACTGCCAATTCTTCAGTGTTATGTATGTTATTATAGTTTCCTATGTTTTCATTAGAATGTAGGTGTGTTACATTCCAATGCTTCTTGGAGTAATTCTTGCTGAGGTAGTCACCACTACAATAAAACACTCGGCATAACGTTACCAAGATAGCGCATATTTTAATCATTCCACACATCGTCCAGTTACGTAGACACTTGGGGCACAAAACCACACCTATCTTTTTTTTTATTTTACATAATCTGGACGCAAATCGTCATCTCAAGAAAGCCCGTTCTAAGCCAACCTATCAGTATGCATCGATGCCGTTTCGTTTCAGTCTCATGGAAGGTTAGAACCTCCATGATGGGATGGCTGGAAACTCCTTAGTTTTACCATAGTAAAACAATATAAGTAAGCGGACTGGAGCCCTGAGCGAGCGATAATAGGCTAAACACGTAGGGCTGTCGCTTAGAGTTTATTCAATCGTCAAAAATGCATAGTCAATCTCTATACAAAACAGTTTTCCCCTGTAGGGTGGCGTCAGGAATCTATAATACATAGTTTTTTATTTATTTTTGTACATAGACCAGGGGCTGACTAAAATTTTTCATTACCTACGTCATGTTATCTGTTTAGTGGTTTGAAAAATTACGGTCGAAATAGGATAAATTAAAACGTGGCTTTACAACAACACCAAGACCAAGACAAATAGACATGTTCATGCACACAAATATTTGTCTTGTTCGGGAATCGAACCCGAGACCACTGGCGCAGAAGATGTGTAGCCTACCCCTGCGCCAAATCGGTTGTCAAAAACCGAATACAATATGTACCTACGCCCACTGCGAATCGAACCCGAATATCTGAAATCGGCGGTGTGAATCACTAGACCGCAGAGGCGGTTAAAAATTTATATTATGCTCCCAGTTTATTAATCTAATCACATACCTACCTACACATAGGATTACAAGTTACAATAATTTGTTATTATAAATGTTTTTCTTTCTTCTTTCTTTCTATTTGAAAATTAAACTACAAATTGGTATCTGGTCAACGAAATCGGAAGCAGAACTATTTAGGTAGGTAAGCAGCTATACAAAATATTATGTACGTATCTACGTATGATAATTATAGTAGGTAGATTGTACTCACCGTTCTTGTTCGCTAGGTAATGCGAAGAAAGATAGTTCTGGATTAGACAACCCGCTACTGAGACATCTGTATACACTACAATATTTTTTACTTCTACTCGAACTTTTAGCCATCGTAGGTACACGCACGAATTATTACAAATACAAATAAAAAATTATTAGAGGGAGGCAGCGCAGCGGCGCGAAGCGTGCGTGTGGTGGGCACGGACAGTTTTACCTTAATAATATTATGCGCGGTCGCGGGCGACCGGCCGCCGCCGGCGGCGGCGCCGCGCGGGCGGCGAGCGGCGGGCGCTGCCACGCATGACTGTCGCCCCGTTATCACCGATAAATTTTGTCAGTGTGTGCGTGCGACGACGCATGACGACGCATACGTACGGGCGCGCTCACATACAAACCGTTCGGGGTGCCTGTCCAGGCAGTCAACGTACTTATATTGTTTTACTATGGTTTTACTTACTGAAAATCAATAGTATTTTGTACCTGTTCTTTCCAAATTCAAATTCTTCATTCCACGTGCCTTGTTCAGCATTTTGATTCTGTCCTATCGTAAGTGTATATATTCTTTGGTCCTACCAAAACCTTCAAGCTGTACATAGCTCGCGGAGCATTATCAGTTACATATATTATAAAAAATTGCATAATGGTGATTATTTAAAGTTATATAGAAACACGTGTGTTGTTGCCAGTAATGACCTATGGAAGTGAGACGTGGTCTTTTACTATGGGTCTCTATAAGGTGGCCTCTATAAGGTGGTCTCTATGGTATAAGAAGGCTCAAAGTCACCCAGCGAGCAATGGAGAGAGCGATGCTTGGTATTTCCCTTTTCGATCGAATCAGAAATGATAAGATCCGCAGGAGAACTAAAACAACCGATATCGCTCAAAGGATTGTATCATTGAAGTGGCAGTGGACGGGACACATAGCGCCGATGGCCGTTGGGGCGGAAAGGTTCTCGAATGGCCACCGCGTACCGGACGACGTTTCGTGGGCAGGCCCCCTACAAGGTGGACTGACGATCTGGTCAAGGTCGCGGGAAGCCGCTGGATGCGGGCAGCGCAGGACCAATCGTTGTGGAGATCCTTGGGGGAGGCCTATGCCCAGCAGTGGGCGTCGTTCGGCTGACATGATGATATAGAAACAGATTAAATGTAACAGGAACCCGTGTATCGGGCTTCTATTCCTACTTTTACCAAAACAATAAAACAAGTTTCTGGATGGTTGTACCTTTTATTTATTTACGATATCTTCTATTAAATAGTGGGCGGCGACTTCCGACGCTCCGGCTAGTGATTGTTTGTTGGCCGACGACGGGGTCCCGTCCCGTCGCAAGTATACTTATGATTCTATATGTCAGCTCTACTGCAAGAGCTATATTATTCCCGTGTGCCACAGGCTGTATTTTATCCCGATATCGATATATCTACGGGAACGGGAACCGTAAGGGTAAAACCGCAGGAAGCCACTTGTATTTTATATGACTGTTGTATGTATTACTTTACCTTGGTATTTAAAGTCAAAAAGTGCGTAAGATAAGGACGTCCTCAGACCTTTAACCTCCGCCAGACCTCTACCTTTGGCACCATGAATGCATAACCACGTTGAAGCTGGGTACAGCGCTTGGCTTAGATTCTAGGCAACTCTGAATCATTTATAAACGTAGGAAGAATATAAAAACACAATACACCTCGTATTGTTGTGTTTATTTTGATTAGCTGGTAGCATTGTAGAACGTTTAGGGATTTTTATACATTACATACCGCATTTCAGTTACCTATACATGAAAAATGGAAAATGAAGTATTTAGAAAAAATCGACCCGTCTCACAACCAGCTCCGATGGGACGTTGTGAGACGGGACGTTTTTTTTTCTAAATACTTCATTTTCCATTTTTCAACCATTAAAATTGCATTGTGAATGCAAAAAAGTAAAAATTTAAATAACTTACCTATACATTTCAGATTACTTTCTTTCAAAAGTCTCTACTAAAATTGAACATCGCGAGGGCCGCCAGCATTATATAAAAAATGTTACACAGGTGTGGGGGTTAGTAATATCTTCACATTGATGAAATTAACGCTGGCTATACAGCGCGTTAGAAGTATTTGTTAAATTCGACGCTTCTCGTAACGACTCCGTAGCTCAGTGGTTAGAGCAGTCGCCCGGATAGCGAAAGGTCGTCGTCGTGGGTTCAATTAATAAATATCAATTAATAAATATTCTATTCTATTCTATTCTATTATATTCGTATCCCATCGGAGCTGGTTGTGAGACGGGTCGATTTTTTCTAAATACTTCATTTTCCATTTTTCTATAATAAAAATTGCATTGTGAATGCAAAAAAGTAAAAATTTAAATAAAATGTTACACAGTGTAAAATTCGCACTTGTCCAGTATATTTTCACCCAGAAGTGGATTACAAAACACTGAGGTTAACTGTCGTAAAAGATGGCGACGAATAATATGAAAAACCCCTGGTCATTAACTGGTTTGTGCACAACTTGGTGGGGAGAACCCACAGAAATGACGCAACAGTCACTCCTGTGGACAAATAGAAGGTACTTGAGTTTCTTCAGCTGTTGATTTTTGACGACCGATTTGGCGCAGGGGTAGGCTACTCACCTTCTGCGCCAGTGGTCTCGGGTTCGATTCCCGAACAAGACAAATATTTGTGTGCATGAACATGTCTAATTGTCTTGGTCTGGGTGTTAACTATGTATATTAAGTATGTATTTACAAACAAAAAGTATTTAAGTATATATTTATCCGTTATCAAGTTTTCCATGATACAGTTTCTTAATGAAATTAACATGGGACTAGATAATTGGTGTGAATGTAAGAAGTTATTTATTTATTATTTATAATTTTTAAGGTTAATGAACTAACAATTAATAAATAATATTGGAATATTGAAAAATGTCAATTATTAGAAAAAAACGACCCGTCTCACAACTAGCTCCGATGGGACTCGAACCCGCTCAGTGCGCAGTGATCACAGCATTCGCCCGGACAGCCAAAACTCGTGGGTTCAAGTCCCATCGGAGCTAGTCGTGGGACGGGTTGGTTTTTTCTGATATTTCATTTTCAATGATAAAAATTGCATTGTGAATGCAAAAAGTTTTTTTTTTTTTCAGTTTATATACTTACCTAACATTTTAGCAGTGATATTGTCTGAAACTAGTGCTCTCCAGTTTGTGTGCGTCTTGAGCTTACAGGTTTTATTATTTTTTCATTGCTTTTAAAAACTGACTCTTATGGCGGAAATACACGGTTCACTTTTGCCTTTCAATTTGGATGAAGTAACCAAATTGAACAATGTAAACTTAAAAGTGAATCATTCAATGTCAATGTGCGCCTGTATTTCTGTGAATTTCAACCAAATTGAATTAATTTGGTTGAACCGTGTTTAATACATAAGGCTAATATACCTTATTAACTTTATGGTTAGCATAACCTAGTTCCGAAAGACATCAACGCGTTCTTAAATCTTTCAGCTCTACATTTTAACTGAAACCAAATAGAATTTCTTTGCAAGTATAGTATAATCTTTAGTAATTAGTGATTCGGGACTATAAACTTATCTATTTACAATAAACTTTAATTGTCCACAATGAACATTTTTCAAATTATTTTTACTTATTTGCATTTACAGTGCAGTTTTTATTTTTGAAAATATAAAAAGGAAGACGTATTAAGAAAGTATCTGGAAACGCAGTATTTCTCTCGTGTGTGAGGGTAGTAATATCTTCAAATTCATGAAATAAACGCTGTGCTGGCTTATCAGCGTGTAAGTAAGAGGTATTAGATAAATTTGGATAAACGACTCCGTAGCTCAGTGGTTAGAGCATTAGCACGGACAGTAAAAAGATTGTGAGTTCGAGTCGCATTAGCGTTGGGTAGTATTAACCGATCGACTAAAATATTTTTTTACCGACAAAAATACTAGGTGAGCGACTTAGTCGTCAATCTAACCTAAACCTATGTTTCCGCAACCAAACTATAGTATTTTAGTCGGTAAATTTTGTAATTTTTAGTCGATCGGTTTATTGTATTCCACATTGTGATGAGAGTCAAAATGGCGGGTGTACCACAGCGAATCCAATTGTACCTATTATCAGTAAAATGTTCCTAAAATGTACTAATCAGTACCTGCAATTAAAATATTTGTACCTCCATAAACATGGAATTATTTAACACCAGCGGCCGCCCGCGGTTTCACCCGCGTGGTTCCCGTTCCCGTGGGAGTATCGGGATAAAAAGTACCCTATGTTTTATTCCAGACCCAAATCCCTTTAGTAGTTTTTGCGTGAAAGAGTAACAAACATCTATACATCCATACCCACAAACTTTCGCAATGATAATAAACTACACTACGCTATCCCGAGGGAATGTGATATTTTTCCGGGATAAAAAGTAGCCTAAGTTACTCCTTATTACATTAGCTACCTGCCAGTGAAAGTCCCGTCAAAATCGGTCCAGCCGTTTCAGAGATTAGCCGGAACAAACAGACAGACAGACAAAAATTGAAAAAAAGTACATTTTGGTATTTGTACCGTATATATAATCATATGCATGTAGTAAAAAGCGGTTATTTTAATGTTACAAACAGACACTCCAATTTTATTTATTTGTATAGATTTAAATATACACCCGCCATATTAACATCAAGATGGCGGGTGTACTAAAAACACCAATGTAGAAACATTTTTTATAAAATGTGAATACATCAAAAATATGTACCTTAAAAGACCTTCAAGTTTAAAAACATTTGCTCTAGATCGGTTCGGTAGTTCCTGAGAAATAACATAACAGTTTTTTATGCATATAAAATGTTACAGTCAAAACTCGTAACCGGGCAAACTCACTTTTGACTGGAATATTAGTCTAAATAGTAGGTACAAAGGTACAAGCTATAGAAAATTCCCATAATTTGGTTCTGGCACTTCTAGTGGGTGTTCTAAGGCACATATCAACGTTGAATAGGATTTTTATATGGTTGTTGTAAAGTATTAAAAAAACCCTTACGGCATTTAGATGTCAACATATTACAGAAATAACTATCGAGCAAGTATCTCAAGCAACAGGAAACGGACCGTAGCTTAGCACGGACAGTAAAAAGATCGTGAGTTCGAGTCGCATTGTAGTTAGTTGTGAGACGGGTTGATTTTTTTCTAATAAGTACTTAATTTTCAATATTTTCACTAACATTTTTCTTCTCGGCATGGTGGTTACTCAAGTCAGTAGCGCGGAAAATACATCTCTTCTCAAGGTGAAGGGTCAGACTTAACAAAGAATGACAGTGGCTGAGTTAAAATTTCATAACCGTAGTATGAAATACTAAGGCGGTTATCACACTGCACCGAACACCGCTCTACCTTTGGCTGTAGAAGCTTGATTCGCGTACAAAACCCGCAGTGTATAACACACTCACGCGTCGCATATCCGCCCATCGGAGCGGGATGCCCCGGCAGTGTGATAAAGGCCTAACTTGTACCTGTCATACGGTTAAGAAAAAAAAAATTTTTTTCTTATGTATAATTACTCGGTATGGTATGTTTTGGATAAAAATATGATGTTTACTGTATTCTTGTTCCTTATAAATACCGATGGTTTTGGTAGGTATTATTTACTTATACGAAAAGCAGTATTACTTTAGTATTGCGAGAAAATATGAATTAAAAAAAACGTATTCCACAGAACTATAAATTGTACGAAACAAAAAATATAAATGTCTCAAACGCAATGTGACCCAGATCTATTGTGTCTTTCTAAGCAGCTAAGTTAAGACTTTTAAAATGTAATCTGAATAATGCCACAACTAATACTTATTTTATACCAAGGTCCATTGTAGCAATCACTGGTGTGGTGTATTAAGCAAACGCGTTGCCGAATCATAATCGATATATTAAAATCGGTTTGACCTTGGGAAGTCGCATTAGTCACAATTATATCTAATTCTGCTTCTATGGAACCCCTAGCTAAGTATTTTGTAACGTATTAGTTAGTAAGTAAAAAATTAAACACAAGTTTTTATATGTTTTTACAGTCCGTTGCAGTAGAGATACAAGTACGTGGTGTGAACTCTTTATTTTGTGGTAGAGAGGAGTAATAGGTATGTTTAATTAATATTCATTGGATGTGAAATGTTTCATGAATATTTTAAGATATTGTTGCAAAATTTTTCACATAACTTTTTTAGAATTTGAAGGTCATTATAAATTTAAACTACAAATATGTGTTATTTCGTAACTATCCTGATAAAAATTTTCGAAAGAAAACGGACTCTACTTATAAAATTAGATAGATAAATTAGAGCAGAAGCCCCGGTTTTGGCCAATGTCATCGCTTATTTTTTCTTTTGTTTTTAGCAGTCCGCTACAGTAGTGGCACAAAGTAAGTACGCGGCGCGAACTCTTTATTTTGTGGTAGAGAGGAGTAATAGTACCTACCTATTACTCCTCCTGTTTAATTAATATTCATTGGATGTGAAATGCTTCATGAATATTCCAAGATATATAATAACCGCCTCTGTGGTCTAGTGGTTCACACCACCGATTTCAGACCCAGAGGTCCCGGGTTCGATTCCCAGTGGGGGTACATATTGTATTCGGTTTGGTTGGTGGTAGGACTTGTTCTTAGTCCGCCTGGCTAGCTACCACCGTCTTATCTAAGTCTGACGCCATAACAATGATGTTTTCAGCATTATTGTGTTCCGGCAGTTAGAGATAAGGTAGCCAGTTCCTCAGTGATTGAGGATTCCGGGAGTAGTGCGCTTCCACCTTCAGCCTTATCACCACTTAACATCAGGTGTGATGAAGGCTAAGTGCTACCCCGTTGTGAATAAAAAAAAAAAAAAAAAAAAAAAAAAAAAAAAAAGATATTGTTGCGAAATTTGCGAAATTTTTCACATAACTTTTTTAGAGTTTGAGCAAAAGCCCCGGTTTTGGCCAATGCCACGGGTTTGGTCACCTTTTGCTCTAAAAATTTTCTAAATCTAAATAACTTTTCGTCATTTTGGCCAATGTCAACTAAAGCAAAGTATTTTAAGGTAATAATAACAATAATGCCCAGCAGTGGGCGTCGTACGGTTGAAATGATGAATAACAATAATCGTTAGAACTCCTTACGTCATACGATATTTTTTTAATAAACGCCTGTAAAAATGTAAAATTTTCTGAAAATTGTTAAGGATGAAATTTATAATGAACCTTTGTTTTTTTACAAATAAATTATTGACTTACATTTGATTGGTTTCTAGCACATTAGAATATATTGATTTAACCTGGGTTTGGTTTTGATTTTTCGTTAAAGGTACTTACTTCCAAAAGTTTGGCAATCAATAAGTGGCCAAAACCTTTCTTCTAAAAGAAGGGCATTTGGCACTTTTCACACATTTTGTGTTATATACAAAAAAGTATTATATTTTTTTGGAAGCTGTATACCTTTAAAGTTACATCTATAATTTAAGATATAATTTTTGTCCTAATTACCTAAGACCATTTAGCACTGTGCTTCAAATTGAAAAAAAATCTTAAAGTGACCACAAAGGAGTCTTCTGCCCAGCGGCCGCCCGCGGTTTCACCCGAGTGGTTCGCGTTCCCGTGGAAATATCTGGATAAAAGTAAGTAAGTATCCTATGTTTTTATCCAGGCTTATCTACTATGTGTGTGGCAAATTTCAACCAAAACCGTTTAGTAGTTTTTGCGTGAAAGAGTAACAAACATCCATACATACAACTTTCGCGTTTATAATATAAAAAGTAAGGACAACCCGGTTTTATGGCAACCAATCCAAATTTTTATTCCTGAACCATAACTTTATAGTTTTGTTAGCAAATTTTTAATAAAAGTCGAGCTCTTTCAAGAATAAACCTACTTATACCCAAGAACATTAGCCTCAAAACAAAAGAGTCTTTGATAAATGATTTAATTACACTGAAACATATTAAATAACCTTTGGTTACACATCACCACTCCACTATGAGATAGAAATCCATATTATCTATGGCAGAAAATAGTTCCGACCGCCCAAATGTCCTTCATCCCTTTGTCTTTGCTGAGCGAGGCGCTCTTCGGCCCTACCATCGATACCAAGTCCAATTCTCTCGATCAGATTCTCAGCTTTATCACCATGAAGGGCAACAAACTCTTTTCTTCTCCTTAGTCCCACATCAGGATCAAATATCCAAATAGACTTCTCATGTATCACAGGATGCCCCACGAAATTGCCTCTTACGAAACTCGCAATAGGTCCTACGGGATCTCCACACAACACTGGTCGGTAAAGCAGCATGCATAGACACATGAAGCACTGAAATGAAAAAAGAAACTGTCAAAATTGAGCGCGAAACGTTTGCAAAAAAGTGCACATAAAACAAGTTTTAAAACTCGAGTTATTTTAATGACCACTTATTGCGACACTTACAATTAACGTTTTCATTGTTTAACTACAGCGAGACCACTTCGCGTGACTAACCACAGACCACTGGCAAAATTCAACCACGTTGGTTATTGCAACTTTACATTTAAAAGCAGTCCAGGTTACTTCACCTGCCTTAATGTTCGTTGATATCAAGTTCCGTTACGACATACGAGACTGTGAATGCTGTTCTGCATTACAAGTCGTCATTAAAGCAACAAGTTATTTTTTCGGTAATGTTCCAATAAGTGTCAATCATCCCATTTTAGCAAAAGGTGAAACTAATTTATAATAATCTTTTTATTATTGCACTAGCGTTCCGCCCGCGGTTTCGCCCACGTGGACTACACGACGTTATCTCGCGGGAATATGATGCTTTCTGCGATAATAAGTAAGTAAGCCTATGTCACTCTCCAGCTCCCAAACTATCCTCATACCAAAAATCTCGTCGATCCGTTGCTCCGTTTTGACGTGAGGGACGGACAAACAAACACACTTTCACATGTATAATATTATTATGGATTATCAAATTAACATGACATTACACACCATGTATCTATTCGCCTTGGAACAAAATAACCTGGTAAGTACCTATATCTATGCTTAACTATATATATTTTTTTATATAAAAGTATAAATTAAATAAAAAACAGGTACTTAATAGGTACCTCATTAGGTATTTAGGATTTTCCGACAGCAAATTAAAAAATAAAAAAGTTATTTATTAACTCGATAGATTAATTAACTCGAGAGGCAGGTGACAGAGCGGGGATATTGATGTAACGAGCTCATGGCGGTTGGCGACAGCACAAACACATAACACAGCATATTTCTCTAAAAAATTACAAAAGTATCCTGTAGATAAGCCTTTTCAGTCCTGTAATAGTAGATTGTACAACAAGTGCATAAAACGTACCATTTTACCCGAGACGCATTATTATTTATTTATTATTATTATTCCCTTTATTACATTTTAAATACTTACAAAATTATATTTCTAAACATTACATTTTTACAATGTATAACACTAAAAAATATAACATTTAAAAATACAAAAATGCAGTTCCCCAACGGTAGCAAGATCAGGGTCCCGGCTACCGATGGTTAAGACAGGAACCTTCTCACTATACGGGCCGTGTCCAGAAGTACTGCCTTCTGCATCTGACTCCCGATCCATCCACCTAACGCAAGCCTCTTAAGGTGTTTATCGAGGCTCTTGGCTATCAGACCATGGGCAGATATGACTATCGGAACAATAATTGCTGAATCAATGTCCCACATGTCAACAATCTCGTGAGCTAAATCAAGATATTTGTTTTCTTTATCTTTTTCAGCTTTCACAAGGTTGTCGTCATGGGGAACAGTGACATCAACAATTGTTGCGCGGCGTTCGTGTCGATCTATCAATACAATATCAGGCTTATTAGCTACAATAGTCCTGTCTGTAATGATAGATCGATCCCAATACAATGTGGCATGGCTATTTTCAAGGACCTGTTCTGGTGCATACCTGTAGTACGGCACCTCGGATGCCACAAGACTATGTTTCAAAGCAAGTTGTTGGTGTATTATCCTGGCCACTTGGTTATGTCTATGCAAATACTCGCCGTTTGCGAGACGAGAACAACCGGAGATTATATGCCTAAGGGATTCACCCGGACGATGGCACGCTCGACAAATATCCACTGTGCCATCCCTTAGGATATACTTTCGGTAGTTATTCGTCATCACAACCTCATCCATAATTGCACAGACAAAACCTCACTATACGGGCCGTGTCCAGAAGTACTGCCTTCTGCATCTGACTCCCGATCCATCCACCTAACGCAAGCCTCTTAAGGTGTTTATCGAGGCTCTTGGCTATCAGACCATGGGCAGATATGACTATCGGAACAATAATTGCTGAATCAATGTCCCACATGTCAACAATCTCGTGAGCTAAATCAAGATATTTGTTTTCTTTATCTTTTTCAGCTTTCACAAGGTTGTCGTCATGGGGAACAGTGACATCAACAATTGTTGCGCGGCGTTCGTGTCGATCTATCAATACAATATCAGGCTTATTAGCTACAATAGTCCTGTCTGTAATGATAGATCGATCCCAATACAATGTGGCATGGCTATTTTCAAGGACCTGTTCTGGTGCATACCTGTAGTACGGCACCTCGGATGCCACAAGACTATGTTTCAAAGCAAGTTGTTGGTGTATTATCCTGGCCACTTGGTTATGTCTATGCAAATACTCGCCGTTTGCGAGACGAGAACAACCGGAGATTATATGCCTAAGGGATTCACCCGGACGATGGCACGCTCGACAAATATCCACTGTGCCATCCCTTAGGATATACTTTCGGTAGTTATTCGTCATCACAACCTCATCCATAATTGCACAGACAAAACCTTCGGTTTCGCCAAAAAGATCACCGAAACGGAGCCAGGATACTGAGGCTAATAAATCTACGTCGGGCCCATGGAGAGCCCGGTAGAATCTGCCATGTAACTCCTTGCTTTGCCACACAGTGTTGCGGTCGGAAGTACTAAGTACTACAGGTTTGCGCCAGTTTTCTTTTGCTAAAAATAGAGGAGTCAGTCCATTGTCAACAACAACTACATCTCTATGAGACCCAATATCGACTTGGAGAAAATACTCCCTAAGATTGCAAATCTCGCGGTTATGCAATGTCTTAGCATTTAAGAAGCCACGACCACCGCACTTCCGCGGGATATACAATCTCATGGTCGATGAACGTGGGTGATGCATGCGGTGTGCTGTTAGCAATGTACGAACTTTTCTATCCAGGGCATCCAGTTCAGTTTGAGTCCATTTAAGTATGCCAAAGGAATACATCAGTAGCGGCATGACCCATCCATTGTATGCGCGAACCATGTTTCCGCCAGACAAAAGACTTTTAAGGACTTTTGAGAGGCGCCCCAAGAAACGCTCACGCAACGACTGTTTCATGTCAGCATCGTTGATGCCTAATGCCTGTGACATACCTAAATATTTATAGGTTTCGTTAACGGAGAGAGATCTAAGATTAATAGAATCCGAGAGTTGTATACCCGTGGATTCCATTATCTGACCACGCTTTACATGCATGACTGCACATTTGTCCACACCAAATTCCATTTTAATGGCATTACTGAAAGCTTCAGTAACCTTCAGTAACGCTGTCAAATGAGAACTGCTATGGGCAAATAGTTTCAGGTCATCCATGTATAGCAGGTGTGATATTACTTGACCATGTCTCCGTAAACGGTAGCCTAATCCTGAACTCTCGAGAAGTGTACTCAGAGGGTTCAAGGCCAGACAGAACCACAATGGACTCAGACCGTCACCCTGGAAGATACCTCGCTCTATTTTTATAGGGTCGCCCTGACCCGTCGAGATCCTGGATAGAAAAGGACCGTTCTCCATTTTCGCATGCACGATATCAAGAAAGTGCGTAGAGTTGTATTTATTTTATACAACTCCAGCACCCTCATGAGCCACGAATGCGGTACGGAATCATAGGCCTTCTTATAATCTATCCAGGAAGTCGACAGGTTCTTTCGGTTTCGACGAACCTGTTGGTTAATAGCCATGTCAATGAGGAGTAGCTCCTTAGTACCACGGGCCCCATTCCTACATCCATTTTGAGAGGCGAACATAATAGAATTTTGGTCAATGTGTTTATTAATCTTCGACCTCAAAATGGACGTAAGAATTTTATAAATTGTTGGCAGACAGGTGATAGGTCTATAGTTTTTGGGGTCCGCAGTACTACCAGATTTATGGAGCAGATGGGTTATGCCTGTTGTCATAAATTCTGGAAGCGATCGAGATAATAAAGCACTTTGAAATTGAGATGCTAAGCAAACGTGCGAGCTAGGTAACCATTTATACCAGAAATTGTGCAGTCCGTCCGGGCCTGGAGATTTCCAGTTGGGTAAGGAACGAACTGCACAAACTACGCCTTGGTAGTCAATGGTTACTTCTTTCATCTCAGGTATAAGCTCACACGAACGCTCAACATCCCTTATCCACGCGTCTTCAGAGTGAGTGACAGGCACAGACCAGATGTTGTGCCAAAAAGAAATCATGGCATCATCATCCGGTCGATGCATATCAGTATCACTCTGATTCGATCGCTCCCAGGATGCATAAACACATCGTTGATCTCTCTCGAACATGCGGTTCTGAGTAAAGCGATCGACTCGCACCCTATACCTTCGAATACGATTTGCCCATGCACAAATTTTCTGCTTCAGGAAGTCGATGCGCTCTGTGACACATGAAATATAATTTTGAGGACTAATACCAGTCCCCAGGAATGCACGCTTCACAAAGCGCATGACCCTAGGGCGCATGTTGCCCTCCCTAAAGCAGCTGAGCTTACCGATGAGTACCCTAGCCTCACTGATACGACGTTCAATCCTACACTGCCAGGCTGGTACAGCCAGACGTGGGCGTGGTGCTGTGTCAGTATTTGGAAATTTGACATGAGCAACACGACAAGCCGTAATAGCCGCACAATACAAGATCGAATGAGTATCAGCCAGGTCTTCACTACTATCAAAGTAATTTGATAGTAGTGAATCTAAAGCACACATCAGCGCCTTATTTTTTTTGTGCATGGGAAAACGCGGAAGCCGAGGTCTAAGGTGAATCGAAGTCGATCGAAATTCCAGAACTACATCTTCAAGAATACTCCTCAAAATATCATTGTATTGGGGACTTACAGTAGTAACCATATCATCTCCACCACCACCATCAGCAACGCCAGCTTGCAATGTGGTCGCGGCAGAAGCTTGAGTTGCCGCCTGCGATTCAGTAGTACTGATATGGTTACGTTGCACCTCTGTACGGAGCCGATCAAGTACAGAGTCATCCAACAAGTGACCCCGTTGAATGGCTCGCACCTGATCCGACAGTCGTTGAGCCGAAACGATGATAGATGGTTCGAGAGCCTGAAACAGAGAAAGCATCCGAACACGATACGCAGTAAGATTAGTTCCTGCCTCTGTTGCCTCAAAATATGCGCGCATGACATTTTCATTGATGGAAATTGTCCATCGCATGCGCTGCACTCCACCGGGAGCGGGGGCCCTGACCGGAGCCGTTTGCCCCAGAAGCCCCAAACTCTTCGGTGGCCGGCCCCTCCTCCGGCGTACAGGTGGTGGCGACGTCGGCGGAGAGAAGTACTCGTCACTATCGCTCGACGCAACTGCAGATGTCAGCTGAACACACGGCACTGAGGCAGCTGCCGACAACGTGTGATCCTCTGTGGCCGGACCACATATCAGTACCCAGATGCTATATAGTGCAATAACAGCTACCTGTAGTCTACTTTCATAGGAATGTATTAAAATTAAAAGTACCTCAACAGATTATGAAATATTCAGTAGCTTTTGTGGTCCGGCTGCAAAGCAGTGCTCTCTGGCCGGACCACCTCGAATTCAGAAAAGTGTGATGCACTTTCCAAGAAACTAATACCTCAAAAAAAGCTACTTAAAGAGTACCTTCCATACATACAAGTGTGGTACGATAGAAGTCATTGGTTCCGAAGTTACTAGTCGTAGATTGTGGTCCGGCTGGAGAGTATACTCTGCAGCAAGTCATTTTGATAATTTTAAATATTATCGATACGTGAACCTATTTAAACATAATCTACCTTTTCTCTACCTCTCGTTGCTACTATTTTTTCTCTCGTGAAGCTATTAATTTGTTTGATTATCCGAAAAATATGTGGCGCGGCTAGGGAGAACTACTTTTGCGCGAATAAAAAGAAATTTGACTTTTTCTTCATAACAACCAATACTGCACAAAAAGTACTTTATAAAAAACCTTGTCTTTATTTGAAATCTTTTGTTTTAAGTACCACTAACGATTTACAGGAGGTTCGCTTGCATTATTAAGGAGAATGGGCAAGAATAGGTTCACCTGTTAGGTATTACTTACCTATTTTATAATAAGTAATAGGTGAATGTTCAGGTAAATAAAGATCAAATAAATACTAAAAACAAATACATATATTCCTTAACCAAATGGACTCCCAGTACTTATGTATCACTTATGTACTAAAAAAAAAAAAACAAAAATTCGTCTGCTTATTAACTAGGTAGTATTTAAAAAAGTCAAACTAAAATATATCTTATTCTTTTTTCTTATTAACTATTTAAAAAATAAAACAAAAATATATCTTAAATTTCTATACTCAAGTGTCTTACTTACAGTATTGTAAAGGACAATGGGTAACAGCGTACCCAGACACGAAAATAGATCAAACATTATGGGTTACTGTAAGGCCGCACAGCGATTTTTAAATCGCGCGATTAAAAATTCGCGCGATTTTTTAATCGTGAGTTTTTTGCTACCACGCACTGCGATAAAAAAATCGCGAAATACACCAACGACAGTGTTGCCAGATTACGAACGTCTGGCTTTCCCCCAGATCTCTCTGAAATCCCGATCTTAATCTGAAAGTAAGTATAAAAAAGCTATTGTCTTGTTTTTCATAATATTCCTTGTAATACTTACCTAATTTCATTTGCTTTAATGATCCTTCGTTTAATATTCTTTAGCACTATTCTTATTTTTACTAATAACCCATTGTATAATCATTTAGTAGCATTAACTCTCTAGGAGACGGGCAGCAGCGCCTCCTGAACACCAGGCCATACTGCGATCGTCAACCCGCCTGCCAAGCGTGGCGATTATGGCAAACCACCCCAAAATAGCTACGCAACAAGTAAATCAGCCCCCTGTCCCCGGCGGTACCGCTATTCCTAGCTACGGTAGCGGCGGGCTATGGTATCGGCGGGCAGAGGGAGCTAAGAATCCCCGGGGTAAGATCCGGCTACCAACACCGAGGACTCGACCTGGCAACCTACAACACGCGTACACTGAAGCTCGACGCGAAGCTAATGGAAGAGGCAATTAGTAAGTTACATTGGGATATCATTGGGTTATCTGAAGTCTGAAGAGAGGGGGAGGACTCGATTATCCTGCAATCCGGTAACTTACTATACCACCGGGATGGTGACCAACAGTCCCTAGGTAGTGTCGGGTTCATCGTCCACAAGTTCCTTGTCAACAACGTGATCACCATCGGAAGTGTCTTGAGCAGGGTAGCATACCTGATACTCAGAAAATCAAAACGATATTCTCTAAATGTCCTCGATTCGATACACGACGATGTCGAAGTGGAGGCTATGTATGAGGAGATATCTAAAGCCATACATAACTATAAAACCCACTTCACGGTTATGGTGGGGGATTTTAATGAAAAGTTGGGGCAACGCTGCGGTGATGAGTTGAGAGTGGGGCAATTTGGATTTGGGCAACGGAACGAAAGGGGCCAGATGCTAGCAGACTTTATAGAGAGAGAGAACTCCTTCTTTAAGAAGCCCGTAACTCCCGTAAGCCGCAAATGGACCTGGATAAGTCCCGACGGTAAAGTAAAAAACGAGATCGATTTTATCATGTCGACAAAGAAGCACATATTCAATGATGACATTGTGATCAACGCTGTTAAGACAGGAAGCGATCACCGCATGGTCTGCATTGAATATCAACGTCAAGCTTGAAAGATTGCGAATGATAAAATCCACGCTCCGACCAATACCGGCTTAAATTTAAAACCCCGAGTAATCAAACAATTAATACAGTAATCAATCAATAAATACTTTTCCAAAGATAGAAAATAATATTTTTTTTATATCTTATTTTTTCTCAGATTACATCTTTTGATAAAATAATTCCTCACTAGAAATATTAAAATTCCAAATTTTGAAAGAATCTCCTCAATCTGGCATCACTGGGCTGACTGGCTGTTGTGTGTATGTGTGCGTAGCATGCGTGCATGTGTGCGTATATAGTCACAGGATATGAATTCTAGCAGTAGAATAGCCCTCCATAGCCATAGTGCGACATGGAGCTTTTCGACAGATTTCTCCGTCAGGGTGGTTGTCTCCATCCCATAGGTGAAGAAGGCAAGACACATTGATTGAAAATCTTTCCCTTTGTCTTGAGATAAAGATACATGTTGTGTTTTTTGTAGATTAGTTTTCGAGCTTGATTGGAGTTTTTTTCATGTTATTTCAGAAAATGTTATGTTGGGTGCGTTTTATGAAAATTGAGACATCCAGTTTTAGTTCTCCTGCGGATCTCATTATTTCTGATTCGATCGAGCAGGGAAATACCAAGCATCGCTCTCTCCATTGCTCGCTGGGTGACTTTGAGTCTTCTTATGAGACCCATTGTAAAAGACCACGTCTCACTTCCATAGGTCATTACTGGCAACACACACTGATCAAGAATTTCGTCTTGAGACATTGGGGTATTTCGGATGCAAATATATGCCGGAGCTTCCCGAATGCTGCCCATCCTAGCTGGATTCGACGAGAGATCTCTTTCTCAAAGTTGGACTTACCTTACTGGACCGTCTGTCCCAGGTAAACATAGTGGTCGACAACTTCGAGTGTAATGATCCCAACATTAACTGGAGCGAGTGCAACATGGGCATGACGACCGATTTGGCGCAGGGGTAGGCTACCCACCTTCTGCGCCAGCGGTCTCGGGTTCGATTCCCGAACAAGACAAATATTTGTGTGCATGAACATGTCTATTTGTCTTGGTCTGGGTGTTTACTATGTATATTAAGTATGTATTTACAAACAAAAAGTATTTAAGTATATATTTATCCGTTATCAAGTTTTCTATGATACAGTTTCTTAATGAAATTAAAATGGGCTTAGATAAATGGTGTGAATGTAAGAAGTTATTTATTTATTTATTTATTTATTTATTTATTTATTTATTTATTTATTTATTTATTTATTTATTTATTTATTTATTTATTAAACATGATTTTCGTTTTGTCCATGTTCATCTTAAGACCCACTCTTTGAGAAGCATTACTGAGATTTTCGAGCATTGTGTTCAGGTCTTCCAAGGTCTCAGCCATAAGAACTACATCATCGGCAAACCGAAGGTGTGTTAGGTACTCGCCATTGTTACTGATGCCGCATCCTTTCCAGTCCAGAAGCCTATAAATATCCTCCAACAGAAACAGTGAACAGTTTCGGAGAGGTGACGTCTCCTTGTCTCACCTCACTGTAGTTGGATAGGATTAGAGCTCTGGTTCTGTAACGGGACTGACATGGTGGCGTTTTGGTATAAGTACCTCAGCACCTCGATGTACCTTTTTACATCCATTTAGACATCCAAAAAACACAATATTAAGTACATAAATTACGTATTTTCTGTTCGTCAAAACAGCGTTTGACCGTTTAGTTGTCACTGCGGCTGAATGGTACCGACCGACGACGATAGGTAATAGGCGTTATTGAACCGACGTCGGCCAGAAGATGAGTCATATCATAACAGAACATAAGTAGGTAAACCGTCGCGTTCAGACCTTTAATATGAAAATAGAATACTGGTACTCGTAGTTCTATCTGACTATCTATAGTACGCATGAGCGGGACGTCAATTAACCCAGCGGCCGCGGACGGAACGATTTAGTTGAAGATTTTATAATAAGTGAAACATAATAATTACTATTATTTTTTTACGCTACGTTTTAAGCAATTTTTTTAATAAGTTTTTTAGCGTACTAAAAAAGGAAAGATTAAATCTTTCAGAGCAAACTACGAGTACGAGTTTGATTTTTTGTTTGTTTGTAATGCCTAAACTCAATAAACCTACTGGACTGATTTTCAAAGCTTTATTATTTCTGATTGACATGAATATATTTAAACACGATATTCCTACGGAAATGGGTACCACGTAAAACACCGTGGAGTCCCTATGTAAGAATGAAATAGTTTCCAAACTATCAAGAATTAAACTTGAAAGCAAAAAAACATATTTTAAAGCTATATTTCACCCGCGGCTTCACTTACTCGAGTTCGACTCCGAGTAACGGAGTTCACACTTTAGATCTTTTTATTAACAACTAGTGGCTTCATTGCGGTTTTACCCGCGTAGTACTCGTTCCCGTGGGATATCTCGATAAAATATAGCTTATGCTACCGGGCAAGAATGTAGCTTTCTACTGGTGAAAGAATTTTCATAGTCGGTCCAGTATTTGAACTTATTCGTTACAAACAAAAATACAAATCTTTTCTCTTTATAATATTAGTATGGATATTCTTTCCTATTTCTCCATACAAACGTTTGACCCCGTTTCCCTCGATCTCCTTAGAATGTGAATTTTGAGAAGTGCATTCCTAGCGGATGCCTTGGTATAATAACTATCTGCATGCCAAACTTCAACGCTATCCATTCAGTGACTTGAGCTTTGCGTCGATAGATCAGTCAGTAACGGTCGTTGCCTTTAATATTATGTCGTAGGATGAATGGATTAATCGATTTTTGTGAAAATACTAGATTTTGCAAGAACACGGATAGTTACACAATGATATAATACCCTAAATCCTATCTTTATTAAGTAAGATTGAGAAATGTCATAATCTATGTCTATATATCCGGTTTTTCGCAAAATTCTTAGTATTTTGTAAATTTAACTATGCAGAAAACTGACATTTTCAACTGCACGTACATACCTACCTACCATTAAAATCTAGTCGATAAGATTCAAGGCTTGACATTTCAAAGCTTTTCGACCTCAGATACTAAGCCATAAGTTTGCAAAATTGCAAAATTCTGTAATTGAATTTCCAAAAATCCTCTTAAAGTGCTCCCCTACACTCCCCAAGGAAAATACATACCAAATGTCAGTTTCTTGCGCCCAGTACTAAACGCAAGAGTTTTATATTTTGTAAAATTTTTAAATGATAATAAAAAATATATAATAAAATAAGTACTTATACTTTAATTTTTACTTATTTACTTCAAAGTTTAAACATACAGATAATATTCAAAAATGGAAAAAAAACACTCCTGTATTATAACTTTTACCCGATAGCGACAGAATATTTTCTAGAAATGGGCACGCCTCCCGCCGGGTTAAGACGCGCGATTATTTCACAGCAAACAGCGATTTTTTATTCGCGCGATTTTTAAATCGCGAGTGCGTGTACCTACATACAATTCCATGAGTTACAAAATCGCGATTTTTAATCGCGCGAATTTTAATCGCTGTGCGGGCTTAGCCTTTTATATCTATATCGGATTTTATTGCTCTCTTAAAGTAGAGCGGAAGCCCCCGGTTTTGGCCACTTTTTTTGCTCCAAAAAATTTATATTGAACTTTTCGTCCTTTTTCATCATCATCATCATCAGCCCGTTTTCGTCACACATCCTGAGCACGGTCTTCAGCTCTTCGCAGCCAGCCCCCGCCTGCCATCTTTCGCAGGTCGTCGCTCCACTTGGTAGCAGGGCGCCCTACGCTACGTTTGCCTAAACGCGGTCTCCACTCCAGAACTCGTTTACCCCAACGGCCGTCGGTTCTTCGAGCGATGTGGCCACATCGTCCTTTTTGCCAAAGCTCAATTTAAATAAGGTATTTTAAAGAAAATAATAAAAATCGTTTGAATTCCTTATGTCATACGATTTTTAAAACGAAACTAATCAATTGCAAAACAACAATTTAATTGTAAAAAAAGGTTTATAATACAATCCATAAAAAACTTCTTAGAATTTTCATTCAAAAAATTTTACAGAAAATGATTTTCATTCAAAAAAATCGTATTACATCAAGAATTCAAACGATTGTTATTATTACCTTAAAAAACCTTATTTTAAATTGAGCCTTGGCAATAAGGACGAAAAGTTAAATAGAATTGAACGATGGGACAAAACGTCCCCCAAAACCCATTTCCGACCAATAAACCGCCTCTGTGGTCTAGTGGTTCACACCACCGATTTCAGACCAAAAGGTCCCGGGTTCGATTCCCAGTGGGGGTACATATTGAATTCGGTTTGGTTGGTGGTAGGACTTGTTCTTAGTCCGCCTGGCTAGCTACTACCATCTTATCTAAGTCTGACGCCATAACAATGATGTTTTCAGCATTATTGTGTTCCGGCAGTTAGATATAAGATAGCCAGTTCCTCAGTGATTGAGGATTCCGGGAGTAGTGCGCTTCCAACTTCAGTCTTATCACCACTTAACATCAGGTGTGATGAAGGCTAAGTGCTACCCCGTTGTGGATAAAAAAAAAATAGATGTGAAATGTATTTTAGGTAAAAGATAATATAGTGACAGCTTTTTACTATGGCGACACCCCTCAAATGTGTGGGAATTCTGGGAACATATTATTTTAATATTGTTATTTATTACAAAAGTAAAACCAAAGTTAATAAAAAAAATGATTTTGACATTGAATATAGCTATTAATCTCTTTATAGATACGTATGAAATTGTCGACGCACATAAAAGGTATCTTGGAGGGGGGGACGGGTCTCATACATATTTGCCCATTGCCCTTTTTGGAGCAAAAAGTAGCCAAAACCGGCACAGTGGCCAAAACCGAGGCTTCCGCTCTACTTTAAGAGAGCAACAAAATCCGATATAGATATAACCCATAATATTAGAACTATTTTCGTGTCTTAGAACGCTGTTACCCATTGTCCTAGCTTTACATGGTTATTACATTATTAGAGTGAATTTCTCAGGCGAACATTTTACGCGTCTAGGCTGAAAACGCAGTACTGCTTTACAGATATGATTTTTTCTAGACATTAAAGATACACGTATCTCAATGTTGCCACTTGAATTATATTTATAAAGCAATTAATTTTTATAAGAAAAATAAATAAGTGACGAATTTTAAGTTATGTGGCTTGTCCACAATCACTTTGACACAACATATTCACCTCTCAGAAAAAAAATCCTCCAGACCTTATTTCTTATTAAGAAACAAAATTTTGCTTTGCGCGAAAATGAGCTGTCATAAGACATTAAACAAGTTAAAGTGAAAAAAACTATATCCCAAGGGAACCGTAATTTTTCCCCGAGTTAAAATACTGTATAAAATTTTCCAGGCTAGAGCGCAATTTATCGCGATCGAGTCAGCCGTTTTGTGTGACTGAGCCACAAATATCCAAACTCAGTATGTTTGATATTCCCCCCTCTACACATTAGTGGAGACTTTTTTTAACTTTGCTAAGGCAGAACATAAAAACCTGACCAGTATCCTACATATCAATTTCTATACTCCTTAGCCCAGAAATGTGGAAGTTTCCATATAAAATTTAACCCCCCTTAGGGAAGAGATTTTTGCTTTACTTACATGGAACTGAAACTGAAAAATATTGTTTTATTCAAACATATTCGTGTAGGGTGTCTATAGAGAGGTCTTTAAAAACCGCCTCCAGAAAAAGACATTAAAAAAGTAAGAAATAATCCCTCACCAAATAACGTAATTACTTTGAAGTCGGGCGTGAAACATGTAGGTACAATTTTTTGTTGTTTTTGTTAAAACCCGCCCGACTTCAAAGTACTTACGTTATTTGGTGAGGGATTATTTCTTACTTTTATGATGTCTTTTTTTGAAGGCGGTTTTATTTTTTTATAAGTATAATTTTTATTTTACTCTTTTTAGTGCATCTCATCTCATATCATCTCATTCTGGTAAATAGTTGTGTGATCAAATTGAGAACCTCCTTTTTTGAAGTCGGTTAAAATACCTTAAGGTATCCCCTTTCCAACAACACAAGACTCATCTAAATCGGTTTATAATCAAAATCAAAATGCCTAAAGATACGGAATAAATTCACAGAAAGTGGTAACGAAAACGACAGTATTTTCAAGATTTCCTGAAAACTACTGAACCGATTTCAAAATTTCAAATATGGGACCAACTTGGGAAAAACCTGATGTTATGGCGTTTGAATCATTTCAATCGGTCCATCCGTCTTCGAGTATTCGGCGGACATACACAATAAAAAAAAGCATACATACAGACGAATAGAGAACCTCCTCCTTTTTGAATTTGAAGTCGGTTAAAAAGGACAAAGATTTTTCAAACTTTTTTTTTCAACGTCAATCTTTTGATATATAGCCTTCCAAAATGGTAAAATGGGTTTCCTCCCCCCGCCATTCTAACTTTTGAATTAAATTAGTGAAATAATCTCGCAAAAAT
Organism: Crambus lathoniellus; assembly: GCA_949710035.1. NCBI lineage: Eukaryota > Metazoa > Arthropoda > Insecta > Lepidoptera > Crambidae > Crambus > Crambus lathoniellus. Next base: position 14,169,647 of record OX453320.1, read on the forward strand.
ATACTTTATTTTTTAGTTTGAACGAGATATTACGCACTTTTTGAGATATAACACATTTTCAAAAACCGCAAATGTAACTTTGTCATTCATACACACTTTATGAAAAACAAAGTTGTATTTTGTTGACGAGAAATGGTCGTTATTGAAATTTTTTAATTTTGTGCACAGTGCCTATAATCGAAGATGCCACTACTGCTGCAAAAATGCCTAACACAGGAATAATAAAATTTATACAGGAGAATGGACAAATTGGACAAAATATTTGGCTTCAAAGTATTTATTTTTTTCAAATAAAAGTAATTTTTTGTTTAATGTTTTGTTAATAAAAGCTATTTTTAGAAAACTTGGCAAGAAAAACCAAGTACATATCTTAAATACCATGTAAATAATAATATAAACCAAAATAACGTCACTGTGCCATTGGTGCATTATAACTCAATGCACTGTGCATGCTTGAAGTGAACGCGCTCCGCCACGAATGAAGTGTGTTCGAACATTTTTGCCCATTCTCCTTAATAATGCAAGCGAACTTCCTGTAAATCGTTAGTGGTACTTGAACCCAAGATTTTAAATAAGGTCAAGGCTTTTTTATAAAGTACTTTTTATGCAGTATTGGTTGTTATGAAGAAAAAGTCAAATTTCTTTTTATTCGCGCAAAAGTAGTTCTCCCTAGCCGCGCCACATATTTTTCGGATAATCAAACAAATTAATACCTTCACGAGAGAAAAAATAGTAGCAACGAGAGGTAGAGAAAAGGTAGATTATGTTTAAATAGGTTCACGTATCGATAATATTTAAAATTATCAAAATGACTTGCTGCAGAGTATACTCTCCAGCCGGACCACAATCTACGACTAGTAACTTCGGAACCAATGACTTCTATCGTACCACACTTGTATGTATGGAAGGTACTCTTTAAGTAGCTTTTTTTGAGGTATTAGTTTCTTGGAAAGTGCATCACACTTTTCTGAATTCGAGGTGGTCCGGCCAGAGAGCACTGCTTTGCAGCCGGACCACAAAAGCTACTGAATATTTCATTATCTGCTGAGGTACTTTTAATTTTAATACATTCCTATGAAAGTAGACTACAGGTAGCTGTTATTGCACTATATAGCATCTGGGTACTGATATGTGGTCCGGCCACAGAGGATCACACGCCGACAACTGCGAGGCGGAGCGAGGTGACGAGCCCGGAGGTGGTAGACGTGCTGTTTGGCTTCTCGTCAACATCTATTTATTCATTCAATATCAAATTTTTGTTTGTATTGGTTTTGTTGTGAAGTATGACATTGTCATACAGGGATTCATTTTTAAAAATATTGCAATGTAATGTAATCTTCTTTTTGTTTTGGTATCGATGCAAGGTAATAAATATTATGGTACTACAGTTAAATACGAATTTTGACCTTTACATAAAATATTACCGAATAAAATCAATAAAATTGAATAAAATGTGAAAAGAATGATCTGTCACGTTGACTTCTTTTTTTTTTCTTTTTTTTTTAATTATTATTATAATTAGTTAAACGAGCTGAGTGAGCCCAATTGGTATTGGTATTGGTGTTTACAGTTTTCCGCATTTAGACTCATATTTGGTCCGTTATGCGTGAACATGGCTAGTCGAGCCATCCTAGCTCCTTCCAGAAGCGCAGAAGCCTCCTGGGGCGTTCACAGGCTTCTAGGAGCGACCTCACCTCTGTGAGGATTTCTGTTCGTTGTGCGGCCAAACCTACGCACTCCAGGATCACGTGGGCGGCAGTTTCCTCTGCGTTCAGGCAACCTCTACATAGAGGACTGTCTGTCGCATTCATAATAAATAGTTGTCGGTTTAAGGTAAGGTGACCTGTAAGTGTACCAACAACTATCCGGAGGTCTGGACGATTGAGACTGAGCAGCCTGCAGGTCAAACGCGGCGAGACTGCAGTCATCGCCATCTTAGACTGTCTACAGCTTGTTAGAGCTACCCAACGAGTATTATGTGCAGCACGAGTTCGTTGCCTTACCCATGAGCGCAGTTGGCTGAATGGGAGTGGCAGAATGGGTGTAGGTCCTGCCACTATTGTGGAGGATCCCATTCTAGCCAGCTCATCGGCGGCGTCATTCCCGTGTGATCCACTATGCCCTTTAATCCATTGTAGGATTACTCCGTTGTTGGATGCTAAACGATCCAAAACTTTGTGGCATTCGTATACGATACTGGAGTTGATGGTGTTGGCCTCCAGTGCTGTTAGGACGGCCATGCTGTCGGTCAGTATGCGGATGTTTAGTTCCTTCATACCTCTAGACAGGGCCGTGGTAGCGGCGTTTATTATTGCAACACATTCGCATTGAAATATCGAACTGTGTTGGCCCAGCGCTAGTGATATTTTGATATTCAGATCTTGTGAGAATACTCCAGCTCCAGTTCCAGTCCCCATCTTGGAGCCGTCCGTATAGATTCGGACTTCATGTATGCCAGAGTGATCTCGGTCATTTTCAAATAACTGTATTTGGTATCTCTTTTCGAAAATGTATTGCTTGGGTATCCTATCGCATGGGGCAGCGATTAGTGACTCATGTTTCACTAAATCATTCCACAATGTGGAGTGAGGACCCTCTCGATTGTACCACAGACCCAGGTGTTTTAGCCTTATAGCAGCCATGGAGGCTTCCTGTTGTATAAACAGATCCAAGGGTGTTAAATCCAGGGCTACTTCTAGAGCGGCTGTGGGGGTGGTTCGCATGCAGCCGGTTGTCGCAGAGCATGCCAATCTTTGGAACTTCTGCAGTTTGTTGATGACGGTGCTTTGCTCCGTTTTGGACCACCAGGCAACGGCTCCGTATGTGATTATGGGACGTATAACAGTTTTATACAGCCACATCGTTATTTTCGGTGATAGTCCCCAACTCCTGCCGAGCAGTCTTTTGCATTGGCAGAAGATGATTGTGGCTTTGTTTAGTTTGCTTTCGAGGTGTCTATTCCAGAGGAGTTTGTTGTCTAGTATCACTCCTAGATACTTGACTTCCTTGCTTAGGGAAAGACTGGTATTAAAAAGTTTTGGGAGCTTAAGATTTCCTAGACTCCGTTTGTTTGTGAACATGATCATTTCTGTCTTTGTTGGGTTCACTGTTAGATTGTGTTTAGTGCACCACTGTTCGACGACCTTTAGCGCGGACCTCATTCGGTCACATATCACGCTCTCAACTCGCCCGCTGATGAGTATGGTCAAGTCGTCTGCATAGCCTACTGTGAGAAAGTTGTGGTCGTTGAGCCTACTAATCAGCTCATTTACCACGATGTTCCATAAGAGAGGTGAGAGGACACCCCCTTGGGGACATCCTTTGGCTACTACTCCTCTGGTAGTATCATTCACAGTAATTTGTATGGCTCTGTCTCTTAACATGCTGTCAATCCACCCGGCAATAGTAGGATCGACACCATGTCTGGAGAGGGCCTGGCTTATGCTGGTAAAGTTGGTTTTGTCAAAAGCTCCTTCTATGTCGATGAAGGTGCCTAGTGTTGATATTTTGTGTTTGAGATTGTCTTCTATATAAGAAACCACCTTATGTAGGGCGGACTCTGTTGATTTGCCTGCAGAGTAGGCGTGTTGGTTTGGATTTAAGGGGTTCCTGACCAATACAGTGCTCCTTATCTCCCTGTCTATTAGTCTCTCCAACACCTTTAAAAGGAATGATGTGAGGCTAATTGGTCTGAATGATTTAGGTTGAGTGTAGTCTCCTTTGCCGGGTTTAGGGATAAAGACTACTTTGACTTCCCTCCATTTCATAGGAATATGGCGGTGTGCTAGGCAGCTTCTGTAAATGGCTACGAGGTGGTCAACGAGACCTCCGTCGCTCCACCTCATCAGCCCTGGGAAGATTCCGTCTAGTCCCGCTGATTTGAATGGAAGGAAGCTGTTGATTGCCCATCTTACTTTCTCTGGGTTTACAACTTTGTGGGCGGTGATCCAGTCGGTTTCAACAGGTGTAATCTCCTCTTTTCCTTCCCATGTGCGACTTTCCGTTATGCGGCATCCTGGGAAGTGAGTGGTCATTAACAGTTCTGAGGTCTCTTGATCTGTTTTGGTGTATGTTCCGTCAGGCTTTTTCAGGAAACCAAGATTATGAACTGGTTCGCTGCACAGAATGTTTTTCACTCTGTTAGCCTCGTTGTTGCTTTCAATATTGGTGCAGTAGCGTCTCCAGCATTCTCTTTTACTGAGGCGAATACGCTTCCTGTAGTCATATTGGGCTTGTTTATAGGCGTCCCAGTCATGCGCTTCTCTAGAGTTCTTTGCTTTGTTAAACAACTTTCTTACCTTCCGGCGTAATTTCTCCAGGTCAGGTACCCACCAGTGATGTTTGTTGTCTGGCCGGGAGCTGGGAGTAGAAAGTGGGCATGTTTCTTCAAAGCTGGTGATTAATGTTGTTGTTAAGCGATCAACGTGGTTGTCAATATCCGCTTTAACCGCGTGAGTTGTAGGTGTGTCTAGACACCTTAGCTTCTCAGCGGTCATAAGCTCATACTTACGTCGGTCCATCTTGCGTGGATTACGTCGGGGCTTAGGCGGTTAGTGAGCCCAATTACATAACTAACTTAAATTAAATTATAAACTATTTCTACATACAAATACAAACAAATATCAAAGAACAAAAAAAAAAAATAACACAAGAAAAACAATTGAAAAGACATAATAAGAAATCAATTAAACGGACTTCCCCTTTGAGAAAAATTCAAACACGTAGCCTGAATAGCTCCCCAGTTGTCTGCGAATACGTCGCAGTCAGGCTGCTGACACAGGAGTGCATTGAGACCGGCGTGCATCTGACAGACAGGTGAGTGGTCATACGCGACAGTGCGGCCCGAGCCGAGTAGGGCGCGAACAGACGGCGCTGACGACAGGTACGACGACGAACACTGTTGTTCGGCACATGCAGGCGCAGAAGTTGCTCCAGGAGCTCAGGGCATTGAACCCTGCCACGTAAGACCTTCACCGCTGTTAAAATTAAATCTTTGTGACGCCTCACCTCCAATGTATATATCCATCCGAGCCGCAGGCGAGGGTGGATAGTCAATTCGAGGGCAAAATGGGTTTTATCTACGAGTTATACACTCTGCTTTTCAATTCGAGTGTGAGGAAAATACATAACAATATTGCAAAAAAGAAAAAATAAAGACTTCGCCATATTGGCGGGAAAACTTTCTTTTTATACGTGGCAGTGGCAGCACAGTGATTTAGCATAGATGTAGTCCATAATGCTCTTGAAATACTTATTTCTTACAAAACTCATTAATTTTGCCTAGTTTTATTAATTTAGGAAGTAATTTAACATGGATTGTGTACAAAATTAAAGAAACAGAATGAAATAAAAAGTTTATTTAACGAAGTTTAATTGCGTGTGTGACTGTATACCTGACGACCTTTGTCTTGAGACTTAGACGAAGATTTTACTTTATGCACTAGAGCATAAAAAGCGATTTTATGCAGCCTATACCCAACATAAACACGAACTTTACGAGCATGAGAAGTGAAAATGTTTTTTTCCTTCTTCAATTGTTTTTTTTAACATCTTAACGTAGACTCCTTGCCAGCAAATAAAAAAAAATCAAAACCATGTCTGATGAACGCCATCTGTTGAGTTTTTTGGCTTTTTTCTTTTTTAATCATCTGTCAGAAAATCCCTCATTGCCATTTGTAGTATTTTAAAAAAGTTTTATATTTATATATTTAGTATTTATATATTGTAAGTATCTATTTCTTAGCCATCCCAATTTGAGCATATCAAAATCAATAATGTGTCTCTTGCGTTGATGAGTTTATCCATTACAAACAAACAAAAAAATCGAATCTTTCCTCATTTTATTATTATCATAGTATCAGTACTTACTTATATGTATAATAATGTGCTGATTAAAAGTTTATTGATCTCTCGGATTTATACCTACTTCCAGCGAAGAAAGAGAATAACTATACCCACAACTGCATGAGTACAGAAATGTGCTATCTGAGGCCACGAGACCACAGGGTAAAAATAGTAGATTGTACAACAAGTGCATAAAACGTACCATTTTACCCGAGACGTATATATCCACCCGAGCCGTAGGCGAGGGCGGATAGTCAATTCGAGGGTAAAATGGGTTTTATGTACGAGTTATACACTCTGCTTTTCACTTCGAGTGTGAGGAAAATAAATAACAATATTGCAAAAAAGAAATAATAAAAACTTCGTCATATTGGCGGGAAGACTTTCTTTTTCTTTTTTTTATACGTGGCAGTGGCAGCGCTGTGACCACAGACATAGAGTGGCTGTGACTTTAGCATAGATCGTAGTCCAAAATGCTCTTGAAATACTTATTTCTTAGAAAACTCATTAATTTTGCCTAGTTTACAAAATTGAAGAAACAGAATGAAATTTATAACAAGTTTATTTAACGAAGTTTAATTGCGTGTGTGACTGTTTACCTGACGACCTTTGTCTTAGAGTCTGAGACTTAGACGAAGATTTTACTTTATGCACTAGAGCATAAAAAGCGATTTTATGCAGCCTATACCCAACATAAACACGAACTTTACGAGCATGAGAAGTGAAAAAAATATACTACGTATAAACCAGACCACACGAAACACCAAAAAGTTTTCTCTCGAACAGAAAACTTTTTAGCCCTTCGCGCCATTTTCCCCTCCTTTTCATTCATCGACAGCGTACTGCTTTACCGACGCCGACCACGTGACCCAAGACCGGGAAAAATCAATAATTTTGACAAGCAAACATCTGACACGTTTGTTTATATATCGCAATGTTTTTTATACAATAATAATAATTCAGCAAAATGATGCAGGAATATGACGACGATTTCTTTTTCGAAGAAGACAAAATGTGAGTTTGTAAAAGTATGAAGTTGCATACTTATCATTTTGCGTTTGTCCTTATCATTTTCTTATCAAACCTAACATCCTTTGTGTTGCAGCGTTTAGTTCGGTGTCTGTTTTAGTTGATATAATTACTTTGATGTGTTTAAATGTGGCGGCCTGAGAATCAGATCTTTGCTTTCTACGACCCAAGGATAGACCCTCAAGTGCAGGACTTGTGCACTCACAAGCAGAACATGTTTGAAGATAAGATGTAATTCGTTTTCCTTTACGCTTTTTTAGTTATTTCTTGTGCTTTTCATTAAATGCCACGTTGAAATACATCAATTAATAGATTACTTACAGTTAAATAACAATAACAAGTTTCAAAATAAAAATTAATTAATTAAGTAAGTATAATGCTTAATAATTAACGCGTGCGTAAAACTACCAGCGATATTAGGAGGCCCGAGTGTAAGTCATATGGCCGTTTTCACCAAAACTTTGAATCGCCCAAGTCTTTGCTTAAAAACTACCCGTACGAGTTAACTCGGCACCTGAGTGTAAGCGACGTTTTACGTTTTCTAGCCAGGTACTAAGTTAACTTGTTGGGTACCTAGTAAGTATTTAATAAGCAAAGACTTAGGCGATTCATAAGTTTTGGTGAAACGGCCAAGTGTAAAATTTTGATAGATAGATTGTACCAATAAGATCGAAAATAGAAAACTCTTAACGCGAACGCGATATTAACGTTTGCACATTGACCTTGACTTAATCCTTTTTTTAGAAATTGAGCTTAAATAAAATAAATGAAATAAAATTGATTGGCGGCGCTAGTTGGCTCATGCCAGCCCCTTAAAGAAAATCTTCAAAACAATAAAAGAAAAAAAAATATTTTTATAAAAAAATAAAACCGCCTTCTAAAAACCACATCAAAAAAGTAAGAAATAATTCCTCACCAAATAAATAACGTAGGTACTTTGAAGTCGGGCGTGAAACATGTACAATGTTTTGTTGTTTTTGTTAAAACCCGCCCGACTTCAAAGTACTAGTAGAGGAATTATTTCTTACTTTTTTGATGTGGTTTTTAGAAGGCGGTTTTATTTTTTTATAAAAATAATTTTTATTTCATTCTTTTTAGTGCATCGTGCAGGCAATTTACGTGTTTTCTGGTAAATAGGTATGTGATCAAACTCAAAACCTCCTTTTTCGAAGTCGGTTAAAATACCTTGAGGTATCCCCTTTTTAACAAAACAAGAATCATCTAAATCGGTTTATAAACAAAGGAGTTATGCCTAAAGATACGTATTAAATTCACATAAAGTGGTAACGAAAACGACAGTATTTTCAAGATTTCCTGAAAACTACTGAACCTATTTCAAAATTTCAAAAAATGGGACCAACTTGGAAACCAACCTGATGTAATAACGTTTGAACCATTTCAATCGGTTCAGCCGTCTTCGAGTAATCGGTGGACATACACAAAAAAAAAAAAAAACATACATACAGACGAATAGAGAACCTCCTCCTTTTTGATTTAGAAGTCGGTTAATTATGGAACCAGGGGGGCTACCGCATAACTTTATGGGTATGAACTTCATACGTTTTTATTGTAACTTAAAGTTAATTTTATAAAAAAAATAGCCACTATCAGTTCCTTGTTTTGTGACGTCGGGTTTAATAATAGCTAGCTAGCAACGTTCAACAGAACAAAGCAGCAAAAATCTATCAAAATAAGGAATTCAAATGACAGTTGAAGCCCATATCCATACCCAGATTTTTTAGCCGGTAGCCCCCCAGTACCCCAAGCACAAAAACTATCGCTATGGTAATAGTTGTCGTAATCGTAATATTTTGTATGAAAACCAGAGCAGTTTTATAATGATAAAACATTTCAGTACCTAGTTACTATTTTTCAAAATTTTCATGTAAGTAGGTAACTTTAATACGTGTAAGAACAGTTCTTACACGTGACTATAACTCACATAAAGCATTTTTTAAAGCATTTATTAAAAGATATTACTTATTTCTTTTATAATATGTTAAAAAAAAATTAAAAACCACGTAAAGTCATTATTTTTAGTTTTATAGACATTTATATATTTTATTTTATCCTTTGTTGTTTAGCAAACCTGAAGAAAAAAATGTATCTAGTTCTAAACTTCTTTTATCTGTGGAAGAAGGGTAAGATTTGTGTTTTTTCTATTTATTTATTTTTGATTAGGTAAATCTTTCAAGTTTTATATTAAATATTTTATTCTAACCTATAGTGCTCCAGTCTCCGAAAAAATTATAAAGGAATGTACTGAAAAAGCTTCAGAAGAGTAAGTATCTTTTGTACATAAAAAACATTTGTCAATTTATATTTACAAACTACATATCTATTTATGTTTTTTAAATTAATTTTTCAATTGAATACTTCGAAGGGAACCGAAGAAAGATGATATTATAGAAACAACTGATTGTATTTTCAACGATTTAAGGCAAGAAAGATACAACATACATCATCAGGATCTTATGTGAGTATACCTACTTCACTTAGTTTCGATACATTTCATCTCTTCAATACATAAAACGTCGCTGAAAAGTTTTTTACGTCAACTAATAGATCAGCGGCCCTTGCATTTCCCTTAGAAACTCGTCATGAAATCATAAAACTAACAATCCATACTAATATTATATGTGAAAGTGTTTTTGAATTTTGAAATTTTACTTTTTTATCGCAAAAATGACCTTGTTCCGATGGGATATCATCGTGTAGTCCACACGGGCGAAGCCGCGGGCGAGACTTGTAATAAATAAGATGTGGATAGGTAACCCGCGATAATGCCGCTTGTTGAGCGTTAATCAAAATGACAATGTCAGAATTTTTGGAAAAAGTCACGAGACCTTTAATTTGATACAGGACATTTTTTTCGGTCTGGAAAAGAAGAAGAAGCCTAGGGCTTCTTCTTCTTAACTTAAGAGTCAGGCTCTTGTCTGTGTAGCTTCCTCATTTTTTTCTTTCCAAAACCAGTTCCTTGGCTTCTTGATAAGACACGACGTTCACCTTCTCTCATCTCTTTGATTTTTTTCCTCTATTTTTCCTTCTTAAATTATCTCTATAGACTGGCCAACAAAATTGTCCCTAAGAAGAATAATAGATTCAAAGTGAAAAATCAATCTTAATTTCATTGATCATAAATGTAGATAATTGACGTTTTTGTATTAAGGGGATGATTTCAGAATACTTATAAATGAATAGAAATTATAGCCATAGTAGATAATTTTTGAAAAATAATTGAACTCTATTTTGTAGATGAAGTGTGTGTTTTTTTTTCAGATGATGTTTGAGCTAGAAGTAGTGACAGCTAGCTAGCACATTCAAAATAAAACTACTTACCAACCACATCACATAGCACACGTAACAAAAATAAATAACATTTTAATGAACCTGTCATGTGTTTTATTTTTTTCGTAGTTCTTTCATATTACATATATAATTCCTCTAAATAATATTGTTTCGTGCCAGAAAACCTTCAAATATTTTAACTTGTTAGTTTTGTTACCAATTTGTGTTTTTCAAATAACTTTTCAATCACTCAAAGAGCTATAATGTTTGTTTGGCTAGTAAAACCACAAGATAATAATTTTAAGACTAATTGCTTTTCACAATAGTTATGAGCTACCATCCCTATGCAATGGGTTAGGTTAGGTTTACGTTATAAGTTATAACCTAACCTAACCTAACCCTTGCATTGTTACGAGTTATAACTTATAACTGATGATGATGTTATAACTTATAACTCGTAACCTCTTGTTTCAGGGGCATGACAGTGACGTCGGGGAGCGTAGCGTTAAGCAAAGATGATAAGAACCTCATAGGAATAAGTATAGGAGGCGGGGCGCCGCTGTGTCCATGCTTGTATATTGTACAGGTAAGACGTAAACTATGTTTTATTCACTACTAGTGGATCCTGGCGGTTTTACCCGCGTGGTACCCGTTCCCTTGGGAATATTGGGATAAAATAAAGCCTATGTCACTTAAGAAGAATGTAGCTTTCTAAGGCCTCTGCCTCGAATCTTGCGGGCAGCGCGGCGGCGGCGGCAGCGGCGAGCGATTTCCGCACCAGTTGCTGCATCTCCTTTACTTATTTGATTAGAGCGTCTGTCGCGGCGCGCAATGAATGCACAAACCGCTCGCCGCTCCCGCCGCCGCCCCTCTGACCGCAAGATTCGAGGTCTACATTAATCTGTGCAGTAATTAATGATCTGAATATAAATATCTACCTCGTTACAGATATTCGACAACACGCCGGCAGCTAGAGATGGGACACTACAGAGTGGCGACGAATTGGTTGGAGTCAACGGACAGTCGGTCAAAGGGAAAACCAAAGTTGAAGTGGCCAAGATGATACAGGCGGCGAAGGTACGTAATTTACATATTAAGGCCGGGTTTCCACTGACGCGGAGCTGGACGGAGAGGAGCGGTGAAGAGCGGTGAAAAATGGTGAGTGTTTTTACTGAAGTGGAGCAGAGCGGAGTAGTGACGCGGAGCGGAGCGGAGTAGTGAAGCGGAGCGGAGTAGTGAAGCGGAGCGGAGCGGAGTAGTGAAGCGGAGCGGGGCGGAGTAGTGAAGCGGAGCGGAGCGGAGTAGTGAAGTGGAGCGGACAACTTCGCACTACTACACAACCTCGCTGCCCTCCGTACCTCACCGCCCCGCTGTCCTCCGCGCCGCAACGCCCCGCTGTCCTCCGCTCCGCATCGCCTCGCTGTATTTTAATTATGAATATCCGTTCAGCTCTGCTCCACTCCGCTCGTGCTGTTTCCATTGAAGCGGAGCGGAAATTTCGAACATAGTGATTGGTCATTTCATGCACTGCTAAGCACCTCTCCGTCCAGCTCCGCTTCAGTGGAAACCCGGCCTTTACTTCTTTAATATGTTAGATGAGGGGAAAACCAAACGGCTCACTCACCGTATCATGCAGTGTGGGTGTCCTATGAATCATAATTATTTTGCAAACACAAATCAATTCCTTTCAAAAGAGGTGTCTCTTTTTACAAGCTTTTATTTAACTTGCAGGTGAATGTATGTAGGTATGTATGTCCGTTCGGGTCAAACCTTGCAAGCTAAATTTGACCAATGTCCCAGTGTCTTGAAATTGAGCTGAAACTTTGCATACAGGTTTGCTTTGGATGACAATACAATATTAAAGTCAACAAAAAAGCTTGTCCTAAAAACTAAGTTTTTACAAAAAACTTATTATGAGCTACTACTGATTGCTTACGCCTCTGTAGCTCACCGGTCACATTAGTCGCCCGGACAGAGAAAGGTCGCGGACGCATTCAAAGTTCGATTCTTTCCGGAGCTAGTTGTCAAGTAGTAGTAGTAGGTAGTTGCGTAAAGTCTATTTTTATCAATAGTGATTATTTTATAAATCGAAACAGAGTTCATAATTTATGAACAGTAAGTATTTGTAAGACCTTAAAACTCAAATCGTTAAATGCAATTCTTGACTAGTTTTTGACCGGATGATTTCGGGCTCCCGAGCAGCAGGCCTACTTTAATTCAACAAAAAACGAAACTTCGTTATACCAGGGGGGTGTCACTCCGCAGTTTAGGTACGTTCGGACGGCGCGCCTGCCGGGCAGGCGTATGGCATAGAAATTAGGTCCGCAAAAAAGCTAGAATATATGCGAAAGAAAGAGATGCAACGACAACGAGTGGCCGTTCGTTATTTGCCTGCGCCGTACAAGCTGAATTCTACTTTATTGCGTTATTGTTAGAGTTGCTATTTATTTAAATGACTTAGCGGAGTGAACTATCTGTTACATAGTAACTATTTAGTAATCTGTGGTTATACCCGCCCCTCTCACTCTCCGGGCATGACAGAATCGAGTGAAAGCGGGGCGGGGCTAACGAAGTTTCGTTTTTCGTTGAATTAGAGTAAGGCTTCAGAGTGCATATCGAACAAATCGTCCTATCTATGAAATCAAATCGTTGAATCCCCATTAGTTTCTTGAGCTGTGCTGCTATACTGAATTTAAAGTGTTGGGAAGGGTAAATATCTTTTTGTGAAAAACATTACAAAATAGGAAATAGTATTCTAGCATTCCCAGATGCAACTCGTTTTGAGGTTTTAACCTAATATTTCGTACTGCTGCTGATAGAACATCTAATTCAAATGTTTTATATTATGCTGTTGCAAGCTTAGTCAACACCAATATACACACTTTCTTCATACTCCAGGATGAAGTAACGATAAACTACAACAAACTCCACGCAGATCCGAAACAAGGCAAATCTCTAGACATAATAATGAAGAAGATGAAACACAGACTGGTAGAGAACATGTCCTCTGGCGCCGCTGATGCTTTGGGACTGTCCAGGGCTATACTTTGCAATGATACGCTGGTAGCTAAGCTTGATGAGCTTAGAGACACTGAGACAACGTATAAAAGACTGGTGGAGAACGCTAAGAGGTAAGATAATATTCTTTCTGCTTGTCCTGGGCCTATACTGTCCCATGAATAAGCTGGATGAGCTTAAAAAGATACTATGGCCGTTTTCACCAAAACACATGAATCGCCTAACGGCCAGAATTAATAATCAATCCACAGATAGGGATAGGCATGATCCAGATTAGTTGCTATGTAACGTTTGATATTAACATAGAATTAACGACCGTTGCCTGGGTGTTGCTAGGTGTTGCCTAGCAACTGATCTGGATCATGTCTATCCCTATCTGTATCTGTGGATAGATTATTAATTCTGGCCGTAAGTCTTTGCTTAAATACTACCCGAACAAGTTAACTCGTAACCTGGCTCGAGAACATCGCTTACACTTAGTTTATTTAAACAAAGACTTAAGCGATTTATAAGATTTGGCAAAAACGGCCATCATACTACGTTTAAAAGATACTTAGTTTCAACTATTAACCTTTGCCTTTTACTAAGATTAGATATGACGACTTCTTTTCTCACGACTAATCCTTTTACTTGAGCCAATTAGCTCCAAGAATTTTTTCTGTCTCTAATTCTAGCTTACTGACTGCTATACAACAATAACCCTTCTTCTTAGGATGCTGAAAGCCTACTTCGACCTGATCCAAACGTACAAGTCGTTAGGAGACATATTCGCCGCCATCGGCGTGAGGGAGCCACAAGCGCGAGCATCCGAAGCTTTCAGCAAGTTCGGCCAGTATCACCGCGAGTTGGAGAGAGATGGGATCAAGATGTTGAAGGCTTTGAAACCTGTAAGTCATTTATTATATGGAACTATTTCTATAGGTGACACACTCTCCCTCACACATATAAGCTATCAGCTGACCCGGCAAACGTTGTTTTGCCATATTAATGAGTCACACCAATGATTTTTGTTATCAGCATATCTAAAAAATATGTTACTCGAGAAAAAAGAATATACAAAAAAAAATATATAAAAGAATATGTTTTTATTTTTTTCCTATCTTCAAAAATGACTGAGATATTGAACGTTAAAGTACGGCCTCCGTGAATAATTCGGATGAGCCAATAGAATTAACGTGTGACGTCACGTCGCGATTGAGAGTTGGCGCTTCCGTATTTCTCCTTTGGCTAAGAGTTGCGCTCTCACGGTTTCGCAATAAATTTATTTATTTTTCTTATAGTCGATCAATGATCAATTTTGTATTGAGCCCATGTAAAAAAACACCTTCAAATACATAAGTTGTATTTTCGTGATTAATAAATTAAATCAACTTTCGTAATGGCGGGCGGTATTCTGTCAATATAAATAGCAACCGTCAAACTTCGATCAACAATAACACGAAGCCGTCAAATGGACAGTAGGTGACAGTTTTACGAGTGCGGCTGCGCGCGGTCGAAATCGAATACTAATCATTTACCTTAACCTTAGAACAAAGAAAATGTACTGTAACTAGCGCCAAAAAACGCACCAGTTGCGCGAAGATTGCGCACGGACGGACTCTATGTAGGTACAGTTGGACGGAAATCACCCGCAGCAGCCGCAATCGGAGATGTCATTGCGACATGACGTCATCGCAGTAGCGCGCAAGGAAAGCAAATTTACAAAAGCTGGTGAAACTTTACAACGCTGTAACTTTGGAAATCCTGGACAGATTTCGATGAAACAAAAACTGTTATTACTTGCACGAGTACGCGCATTAAATGTATTTTTTATAGTCATATTTTGATGTGTTGGTGTGACTCATTATAGTGGACCCGGTAAACTACGTATCACCAACATCTATTATAGATAGACAGATGAAAATAAATGATCGCGAAGAAGTTTTATACACTGCCTGCAACAAATGTCACTTATTAAAAAGTAGGTAATCCAGCGGCTAAAACGTCAGTGATTACAATACTCTTTGACATACCTCTTTGGAAGCGGCTATGGAAGAAATGACAGTTTTGTATAGTACGACAGTTTATCGATTTTCTATACAAAATAATCTTTATTATTTTATAATTTTCCGGAATAAAAAGTAGCCTATATTACTCTCCAGCTCCCAAACTATCCCCATACCAAAAATCGCTCCGTTTTGACGTGAAAGACGGACAAACAAACAAACACACTTTCACATTTATAATATTAGTATGGAAGTATGGATTTTAACGACTCACCCACTATTTCAGCAAGTTCTGGCAGTACCATCGCGAGTTAAGTTGATCTAAGGACAGGATAAATATTTGAAGGCACGAAAACCGGTAAAATGTATACGGAGTTGATTTTGAATGATTCCGTTGTTTATTTCCCCAAATTCATCGCCAGAATACTCACAGCTTTTCTCAATCTAATAGCTTTTGAGTTCTGCAAACAGATCTTAGGTTTTTACAAAAACTTACATAAGTATGTAAGACTTACAGAAAATATACTAAGGCAAAATATTATAACCTTTCATTAATATGTCGTTATTTTCACATACATTGGTGAAACATGGACCACAGAAAGTAAAATTGTTCATACAACCTCCACAGATCCTAGCAGACATGGGCACATACCTAAACAAGGCTATACCGGACACAAAGCTAACAATAAGAAAGTACGCGGACACCAAATTCGAGTACCTGTCCTACTGCTTGAAGGTCAAAGAGATGGACGATGAGGAGTACGGGTACAACGCACTGCAGGAACCGCTGTATAGGGTGGAGACTGGGAACTATGAATACAGGTACCTACTTTTAACTCAGAAAACAAGAAAGAGGTAAAAAAGAATTGTTACGCAGTAGGTACTTAGAAAAGTTCTTGTTACAAGAAGAGTCATCTTGAAAACACGCACAGAGATTGAGACAATATCACGCAAACGGGTGCTTGACAGTCAAACTTAACTTTTTACCTCATTCTAGTGCCCTTGTGATCGAGATAATAACTGTGAAAACGTTGTTTTCTTTTTTAATCTATACAAATAAATAAAATTGGAGTGTCTGTTTGTAACATTAAAATAACCGCTTTTTACTACATGCATATGATTATATATACGGTATATATGCCAAAACAACATTTTTTACAATTTTTGACTGTCTGTCTGTCTATCTGTCTGTCTGTCTATCTGTCTGTCTGTCTATCTGTCTGTCTGTCTGTCTGTTTGTTCCGGCTAATCTCTGAAACGGCTGGACCGATTTTGACGGGACTTTCACTGGCAGGTAGCTGATGTAACAAGGAGTAACTTAGGCTACTTTCTATCCCGGAAAAATATCACATTCCCTCGGGATAATTTTTATTGTGAGTATGGATGAATGGATGTTTGTTACTCTTTCACGCAAATACTACTGAACGGATCTGGATGAAGTTTGCTACAGAGACAGATTATAGGCTGGAATAACACATAGGGTACTTTTTATCCCGATATTCCCACGGGAACGGGAACCAGCGGGTGAAACCGCGGGCGGCCGCTAGTAGTAAATAAATAGCTAATAGGAAATTAGCAACCCTAAATGCAACCATAATCATTATATTTTCTTTAACTTTGTTTGATATATTTTTATCACTCGCTAGCGAATTATTTAACACTCTATTTAACCTTTTTCTGATTGTTGATCATCTTCATTATTTCCATAGACTAATTCTTCGTTGTCGGCAAGAAGCAAGAGCGAGATTCGCTCGTCTTCGCTCCGATGTGCTGGTCAAGCTGGAACTGCTAGAGAACAAGAAGACCCAGGATGTGGCATACCAACTGAGAAGGTTCATCAAAGGATTGGCTGTTTACCACAAGTAAGTGACGCTATTGTTATATCATCAGTATTCCTAATGATCCTTTTGGGCACTACAGGATATTTTTTTTATCAGTGCACAAATTTTTGGGATCGACTCAGAATCGGTAAGTGAACAATTTTCTCCTAGAAACATAGGTCGAAATTTGACAAAAAAAATTTGACTCGTCATACAAATCGAACTGATCACGTGATTGATTTAGTATGGGAAATCCAAAAAAAAATGTCATATTTCGACCTATGTTTCTAGGAGAAAGTTGTTTACTTACCAATTCCGAGTCGCATCCTAAAAAAAGGTGCACTGATAAAAAAAATATCCTGTATACGTCCACTTAATTTTAATTAGTACAAAGATTTTAGGGGATGATAGTGTTCATCAATACGAACAATTTCAGTCGAGTCGATGTTGTACTTTTGTATGGAACATCTGTTTTTTTTTTTTCGCTATTCTGTGGTAGTTCCTAATATTATAAACAGAAAAACTGATTCTACCTACTATGTAACTTGTCTGAATACTTATAAGTCAAGTACATGATCATTATCGCTAGAACTATTACGAAAACCGGGATTTTTACCATGTTTATACCTACCTATTTGTTCTCGAGTTTCCGATAATTCGGCGCATTTGCACACGCCATGATCACGGAGGAACTCATCAGCTCGAAAGCAAATACAGGGTTAATTTTTGAACAGATCCAAATTTTTAAGATCGTCTCAGAATCTGTAAGTGAACAACTTTCTCCTAGAAACATGGGTCGAAATATGACATAATTTTTTTGACTTTTCATACAAATCAGACTGATTACGCGATCTATTTAGTATTGGAAGTCCAAAAAATTTTGTAAAACATGGTAAAAATCCCGTTTTTTCATAATAGTTATAGTAATTAATTTAAGCTTGAAATGTAAATATTGCAGCGAAACAGCTGAGCATCTGAAAGAAAACTCTTCATTGTTCCCTGTAGAAGTGGATTTGTCACAAAACGCCTTCCAATACAAATCTACAGCCCAAATCATTCAGGTATGTAAGAAATGTTACCTTTATGTTAGTTTTCGATCTGATTTGCTGTGAGACCAAAGATTGGACTAAGATTAAACTTAATAATACGACTACCTCTGGTGGTTTTCAAGGTGCTACTATCTCCGAGGTTCTGGGTTCGATTCCCAGTCGGGTAAATGCAGAAAACTATCTTTTTTTATCTTCTCGTGTCTGAGTGTACCCCAAAGCTTAGGAACGGTTCGTAAAATACTAGTTAATTGAGATCCTAACCAGGTTTTCCGATTCGCGAGCGTTATTATAGCCGCTCCTGGTTAATCGAAATGAATCCGTCGATGGCCCGTCCGATGTACTCTCTGTTGTACTGTCAAACAGCTTGCGTCTGATTGGCCAACTGAAATCAGCGAGCGATATTAACCCGTATTTGATCTCTGATTAGAATGGAAATAATTTCGATTCTGAAAGAGCTAAACCGAAATGCAAATGCCCTTTTTGATTATGTATGGAGGTTTTTGCGAACCGTTCGCGAGTTTTAACCAGGGGGCAGGGGGCTACCGGCTAAAAACTATGGACATGGCCATTTTATGCCCATATATGGATAAAATATGGGAAATCAAATGTCAAATGAAACCCATGTCCATAATTATCCATATTTTTTAAGCCGGTAGGTTTTCTATCTTATCATAGCACAAATACTTTATCGTGAAATCGGGATTGGAACAATGTAGGTAGGAAATGATGGTATCTGGTTGTGGTTGCGGTGCGTCGCTGGCCTGTGTGAGTGGCTGGCTGGCTGACCGATCGCTTAAATATCCTTGGGGGAGGCCTATGCCCAACAGTGGCCGTCGTTCGGCTGATGAGAATGAAGTTATGGTTGTAATTAAAGCAATGTAAGTTAATGGTATCCAATCATCTTAATCAGCCATTTAATTTCGCCACTGCTGGGGCACTGGCCTTCCTTAAGGATGGATAAGGATAATGGGATATGACTTGACCTGACATGACCCACTACGCGGGCCCAGTGCGGATTGGTGGGTATTAACGTCTGCAAATGCAGTCGGGACCAACGGCTTAACGTGCCTTCCGAAGCACGAAGGAGCTCATGATGAAAAGTCTTTGGTCACCCATCCCGTGACCGACCATTGCGAAAGTTGCTTAACCTCAACGGCTCCTCAAATGGTGTCCAATATTTATTTATTTTAATGCAGGATAACCCAGAAGACGAGGAAGACATAGAATACGCCAGAGAACTACAAGAATACCACGACCTTTCCGACTCGGAAAAAGAACCAAAAGTCGTGAACAGAAGACAAAATAAAGACATCGATGTAGACACAACTGAACAGCTTCTTCCAGGTTTTGACAGTTCTGACACCATTGAAAGTTCTGTCAAAGTTGACAACATAGACCATTTGACACTTTTGACAGAACTTGGACTTGCCGACACTAGTATTCCTCTAGAAAGTGACTTTGGTGAATTCCAAAATGGTATGGACACATTTTTACCAAATACTAGTACTGATGATGTTTTTGACAAGTTGTTAAGTGATCTGAGTATCGGCAAATAGGTTTGTATAACTATTGTTGTTTATTATGAGTGAAATAAAGTATTTACTGTATTTATAGTGTCGTTTTAATTAATTCAATTCCATTAATGTTACTTCAGATACTCATCTGAAAGATTAAAAAAAACCGAGTGATTTTCATTCTCTTAGTACCTATCCAGTGACTTGAATACCTAAATAACATTCAATGCGATTAGTATTTAGGTATGATTACATTTATTTTTTTGCATTCACAATGCAATTTTTAATATTGAAAATGAAGTCACACCTAGTCACAATCACAACTGGCTCCGGTGGGTTCGAGTCCCATCGGAGCTAGTTGTGCGACGTGTCGTTTTTTTTCTAATACTGCATTTTCAATAATTTAGGTGGGATTTTTGCAAATATTCCAAATCGAAGGGCTAAGGTACTTAAGGAAGGTACCTACTTAAGGTCCCCTATGCCTGCACCTTTTTTTTTTGTTGACCCGGGGGAAATGCCTTCGCATACCCCCCCGCCCGGGGAGACGAGGGGGTTATGTGGGGCACGAACCCACTAAAACCCCCGGAGTGTTCCTTCTACACGCGGACGGAGGCTACGGGACAAGTGTAGCAATCGCCGCGCCTTCCGCCCTGTGTCCGCGTCCGTGGTTGACGCACCCTCTCTTCGTCTCGGGACGACAGAACGTCCCACGTCCGGTGTGGCGCGCCGGGAACACAAGGCGCGCTCCTCCACCATGAGGGCCCTGGTGGGCGACGAAGCTCCCCGCTCCGCCGCCCGACCCCCCTACTTATGGCGCCGCATCCTTACGAGACCTCTCCCTGGAGAGGCGTGCGGAGCGGCGGACTACCAGGCGCTGCCCCTTTGGGTGCTGTACGTCCGGGGTTTCTGGGGACGCCACCTCCATGGACGACCCCCTCTCCTGTTCGCTGTGCGCCGAACGACTCCTGTCCTGGCGCACAGTGTTTCGTCTTTCCTCTACAAAAGCGGGCGGTCTCAAGGAACGAATGCCCCCCCTTTCCTGGGACCTTTCCGTCTCTGGGCGTACACCTTTTGTCAGCGGAGGATCGCACCGCCGACTCCCCATTATGTGGCTGGCTGGTCGTCCAGCCTCAGCGCACACAAGACAATTCGGCTCGGCATCACAGGCGGCCGCCATGTGGCCGGGCTCCCCACAGCGGAAGCAGAGGCCTCCCCTGTCCTTGTTGCTGCTTGGGCACAGCGGCTTAGTATGCCCCACCCCCATGCACCTAAAACAGCGCAAAGGGAGGGGGGCAAGCAGTCTTGCTTCGGCGGCACTCCAACCTATGTTAATAAAGCCTTTCTTGGCAATGGCCCTCGCCGCGGCAACCGGGCACCGGAGCCGGATGTAGCGGTTGCCGTAAAAATCCCGTCTGATGTCGGTCGTCTTTATTGTATCCGACTTTATGCCGGACATTTCGGCAACTACGGCAAGGACATCCTCCTTACAGACCGTATCTTCCAGCCCAGTCAACTCAATGTCGGCTGTTTTTTCCGGTCGTCCAACCGTCACGAGGTCTCACACCACATCTCGGAGTTTGGCTGCTAGGGCATCAGCCTTTGCACCGCTGTCGTCGACAAAACTAATAATTTTGGATCCCGTCTGTGTGAGCCTCATATTGACCCCATTATGCAGTCCAAAATCCGCAAGGGAAATTTTGGCTTTCGCCTTTTTTATTATTTCGGCATAAGTATGCCCCTGTTGCTTGGCCGTCGGCAAAAGCGTTAACACCACCGCCGCAGTGTTAGGGGGAGGCATCTTCTTTTTTTGTAAGTCTGGACGTCTGAGCGGCTTTTCTATCGGCGTTTGTGATGCAGGCTTCGGCTGGTTAGCGGTGTCTGTCGTCGGTTTTTTCGTCTTTCCACGGTTTACCACGTCTTTCCATGGGGTCTGCTGCCCTGAAGAGGCAGACGGTAGTGGAGCCCTATCCACTACGGGGACAGAACCACCGCTGTTCGGCTGCATTATCGTTCGCTGGATTGTGTTAGAAAGGCGCTCCTCCATCGCCCCCATCTTGTCGTCTATCACTCCCATTAGCGTGGTGAGGAGGGAGCATTTCATCTCGATCATAGCCGGCGTAATGTCAATCTTCTGGATGGGGGGAGCAGCCTTAAGCTCCGCAATCTCTTCAGTGAGCGCGGTGTTTTTGGCTGAAATCCTGCGACTGAGAACCAACATCTTTTCGGACTTCTGATTATGTTCCTTCTTGAGGTTTTCTTGCGTCTTTTTTAGGTTATTAACCTCATCCCTCCTAAAATTTACGACTCTGTTGAGGGACCTCTCTATAGACTCAAGCATCGCTACTGCTCCCATGTAGTCCTTCTCGTTCATGTCGGTAAAAAACTGTCTCATTGAGAAGATCTTTCGTCGTAATATGTCGTCTTCCTCCTCCACAGGTGAGATTGCCTCGGATACATCACTCTCGGATCCGTCTGAACTCCCCGCCTCTTGTTCCATCCTATTGTCATCTGCAGCAAGGTTGTCATCATTGTCTGCCGACTTTCGTCTAGCAAGCTGCTCCATTGTTCCACCTTCAGCTCCGTCTTTCGACCTCACATCCGAATTTAATTTTTTAAGTTTCAATTGGTCCATCTTGTACCCACGAGAATGGGAGAAAAAGTCTGTCCACCCGGGCAGAGATCCCAGTACCCGGGTAACCCTACATACGCTGGGGGGGCGGGAGGTACCCCAGGTTCGTTCGGTAGTTGGCAGACACCTCTGCCTGCCACCTTCAGGCGGTCCGAAGCCCACGTCCCCGACACCGGACCTTTGAGGATTATTTATAGTGGTTTACTCCACGCGGCCCTCATGTTAGTACAATGACGGCCCCCGTTCCTGCAAACGTGCAGGGCTACGGTTTGGTTTTGCATTTTTGAAGGGGTTTCGCTCCCCGCGGCCCCCGTGACAGAACACGGCGGCCCCCGTTACTGCACTACGTACAGGGTTACGGTATGACAGACTATCTGCCGCCGCCGCGGGAAATGCGACGACGTTGCCCAAGGTGCACCAACGGGGAGGTTGTCTGACTTCGCACCCCCCCCCCCCATGCCTGCACCTGCAATGCAAATGCAAGGTGCACCTGATGACGGCAACGGCAACTGCCCATATAAGGACAAAATATGGGTTCCAAATGATGAAGCCCATGTCCATTATCCATATTATTTAGCCGGTACAATGGCAGATGAGGTAGTCCAGGTTGCCAAACACTGGGTCAAACAAATATAAGTAGTGTAAAGCACTAAGTGCTAAATGGTCTAAGACAATAATTATATCTTAATTTATAGATAACTAGCGGATCCTCGCGGTTTCACCCGCGTGGTACCCGTTCCCGTGGGAATATAAGGATAAAATATAGCCTATGTCACTCGGGATGAATGTAGCTTTCTAATGGTCAAAGAATTTTCAAAATCGGTCCAGTAGTTTCGGAGCCTATTCGATGCAAACAAACATATAAACAATCAAATCTTTTCTCTTTATAATATTAGTATAGATTTATCTAGGTACCTTCTAAAAAAAATAGTTTTTGTATTTAAACATAAAATGTGCGAAAGGTGCCAAATGCTCCGGTTTTGGCCACTTATTGATAGCCAAACTTTTTGTAAATACAGCGAGAAATTCAAATGTGCTAGAGGTCAACCAAATGCAAAACAATAATTTTATTGCAAAAAACAAAGGTTTATAATTCTTAACAAATTTCTTAAAATTTCCGTATAAAAATACCTATTATAAATCAGAAAATGGTGTTTATTGAAAAACAATCTTATGGCATAAAGAATTTTAACGATTTTTATTATTTAATGGCAATTAAACATTTTAAGGTGTAGGTAAGTAATTATTGAAAAGTGGAAAATTAAGCATTTTGAAAAAATCGACCCGTCTCACAACCAGCTCTGATGGGACTCGAACCCATGACCTTTCGCTATCCGGGCGACTGCTCTTACCATTCCATTCCATTTTTCAATAATAAAAATTGCATTGTGAATGCAAAAAAGTAAAAATTTAAATAACAGGTAAGTAATTAATTAATTTTAATTGCCATTGGCAAAAGTTACGAAAACTTAGTTATTTAGAAAACTTTTAGAGCAAAATGTATCGATATTGAGAAATAAGTTGAAGGTAAACTATAAGATTACAAAACAGGACATGGAGAAATTAATGAAACAACGACGTTACATAGATTCGCATTTTTATATAAAAAGTAAAAATCCCATTATAATTAGTTAAAACGATCATACCTTTAAATCCACGCTAAAACTATTCAACAACAGTCTATTTATAAAAAAATATAAAAGAACCTAAATAACTAAGGTCTTACAGGTAAAAGTAAGATGTTTTTTATGTTATTTAGTCAAACAGAGGCAAACAATGTTTAAGTTGTTGCCAACTCATTTAATTAGTTATAACAAATTAGATCTTAATTTATGAATATTACCAAAAACAAAACACTATCAAGCTATGTCCTTAGTAATGTTTGGTATTACAAAAATCACAACGCAACTATAATTAGATACTTACTGTAAAAGTCGCCAAAAAAAACAATTAGTAATTAAGTACCTAAATTGCACAAGAAGAGAGATTAATAGTTAAATACTTAAATAGTTTAATTCTCTAACAAATATGCTTTTTTTAGGCTAAACTGAAAGTAATCACGAGAGAGTTTCAGGATTTCGTATCTGTATCGCTTATATCGCGTATATTAAATTATGAACGCTTGAAATTCAAATGGCGCTTAAATAACAAGTAAAATTTAAAATTTCGTTGCATTGTAGCGATGCATGGTATAGTAGTTGTTAAAAAATGTTAACTCTACTTCAAATATCTAGTCAGAAATAGATCCTAGAACTAATCGCGATATCTAAGTAGATTTTTAAGTAATTATTATGACATTATGTAACTCTATTATGGCATTAGAGGTAAATAACAGACACTACGCGAAGTTGTTTGACAATTTTTTAGAAATCATAAACTTTAAGAGGATACGGTTTTATATGATAGTGTTCCAAATGGTGATGGTGATGAGATGATTGGTGATGATGATGAGGAGACTCATGGATATGAGCAGGAAAAGCAGGGTGCCACTCTTTCACCTTCACATGATGAGCATGATCAAAGTGCGAGCTTAACTCATCACCATAAACATGAATCACGTTGACTTTCGTCTCCGGTTTATGATATAACTTTTTGATTAGCCTATATTTGGATTTCAAAGTAGGGATGATTTGCAAAACGTCTAGTTTATACAAATTGTTCAGGTCTATATCGTCTCCCAAGTGTTGGATGTTGTGGGAAGCCGTTTCAGCTAAATCGTGTAGACTGTTTGATGCGGTTTCTTTCAGCTGCTGAAGTCCTGTTGCAGCTTTTGCTGTTAAAGTCTGCAGTTTTTCAGCGGCTGTAGATTTTATATCTTTGATCTTTTCGATGTCTAACGTTGCTGATGTCACGTGGACAGTGAAGAGCAAAGCGATCTGTAATTTAGAATACGTTCGATTTAGTTTTGATGTTCGAAAAACTGTAATTAGTTCAATTCGAACCCTAATAAAGAGAAACAAATAAGGTCCTAAATATGATTAAGTATCTCTTTCTCATTACTTAGAGCTGTAATGACACACATAAAAAATTTGGTACATCGATCCGGTTCAATGAATGGCGCTTAGTAAGTAATGAATTTGTAACTTTAAACTTTTTCCAGTTATACGTAATTATTTAAGTAGGTACCTACCCACTACTTATCAAACTTTTGTCAATTTTATTCCAGAAAGAGTCCAATGACTTTTAATTTAAAACAACGTTTGCAGTGATAATGCAATGCAAATGAACAGCTACTAATACCATCAGTAAGTAACTACCTAGTTCAAATTTAAAAATAATAGTTGTTGTGAAAAAAGAAAATAATTCAGTTCATTTCTTTTTTCACAATGGTTAGGGACTTCCGTCAAGTGACGCCTGATTCAAACACTTATAAGTAATAGAGTTGCATAAAATAATATAAAGGGACGTATAAGTACCTACATTAGAAAACAGTATTTGGCAACACACATCAATACACAAATTATACAATAGCAAAAACACATTGAAAGAAAAAAGAAACGAAAAACGGTATGTAAGTGAAAAGAAATGAAAAATTGAAAATGAAGTAAGTATTTAGAAAAAATCGACCCGTCTCATCACAACTACTTCATTTTCAATTTTTCAACAATAAAAATTGCATTGTGAATGCAAAAAAGTAAAAGTTAAAAGTAATGAAAATATTTTAAATACACTGCTACTGCTAGATGATATTAAACTGTAAATTCACTGTGATTTTATCTGTAAAATTGCATAATTAATGAGAGGTAAGTGAGTTACTAACTTAATTACGTACCAATATTAGAGCCCTCATTTTGCCTGCGTCCCCTGCACAGCTAATGGTTGACTGGACTGGACAACGGCGCTCAACGGCACTTGATATAAACAATAGTTGCAGCATCTTATTTAAATAAGAAGGCTTATTCTGGAACCGTACAGCCCGATACAAACTTGATGGCAGCTGTGAAACTAGGCGCAAGTCGCTGCGCAGTGCATCATGATTTAGATATAGGTAGACTGGTGGCAGAGGCAGGGTTGCGGGTAACAGCAATGCGCTTACGACCAATTCACAAGCTCTTAAGTTTGAATTGCACTCTTCTATAATATCGATCGCATAACCGTGACAAACCGTAACATCCGTAACCGTAACATCAAAATTGTAATCGTAGGGCTTACACCCCTATAGCTCAGCGGTCAGAGCATTCGCCCGGACAGCAAATTGTCATAGTTTCGATTCCATAGGCCAGGTAATTTAAATTCGAGAGAGAGACGGACTTATTCTTCCTCTTACCTATTCCCTATTTCAATTATTTTAGCTAAAAGTTTCTTATCTGAATGTTTTTGTACCTCATAATAAATACTTATAAAAACTACTTAACAGGGATTGGTAGTTACGCAAATGAAAATATCATAGGTGTACCTACTCTATATGTTAGTAATAATGGTTAGGTAGGTACCTACATATGGCTAATCACTTTAAGTGAGTCGTTTTAAAACTATTTTCAGAATAGGCCCGCAGCGAAAGTGTTCCACAGGCAACTATTAGCAGGACATTATCAAAATTCATGGCACAGAGTGAGAGCACCCCCGTGTGAATGACAAACGTATAGACAAACTCATTTTATGTAAATACTTGTGATGATGTAATTATGAATTATGGAAGCCGATCCGCGTGTCACATTCGCTAAATAGGACATATTTTGAAAAGCGAACTTGACCTTGTACAGTACAGTAATGGTTGGACGAATCTAAAGTGCCCCGGTAACGACAATGTTTACGTCATTAAAGGACCAAATGATCGTCTACAGAGGCAATTGAAGCCATTGTCATTCGAAACTACGTGGTTGATGCGAATAATTGAAAGCCCATTGACAATCGCGAATGACGCTACCAATTGATCGTCTCGTTGTGCGATTTACAGATTTTTCGGTCATTTGTTCGCTCGCTAGTCGAGAAACATGGCGCGGCGTGTGCGTTACCGCCGCAAAAACTTGTGCTTTAGAGAGATGAGACCTTATCAGATAATTAGTGTGTCGTGAGGAGAAATTTGTTTACTAATAGCAAAATTTGTGTGAATTGTAGTTTTTGAGATATTTGACAAAAACAGTTTTTGCCAGGGTCACGTTTTAAACGTTACCCTGGCAAAAAAAGTTGTTTTAGCTCGGAACTAAATACATGAATAGATAGCTTTTGTTGCGTTGTAAATGTTAGCAAACAGCAAAAATTGTGTGTGTTATGGTTCTTGAGTTATTTGAGTTTTTGCTGGGGTAACGTTTTGAGATTTCCCATATCTCAGAAACGGTTCAACGCAGAAGTTTGAAAAAAATACCAGTAAGAGACCTGAATTTGTTTAAATTTGTTTAAACATTAGTTTTTGATTTGGTTGTCGTAAACCAACGTAATTAAATGTTTTCGAAAATCAGAAAAAACTGATTTGTAAGTAAACTATTACATTTACAACCAAACAAACAGCTGCAAAAAATACCCGTGGTAGACACTTATTATGTCTAGAATTTTAGATCTTGTAACTTTACACGATTTAAAGATAAAGATAAATTTGATAAATTTTAGACTGGTCGTACTTTAGAGATCGAATACACAGTTTCCATAACATTAAGGCACATGGCATACATTAAACAAATTTAAGTAATTCATGAACATTCGTTCCTGTTAATTTTAGCTTTCAATTACAGCTATCATGAAAGATATATCAAAAACAAGAACATGACAACAGTTCTCTAGTAACCCACCCAAATTGTAGAGGTCACGTAAAAGCGGCCGCGCCATACATAAGCGTAACCATCTTAAATGAACGGGATGTTATAGATATTTTGTTAGTACAGTTGCGTACAAAAGTTCGCTGGTCAGATTATCTTTAAATATAAAATGTACGTTAGTCTCGCAAAAACTAAAGAATGGCTGGGCCGATTTTAGTTTTAAAATGTCTGTCGTATTCCAGGGGGAAGTTTAATTTAACGGTAAGAAATATATATGGAAAAATTGCGTGGAAAATTGTTAAAAAACATTATCCCGTAAAAACTGTTCCTAGAGTGCTCGTCAGATAAGTGGAATGGACAGTAGGTGACAGTTTTAGAGTGCGGCTGCGCGCGGTGGAAATCGAATACTAATCATTTACCATAACCTTAGAACGAAGAAAATGTACTGTAACTAGCGCCAAAAACGCACCAGTTGCGCGAAAATTGCGCACGGACGGACTCTATGTAGGTACAGTTGGACGGAAATCACCCGCAGCAGCCGCAATCGGAGATGTCACTGCGACATGACGTCATCGCAATAGCGCGCAAGGAAAGCAAATTTACAAAAGCTGGTGAAACTTTACAACGCTGTAACTTTGGAAATCCTGGACAGATTTCGATGAAACCAAAACTCTTATTACTTGCACGAGTACGCGCATTAAACGCAGTAATTTTTATAGTCATATTTTGATGTGTTGGTGTGACTCATTGTTTACGACACAGACTAATTCGTTGGCTGGGTCGGAAGAGCGAGCGTTCCCATCTCGTCTCGCGTCAAGAGTCAAGACAATATTACGCACGGCTGCGTTGACATTTCAGAGAGCGAGTTTACTTCGGAAGTCCTGTAGAACACGTGATAGGTTACAAATTGGTGACTAGTCTATATAATTTGTGATTTGGTGCCACTTCCACGAAAAGGTTGGTTAAGCAATAGTCACCTTCCAGTCCACGTGTCAAAATATGACTATGGCTTGGCTTGACATGTTGTGTAAAGTTAGCACGGCATTGTGGCTCTTGCTTTAAAATGCAGATATAAAATAATACACTCAAGTTGGGTACCAAAGTCAATCTTAATGAAAATTTGTATACCTATCCTACTTCCTACTAATATTATAAACTAGCATTCCGCCCGCGTGGACTACACGACGTTATCCCGCAGGAATGTGATATATTTTCGGGATAAAAAGTAGCCTATGTTCCTCTCCAGGTTACATAGTATCTGTGATCCAAACATCTAAACATCCAAACATCTAAACTTTCACATTTATAATATTAGTAGGATGTGAAAGTTTAGATGCTTAGATGTTTGTATGTTTGTTACTGAATCACGCAAAAACGGCTCAATAGATTTGGCTAAAAATTTGGGACACAGATACGTTGTGGCCTGGAGAGAAACTAAGGCTACTTTTTATCCCGGAAAAATATCACATTCCCGCGGGATAACGTCGGGTATACCACGCGGGCGACGCCGCGGGCAGAAAGCTAGTTTTTATATAAAAAGAAGTTAAACAAGTGATTTACAAATCATAATAATAATAATCATTTTTATATGATTATTATGATTACTCATCATCGCCTGAATTGTCACAAGTCACAACCGTCGTTACCACCTGTATTTATAATAAACATAGATTATTTAAGAAAATATAATTTAATAAATGCCGAATCCCAAAATCCAATTCAATTGCGGGTGTACGCCGCACGCGGCTTCTTTTGTTTATGCGGCGGCAACCTTTGACAAAAAGCGGCACGTGCCAATGCGGTGCGATAAAAGGGCGACATTATCTAAGCGAATGGACGTTTTCACATTGGACGATAACGACACCGACACGATACTACACCGATATCGGCACGACAGACAATATCGTTGACGGTAACGAACGACACAGTGTGAAAGCATTTAGTAGTGATTGTATCAAACTGCCAGTCCGACGATATCGTGCCGATATCGTTTCGTTACCGTTATCGTCCAATCCAATGTGAAAACGCTCAATGGACTTTAAAACGGTAAATATTTGCGATAGGCGAACGAGACGAGAACCGACTTGCATCGCGAAAGTAAAAAAAGTTTAGCGTGGCATTTTCGTTGCGTTGTGGTATAAAAATAAAACAATTGGTTTGACTAAAGAGAAACAACAAATTACTATAAATGTATTTATTAGTACATGATTGGTACTGACAAATAAATCACACTATAAATTGCTTACTGAGATTATTACCTACTTAGGTAGATATAGATTACTACTGACCAACCTTTATTTATTTGCCTTCAAACTAATAACTATCGTAAATCATTAAATTATTTAAAACTACTATTAATAAACATGATTTTTACTTATAAAATAGAAAACTAGTAGAATCAATACTTTACCAATAACGTTTTTCTGCGTAACTGTACAAAACATCGGATACTAAGCTGCTAATTTACGAAGATAGCCCGTACGTATGGTGCGGTCGCTTATAAGTGACCTTTACAATTTGGTCGGCTTATTAAAGAATTGCTGTCTCAATCTTGTTTTTGATATATCTTTCATGATAGCTGTGATTGAAAGCTAAAATTAACAGGAACGAATGTTCATGAATTACTTAAATTTGTTTAATGTATGCCATGTGCCATAATGTTATGGAAACTGTGTATTCGATCTCTAAAGTACGACCAGTCTAAAATTTATCAAATTTATCTTTATCTTTAAATCGTGTAAAGTTACAAGATCTAAAATTCTAGACATAATAAGTGTCTACCACGGGTATTTTTTGCAGCTGTTTGTTTGGTTGTAAATGTAATAGTTTACTTACAAATCAGTTTTTTCTGATTTTCGAAAACATTTAATTACGTTGGTTTACGACAACCAAATCAAAAACTAATGTTTAAACAAATTTAAACAAATTCAGGTCTCTTACTGGTATTTTTTTCAAACTTCTGCGTTGAACCGTTTCTGAGATATGGGAAATCTCAAAACGTTACCCCAGCAAAAACTCAAATAACTCAAGAACCATAACACACACAATTTTTGCTGTTTGCTAACATTTACAACGCAACAAAAGCTATCTATTCATGTATTTAGTTCCGAGCTAAAACAACTTTTTTTGCCAGGGTAACGTTTAAAACGTGACCCTGGCAAAAACTGTTTTTGTCAAATATCTCAAAAACTACAATTCACACAAATTTTGCTATTAGTAAACAAATTTCTCCTCACGACACACTAATTATCTGATAAGGTCTCATCTCTCTAAAGCACAAGTTTTTGCGGCGGTAACGCACACTGGCGCGGCGCGAGCACTTGACGCATCGAATCATGTAGCTCGACTTAATACTGAGGTAACTGGAGAGTGCAGTACGAACAATTTTTTGAATACCACAAATAACACAGTGGCTGTCTTCCGTCTCACCTACACTTTAAAAAAATACGTATGGTCATATGAGACAACTGACAGCCACTACCTGCCACTACATACATAAATGTCAAATTTGCTGGCGACACTTTTTTATTCAGGGTGAGAGCTCCAGTTACCTCAGAGTATTAAGTCAAACTTCATGCATCGAATGAAGCTCCATCATTCGCACCTTCAATTGAAACGGTCAATCACGTAACTATTGACGAATGACGATTGATCGTTACCGGAGCACTTAATAAGATTGCGACTTGCAACGTATGCAAGTCAATTAAAACAAAAAACAGATGATGATGATATAGGCATCTATAACTTTGTTCAATGTAGCATGAGTCCTATGACAGCTCATTCGTGCAAAGCGAAAAATTAATTATGCTATTACTTATTGGAAAACTCAAGAAAATCAGCATGAGATATTTTTTATGCAGCTTATGCTAGAAAATTAGAAAATTATCATGATCACAAACAACATTTTGCTTTGCACGAAAATGAGCTCTCATAGAACCCATGCTACATTGAACAAAGTAGTACCTACCTACTTATTTAGGTACGACTGAAAGTTATTAAGAAACAAACTCAAACAAACTCATGAATGTTTGTCCCGGGTGAGAAACGAACCTACGCCGGCCTCGGTCAGTAATTAGGTACCAGCCACAAAAAGAAAGAAAGACGTACCTAGGTAGGTACCAGTTGCCATTCACTTCCGAGTCCGACGACGTTGTTTAAAAAAAGATAGTTTCCTTCCCTAATTTTCGAATAATTTTTAGTAGGTAAGTAACACCTATGTTGTATAAAGATTGTGATTTTAAATCTTTTAAATACCTATTATGATTTTGTATAGGTAATTATTTATAGATTTAGATACCTAAGCCATTTTAATTACGTATGGCATATAAATATAAAACATATAAGTAATAAGATTTTAGTAAAAATTTCATTTTCATGACAAGCTTTTTTGCTGTCTTGAATATTGTATTGTCATCCATCGGACTCTGGGATGTGGGTCAAATTAAGCTTGCAAGATTTGTCCCCACTAACTTAGGTAACTAACATGGCAAGTTAATAAAAAGCTTGTAAAAAGAGATGCCGTGCCGCTGTTTATAGTTTTTCTAATTCCAAAATGACACTTCCGATGTCGTTGTTTAAAAAAAATATAGGTAGTTCCCTGATTTTAGTATGAACTAGCTGACCCAGCGCGACTTCGTTCCCGTGGCCCTAACCCCTACTCCACCCTACCCTACCCTACCCATACCCTACCCCTACCCATACCCTACCCTACCTTTACCCTACTTCTACTCTACCCCAACTTACCCCTACTTCCACTATTTTCTCACCATTAGAACCTTCCTTGGACTTCCACTAACATTTCAAGACCAAAATAAGCCAAATTGGTCCAGCGGTTCACGCGTGATGGTGTGACCAAGGGAAATAGGGATTCATTTTTATATATATAGATTTATGATGTAATTTTAAAATATTGGTCATAGATTTGATTTATACTAACAGATAAGCTAACTTAATTGCGTATGGCATATGAGTAACAGAGACACCATCGTAAGTTTCTCTTAGTTCCAAAATGGTGCTTGCGACGATGCTTGTTCAATATTTATAAATGTCTATAATTTAAAATCATTAATCATATACGAAATATTATGGCCAGTTGTATTGTAAAACTATAGTTTACTACTAATAAATATGCTACCTTGTTGCCATGACAAGTAGAAGAAGTTGAAAATCGTACTAAGGTAAAATGTATAGAGGGTTTGCTGATTTGAGCAAAGGGTTTGCCACACGCGCCCCGCCCACTTACTACCTACTTTTAACGTCTTTCAATTCAATTCAATTCTTAATTACTATTCCTTAATGGTTGTTAGGACTTAAAAATAACAAATAAAGTAAGTCACGTCACGAGAAATAATATGTAAACAACATCGGACGATGTCTTAATACAATATTGAATAACTTCTGTGACACTGATAGTTTGCTTTTGAAAAGCTTTAATGAGATGGTTCTATGTTGTATGTACATACAAGACATAGAAATACTTCATTTCTTGTATTTTGTGCTTCTACCATTCCCAGAATAATAGGTAGATTTTCTAAAATATCTAGGGTTTTTCGCACAACATAGCCGGGTAAGGAATAAAATAAATAAAAAACTTCTGAATTCTTAAAATAAAATATATTGAATCATATGCACAATTTAATCATACCTGCAACTTACGAGTACGGCCTTCCAATAAAATGTTCGGCTTAGGTGACACTTACAGTTTAACAACAAAAAAACACAATTTCAAGAAACTTTTTCTTTTTAGCTCGTTCAATATTAGTTCTAAACTAAGTGTTTTATGAGATAAATTTTATACCAGAAAAAAGCAACAAGGATTCGAACCCGCAACATATAGATTGGCGATCCACTGCTGTTTAATCACGCAACCGTTTTTTTTTCTTTGGTTACTAGTATAATCTTTATCATATAAAACAGCATTGTGAATTTTTAATCATAACAATGTTTTATTTAAATTCAAAAAATATTTTATTAAAAAAATAACAAAATAAGGCATATCTAACGTTAGCTTTATCGAGGTGTATTTTAACTTATAAATAATATACATAATAATAACAATTAAAAACAAATAAAGAACCTGCTTTACCTAAATTCCGAATTTTACCATCAATATTTGTCTAAATATGAAAGTTTTAAGGCAATAAATACTTTATATCAATGCTAGCAAGCCTTAAAGTTAGGAATATACATAAGTGTTTATATACAAAATTGTGAGTGAAGGTTGTCCGTTCGTTTAGAAACCAGGAGCCGTACTCTGAAACGCAAATCCGAAACTTCGGCTAGCCCCGCCCCTTTCACTCGATTCTATCATGACTGGAGTGTGAAAGGGACGGATATAACGAAGTTTCGTTTTCAGAGTAGGCCCTCAGGTTACATAGTAAGGAAGCAACTTGAATTACAATTAAAGATTTGCAGTGAGTATGTATGTTCATAGAACATTAGACGTAGCACGAAAACTTTCGTTATTAATCGTAATCGTAATCAGTTCACTATAATGCCCGGGCTTCACCTGCGTCTAATGCCATTAATTAGCGCGCTGTTTGATATAATACGCAGATATAGCCGGGTTTTAGCGCACTAATTTGATACAATAAGCGCGCTAAGACGCGCATGCCGTTATTAACGCCGTTAGGCGTCACGCAGGTGAAGCCCCAGCATTATAGTAAACTATACTTTCCGTTAAAAGCTGTCAAAGTGCTGCTGTCAAATATCTATTAGATTTTAGTTCCTTATATGACCGCAAGAGGCGCTGCTCCGATTTTCATACACTATAATACGATCACGATAAAGGTAGTTTTTCATGCTAGGGGTACTGAACACAAAGAGGTTAGAAGGAGCTTGTCGTGTCACGCATTTTGTACTGAATGAGTCGGGGAATAGAAAACAAGCTAGTTGCCATGACAACGCGAGGAAATTAAAATTCATACAAAGGTTAAAGGTGTATGGAGGGCGTGCTGTTTTGAGCAAAGGGGTTTCCACGCTCGCCCACTTTCTACTTCTAATGCTGGGGCCACACTATCGGGATATGCCGATGTCCAACATCGCGTGAATCATCGCGGTAAATTTATCGCTATAGTGTGGCCGCTCCATCGCAAGAATTCTCGCGGCAATCCCTTTGTACCGCCACCACCCGAGTGAATAGGCAAACGCCGTCGTAAAATTATCGCGTTAATTATCGCGATAACGTGGCTACACTGTGTTGGATTAAGGCATATCCCGTTGATTATCGGCGTATTCCGATACCCCGGCATAACGACCTTCTTGATTTCTGTGTTTCATTTCATAGCATTCCTACCCAATACATAATTTAATTTATTTCGCACCAAACACTGAGATTCTACTAATTGCCAAATTTAGTTTTTTTTACTTGTTTTTTGTTGTATTTTTGTGACATAGAACTTAAAAAAAAACAGTTTACCACAGATGTCCGTTATTTTGTCTGTTTTGTAATGTTTGTTGCTATATCAATGTGAAGTGTATCTTAAGAGCACGACCACAAGTCTTATGTTCGAATGGTCATTCCTTAATGGTGCTAGATTTTAAATAGATAAAAATCCTTACCACACATATAGTTTAATCACAGACGACAGGCCCGGTCCGGACGGCATTTTAAATTGCGGTAAAGAAAATTGAAATGTATAAATAAACAGGAGTTACCATTGAGTTTTATGTACTAACGTACTAGAGAATCTATCCCAAACAAAAATCTTGTAGTCTTTTGCTAATGCTGGGGCTTCAGCTGCGTGACGCGTCTTAGCGCGGTAATTGTATCAGATTAGTGCGATAATTAATGGCATTAGACACACGTGAAGCTCGGGCATAAGAGTTAGAACTAAAGTTCGCTTGCAGCGCTTAAACAATAATTCGCCGTCTTTTCAAACGATTCAAATATACAGTGCTAGAGCGCTTGTACAGTGTTGTTTTCTCGCGACCAAAAGGCCGAAAGCAGCACTCAGTAGCATGTTAATAGATACTTTAGCGAGTACTTACTTGTGAAAAGTAATTCCTTGGGTTTTTTTTTTTTGTATTTTTGAGTTATTTAAACAGTACCTCAACACACATGTCGGCAATATCAGAGTACACACACGAGTTGATGCGTCTATCGCGTGCCACAGACTAGACGAGTTTAAGCTATACAGGATATTTTTTTTATCAGTGCACAAATTTTTAAGATCAACTCAGAATCGGTAAGTGAACAACTTTCTCCTAGAAACATAGGTTGAAAGTTGTCAAAAAATGTTTGACTCTTCATACAAATCGGACTGATCACGTGATCGATTTAGTATGGGTAGTCCAAAAATTTTTGTACTTACCGATTCTGAGTCGATCTTAAAAATTTGTGCACTGATAAAAAAATTATCCTGTATAGCTTCAACTCGTGTTGCAGACTCTAGTTGAGATGTCATCTCTATCTTTTAACTCAATGGGAATTACAGTTCATATTAGCTGCACCACAAATCGCCGTTCGCATTCGTACGGCTGATGCGCGTCGGTTGGTGTGTAAATCTTAGCTAAGTCTACCTTTAGTAATTACGTTATTTTACGCGGACAGCCGATTTTTTAAAGGATATTTCACAATTTATGAGACACTGAAAAACATTTAAATAATCACAACAAATTTTCAGCTGCAACTACATACAATACAACCAATTTTTTGATTAAAAAATTGTAGTTATTTATATAAAATGACAACCTTATCAGTTTCACATAAAGATCAATTTCGATTGATGATTTTGTTCCGAACGGACCTCCAAACACAATTTGAAATTAAATAACCGCGCTACTCAGCGTCTATTGCTCTCCCGTTCGCTCCAAAGGAAATTATACTTGTTGAAATGAAATAGACAGATTTCCTACGCGTTCTATGGTTAAAAATATCACAAACGTACAACGTATATGCAAGAGCGAACCGATTGTAAACGCCAATACTGAACTTATGTGGCCCAGGATTTCAGCAATTTGAAATCTTCATCGTCTTCTGTAACAGAAAAAAGGATAACATTAAATATTTACAGTATAAACATTACAATTGAATAAAACTATGAACAGAAACAAGATACATAAATAGGTCTAAGGTTAGAATTAGAATGTTATTAAATAACATTATGTGTACACACGGTGGCACATCAGACTATACATGTTGACCTTGAGACCGCATTTATGCCCTACGTAAAAAAATCTATTATCGCAGTTCAACTGTTTAACTTGATGTGCTGTCAAGTGTACATTAAACTTTAATTTTATATTTTATCTTTTTCAAGGCCTGAGGCCTATTTGTGAGCGATTATGGCTCAAGTAATGTAACTCACGAGCTAAATTGCTCTCAAAATTATTTTGATATATCACTAACCCACACTACTAACAGTTCATGGTAAAGGTGAATGCACACTTATCCGAGCCGACATCAAACGAGCCGAACGATACAAATTTTTTAAATGAAATCTTATGAAACCTCACACACCTGCCAGAGTCGAATTGTCCGAATATTCGACGCAGTTTTCATACAGAATTAAAAAAACTAGGCGCGTTCGGCGCGTACGCCGCGGATAAGTGTGTGTTCACTTTGTTTTGTACTAGCTTTATTTATTTTTAACTAGCTTTCCGCCCGCGGCTTCGCCCGCGTGAACTACACGACGTTATCCCGCGGGAATATGATATCTTTCCGGGATAAAAAGTAGCCTATGTTCCTCTCCAGGCTATAAAGTATCTGTGTCCCAAATTTCAGCCAAATCCGTTCAGCCGTTTTGGCGTGATTGAGTAACAAACATCCAAACTTTCACATTTATTATAACAAGTAGGATTAAGTACAGAGATTTAACAGTATGTAACTTGCGCACACACATTAGAAATAAATAAAAAACAAGGATGAAGGGCAACAGGCCTTTTTTATGAATGGATAACAAATTTAAGGCCATAACTTTTCCATATTGAATTTAGAAAAAGTTAAGTTTTGTTTGAACCAATAGTTAATATGGGCTACTACCAACATGAATTTAAAATAATTTCGTTTTACGAGCACCAATAACCTTTACCTTCTTTCTTTGACTTGCTGGGCTTTGGTTTGTCGTGGACAAGCTCCGACGAGGGCACATCTGGTAACGTGTCCGCGGGCACGTTGATTCCAATCATTTCCTTGTCCAAGTCCTCCTGCAAACAATGAAAATAGCATGATTTTAGTTTCGTAGTTTAACGGACCCGTTGGCGCAATGGTACTGATTATTCCTCTTGAAGAAATACCCCATGAGACAGCGTATACCATGCGATTTCATAGAAAAATGCGTTCACTGATGGTGTTGTTTCGTGTTGGCCAATGAGCGTTTCCTCATTGGCCGACACGACACGTCGCCCGACAACTACAAGACGATTAATTGTACAAGATTTTCAGCGCCAGCATGTCGAGCCAATGAGACAGCATATCACATCATTTCATTGAAAAATGCGTCTACCGAGATGTCATTTCTGGGTGTCGCGTCGGCGAATGAAGCAACGCCCAATGAGGAACGACCCATAACTCGTACAGATTTGATGAAAAGAAGAATACCTGTTCAAGCTCCTCCAATTCTTTCTCGAGCTCATCTTCATCGATATCGTTGGGGAACGCCACATTGTTGCTGATGGCGTCCGTGATCTCTCGGGAGATATCGTGCTGTTCCGCAATATCATCCATGATGTCGTGCACCTTGTCTACATCACTGTAAAGGAAAGAGAGGCAAATAAGAGTCAATTTTGTTATATTTTTCTAAAGAAATATACATCAGCTGCCATCTTGGATGACAATAACAATTTTATAATGAGAGAGCCAGTAAAAAGGTTGTTAGATTATCTGCAAGACCAATCGATAAAACCACAGATAATATAATACTATACTAGTAATAAAACTTAATTGATAACTTAGCTACTGAAGTAGAATAGGAATGAATGATGACTCATATTTGAGAACTGATATCTTCGCCATAAGTGGAAATCAATTCAATTATATGCTATTAACTAGTTAATTAAATCTAATCAAAGTCTAGGCAAGCAAAACTTAGTTGGAAATTAGACAACATCTTCTGAATTTAAGGGCCTAAACTGAGTAAAGCGGGCGTCCGCGACGGGCACACGTCGTGGGTCACCGTCCATAGACACGCGCGCGGGCTCCGTGGAACCGCATCACACAGCGCTATTGACTGAACAAGCCCGTGCGTGCTACCGCTGGCCCGCTGGCGGGCCCCGTCGCGGGCACCCGCGCGGGCGACCGTCGCGGGGAAACGGGCCACAAGGCGCGGGCGCGGGGCCCGCCTCCCCGCGACGGGGCCAGCGACGGAGCACTTTTGTATGGAACCGCGCGGGCGTCCGCGTGACGCAGCTTAGACACTAAATCCTAAACATTGATCAGTAAATTTCAAACTATTGTATAAAATATAGGAAAAATGTGAGCCCTAAAAACCACGAGCCCTATAAGTAGCTTTCAGGCGGATGGGAGGCGGGAAGCTACATATAGGGCTTGTGGTTTTTTACTATCACATTTTTCCTATACTTACAAAATTGCATTGTGAATGCATAAAAATAATATAAAATTTAATTGTATAAAATAAAAAATATTGTTTAATCAAATGCTTTCTAAGGTTTGAGATAATACCTATGCACTTGCCACAAATTAGAAAGTGATAAATTTTCTTGTTGCAAAATAATTTGTGGGGTGTGAAAAATGTTAATCTTGTACAAAGTATCAAAGTACTTTGTTAAGTGGAATATCAATGATGGGACTCAATAAAAACTACATACATGTCTTTGTGAGCCAGCTTCATAGCATTAGCAGCATCCTTCATAGTGTTGAGGACCTGTGCGTTAGTGGTTGCTCCTTCTAACGCTTCTCTTTGTGCTTCTATCTGAGTCAGTGTGCCATCAATCTGAGTGAGCTGTTTCTCATATCGCTTCTTACGCTTGAGTGCCGCAATTGCAGCTAAAAACAAAGGACTTTGATTTATATTCCTAATTCTGAGTTATATGTAACCAAGAAAGTTGTTTTAAGCATAATAAGATATAAAAATGTAAGACAGAATGTATGACAGACAGACAATTAGTGTTTTACAAATATCTAAATAACAAATCGGTTTCTAAGTTTCATATTCGCGAAAATTTATAACAAAAATACAAATAATAATTAATGCAAAATGTTTCTTTTAGAAAAACATGATTCATAATAATATTTCATCATCCATCTTACAAAAGCTCTGACCAAAAATAGTGTTTTAGTCCAATTCGATGGCTTAAGTAATACAAAGCAAGTAACCTGGCAAGTAAACAAGTAATGCGCAAAATGTGCCCACGATTCGTTAGCAAAACAAGGTCGTAGCTACAAAGGACGAACTTTAGGATGCTCACAGTAGATGTAAACTTACCTCTTTTGTTTTTGGTGCCATGTTTTCTTGCTGTCTGTACTTCGGTTTCGATCTTGTGTTCTAGAAACTCTTGTTTCTTCAACAATAATTCCTCAGTCTCACGTAACTTTTGAATAGCTTCGTGCGTGGTTGGCCCCTTTTCCTCCTTTTTTCCACCGAATAATTTACCAAGGAAACTCATTTTTATCGCTCAGGATTTCCACAGCTGAGTAAAATATTAATATTAACAATATATAAACACTAATTACGCGAAGAAATTAACAAAATCGTTTTTCGGACTTTTTTGCCTATTTCATACGATGCGTCATCACAGTGACAGATGAGAGAGATGATGGATGGAACAGCAATCAGAAACCTATATAACACAATTAAATTAATTCAATTTTTTTTCTGTATGTATGTAGATCGTCTCATCATCATGTGAAAATCATAATACATTGCAAATCAAGAAAAATACATTTTTGAAATAGTGTATTTGGCTTATAATTGTAAAAAAATTGCAAATTTTACTACATAACTTGAATTTATTTGTAGGTTTCTGAACAGCTCTTGTCGTAACTACATTTATGTCAAACTATAACCCGAAAAAGTTATGTTGTAATTTACACCCTTTTAATAAGCCTGGAATACACATCTTATTGTAGTAGTACAAAAGCATGCTAGTTTCGAGCAGGGGGGCTACCGCGTAACTTTATGGGTATGAACTTCATACATTTTTCGGAACTTTAAGTCAATTTTATAAAAAAAAGTAGCCGCTATCAGTTCCTTATTTTGTTGTATTTCGGGTATAACGATAACTAGCTAGCAGCGTTCAACAGAACAAAGCAGCAAAAACCTATCAAAATAAGGAATTAAAATGATAGTTGAAGCCCATACCCATATCCATATTTCTTAGCCGGTAGCCCCCCAGATGCTACATAGTAGCAGACAATTTGCACGTGTATACGAAAAGAGCATGCTTGTTAAACACTCGAAATGCATTGTTATTAAAGAACCTAGTAGCATAAAAAAGCATGCTCTTTTAGTAGCATGTGTATACTGGCCTTTATGAAGACTCAAATCATTTTCATTTTGTAGACCTATATACGTTCAAAAATTGTTGTAATAGATTTAAATCCTTCTTTTGTATAAATAAAGACTCATTTCATTTAAAAATTTTGATAAGTTATCTTTAACTTCTTCTCGCTATATTGAAATAAATACCGGCTCTCATTGGAAATGTTTTTGCTTTTGAATTTGATTGATTCAGTTCTTGCTTCATGTCAAAACTTCATGCACTTCTCATGCCCCAGTACACGATGGCCGATCATGGTCGGCGACCATGACCAATACATCGTACATTGACACTTTTGAAAGAACCTTTTTAAACTTGTTCGTTCAAAAGTGTCAATGTACGATGTATTGGTCATGGTCGCCGACCATGATCGGCCATCGTGTACTGGGGCATTAGACTTTCGTTCTGAAATTGAGCTAGAGGGATTGACTTGACATTGACATTGCAGATGACAAAAAAAATAAATTGACATGTGAATGAAACACAACACAGCACAGCCTTCTGCCGCATTTTTTGTCTAAAATTTATAACATAGATTCTCAATAAAATAATCAAGAAAACAATAATAAGTCTTTAAAAATGGTTCGTGTTGTTACACAAGAAACGTATGATGAGGTGGTTAAAGAGAATATTGAAGAATTCGACATGACTCCTGATGAGGCCATAAAAGAAGCTACAGCTCAGTTCCAGGCTCAGGTAGGCCTGCTTCCTCTAGCACAAGACTCTAATTATGAATGTGTTGTCCTATTTAAATGAGTAGCTTTATAATTGAAGCCTTTTATTACCTACCTCATTATAAATGATCACATTAATCAAGTAGGCTTTGCCTGGCACTAAAGCGCCCCACAGATGGTCAGTTCGCCTGTCGGCAACGGCCTGTCAGTTGGCCGCAATCCGCAATCGGCCACACACTCACAGTTTCGTAAAAGGTTTACAACTGACGGCCGGACAGAAACTACCGAATAGTACTAAAACTGACGGCTATCAACTGCTACTGCTGCTGTGTGGCCTCACAGCTGGTTTTCGATTATTGCCGACAGGCATTGACCGGTCTAGTAAATTTAAAATACTTACCTTCATTACATACCTACTTTAATCAATTTATGATATTAATGTTTTCCAGGGAGTTGATTTATCAAATATAATAAAAGATCTTGCATTAGGTTCAGGCGATCGGCTAGTTATCACTGTTGTGAAAACATTAAAGGAATTGTGTAGTCAAGACAATTATAAAGATGACATTATTTTGAAAGAATTATCCAATCTTCAGGTAAGTGATTTTCATTTTAGTATCAGGAACAGTATCGGAATCACATTCAAATTCTGTGCTTTGTTTTTGTCTATTCTCTATTGAGTGACAGAGACAGTGCACATTCAGGTGTCGGGAGCGTTTTGGACGATTTGTTAAGCTGGGGGCTAATAATAACAGTGTGTCAAGATATTTTTTTTCACAGATTTATTTATTTTACAAGCAAGTAATTTAAAAAAATATCACAAATAGACTATTAAAATGCATTTAATAGTAAAGCTTTTTGCTTATTACTATGTACCAATACTAACCATTACTTTAATAATCAATTGAGTATTTTTATTTCAGACAGAATGCAACAAAGATATTGCACATAGAGTAAAAGCAGGAAAAGAGGGTGCATACAATGTTTTAATTAATTTATTAGAAGCAAGACTGACAAAATACATAGAAAAACCAGATGATGGTGATGAGAAAATGATAGTGTGTGTTCTGAGCACTCTTGTGTCGTTGATGGACATCCAACCAGATTTACTTGATGAAAAAGGTGTT
The DNA here is from genome assembly GCA_949710035.1 of Crambus lathoniellus. Taxonomy (NCBI): domain Eukaryota; kingdom Metazoa; phylum Arthropoda; class Insecta; order Lepidoptera; family Crambidae; genus Crambus; species Crambus lathoniellus. The sequence goes on from OX453320.1 coordinate 14,212,754, forward strand.
GATTTAATGATGAGGTATTAACTTTATTCCCAAAGCCAGTAACTAATTATTAAATATATGAAACGGCTATTTTTACGAATATCAATATGTTACATTAGATATTTATGTCCAAATAAAAAGTAACTTTATAAAACATCAAAATTATACTGTCGGGAGCAAGGGATATGTATTGAATCCACATCATTTGATTATAATATAATAATAATATTCAATATTTTCTAACAATCACACGAATTATCTAATCCCAATTATATCATCATTATATATTACCTATATCAATTATATACTTACTCATTTAAAAAACATGTAGGTTGGATATACAGATATAGCAGGGTACTAAACTAAACTACAAAATCACGTTCTAAAAATCAGTTCAATCACGCATGTCATTGTCAAAGTTCTTATATTCATAACGCCAAGACCAAGAGTAGTATTAGTAATTTCAATGTTAATTAATTTTACATGAAAAGAAAGTAAATTACACAATAGTCATAAGTTAGTTCGCTTTATTTTTTTTTATAATGGCAACACAACATATCAATTTCTGTAGGTACTTCCCTGTAAAATACCTTGTAAATGTTATCAATCTGAATTTAATATTTTCAGCTCTCTAGATAAGATAGATAATGAAAATATTCTCATTAGTACTCTAAGGTGGGCTAACACCTGTTGTGTGAAACACGAAATGAACCGACAAAGGATATTCGCGAAAAATATTGCTGATAGCTTGAAGACTATCATCAAGAACAGACCTAATGCAAAGGTAAAAACTGTTTTTTGTTTTTATAATTGACTTTTTTATTCTGTGCTAAGAATTTTCGTCTACTGTTATTTATTTATTCGTATGATAGTCAAAAATAGGCGGAAAAGATATAGATTACAAACACAAAGTAAGATATTATCAATTTTACATGAAACTGTTACTTCGTCTACTGTTAAAAGAGTCCGTCAAGATTGGCATTATTTTCTTTATATTTTTCGCGTTCTTTTATCGCGGAAAATATGTGTGCTGTCCTTGTACTTACAATTTATTACATGTGTAAGTAACAACGCAAACGCTGTTTTGTGCGCTATAATCTCTCATTCCTATGGGAAAACAAAACACAAATGTGTCTATACATTCTTAGTTCATGCTAAAGAAGTAGCAGGCATGTGTAAGCTGACCTTTACACGATCAATCTGGCGTCAGTTCAATCAGTGACCTGGGATTGATGATAAAAATCAATTTTTTCTGGATAATATGTGATCCATTTCAATCAGGCATCAAGCAATAGCTAACAGTTTACACTATCACCCCGACATCTGTCTTAACCAAGGTCACTGACTGAACTGACGTCAAATTGATCGTTTAATAGTCAACTTAGTCTTTTTATCTACAGTCAGCGTAAAAACGATCTGAGCGTTCAAACCCACCAAAAATATCTGAACATTTGACAAAAACCAACCTTATCTCAAGACATAAAGGTGTATTTTCATTTGGTGTTTGAGAACAAGTTAATGATATTGTTGTTATTGTGCTAAGAGTGATTTCTGACAAATTTTCAGATGTTTTTGGTAGGTTTGATTGAATGCTCAGATCATTTTAACACTGACTGTACTATCACTAGTTATCAGCAGATCAGTAACTAAAACCTTTTACTAATCTGCAAATTATCTTCCTTCAGATTGTAAGCGAAGTGATGCAGCTCACGCGAAAATTCACCTTAGACGATGACATTAGAGTTGAATTTGGAAAGGCACATGAACATGCCAAGGATTTAGGAATTAAGCTTCTGGAACCTCTTACTGCTTACATGAAAGGTAATTAATGTAATAAATTATAAAAGATACCAATTTGTAGAAGAAAGTATTTAATATAGATACCATTTTTTGTATGCCACTTACTGCTGCACTCAGAGACGCCAGTTAAATTTAATTGACATTAAATTATCGTTCCTACTTTATTTAATACTGGACATAAAAAAGAGACAGATACTTATAGATTTAATTGTCAATTAAAGTTAATTGGCGTCTCTGAGTGCGGCAGTTAGTGTCTATCTGATATGTGATACTGGGATTACATTTACATGTCATAGTATTGTATTTTGTTTCATTACTTACTTAAATCTGTGATAATAATGGTGCATCCATCCACACAGTCCAGCGGCATAGCCGCCAAAGAGAGAGAAGCCGCCGACACATGCCGAGGATGTGTGGATGTACCATTATGTATTACAAGCAGGCCTGTCTCACTTCCATACAAGCAGCGCAAAATCCCCGAGATATTTACCTACTATTCTGGAAAACAACCTAATTTCAACCTTTTGCATTGCGTATAGCGTTCATAGTACAATAACTGTCTGCCGTCTCGCTTCAATCTGCTAGGGCTACCAGAGGTACTACTTTATCTGTGAAAGTAATACACGCGAAGCGAGACAGATGGCGACACATGCGGATGCGTGCGCTGCGTGTGCGACAAGTCGAGCGAGTGCCAGCCTATTGAGACTAGTCCGGTGACCGGAAGCTTGCGTTTATCATACCTAAACTCGGGAGTGAAATTTCTGTACCGTAAGGTACTAATATATATTCTGTGTTACAAGTATGTATGTATTTACAACAAGTGTATAAGTATCTACTGACTGTCTAGAACTCATAGTACCTAAGGTTGCCGGTTTTATGTTATAGTTACTGCTCTTTCTTACGTTTGACATTTAAAGCGACAGGGCGATGTTTGAGACGCTCCCAAAGTTAAGTAACGTTTGAGTATTTGGGCGTTAGTCGCTTAGACAAAACAAAATAAGAAAAAACAGGTACAGTCTGATTTAAACTTTAAGGCGTGTCGGAAACCGCGCGCGGTCATGCGCAGTCAGTACACAATAGGGTATTTATTTCACTGTTTTTGAAATGCAGATATTTAATGATGTTTTATAAAAATATAACATTTAAGTAAGTATATTGAATGTGATTTTTTTTAACCTGTTTTATAACAAGCGAATTGTGAGCTGTTTAATTTAGACAGTGCCAGTCTCTTTCTAAAACGAAATCTTCAATGGCATGCATGACTATGACGCTACTGACTTGGTGACGTCACAATGATAGTCGTTCTTTCTCTGTCTAATTAGGAAGTTTGATACCATATAAATCTGAACATGTTCAAGATAATTCAAAATAAATACTTAGGTACTTGTTTTTTGTTGCAAATATTTCGAAAACATTTAAATTAATTAAAAAATATACCCTATTTAGATGTATGTAGGGAGATGTAAGGTTGCGGGGTATAATACTCTACTATGCATAGCGGCTAACTTCACGACCGCCATTATGATTGAGTCACACTATAGCATACCCCCTAAGTACAACCATTTTCCTTTGCAGCCAACCCAGCCCCGCCCATAGTATCAGAAACCATGTTGACCATAGCATCTCTACTCGTAAGAAACGAGCTTTGCGCTATGGTGGCAGACGCCGGCGCCAGCGAAACGTTATTCACGATACTGACGGCCAGCTTTGGGAACGTCGCGGTGGCGATACAAGCTAGCAAGTTGTAAGTATACTTATTGCTGATCATAGTGTCAGAAACTATGTTGATAGGATCACAGTGTCAGAGATATGTTATTCATGAAACGTTATTCACGATACTGACGGCCATCTTTGGGAACGTCGCGGTGGCTATACAAGCTAGCAAGTCGTAAGTATACTTATATGCTGACCATAGTGTCAGAAACTATGTTGACCACAGTGTCAGATATATGTTTACAATAGTGTCTGAGAAGTTAACCATAGTATCAGAGACTATTTTGATGTTGACTATAGTATCAGAGACTATGTTGACCATAGTGTCAGAGACTATGTTCATGTTGACCATAGTGTCTGAGACTTTGTTGATGTTGACCATAGTGACAGACTATCTTGATGTTGACCATACTGTCAGAGACTATGTTTATGTTGACCATACTGTCAGAGACTATGTTGATGATGACCATAGTGTCAGAGACTTTGTTGATGTTGACCATAGTGTCAGAGACTATGTTGATTTATGTATTTATTAAAGGATCACCAATATAAGTTACAGCCTTACAAAACTGGAAGAAAACTCAACAAAGATTGCTTAAAGCTAACTGCACTTACAATTTATAGGTAACCACAACATGCGTTAATTTTTTAGTGATGTGTCTACACAAAAAAAATACTAATAGGTTTTATTACTTTTGATGTGCAGATTGTGTGTGACAAGTGTATATGTGCACTACACTACTATTATTAGTAAAGAACTCAATTATCTAGTACTAAAGAATCCACGCGGTTTTACCCGCGTGGTACCCGTTCCCGTGGAAATATCAGGATAAAATATAGCCTATGTCACTCAAAAAGACATTCTAATGGTGAAAGAGTTATCAAAATCGGTCCAGTAGATTTTATTTTTTCCTTTACAAACATACAAACAAACTAAAAATTCAAATTTTTCCTCTTTAATATAAGTATAGATTTGTATAGATACCGTGTTATAAGTGTAGATACCGTGTTTACACTGTCAGGTGTGGAATATGAGATACATTTATAAAGTGATATTTAGCACTCGAAAGTTGGAACAATTTGTTTAAATTATTGATTCTGTGTTCTGCTGCATCCTAAGCTCTGAATAAGTGTCACCACATTCAGTAGCCGCACATCTTCTCGGCCGACTGATAATGCGACCTCAAAAACAGACAGCGTTCGTCATCAATGAACAACGTTTTCTTCTTCACCATAATTTCATTCTCCAAAATAGATCTTTCGTGAATCAAATCTGTTCTCAATTTCTCCGTCTCCAAAGACCTCTTTTGCAATAAACTCATACTGTCGTTCAAATCTCTCACTTCGTCAATCAACCCTATCAGAGAACCTTCTCTGCAATTTTCGACGTTCGGTCTACAGTTCTTAGTGTTCAATCTCGTTTGCGCCACTTGCAGTCGCTGCGATACTTTCAGCATTTCCTCGTGCAACATTTCGAGAATGTTCTCTGTCTCAACTATTTTCTCCAGCGTCAACCGAAGCTGGTTTTCCAAATCGATCTTCACTTGTTCAGTCCGCGCGATCCTTTCACTGATAGCTTTATTCACTTTTATATCCTGCGATCGTAGATCTCTAGCAGTGTTTATGAGGACTGCTTCCACTTTAGCGCGTAGCTCCTTAGATCTATCAATAGCATTTTTGAACTGCGACAAAGAATTCACGGTATATTGCTCCCAAGATTGGACATTAGATTGCCCTTCAGACAGTCTCGTTGCTCCTGCCGAGTCCTTGACGTTCTCGGCTTTAGTTTCCAAATCGGCATTTTCGCTTTCGTATTTGAAAGCCAAATATTTATTGCTCCAATCGCTTCCTAAAGCGTCTTTAGCGGCTACGTTCATTTTCATCTGGTTCTCTATATCCCTGAGCATTTCTCGGTGCAATTTCTTAACATTCTCAATGAGAGCTGATTCTGTAAATAGCTCCTCTTGTGGTTCGTCATATATTAAGTCGGATTGCATCCTGTTACGTCTCAAATCTAAACATTCTTCAGTTATATACTCCGGTATTTTGAGTACATCCATTGCGTTCTTGACTTGTTGTCTTTGTGCTTCTAAAATGTTAATTTCTGCATCGATGTCTCGTATAGCTCTTTCTAATTCAGCTTTCCAGTAGTTGATATGCCGTGCTCTATGCTTCAGCTGGTCTGTTGAGTCGCTGAAATCGTTGCAAGATGTTTGGTTGACTTTAACGATGCAGTTCTTTGTGATAGAGGTGTTGTTATCGGTGACTCTGATTATGTCCCCTTTTAAGACGCGTTGGTTGTGTTCATGCCAGTTGAGGACGGACCCTAGCCCATAATTCCTGTCTCCGAACGATAGATAATCACCATTTTCCGCAGTCGTCATTTTTGTGGTGTTGTTTTATTGCACTGTTTTGTTACTAAGGAATTATTGATATAGCCGTTGCTACAGCAACTTCGTTTAATGCGTGTTTGTTTTCATCGATTCAACGTTAAAATTTTGAGAATTCATTTTGTCTCTTTTACTCGACTTGCATAATATTTTAATAATGTTTAGGTTACACTCCGAGCTCTTTAATAAAATAGGTTGTGACGATCATGCCGGCGAAGTGCCGGGGCTAAATTGTAGGCATTTTCTACAGCAAAATACAAGTTTGTAACATTAAGAGTTTTGACTGTAACTTAATCTTAGAACTACTTTTATGCGCACCGCTTAGATAACTGTTACCTATAATAACATGAATATTTTGATAAAATGATACAATTATAAATGTAGAGTACGATCCTATTGCTCAAGTTCCGTTATCTTTTGTAAGCAAAGCCAGTATGTTATTTAAATTTTTACTTTTTTGCATTCACAATGCAATTATGAAATTATGAGATTATAAAGCCGTATTATTTATTTTTTGTTACAGAATAACAGCACTAGCTGGCAACGACGACGTAAAGAGAAGCTTGATGAAGGCGGGCATAGCCCCGGTCATCGTAGCTCTGTTAAATCGACATGGGGTCAGTATTTAGAAGAAACTAGCCCTTCGTGGACTACACGACGCTATCCGCGGAACTGTGATATTTTTCCGGGATAAAAAATAGCCTATGTAACTCTCCAGCTCCCAAACTATCCCCATACCAAACATCACGTTGATCCTTTGAACAGTCACATTAATTATAATATAATCCATCATACTTATATTATAAAATGTGAAAGTGCACTTTATTGTTTGTTCGACTTTCACGTCAAAACGGAGCAACGGATCGACGTGATTTTTGGTATGGGGATAGTTTGAGAGCTGGAAAGTGACATGCTACTTTTTATCCCGAAAAAACATCATATTCCCGCGGTATAACGTCGTGTAGTCCACGCGGGCGAAGCCGCTGGCGGAAGGCTAGTATGTATACAGGGTGTTAGGGGCACCTTTGCAAAAACTTTAACCATGGCTTCAGACCATCATGCTGAACAACGTACAGCAAGAATTTTTTGTCGGAAATGAAAAAAAAATGACTTTTCATACAAATTTAGCAACTTATCGGGACATTTTGTATGGAGAGTCGAAATATTTTTTTTTTCATTTCCGACAAAAATCTTGCTGTGCGTTGTTCAGCATGAAGGCCTGAAGCCATGGTTAAAGTTTTTGCAAGGGTGCCTCTAACACCCTGTAGTATGAATCTGTTACAGTTACAATTTAATACACACAAAACTACAACATGGAACTTATAAACTTAGTCGCCCTTTACGGACACAGCAAATTTTCTCGAGAAAACGGTTTGAAACAGAAAGACAAGACAGTTTGGTTCAAGAACCGTCTCGCGGCTGGACATCGTACAAAATCAGAAACAGATTTCGATTTGGAAAATTTGGAATATAATAACTGGATTAAACGCGAGCAAAGCGGCAGGTAAAAGCTATACGGTCTAATTTATTCATATCTCTTGCAGAGTAACGCAATAGCTGTCGGGTTGTTGCTGAAGTGCATATCCGCATTAACCCTGCGGGAGCCCGACCACGGCCAACAGTTCTTCGATAACGACGCCCCAGAAGCCATCGTCAGCTGTCTCAAAGTCCACCCCGACAATGCTACAGTACAGGTCAGTATACTAAACTAAGGTCTTAGTATATATCTAGAATAATATACACGGTACAGGAATTGCGCAATTTTAGTAGCCAGTATGATCGCGCCGTAAAATACGGAACACAAGAAAGAGGTCTCGTATTTAGTATTGAATGAAGCGTGGAATCAAAAACAAGCTAGTTGCATGACAAGTTAAAGAAAATCGAAATTGCACAAAGATAAATATGTATGGGCAGTTTACTTTTCTGAGCAAAGGGATGAAAAAATATACAAAAAACATATAAAAATTAAATCAAAAATATATAAAAAGTAAAAAAAAAACGTACAAATGTACGTTGTGTAGTCCACGGTATAGTATAGTATGGATCTGTTACAGTTACAATTTAATACTCACAAAAGTCTAGTGAGTAAGTTGCTCACGAGTTTCATACGCACTTTTTCAACACACTTGAGAGGAAAAACAAACATTTATTGCATACATTTATTGTATTAACCTAATATTAACTAAGGGAAAAAGCGCGCAAGTTTTTTTTTTTGCACGCGCCAAATGTGAGGTGATTGATTACATACAGCCATACAGCCTACTTCAAAATAATTAAGTATAATAATAGTGATAAAATGCAAATGTTTTATAACAAATTATTGTAAATTATAGATAATTTGATTATAATATACTTAATTATGTTTTTGTCTTAATTAGGGACACATTTATTTATTCTAAAAACGTAAATGGATTTTCAGCCGTATAAAACCTCTTTGTTGTTACAAAAAAAGAACTGTATCTATTACCCGCTGAAATTGAAAATGCTCTGTTGACTCGCATATAACTTGCAGTTAGGTACTAACTTAACTTTGTAGGGATACTGTATTACCCGGTTAAATTGAAAAGTCTCTGTTTACTCGCATATAATTTGCAGTTAGGTAATTACTTAACTTTGTAGGGATAATTCTATTACGTAACTAGTACTGTAATATTATTATGCAAGCGTGGGTTATAGTTCGGTTTATGGCCCTAAGATCGATGTAATAAGGCTCACTTTATGAGCAAGTGTGTTGAAAAAGTACAATACAACATCAGACGGGCGTTAGCATTTTGAACTCGATCCCCGTTATTCCAAAACGTGGACTAAAGTTAGTTTAAAACTGATGCTAATTCTGTCTTTCATTTGGGAAATGAAAGTGACAGCACCAGTTTTAAACCAGGTCTAACTTTAGTCCACGTTTTGGAATAAGGGGGGATATGTTTTGTCTGTGATCAAATAGGTATCTCAATACCGAGATGTGTAAGCTTCGCATCTTGGCGTTGAGATATTTGGCTCTTATAGTTGAAGCTATTTTTGTTGTTCTGTTAGAAATTGCAAGTGTGATCGAACCCATGACATCGGGCTCCTGAAGTACGATCCAGTACCACTGCGTGCGCGAACAGGCCCGTCGATTATTATACTACTTATTTGTGTAACTCGATTTAGTTTAGTCAAGTTACAAATACCTACAAATCTTTATTGCCTAAAAAAACAAAAATGTACAAAGTACAATGAGTCACACCAAAAAACATTCAGATGACTTGAGAACCTCCTCCTTTTGTGAAGTCGGTTAAAAATGTATTCCAATTATATATTTTATATTTATTACATTTAAGATTATGGTCAGGGAAAAATTGATTGTAGTAAATAGTGGTCACCCTGTAATTAGTCACGATTACGATTAACGATTAAAAACTAACATAATTAGTCGCGATTATGATTAATATTTCAATCGATTAATAAAAATAACTTCAATCACGATTACATCAATCAAACTAACTAATCGTTTGAAAAGTAATCGATTAATGCCAACACTGGTTTTAAGTTAACACAATGTTTCTCCGGCTTTTTTGTAAATTCGTAACAGACTTTGGGCGTACTACGATTATAGTACATTTATTTTTTGTTTAGTTTGGTTGATTTTTTGTGAAAATTCAAAAAAAATCAAAACCAATAATTATTTGTAGGAGCATGAAACACAAGTTATGATTGTAAATAAGTATGAATAAATACAGTTCAATATGTGCATAGATATGTGTAATATGATTGATTATGAATAAATCGGTACAATGTGTACATAAAAATGTGTTATTTTGTATAATTTTGGAAATACCCTTTATATTGGACCAACTGCGAATTGGACTAACCGCGAATTGTACCAACTGCGAATTGGACCAACCGCGAATTTGGCCAACTGAGAATTGGACCAACAGCGAATTGGACCAACTGCGAATTGGACCAACTGCGATTTGTACCAACTGCGAATTGGACAAACTGCGAATTGGACCAACCGCGAATTGAGTGAATTGGACCAATCGCGAATTGGGCCAAGTGCGCCTAAAGGATGATTTTTGTTATCGGCATATCTAAAAAATATGTAACTTGAGAAAAAAGAATCTGTTTTTATTTTTTTCCATCTTCAAAAATGACTGAGATATTAAACGTTAAAGTACGGCCTCCGAGGAAAATTTGGGTGTACCAATGGCATTAACGTGTGACGTCACGTCGCACTTCCGTATACATAGAATCCTTTGGCTATATAGTTGCGCTCTCACGGTTTCGTAATAAATTTATTTATTTTTCTTATAGTCGATCAATGAAATGTTTAAGTTATTTTGTATTGAGCCCATCTGAAAAAACACCTTCAAATAATGTTTTATTTTCGTGAATAATAAATTAAATCAACTTTCGTAATGGCGGGCAGGATTCTGTCAATACATATAGCAACCGTCAAAACAAAATGTACTTACAACCTTAACTGACTTGGTATTTAAATATGCACCCTAAAAACTGACAGCCATTTCGATAATTTTATACTGCTAGTGGCGCCTCCACCACTGGGTCAGATAAGTTTGTGGGATAAATGTCTTTCGGTATCGACAGGAGGTGACAGTTTTAGAGTGCGCCTGCGCGCGGTCGAAATTGAATACTAATCATTTACCATAACCTTAGAACGAAAAAAATGTACTGTAACTAGCTTCAAAAACGCACGAGTTGCGCAAAGATTGCGCACAGACGAACTCTATGTAGGTACAGTTAGACGGAAATCACCCGCAACAGCCGCAAAGGGAGATGTCAGTGCGACATGACGTCATCGCAATAGCGCGCAAGGAAAGCAAATTTTCAAAAGCTGGTGAAACTTTACAACGCTGTATCTTTGGAAATCCTGGCCAGATTTCGATGAAACAAAAACTATTAGCACTTGCACGAGTTCGCGCATTAAATGCAGTAATTTTTATAGTCATATTTTGATGTGTTGGTGTGACTCATTCCCTTCGCTCCCACTAATACACCCGGCTAAGGGGTTTGCTGTTTTACATTTAAAAAGTATAAAAATTATATAATAATTTACTGAATGAAGCGTAGAATCAAAATCAAGCTAGTTGCATGACAAGTTAAAGAAAATGAAAATCGCACAAAGATAAATATGTATGGAGTTTGCTGTTCTTAGCAAAGGGTATTCCACGCGCGTCCCAACCGCTTACGACTTCTAGCATATTTCTTCTGTTTTGTGTTAGTAACCATGTCTTCATCACACCTGATGTTAAGTGGTGATAAGGCTGGAGGTGGAAACGCCCTACTCCCAGAATCCTCAAGTGAGAAACTGGCTATCTTATCTCTAACTGCCGTAACACAATAATGCTGAATGGCGTCAGACTTAGATAAGATGGTTGTAGTTAGCCAGATGGACTAAGAACAAGTCCTACCTCCAACCAAACCGAACCCGGGACCTCTGAGTCTGTTCAGTACACCCCTGCCTATACCGCGGAATCGGCTAGCGCAGTGGAAGCTGGTATTACTAATATAGACTCCGGACAAAAAACTAGGTTTCAGCGGGGATGTAAACTGAACAATTGGACTGCGATACACAGCGCTTGATTTATATTGTGAAGTAAGGTGAATTTTACATACTGTCTGTGGTCCTGGGCAGTGGAGACAGAGGGCGCGCCCCCTGGTAAATCTTCTTCTTCTGCAGACCTTACCAATTCGTCACCTCACTCACAACACAAATAACAGCGTTCACAAGACACTGGGCGTTTCAACAATAGATACACAATAACACACGGAGGAGCCTTTTGTCAAGATATATATTGCCCCTGCAACAACGCGTGTGGTAGAAAAGGTTATCTTTCACTCAAAACTCCGCGACCAGCCCGATGAATGGCGTCAAAACCTTGGTCGTACAAAACGGGATCACATAGATAATTTAAGATTTTATTCAAACTCGATATGCCAGGCACATTCAACGCGAGCGATTTTTAACCAATTCAGCAAAATTATTCCGACATCTTGTCACGAGAATTTCAATCAAGTGTCACTGTCAACTTCAAGTGACAGCCAAATGTCAATTTGACGTGACATTAGAGACGCGTTCAGAAACGTCGATCTTTTCCGAACATCCCCCCGCCCCGGACCGTTAAGAACGGTACGTCAATCTACGGGTAATCGGGAGAGCCCACTAACTGCTCTCTTCAAAACCGAATCTCGAACCAAAACCTCAGCAAAACGAGGAACTCCGTCAGTTCCGGGGTAGAGTTTAACAATGCGCCCCCTTCGCCAACATAGGGGCGGCAGGTTAGCATCCTTAATCAACACGAGGTCGCCAGTCTGGGGTGGGGTGGTTTTATCTGTCCACTTCACGCGCTGTTGTAGGATATGCAAATACTCCATCGACCAACGTGCCCAGAAGTTTTGGGACATCTGTTTCAAAAGTTGGTATCGCGACAAACGATGGGATCCTACATCCTGAATCGGATATTCAGGCAACGCCAAAAGGGGCTGTCCGATCAAGAAATGACCTGGGGTCAACGCTTCCAGGTCATTCGGGTCCGAAGACAACGGGCACAAGGGTCGCGAGTTGAGGACGGCCTCAATTTTACAAAATACCGTATCAAGTTCCTCAAACGTGAGAATAGTTTCTCCAATCACGCGACGCAAGTGTGTCTTGGCAGCCTTTACACAAGCTTCAAAAATCCCTCCCCAGGTCGGACAAGCTGGAGGGCTAAACTTCCAGATTATCCCACGCCGGGAGAGGGTGGTTCCAATGTCTATTTTATTATCAACAAAAAACTTAACTACTTCCTTAAGATAATTACACGTTCCCTTATAATTAGTACCACAATCGGAACGTATCAATGTCGGCAGTCCTCTACGGGAAACAAACCTGCTCAAGGCGGCGACAAAGGCTTCGGTAGACAATTCCGAGACAATTTCCAAATGGACAGCCTTGGTGGACAAACACACAAACACGCACAAGTACGCCTTATAGGTTTTAGCATTACGCAGTCTCGAAGCCTTTACAGTAAAGGGACCGGCGAAGTCGGTGGCGACTCCGGCAAAAGCTCTACATTCCGTGACGCGATCAGCAGGCAAATCACCCATCTGGGGCTGCATGGTCGCGGCCTTCAATCGATAACAAGGCAGGCAACGGAAAACCACAGTGCGAATGGCTCGACGAGCAGACAAAATCCAAAATTCACGCTGCAAAATGGCCAACAAAGCATTACAGCCAGCATGTTGTGCATTCACATGGCGATCTGTTATTATCAGTTGAGTCAAATGTCCGGCTTTAGGTAACAAAAGGGGGTGACGAGCTCCATACGGCAGGTTCGCATTTCGAAGTCTTCCGCCGACTCGCAAAAGCCCACTCTCGTCCAGGAAGGGATTTAATCGCGATACCGCGCCCTTCAACTTGCGACGGCCTAAACGCAAAATTTCAATCTCGGACTCAAAACTATCAGCTTGTACTCTCCGGACCCAAAACAAGAGCGCGTCCCTACGCTCGTCCGGAGTGAGAACCGACGAATCACGCCTCGCGCGTGGGTTTCTGCAATTGTACACAAAACGTCTGATCCAAGCGGTAACACCAAGCAGCTTCTGTAAGGAGCTGTACCGATCCAACAACAAATCCTTTTCCCCGGCGGGGTTAGTCTCCAGGACGCATGCCCGCATATCAGGAACGGCTACGTTCGACAACGCTGGAGAGGGCGGCCACTCCGACTCAGGCCGCATCAACCACTGTGGGCCCCACCAGAGGGGGTGGTTAATTAGGGTTGGGGCTACACAACCCCGAGACGCACAATCCGCGGGATTCATGGTTCCCGGCACGTGTCTCCAAATCAACTCGATGTCGGAATTACAAATCTGCGACACTCGATTGGCCACAAACACGTCCAAGGTGTGCGCCGGAGCCTTCAACCAACAAAGGACGACCTGACTGTCCGTCCAAGCATAAACCTCTTGTATCTTAATAGATCGACCTAATGTGAGCCATACGTGGTTCAACAAACGCATTAGGAGGGCAGCTCCACACAATTCCAACCTCGGGATCGTATGACGAGTCCGAAGGGGAGCGACTTTGCTTTTCGCTATCATCAGATGCACAGCAACAACTCCGTCAACAGTAACGGTGCGGAGGTACACGGCCGCAGCAAATCCACGTTCGGAGGCATCGGAAAAGCCGTGAAGAGTAACTTTACAATTTTCAGAAGGGAGGAATAGCCTCGGCAAATGCACTTCATTAATCTCGGGGAGGGATGAAACGAAGCTCGACCAATCTCGGAGTAACTCGTCCGAGAGGGGTTCATCCCACGACACACCCGAAGCCCATAACCGTTGCAAGAAACACTTGGCCATAAACAGCACGGGGCAAATCCACCCATTGGGGTCAAAGGTACGTGCGACAGTAGACAATACTAAACGCTTGGTCCAGACTTTCGGTGGTCGTAAATCCACACAATAAGTGAACGTGTCAGAGACCGGTTTGTACTGTACGCCAAGGACGGTCACCACATGGGGATTATCAACATTTTCGAATAGGTGGGGGTCCTGCTGGTGCTCTTCGGGCAAACCTACCAGTACATCAGGCGAGTTGGATATCCATTTCCTCAACTCGTAACCTCCCGACTTCAAAAGGGCGGTGAGTTCGTCTCTCAGGACAATCGCCTCTGAGACAGATGAGGCGCCCGTGCAAATGTCATCCACATAGACGTCACTGGCCAAAATGGCGGAGGCGCGAGGGTATCTCAAGCGCTCCTTCTCGGCCAACTCCAACAAAGAACGAATCGCAACAAACGGGCTCGATGCCAAACCGTACGTATTCGTATTCAATTCATAAATCAACAAGGGGTCCCTAGGACTCTCTCTCCACAAAATCAATTGGTACCTCCTATCCTCTGGATGGATGACCGTTTGTCTGAACATCATCCGGATGTCAGTCATAAATACAATTTGGTGCCGCCGGAAGTTGGTCAAAATGTCTGAGATCTCCGTGTGCAGCTTGGGACCTACATGCAGACACTGGTTCAAGGACGCTCCAGTAGAGGTGGGAGCCGAACCGTCAAAGACCACCCGAATCTTTCCGGATTTCAAAACGGCGTGGTGCGGCAGAAAGAAGTGCTCAACGGAGCGCCAATCCAAATCGCTCACGGACATGTGCCCTAACTCCTCATACTCCCGCATGAATTCAACATACTTCTGGCGGAAGACCGGATCCTTGCTCATGCGACGCTCCATCGCCACTAGCCTACGTTCCGCTAGCGGTCGGGATTCGCCCAGAGGAGGTCGGCCGGCACGAAAGGGGAGACGGGTGATCAAACGACCAGAGCGGAGGCGACCAGTGTTATTCTGGTAATACAACTCGCATTCATCCGCTACTGGGTCTACCCGCGGGGCTGGTGGAGGTTCCTCAACCTCCCAAAACTTCTGCACCACTTCGGAGAGAGACACATTAAAAACAAGACCGCGATCCTCATCAAGGGAATCCAAAACGCGGCGAGCAGGGCCCATCACAACTGTACCGAGTGTCGTCTGCAGAGCTACCAAGCCATCTGGCTGCAAAACTCGCTTCCCCGTCAACAAAACTCGCCCCAGGACATCGGCTCCAAGGAGAGCATCAATCGGGCCTGGGCGGAAGAAATTTGGATCGGCGAGTGGGGAATCAGACACCAAAGACAACATACTCGGTCCCAAGTCAACTGAAGGTTGACGGCCAACAACTGTGTCCAACACAATCGCCGAGGTCTTAATGCCTGGCGTGGACTTATTACGTGATGTAAATGTGAAGTCAACATGCCCTAACAACCCGGGGACTTTCACATCGCCAACACCTCTCACGCCTTCCGTGTGGGGGTGCACCTTGAGGCCCAACCGCCTAACTAACCAAGATGACACAACACACCCCTGAGCACCGGAATCCAACAAGGCGCGAACTTCCACAAGGTCGCCATTCAATCCCCTGACAAGCACAGAGGCCGTGGGCAACAAAACGGTCTCTGGAGGGGTGGCTACAATCGACCGTAAACACGTTGATTGCTAGTATGTGGGGTCCCCAGACGTCCCCCCATGGTAAGGGGGTCGCTCATAGCGATCCAGTGGGTCCCATTCTCCCACATACTGCCTACGTCCAAATCGCCCGGTATCAGGCGGGTTATATCTCCCGGCCCCTTGAAGACGGGGCGGGCGCCGCTCCAAACGCGGGTATTCGGCGAGCGGCGGCGAGAATCGGTGCCTATCATCCACCGTGTACGTCGCCCCATAGTCGCGGGGGCACGGTGACCGATTTTCAGAAGGGGGGTCCCGGGGACCCCCGGCTGTGCGAGGCTCAACACGTTGCGGGGGGCTTCTACGACCTCCCGCATCGCTCGCAAAATCGAACCCCCTGGTTGGGGACCGATTTCCCATGGGGGGGTCCGTGGGACCCCCGCCCGTGCGAGGCTCAAAACGTCGCGGGGGGCCTCTACGACCTCCGGCAACGCTCGCATAACTCATCCCCATCCTTGGGGATCGGTTTCCCATGGGGGGGTCCCTGGGACCCCCGCCCGTTTGAGGCTCCATTCGTGGCGGAGAGCGTCTGGGGCCACTCTGGTGGCCACTAGAACCGCTGCGGGATGCAAACACCGCGGGGGGTCCGAGCCCCCCACCCATACGAGGTGATCCTGCAGCGACGCGCTGCGGCGCTCCGCCGCCCTCTGGGCTGTTCATGCAGAGGAGGGGATGGTGGTTGCCCTTACAAAAGCGGCATGGGTGCGCTTGGGTACATTCGCGCTGCATGTGCAGGCCCAAGCACGAGTAGCACCATGTCCGTTGTCGCGCGATCGCTCGACGGCCTTGGACGCGCTGGTCGAGGAACTTATCACAACGGGTCGTGCTGTGACCCGGTTCCCGACAGTACAAGCAGCGGGCGGTCTCCTGGACGGCGGCATAGCGGCCGGGCGCGCGAGGGGCCATACGCCCCCTACGGGGGGGTCCGGTGGGGGATCTACTCTGTGGCACAGGTCGTTCGGGTCCCATAGGACCGGCCAGAGAGGAATTATCTGCCAGTCTACTTTCTCCTTCCAGGAACGTCAAGAGGTCCGAGAAGGGTGGCAGATAAGTCGCACTATCCCCACCATACTGCTGCTCAAAACGGACCTTAACAGAGTCCGGCAACTTTCCCAGGACAATGTGCAGTAACAAAAACGACCACTGCTCCACTGGGAGTTTTAAGTTTTTTAATGCGTTGTAGGCAACCAACAGCGGATTCAACAAAGCCACTCTCAAGTGCATCACGCTGGCAACGCGGGGTAAATTCAAAATGGCGGCCACATGGTTGTCCGCCAGACGTCGTACGTTCTGGTACCGACGGGCAATCAAATCCCTAGCAATAGGGTAGTTTTCATCCGAGGGGGCCAAATGTTGAACTGATTCAAGGGCCTCCCCTTCCAACACGGATAACAAATAAGCTAACTTCTGGCCCTGGGTCAAATCGTCCCGGGCATGTACAAGACTATCAAAAATATTAATAAAGCCCTCGCCCTCCTCTAGACGACCAGCAAAGCGCCTTAAGTCTAAGGGGGCCAATCTAGCAAAGAGAGGGGGCATACTCTTAGATGTGACCGGGGACGGGCTCGGTTCATTCTCTCTTGCCACTTGCAAAGGTCGAGCCACCTGGGTAATTCTGTCCGCAAAATCATAACACTGGTCCACATCCAAATCGACTTCTTGTCGCATTTCCACATCGGCCTCAACAGTCCTTTCCAAAAATAAGGCATACTGTTCATCAACAACAGCCAAACGTACGGGCAGATCTACGTATCTGTTCAACAAGGCCTCCGTCCTATCCGGTCGATCCAATAACGCAACCGCAGAAGCTAACCACCGTAACTCAGAACGTATTTTGGCTTTAGCAGAGGAGGCCGTCATTGTAACGTCACGAATTTATCAACAAAAACAACAAATTCAAAATATTCACTATAACACAAAATCTCCAATATTTGGAGGTTATTACTAACCACAAAATTCCAATATTACAACAACAAAGTATTTATAATGACACAAACTCTTAAATATCTGGAGGTTATCAGAAAACAACAAAACTCACTGACTATTGATGTACGGGTCGGTACACCTTTTGTATGATAATGCCGAGAGAAGTAAAAGATTTGATATTTGATATAAAATTGATATATTGATAAAACGATAGAACTAAAATGATATGAAATGAGTACGCGCGGCGTGAATGATTACCGATGACGAACTGCATGCAAATTGACCTAAATTAATGAATGTGGCGTAAAACGCTTAGTAGACAAAACTGTACGAGCGAGCTCGTACATGTTCCCGGGCCTGAAATGGGAGGCGGGATATGAATTGATAAATGATTATGAATGACATGCGACAAGGTGAACCAATATTTGACTTATGCTATTAACAAATTGATCTAACAATTTTTGTTTTTAAAAGTGAAGAGACAATATTTAATATAAGTACTATAACGAGGAACTAAAGTCTCTATGAAAGGTAGGCGACGTAGCCTTATTAACGACACGCGCGGCGTGATAAGTTATATTTAACGTTTTTGTTTGCACTAGCACTAATTTCATTTAAATCACCCATTTGAACACTGGCGACACTGCACTGATTGACGTCACTTTCACTTACGCACTTTACACTCCGGAGATGACGCCGCGCCGGCCGGCGGTGCGCGGGGCACAGGCTCCTGCCTCGCCCGCCCGGCCCAGCACCGGCAGCAGCGTCGAGCGATGATGATTCCTAGCGCGATGATACTACAGGCACCTACTACGTAAATGGCCACGTAATGGTGTACGTCGTGACAAGACATTCGATCTGCCAGTACTCCTTCAGAAGCGGCAGCCTTCATTTCTTTGATTTGTTTGATTGCTAATGCTCTCTATATCGACGGCAGGAATGGTTGTGTATGGAATGATTTCCAGTTGAAATGGAATTGATATACTTATTCATAATAATATTAGAAAATTTTCTGTGGGGATACAACGTAAAGGTAAACCCTTGTTTATGCAATCGTTGCTAAATAATAATTCCAGCCATACTTAATTGTTCGGCGGTAACCTGACTCTCACAATGACTCGCACTGTGCATTGACCGCAACATAAATATAAATAAGTGTTCATGTTACGTAATTCTGTCCAATAATTACTACAAATAGATTTAATTGTTTCGCATTGATCTGATATTTGATTTTTCAAACACAAACTCTCATCTGATTTCATTTAATAAATAGACCGTTTCAAGGGACACATATATGTACCTATGTGTTCATATCATATTTAACGCAATCTCGCCTGTCTCGCTCGAGTATAGGTACGTAGGAATCTTTTTCTATGTTTATCGCTACGTATTCTGATATAGGTGTTAACTGAATCATATGTTATTGGCTTTAAGTGGGATGGGAATAAGTTTGAAAATCTCGAAGTTATCTCTTTTCACCAAAGGGAAGCTGAATTCAAAAATGATATAATCTTTCAGGCTTATGCTTTTGGTTCTCTCTTATTGTTTGTATATCTTTCTTATACTGCTCAGCGAAGCTTTCGCCAAGGACACCAAATAATGTGTTAGCGATAGTACCGACCGACTTCGTTGACAAGCCCTCGCCGTAGTCGCGTGCCACGGCGTGTGAGCTGCTGACCGAGCAGAATGCCATTGTAGTGTTCGAGCTGCAAGTTTGTTATGTAACTGGAGAAGAATCGTTTCACACTGCCTTATCTTTTTATTATATTCACTGAAGCATGAATCATTGAGGTGTATACTATATTTGTTTATTAGTTCGATAGCGCGCCAGTACGGATCCATGTCATAACAAATAATAATCAATTTCCACTGATCTTGTTCTAAACGTTTGTTTCCAATTTTATTGAAATAGAAGCCTTGATTTGAGTCTAATCTTGATACTTGATGAGATTGAGATGAATAAATCGGAGGGGTGATAATAGAAGTAACAACATAAAAATGGAAAATAGGAAACCTTTTGCTTTAGGTTTGCTTGGTTTATAAGTTTGCTTCGGACGCTGCTCGGTTGTTGTAATAGTCACAACTTTTGATTTGTGGTTTTATTTTGTTGTTTCATCTGTTTTGCTAGTTGGTAGAAGTGATATTTTGGAAATAGGCCTCTTCATGAACCCATTCTTGGTTTTAAGAGTAACAACACGGACAAGGCCGTCCTTGCCAGGATGTAATGTTACAACTCGACCGAGGGCCCATTTTCCAGGGGGTAGATTAGCATCGTTAATTATCACAATATCATCAATGTTGAAGTTAGCCTTTGCTAGGCGCCATTTGCTACGAGCTGAGAGTTGACCCAGATACTCATTTTTCCATTTTCGCCATATGTCTTCGAATATTTTTTGTGTTAATTGCCATCTTGTACGGTGATCTTTTTCGGTTTCTATGATAGTTAATGTGGGTCCACTAGCTAAAAAGTGGGAAGGGGTTAAATAATCTAAATCCTCACAATCTTCTGTTAGAGGGCAAAGAGGTCTAGCGTTGAGGCACGCTTCTATTTGAGCTAGAAGTGTAGAGTATTCCTCATACGTCAGCTTTTGCTCGCCGACAACCCTCTTCATATGAAATTTTAAGCTTCGGATGGCCCTTTCCCAGAGCCCACCTGCGCTTGGCCAAGATGGTGCGTTAAAATGCCATTCTATCTCCATGTCGGTGATGGCTGTAAAGAACTGTTCATCTAAGGTGTTTTGTAAGTCCATATACTCTTGATTGAGGGCTCTACTTGCGCCGACAAAGTTCGTCCCGTTGTCACTGTATATGTGACGGGGAGCTCCTCGCCTCGCTGCCATTCTGCGAAGAGCTGATAGGAAGGATGATGAAGTCAAGTCTGATACTACTTCCAGATGAACGGCCTTAGTGGCCATACACACGAATACGACTATGTACCCTTTTGTTGATCTGATCCCGCGACCTTTACTTGATTTTACATCTATGAAACCAGTCAAGTCTACGCCGGTGTGATAAAAGGGGCGAGAGGGTGTCGTTCTAGAGGCAGGTAGGTCACCCATCAATTGTTGATGAATAAGCTGCTTTTGACGGCGGCAAGTAACACAACGGTGTAATTGCTTTTTCACTGCTCTATTTCCTCCCAAGACCCAATATTTATGTCGCAAAAATGCTGATGTCAGACGGGCTCCACCGTGTAAGGAAAGTTTGTGAGCTTGATCAATTAGGAGCTCTGCCAAACGACAGTTGTTTGGGATGATGACAGGATGTTTCCTCTCTGGACTGATAGGTGCGTTCTTGAGCCGGCCACCGACCCGAAGTAATCCTTCTTTATCCAAAAACGGGTTTAATTCGCACAACTTACTTTTGCTGTTGATATTTCTACCTTCTTTGATGCAATAAATCTCTCGTGAAAATTCTAATTGCTGTACAAATTTGATAATGATATTCCTTGATCGTGTTAATTCTGATAGTGTTAGGTAGTTTTCTTTTCGTTGTTTACATGTTATTCTCAGTAACCAGGCTGTTATTCTAACAACCTTGATAAATGAACTGTAATTTGCTAAAAGTTGTGGTATAATATTATTTTGTACGTTATGATCGTTAATAGCATTTACTTGTCTAACATTTCTTACTTCTAACTCTGTGTCAAATACTAATGGTTTTTGCTCTAACCCGTCGTAATCTTGTAGCCAAGCCGGTCCTTTCCACCACAGAGAATGATCTTTTAACTGCGATGCTGTTAATCCGCGACTAGCGCAATCCGCCGGGTTCTCCTCGGATTTAACATAACGCCAGCATTCGCGTGGTATAATGCTGATAATCTCCTTTGTACGGTTAGCTACAAAAGTCTTCCACCGCGTTGGATCTCCGTTGAGCCACCCTAAAACTATCATTGAATCACACCATCCAAATTGCTTGATATTATAGCTCTTTAAACATTCGATTACTTTTGACATTAGTTTTGAGAGAAGTAGAGCTCCACTCAATTCCAATTTTGGTAGTGATAGCTTTGTACTAATAGGTACCAGTCTTGATTTTCCTACTAATAGTGTTATTATAGAATTATCGTTTCTCTTTATTTTACAGTATATTACACAGGCGTAAGCTTTGTTTGATGAATCACAAAAGCCGTGTAATTCGATAGTGTCAGTTGGTCGTAACCCTATCCAACGCGATATTTCTAATTGATTAATATTTATTATGTCATTCTTGATTTTATTCCAATCTGATTGAATTTGTTTTGGTAATTGCTCATCCCAATTGATATTTGATAACCACACCTCTTGGAAAATTATTTTCAATTTGGTGGAAAGCGGCGATAACCAACCGAGCGGGTCAAATAATTTTGATATGTTGGATAATAATGATCGTTTAGTTTCATGATCGTAAGAAATATTAATTTTTGAATCAAAAAGAAAAACATCTTTGCTCGGATCCCACTTTAAACCGAGAGTTTTGCTTTGCTCAGCTCTTTTAAAATCAAAACTTTCTTGATTTGATGACTTATAATTAGAATCTGATATCTCCGGAACGTTTGATTTCCATTTTCTCAAGTTGAAACCGCCAGACGACAGGAGTTTGTTAAGATCATCCTGTAGCTGTTTTGCTGATTCAGCGCTATGTGCCCCATGCACAAGGTCATCCATGTAAAAAGATTGTTCCAACACATCAGGGGCTAAACTATTTTTGTAATTTGATCTTTCATCAGAAGCTAGTTGTTTTAAGGTCATCATGGCGAGGTATGGGGCTGGTTTCGTCCCATAACTCACTGTGGATAACTGGTATTCCTTGATAGGTTCATTGATTGAGTTGCGCCAAATGATTTTTTGATAACGTTGATCTTCTTCGTTAATCCAGATTTGTCTAAACATTTTCTCTAAGTCTGCTGTAAATCCAAATTGATACTGTCTCCACTTGATGATTAAAGACTGGAGGTCCTGTTGGAGGTTGGGTCCAGCTTCCATGACGTCATTCAGACTGTACCCGGACGATGTCTTTGCTGATCCATTAAAAACAACTCTGAATTTGGTACTGGTCGACTCGGCCCTCTGTACACTGTGATGAGTCAGATAACAATCGGGTTTAATTGTCGCACCAGTAGAGGGTTTCATATGACCTAGGGCTTCGTATTCGTTTATAAATGATTGATATTCCTTATGCATATTTTCATTACGACTGAATTTGCGCTCTAACGATTTAAATTGAGCAATTGCTTTGTTTTTCGAGTCGCCCAATTTTAGTGCAAAGTCAGATTTTAGCGGTAATCTTACTTCGTATCGCCCGTCATCTCGACGAACGGTAGTGTTTTTATAATACTGCAAGCATTTTTGATTCTCATCTGATAGGGGTGGGTCATCGGTGATGTCTTCGATTTCCCAGAACTTTTTAATTTCGTCTAGTTGAGTTATTACAACGTTGCAATGAATTGTTTTTACATTACCGCTAAGAATCCATCCTAAGCGCGTATTTTGCGCTAGGGGTGATTCATTGCTTATTTTGCATATGCCATCTAATAAAATTAATGAATAAATATCTGCTCCCAATAATAAGTCGACAGGGCGACTGGTGTTAAATTCGGGGTCTGCTAGGGTAATGTTTTTTAAATAAGACCATGTTGGCTTAGTGAACGAATGACTAGGAAGATTTTTTATAAGATTTTTCATGATCAGTACGTCGGTATCAAATTCGAAATCACTGTTATTTGATAAACACTTGATATGCATCATTCCCTTGCAGTTATTTTCATTTGCTCCTATGCCCGATATAACTCCATGACATTTGCGACGAGGCAACCCTAATAACTGCGCCGCATTTTCGGTCATAAGAGACGCCTGCGAACCCTGATCCAATAGCGCCCTTAGATCAATGTATGATCCGTCAGATGATTGTACTTTTATTATTGCTGTTGCCAAAAGTATCTCAGGAATTTCATGTTGTAATGACACGTGAGAATTGCTGCGAATGGTGTTCGAAAACTCGGGCGCCGAAGGTGCTGCGTTCGCAAATTTCCTTGAGGTCGACGCACCGTGCACGCTGTCCGATTGTGCAAATGCGTCATGCAGTAAAGTATTATGGGCCTGATTGCATTCGCGACACTTTTTGTCTGATATACATGCCTTACCGTTGTGGCAATAAAGGCAATTTTGGCAAATATTAAATTTTGTGATAGTCTTTCGCTTTCCAATTGGCGACATTTCTAGAAATTGTCTGCAATAAAATATTCCGTGATCATCGCTCCTGCAAATGGGACATTTATAATATTTTGTTGTGTAAACGTTTTTACTGTTGTAAGGTGATTGAACCATGTTTTGACCCTGTTGCGAAGATGATTGCCTAATGTTCGGAAAATTGTTAAATGATTTCTGATACTTTTGATTTGATGAAATGTAATGATTAGGGTTCCGTATGATAGATTTTCCCTGAGGTTCTTGCTTACGCTTGGAGCTTTCTAAAGTTGTAAACTTATTTTCCAGAAAAGATAAAAATTCAGTGATATTAGGTGCTTCCCTCGGCTGCTTAACTGACGCTACATATTCACTGTGGGTCTCAGTATCTAATTTCTGACTTAAAAGATAAACTAGTAGTGGATCCCACGAGTCAACCTTTATACCAAGATTTTTGATGGCATTCAATGTTTCACGTGTAGTATCGTGAAGTCTTTTCAGATGATTTACTGATGCATGTGGCATGATTGGAATGCTGAATAATATATCAAAATGCGAGTTAAGAATTAATTTCTTGTTGTCGTATCTATGGGTCAATATATCCCAGCAAATGGCATAGTTGTCGGATGATATTGTTAAGTGCTGAATGAGTCGCTCGGCCTCCCCTTTAACTTTAGATTTTAGAAACTGCATCCGTTGAGCGCTCGATAAAGAAGGATTATTATGTATGGTCTCCATGAATAAATCCTTAAATGAGGTCCATTGGTGATAGTTACCGCCAAAAACTGGCAACTCTAAATGAGGTGTCGATTGTTCGCGGTGTGATAAAGAACACATTTTTCTATTGACAGCTTTGATTACCTCGTTATATTTTCTCTCAAATTTGAAGTATGTATCTTCATATTCTGTATCGCGGCCACCTAGCTCGCTGTCCAGCTCCCAATGTAAAGAGTCAATCGCCGACCAACGAGATTGGATAACACGCAACAAATGATCAAACTCCCATTTTTCTTTTACATTATCTAAATTGATGTTAGAAATGCTATGTTCAAAGGCCTTGAAGTTACTACTTTGTTTTCTCAACATTTCATCTGTTTTGCTGGTTGTGCCTTGAGAACGAGATAATGAGCTGTTCGGCTCTGTGACTTGACGAGAGCTCGGTATACCTATCGGAGCAGCAGGCTTGATGAGCGGGGTAGAAGGCCTGCTTCCGTCGTCTCGCGGCTGATAATTTTGTATAGTTGCCCTGATATTAGAGAACCTATCCCTTATGATCTCATACTTATTTGAAGTAAAGTAATGGTGAGACTTATCCTCTGACCCACAAAGCCTAATATGATTCGATTGATATTCGTTCCAATAACTGTCTAACATTTCAAGCCTTTGTCTTATATAAGTTGTAGTTTTCCTATCCGAGCCATCCTTTTTAAAGTTGGTAAATACCTGTTCGATCGCTGCTGCAATCTGCTCCTGATTTTGCAAGAAATCTTCCATGGTGGACATTGCTGCTGATGATGTGTCTGAGTAAGACCAAATAAATGATACGCCTTACTTGATAGGATGGAACTCAAACCGTGGTTGCTGCTCACGATGCGGTGTAGGTACACAAATCCCGAAATCACCCTTCTTGATATTTGTTTTCGATAACTGCTGTGTCAGTCCACTTCACTTGCGACACCGAGTCACGTTTTCAAAATTTACGTAAGCACCGAGTCACTCGCGAAGCCCTTTTCGAAGGACCAAAAAGATGTACGGGTTGGTACACCTTTTGTATGATAATGCCGAGAGAAGTAAAAGATTTGATATTTGATATAAAATTGATATATTGATAAAACGATAGAACTAAAATGATATGAAATGAGTACGCGCGGCGTGAATGATTACCGATGACGAACTGCATGCAAATTGACCTAAATTAATGAATGTGGCGTAAAACGCTTAGTAGACAAAACTGTACGAGCGAGCTCGTACAATTGAAATTCACTCAAAATCACTGACTATTGAAATTCACCTGGATATCAACACAACATACTGTTACACAACAACAAGTTAATTTTAATTATTTCAAAGCACAAGTTTCAATGAGTTTCAATGTGTAAACAATGTCCCAAATCATTTAAGTTTCACTAAGTATTGAGTGCAAACTTATTAGCTATTATTTTAGCAACAAACTTGTCAATATTCACAACTCAAATTTGCTAACAAAACTGAATAATAATTATTATGAGCAAAGAAAGGCATCTGTTTACAATTTGGAACTTCAATACATGACTTCAATACATTAATTACAAGACATGGAACCAATAACAAAGGAATGCCCTTTACTTTTCAAATGCAAGTTAATTACCATTTACAAGTACAAATTAATCTAGTCCGGACCAGATGGTCATCAACACGGCACTGATTAATACAAAGTTTTGGCGTGGGCCTCTCAGGCCTTCAAACTACGCTCTGCTACCAAGAAATGTTCAGTACACCCCTGCCTATACCGCGGAATCGGCTAGCGCAGTGGAAGCTGGTATTACTAATATAGACTCCGGACAAAAAACTAGGTTTCAGCGGGGATGTAAACTGAACAATTGGACTGCGATACACAGCGCTTGATTTATATTGTGAAGTAAGGTGAATTTTACATACTGTCTGTGGTCCTGGGCAGTGGAGACAGAGGGCGCGCCCCCTGGTAAATCTTCTTCTTCTGCAGACCTTACCAATTCGTCACCTCACTCACAACACAAATAACAGCGTTCACAAGACACTGGGCGTTTCAACAATAGATACACAATAACACACGGAGGAGCCTTTTGTCAAGATATATATTGCCCCTGCAACAACGCGTGTGGTAGAAAAGGTTATCTTTCACTCAAAACTCCGCGACCAGCCCGATGAATGGCGTCAAAACCTTGGTCGTACAAAACGGGATCACATAGATAATTTAAGATTTTATTCAAACTCGATATGCCAGGCACATTCAACGCGAGCGATTTTTAACCAATTCAGCAAAATTATTCCGACATCTTGTCACGAGAATTTCAATCAAGTGTCACTGTCAACTTCAAGTGACAGCCAAATGTCAATTTGACGTGACATTAGAGACGCGTTCAGAAACGTCGATCTTTTCCGAACAGAGTCTATAACCGGTCGTGTAAACCACTAGAACACAGAGGCGGTTAAAACTTTGCTAAGAATCGCCTTATACAAGGTGTTAGTTTGGTTAGTTCCAAGCCTAAAACTACAGCTTGTACTCATAATATTGAACAACTTTCCACAAGAAACACGAGTCGAAACGTGAAAAAAAAAAGTTGATCTCCCATACAACGGCACAGTCAACTAATCGATTTTGTACGAAGGGACCAAAATTATTTACAAAACATTTACTTACAGAAAAACGGTTGCTGGGCGGTCCGAAACATGGTAGCGAGATGTCGCGAGCAAAACCCAAAATTCCACGAATTGGGCGTCGAAGAAGTGTTCCAGTCTGCTTACGAGAAGTTCGAGAAAGACTTCGGATTTGACATCAAGTCTGCTTTGAGGGACCTCGAGTGTGACGTCAAGTTAGACGAGCAATGGACCGGCAAAGGGGTTCAGATAGATAATGATTAACGCTTTAGCAATTAAAATAACAAAGTATTTTATTTATATCGCCGCCTACTTTTCTCATTAACATTCACCGGTTGGTAGAAAAGGCCTAAATAGCATTAAATCTACCGGTTGCTGTGTGATATGATAATAGACAATTATTATTGACAGGAATTGCACAATTTTAGTTGCTCATGTAAGCGCATACTTTGTTATTTTAAAAATAAAGTAAAGCATGGTTTTTCTTTACAACTATATTGCAATTTCATAAATTAAATTGTGGTTCAAATTCTGTAAAAGAAACATTCCGCACCTACCATTTAAGGTGACTGACCACTAACAACTTACACTTTTCGAAATTTTCCGATCTGTCACCCTGCTGTCCCCATGGGGTGACAGAACGGACAAAAAGTTTGATCTGTCCCCCTAATACCGATAGGGAGACAGATAAAACATTAAGGAGGTGAATAAAGTTCGAACTGTCCCCTCATCGGTCACAGGGGGACAGATCAAACTTTTTTGTCCGTTCTGTCACCCCATGGGGACAGAGCAGGGTGACACATCGGAATATTTCCACTTTTCGGCTAAAGTCAATCGTATTTTTATTACTATTCCCAAACAGCATTAAAAACTATTCTAATCACTATTTTATTGTCTCAATTTTGTAGCGAGCTTATAAAGCAATACACATACACAAGTTACCTCGGTGATATTTAAGGAAAATGATTTTTATACCTAACAGCTATAACAATTTGAAAATAAAACTGCATTTTTATATAAAACAATATTTATTGATTTCAATAAAATATTATTTTACAATCAACCCGTGTTTCATTATTATTAATCTTACATTGAATTATGAATATTTAAAAAGTAGCAACAATACGTATTAGAATAATTAAAATAAATGCTAACTGTGAAATAACTATAATCATTTAAAATATCAATTGAATATTGAATTGTAAAAGTACCAAGTTGGGAACAGATCTGTTAATTAACATAATTCTACAAACTAAAAGTAGTCAAACTGGTTTTTTTTATAGATATCTAGTTCTACTAGATTTTAAAAACATCATTTATCACGAAAAATCACTACAAATCAAATCACACTTTCATAATAACAAATTAAAAAAAATCTTACTTGCAAAAAATAACATAAAAGGTAAACTGGTTCCTTAAAAGAAAGTAAGCCTTCATCAAAACATAAATCTAAGTAGCAATAACTTTGTACCACAATCACTTAGGTGGGAACATTAGACACACACATAATAATAGGTTTTGGTTTGTACTTATAGATCGAATATTTTTTCTGTTCCGGTGACAGGGGCGCTGTGTATTTTTTTCTTCTTTTGGTAACAATTTAACCGGCCCTGACTTCTAAGACCTTCAGCCGGCAGCAGCGCTATATGGTTGGACAACAACTTGACAGCAAAATACATGTTAATTCTAGTTTTTGGCCACCGAAACAGAAAACGTCGCAAAAATATATTTTCTTCCGACAAATGCACTTGGGTCTTCGATCAGCAACGCGACTAGATAACGCCTCGCAGACTAAAACTAATCTCAAATATGGCACTGATTATTTTTTTAAACGAAGAAAAAACTTACGAATCTCTCGATCTTGCGTCAAAAATGACAGGAAGCGATAAACCTTTAACGTGCGCTCTTATTTTCTAGGCCGTTTTTGACACTTCAACCGGTTTTAAGGCACTGACTGATTCTATTTTAAACGAAGAAAAGGAGAAAAGGTTAGGAATCTTTCGATCTTGCGTCAAGAATGACAGGAAGCGATAAACCTTTGAGGTGCGCTCTTATTTTCTCGACCGTTTTTGACACTCCAACCGGTTATCTAGTGCTATTGTTGATCGAAGACTTGAGTTAACATCGAATGGCCTTCATTACAATACGATTATTATAAGAATAGGACGGGTTGTCGACAAACTTCACTCTTATTAGAGTTCGCAAAAACAATGCAAAAAAATGAAAATAGTTTTTTTTTTCATTTTAGCAGACCACAATTTGGGTATTCCCAAACGAATGTACTTACCAATTTTGACTTCTTATAATAATCGCATTGTACACTAATTTATGATTCAACAAAACCATATTTTGAGGCTTTAGGGTCGGTGTTTTTTCACCGTCACCATCAGAATAGCTGGTTGCCTTTGGCAAATGGTTTTTTACCGTATATCTAAAAATTATAATAACGCTAACAAAAAGAGAGACAGAGAGACAAATTCTTTGTTCCTACGATTGATTAGATCCAACATTTATCACAATAACTATTAAAAATACCACAGACATTTTAAAACAATCTTAATTATTTAACCCTAAAAAAGTGATGTAAGAAATCTCAAATTATAACATAATAAGTTCACAAAATGTGAACACTAGTAATAGTAATGCAACTGAGAAACTAGAGCATTAGTTCATACAATCCTGTAATATGGCATGAACTCACCTGACCCGGTAGTTATTTTTGAAACAAAGCAATATTTTATATTGCTGACAGCCGACAATAATTTTGACGGTAAAGGAGAATGACCAAAATGTATGGGGCTTGGTCCAAATTTCCAGCGCTAACGAGACATATCTAACGCAATAGGCTACTTAATACTGATCAATAAACACTTGACGCCAGTTAATAATATGTTGTGACTATAATAATATGACTAATCATGTTTTGTAACCTGTTTTTTGCGAAAAAATCTTCGATAATCATTTGGTAGGATGGTAGAATCATTTGGTGGTTTGGCAGAATGATTAATAGAGATTTTTTTTGTGCCTAAGGTTTGCTTTGCTGGTAGACATTTAGACCACTTTTAGTCATTGTCCTTTCACCACAGCTGTCACCGGGTCAGATAATAAATTATGTTCGTGGGTCTTTACTTCTGTAAAACATGAAACCTTAAGGTGTTTCGAATGTCGTTGTAAAATAAGATTTTGAATAGTATCAAAGTATGAAAGTTAATACTAAATGCAATGCTGATATTTTTTAAAGGCAAATGACATATAACAATCAACACTAACAATATTTTTTTCATGGTAACCGAAAACATCATTTTTAAACCCTAACATTACATTTGTACGTTTTGCCACACATATTGCTAGCCTTACGTTGATGTAAAAAACAATGTCATATTTACAAGATTAGTGGCGGAAAGCGGCGGACAGCGGAAAGTATTCATTGTCACTGTCACTTATGGGGGCTACCAGCTAACTCACTGCGCAAAAGAGGGACTTATATCCGCCGGATTAACTTAAAAAGTGGTTATTTTCGCCACAAACTCAATGCATACGACGTTTCTTTCATTCGTAAAGATCCTGCAAGGTGGCAGGAGGAGCTTTAAGGGCGGAACAATATTCGTTTACGTTGCATTCGCAGCAAATGTTTCCACTTTTAGGTTATGTTTGCGCAGGGCGTAAAACATGGATATGGACATGGGCTTCATCTGTCATATGAACTCCTTACTTTGATAGATTTTTGCTGCTTTATTCTGTTGAACGTTGCTAGCTAGCTGTTATACCCGACGACAGCAAAACGGGAAACAGGGAACTGATAGCGGCTATTTATTTTTATAAAATTGACTTTTAAATTCCAAAAAACGTATGAAGAACATAAAGTTACGCAGTAGCCCCCCAGATTAGGCAAAGATAAAAAGGCAAGTAATTCGAATCCGATTCGCTTTCCGTACGGTTGTGAATCTTCTGAAGTCCTACCATAAGCTTTCATCGCAATATTGAAGAAATTATTTGTTTAGAGAACAGTGATGTTTAATATACTGCATATAGCGCCTTAATATTGCTTACAACATTATTTTAACATTGTTTTAAGTTCGCAGTTAGGCCTCAGGAATCAATATCGTCCTTTTGCACATATTAAAGTTCAGGATTTTAACATTTCTGCATACAAAACATGTTTAATCAAGATTTACAAGAATTCGATGTGAAATGTGGCCAAGTTGTCGTTCACCAGAATGACTTATCAACCTTAACTTTACTCATCTCTCATAACTATAACCCTTGTTCATGTTTTTACTGGAACTAAATCACTGAGATGTCCTATAAGAATGTGCCTTTTGCACGAACTGGTGGTACTTCCATTTTCTGTAGTTCATGATATTCTTACCGTTCATGATGGTATGGACCATTATCTTAGGATTGTATTCCAAGTTTGTTAGGAGCTGAAACAAGATTTGAACTTTAACTTTGCCTTCCGACAATGAGAATAACATAATTTGATAAAATTTTCAATGCAATCATCATCCTTCGTGCATGCAAAAAAAACCCTTCCGGCCGCTATTGCAACTACGGTTCGCAACCAGTTGCGTGGAAGGATTTTTAGTCTTTCATAGCAACCAGTTGAACATTTTTGTGACGCAACCAGTTGTCTACAAGGAAAATCTCAAAAAGCTTAGTTGATATAGAAAAGTTAATTTTATTTGTTCACAAAATGTTGTCTTTTTAGGTTTGGGACTTCTGACACACCTGAACCATTTTATTTTTCTTTAACTTTCAGAATTGCACTGTGAATGCATAAATATTAATTAACTTAAAATCATAATCTTTCTTTAACTTTCTCCGTAGCATCAGCATATTTGGAACGCACACTGGGCCGTTTGGTCTTGGTTGCATTTGCCGTCGTTAACACCCAACAAGCCGCATTGGGTCTAAAGATATATCTAAACCGGTTTTCCCATTTCCAAGGAAGGTCTGTGTCCCAGTATAGAGCTACATTCGGATCAAGTGCAATCTTCATGAACTCCGTGGCCGAGTGGTGTAAACACCGATTTTTAAGGTGCCGCCATCTCGGGGTCCCGGGTTCGATTCTCGGTCGGGTAAATATTGGAAACGAACTTTTCAGTATTTCCTCGGGTCTGGGTGTATGTGGTAATACCCGTCGTTGTTTCCAATTTCCAGAACACAAGTGCTCAAGCTATTAAAGTTTGGTGATGGTGTCCAATATTTATTATTATTATAATCTTTTTACCATCCAAAAGCAAGTCCTGTATCCCAGTAGCGAGGATTTAAAGCATGGCTTAGGTGGACAACACTGAGATACTGTCCTATTATTATTATTACACATTTTACTAATCACACAGCTAAGTAAATGTAAGGATACAAAGGTTAGCATTAAAAACCATAGTTTGAAGCGTATTCATTATTTCTGGTGTATACTTAGTATTTTTTTTAGGAAAATTTTGATTATCTTGCAATATTATTGATAAATATTATTACCTTAGGCGTAAGCAAGAAATACTGTGCATTGTCACACTCGGTGGTGACTTTGACCAGTAGTTGGAACATCTTTCTCTCGTTTATCGGGTCCATGCCTTGGTTGATTTCATCCACGCATCTACAATTAAAAAGCGTATAATGTGATTAAACATTGCTAAAAATATATTTTAGTAGATGAAGTAGGCTTTTAAATAAACGTAGACACATTTATATTTTTAAAATCTTCGTTGTTATGATACAGATGATGATCATATTCAGATGATTTAACTCAGCCTATAGCCCGAGAGCCAAACTAATTCGCTCTATGGAGACTCAACAATAATTCTACATCAGTAATTTCTTAACATTGAAAATTAGATTATATAGTTTAATAAATAATTTATTAGTAATCCACCAATATTTATGACAGCGACATGAAAAAAAAACAAATACAAAGCTTTAAAAAAATCTATAAAAAATAGGCAAAAATGGTATAACTGTTATTCACTTTACATTTGAATACATTTATTATTATCTTTCGTAAAAGTATATAATCCCCCTATATTTGTAAATGAAAAACAAATAAACTTAAAAAAAAACTCTCTACGTAAACTCAAATTGGCATTACACCTATGTTAAAAATGCTATCAGAAACAACCGACTTCTTCCTAAAGTATTAGTTTCCCGTTTTATATCTTTATGGATTTCGACTTTGGTGCTTAGATATGGTTAACATAAACACATGTTAACGATAAAATTGGTGGTAGCATATTTGCTGAAAGAATTGCACCATTTTCGGGGTATAACTTTTTTTTTTATACCTTCCAATGCGATATTATGTTGGATTCCAAAATATAGTCTCTTAAAATTATATTTAAGGGCCGTTTACAAAAATTTGGCCTGTTATTGAATTTTTTACACAAATATCGGATAGCTCTTGGGGTACTAAGCAGAAATGGTGGCCTGATATTTATTAGATTCTAATAAATATTGCTCTATTTATCTTCAACAACCACCAATTACAGGCAGACAATAATAATATTATAAAATCAAAATAATCATATTAACCGCCTCTGTAGTCTAGTGTTTGACAAAACCGGTTTAAGACCCAGAGGTCCCGGGTTCGCACGCACATATTGTATTCGGTTTGGTTACTGGTAGGAATTGTTCTTAGTCCGCCTGGCTAGCTACTACTATCTTATCTAAGTCTGACGCCATAACAATGATGTTTTCAGCATATTTGCGTTCCGGCATTTAGAGATAAGATAGCTAGTTCCTTAGTGATTGAGGATTCCGGGAGTAGTGCGCTTCCACCTTCAGCCATATCACCACTTAATATCAGGTGTGTGGGTGTGAACAAGGCTAAGATTTCCCCCTTGTAGATAAATAGTAGATTGTATTACAAGGGAGCAAAATAATATATTTACGGCGAGGGCGCTATTTTGAATCCAGAGCGCAGTGAAGGATTCTAGAGTAGAATCTCGAGCGCAGCGAGGGATTCTAAAGTAGAATCCTGAACGCAGCGAGGGATTCAATATACGCCGCCCGAGGTGAAAATAATTTTGCGGCCGAGTAATACACTCTGCTTTTCATCCCCCTCTATAAGAAAAGCAGTAAAGACAACTCAAACTACCTACCTTTCTTTGTCGTTCGGATACATCATAGCGCTAGTCGGGCAAGAAAAAAAAATTGAGTTTTGAAATAAAAACAAATTAAATAAAAAAAATATATGTCCATCAGATTACTTATAAGTATCTCCGGGGTTGCCGTAGGGGGGTTGAAAATTTTGTTAGATTTTAGCTACGACTCACCGTTTACGAGATATTCTCAATTTTATAAAATTCCGTTTTTGAAAATTTCTCGGTCCCGAAAAAAGTCCCGGCCCCATACAAAATCAGTTTTTTTTTAAGTACTGCTCACCCTTTGCTACCCTCCAACCAATGCTTCTTTAATTATGTTCTAAATTCAAATCTCATCGTTTTGGACCCTGTTATAAAGCTGTTCAAAATTCAAATCTCATTTATTCCCTCTTGTCATAACAGGTAAATTATATTTAAAAAAACCTTTTATTTAAAATCAAGCTTTTATTCAAATGTCCTAAAAATAATAAAATAAACTGTGTATCAAGTCAAATCCAACAAACTTATTACATTAAACAATTTATATGTTTTAAAAGCTTGTCGCTTTAATTTCATATGTCAAATATAAGTTAAAGCATTTGTGTTTAGTGCAAGCCCAGTAACAATAAAATCTCGCGACAAGCTTTTAAAACATATAAATTGTTTAATGTAATAAGTTTGTTGGATTTGACTTGATACACAGTTTATTTTATTATTTTTAGGACATTTGAATAAAAGCTTGATTTTAAATAAAAGGTTTTTTTAAATATAATTTATTTTTGTATTTTTAGTTATTGGACATGTTTCAGTTTTTCAGAAAAAAAATCAGCTGTTCTATACATTTTGATCTATTCGATTTAAAGTTTTCTATGGAACAGCTGTTTTTTTTTTCGCGTTTCCAATGTTGGTACCATAGTAATAACTCTTTGTATGCGTGAGTACATTGACCCCTTAAAATTATGTGCACTATTTAGGAAGGACCTTATATATATTTTACCACCAAATAGAGATTGTAGATTCTTACTATAGACACACACATAAGTATTCATTAAATACAAGGCATATTCACATAGGTATAAGAGAAGGTAGCACTGTATTACGAACAAGAATAGAAAACACAAATTAGACTCAATAAGACAAAAAGTTCCAAATAAAAATGTGTGTGTGCCGTGCCGCAGCAGTACCTACTCAATGGTCGCAGCTCAGCGTCATATTACTTGTCTTGCAACGCAAGCAAACGCTGATTTTCAGTTGTAAATTTTAGTAAGTATTTAAAAAATAAATACTAAAGAACAAGACACATTTAAGTTTCTATCAAAGTTGATAAACATAGTACTTACATAAAGAAAAAAAGGATATTTCTTTTCTGTAGGTAGACTATGGTTGTATTAACTTGGAGCCATCTGTCGTTGACTTTAGTGAACTATTTATGTGCAACTAGCGGCCGCCCGCGGTTTCACCCGCGTGGTTCCCGTTCCCGTGGGAATATCGGGATAAAAAGTACATATAAACCTTCCTCTTGAATCACTCTATCTATTAAAAAAAACGCATCAAAATCCGTTGCGTAGTTTCAAAGATTTAAGCATACAAAGGGACATAGGGACAGAGAAAGCGACTTTGTTTTATACTATGTAGTGATGATATACTATGTAGTGAAGTGACACCTAGTAGGGTCTGATTAAAGCAATTTCGCGTTTTTTGCTTCTTTTTAAAGTTCGTTCGTTAGTTCTTATAGCCGCTACACACGTCCAGACCAGACCTAACCGCCGATTTGGTGCGGACGAACTTTGCTGTAAAGCAAATATAGGTAATCCGTGCTACACACGTTCGTACCAAATCAAAATCAAATCAAATCAAAAAATCAAAAAAGCTACACCAAATCTGGCCTTGGCGAAGGCTTTGTATCACATCACTGGACAAGGCCTTGTATCACATCACTTTTTCTTATCAAATACCCACAGAAATCACCTGGATTTGCCAATGCAACGGGCTTGTAAAGAAAAAGACCTATAAACAAAAAAAAGGTCTTGGATTTGAAAAAAATTTAACGGTAGGTACCTGTCACAAAAGAATGACGAAAAATTCTTCAAAACCATTTCGAGTGGCCTGTAACTGACAGGGAAACTTTTAATTAAATGTAAATTTTTTAAGTAAGTAATTGAGAAAAAGCCTAAGTATAGGGACTTTAAATTAATGTTTTAATAGAAATAATAATAATTTTCAATTCTCATGCTCTAAAAGTACGCAAATATAGCCCTACGAAGCGGGACTAAATAACCACTTTAGTCTGAAGAGGTATGACGCTTTACCGAGGCTAAGGTAATAAAAGAGATGTGAGTTGTTCGGTGTCAAGATGTATATTGAGATAATAATATTGAGTACAATTAAAGATACATTATCTTAGTAAGCGATCTTATTCTAGATTGCTGAGAATGCTACGCGTGTGTTCCAATTTTCTGTAAATGCGCGATAATGCAAACATCTTGTTTGTGTAATATGTTGCAATCATACTTCATCTCCCCTGAAAAAGTGGAAGGATCATCCCCTCCCTGCAAAAAGGAACAGACTCGTAACATTGACTTTAACGAACTTAACCAAAATTTAATTACTTAAGTAAAATAAGTAAACAAAATTTAAACATTATCAACATAGCAAAGTTAAAACTATTTCATTTATTAAATCGTACTAATACAAAACGTTTTACAATATAAACAATATACCTAATTAAAATTGTATCTAATTAAAATGGTATCGAATTGAAATGGTATTGAATTAAAACGGAAGCTTCACATTTTACACTTAATCATAACAATAACAAAGTGTTAAGTAACATGGTATGTAATTAAGTACCTATACTTATAATTACGTATCAAATAAAATAGTTATTTATTGAATGGTTTGGTATTATTCTTATGCACAATTATAGCTTTATTTTCTTTTAAAATTTCTACATTAGACGTCATATCTCTTAAAACTTTATAAGGGCCATTGTAAATACTATCTAATTTATTTCCTACTTGGTTCTTTAATAATAACAAATCGCCTAACTGATAGGTAACATTATTGCTAGTTTTATCATACAATAATTTTCTTTTCTCTTTAGATTGTATCAAGTTACGTCGTGCGTCGGATTGCGCTTGTTGTAAACGATACTTAAGTTCTCGGGGATAACTGTCATAGTTATATAAGGGGTCGATTTCTGATTGTAAATTATTTGGAAGGTTACAAATTTTTCCAAAAACTAATTCGAAAGGCGTATATTTAGTTTCACTATGCACTGTGGTATTAAAAGAAAAACACCAATATGGAATCCAGGTGCTCCAGTTATGTTTATAATTATTACACTGGATTCTCAGAAAAGCTCCTAGGGTTTTATGAGTATTTTCTAAAGCGCCTACAGTTTCGTGATGGTACGCCGTAGAATTTAATTTTTTAATATGTAATAGAGAACATGTTTCGGACATCACTGATGACATGAATTCGGTTCCCTGGTCAGTCAATATTTCTCTAGGAATACCATAACGTAAAATGAAATTATTGGTAAAAGATTGAGCAACTGTGACCGAGTCTTTACTAGGTAATGGATACGCTTCAACGAATTTGGTTAAATCGCATTGTAATGTCAATACATATTTATTATTATAGTCATCAACATCGAGTGGACCCATTATATCCAAACTAATTCTTTCGAATGATGAGTGGGCTGTTGATGTTATGGTTAAGGGCTGCTTAATATGTTTATTACTATGCTTATGATATTGACATTGATGGCAATTTTTAACAAAAAGTTTTACATCATTACTCAAACCTGGCCAAAAATAATATTGCTTAATGTTGTTCATCATTCTATTAACTCCTGCGTGTCCGCTGGTAGGTAATAGATGGAAATCATTTAGTATTACTCTTTTTTGTTCACTATCATATATTCTTAATATATTTTTTGTTATGAGAAAGCGCGGGGTAACAGAGTTAATTCTTTTTGTTGCTTGTACAAGACTTTTGATTTTACTCTCGTTACATTTTTCTTTAATAATAAGTACCTCATGTATGCCTATTTTTTGACATAATGACTCTAAGTCCCTCGCTAACACCTCTGGGGTAGATGACGATCGGGTACTCAGATATATCGCTGATTGCGAAGGTACGTAAACGTAACAACTTGCATTAGAAATAATGCTATCTTTAGACTTTGAATAATTGTCAAACTTTAATTGATTAAAACTTAATTCAGTTACGTCATCGGGTTTCTTGAGAAGTTCTACCGCAATAGGTTGATCAGGCCTAGTGCTGGTGGAGCTCTCTGAAGAAGAATCAGTGGGGGTTTTTAATTTTTTACTTTGTGCTCTAGTTAAAACTGATACTGTGTTTTGATGTAATGATTTTAAAGTAGAAGATGTAATAGGTATGCGACTCAATGCGTCTGCAGCTGCATTGTTTCGTCCTGGAACATACTCTATTTCAAAATCATACTCCTCTAGGAATAATCGGAATTTAGTAAGTCTGCTTGTTGGGTCTTTCAAGTTAAATAAATAAATTAACGGTTTGTGGTCTGTTATAATTTTAAATTTACGTCCATATAAATAAGGGCGAAAATGTCTCACAGACCAAACAATTGCTAAAAGTTCTAATTCTATGATGGGATATCTCGTCTCGGCGGGTTTCAGGTTTCTACTCGCATACGCGACTACTTGACCGTTCATGTTAGATAAAACAGATCCTAAACCTGTCTTACAAGCATCTGTTTGTAGCCGAAAGATGTTACTTTCTGAAAAATCTGGATAAGATAAAATAGGGGGTTGAATTAATGCTGATTTTAATTTTTCAAATGCCGTTTGACACTCTGATGACCATAGAAACTGTACATTCTTTTTTCTTAATTGATTTAAAGGATAAACGATGTTTGCAAAGTTCGGTATGAATCGTCTGTAGTAATTTGCAAACGCGACAAAACGATTGACATCGTCGCAGTTCATCGGCACTGGATAGTTTTGCATGGTTGCAATTTTACTTTCATCTGGTAAAATGCCATCAGAAGTTATTTTGTGTCCTAGATATATTATTTCGTTTCGCAAAAATTCACACTTCATAGGATTTAATTTTAAGTTAACTTTTCTAAATCTCTCTAGTATACTAATTAAGTTTTTATTGTGGTTTTCTATAGATTTCCCGAAAATTACGCAATCATCTAAATAAATAAAAGCCTTTTTATAATTTAAGCCTGACATTGCAATAGTCATAAGACGTGAAAATACACTCGCAGATGTCCGGAGACCCATGGGACAGCGTTTCATCTGAAAAATTTTATCACCAGCAGTGAAAGCTGTGTACTTTCGTGAATCTTCGCTTAAAGATAACTGATAATAGCTTTGCGAAAGGTCTAATTTTGAAAAATAAATGTTATTTGCAAGCGAATCTAAGATATCAGTTATATTAGGCAAAGGGAATTTGTCGTCCTCAATACGATTATTTAACTGCCTGTAATCTATAACTAATCGCCATTGTTTCTCGTTTGACCTATCTGTTTTTTTCGGTACAAGCAAGACGGGACTAGACCACTCTGACGTAGCCTCTTCTATAATATCATTTTCGAGCATAATATCTATCTGTTTCTGAACTTCCTTCCTTAGTGCGAACGGTAATCTATGTGGCTTGACATAAACTGGCGAGACATTAGGTTTTAAAGTTATATTATGGGTCATTAGGTTTGTACAAGAGAGTTTGTCGCCTGGCAGATGAAAAACATCTGCGTACTTAGCGCAAATACTTTCAATACTTCGTTTTTCTTCTAAATTCAGTTCAGGTAAATTTAATAATCCTAATAATGTTTTTACACGATCGACAGAAACCTCCTCTTTTTCAAAATTACAGACTTCAAAATCATTCAATGAAAAAGTCTCTAAATCGGTAAGATCTAGATCAACTTCTTTCTCAGTGGTGTTTAATATCCTTACTGGCATGCGACCATTACAAGGTTTCGCTATTATACTTCCTATAAAAACTCCTTTCTGTATCTCTTTAGATAAACAAACACAATCGTCGCCTAACGATGTAGGTATATATTTTATTACCTCACATCGTGGCGGTATCAAATGTCTATGGTGACTCAATATAGGTATAGACACATAATTACTATCTTTAGTTAAAAGCAAAGTATTTTCTTTATAGTTAATTATAGCTTGATAGCGTTTCAAAAAATTATCACCTAAAATACCATTTGCAGAACAAGACATATTTTTAAACACATACATTTTTTCTCTAAAAACTAACCCATTATAAGACAAATCTAAGTAAATATATCCTTCAGATACTAGTTTACCGCTAACACCTTTTATAACTAACTTCTCAAATGTAATTAAATTCAATAACTTCGGATAATCGCATAACCATTCGTATTTTAAAACACAAAGGCTTGCTCCGCTATCGACTAAAAGATCGATATTGCTATTACTTACGTTAAAAGTTACGGTACTACTATTATTGTAGTTTAAAACATAATTTTCAGTAGGAACGAAAAAAATCTAAATTATTATCGTTCTGGGGCTCAGAACGCGCTTGTGACTCACTATTGGTCGATTGCTCGTGGCTAGCGTACTGCACACGTTGAAAAGGCACAGCTGAGCGCGGCGGGCGCGGGCTCGGCCGACCGCGGTCACGCGAACGTGATTGTGTTCCTTGCGCGGCGCGGGAGTCTCGCGACATGTACTTACCTTGTTGTGGTCTCGTGTTTCCGGCAGCGTACCTATTGTTTGCGCTAAATCTATTATAGTAACTATATTTATTAGAATAATTACTTGGCTGACGCGGATAATTAGTAGGTGTGCGTGAGAAATTACGAGTATGAAACTTTTTAATGTTCATAACTTCCTCGTGTCTGGTAGACATTGACTGCTCGTCTAGGGCAGTTCTTATAGCCTCTGGTAAAGAATCAAAGTGACGTGATGCTATGATAGTACTAAGCTTTTGATTCACTAATCCATCTGAAAAGCGCTTGATTGCAACCTTTTCATTAATGGGACGCAATACTTCAAACTTAGTAGCGTCGTCATCCGCTTGTGCTATGGTTAAATTCACAAAAAGTTGTTCTAGTTCCGAGCCGAATGACTCGATCGACCTATGACCTTGACGACAGTTTTGTAATTTGTGTTGGATAGCAACAGCAGATTTTTTCTGAATCAAATGCGTATTCATATCTCTAATTAAATCTTTAATAGTTGGATAACTACTTTTTAAACGTAATTTTGCGCTAGGAGAGAGCCTAGTTTTAATCACAAAATCAATAAGTAACCCATGAGTAGCATCGCTGATCATTGAACTATATAATTGTATACCATCAATTAGAGATTTAGTGACGTGTTCTTGACCTGTCATCGTTGGTAAAAGTGCAATGGCTGTCTTCAAGTCAAATTTATCTTTTTCTGCCATTTTTGAAATACTACTAACACTTAAAGTCTCTAAAGAAATAATTTTGTCATAAATGATCTGAATGTCATTTGCTATTTTATTAATTAAAGTTATATCTTTAGTTGATACCTCCGATTTTTCAACTAAATTATGTACTTGAGCTAAAATATACTCTAATTTCGCGTATTCAAGTTTCGCTTCATTAAATTTCGTAAAACCTAACTCTTTTTGACGTCTATCTGGTCCTAGTTTTACTAAATTATCTTTAATATACAATAGTTTCTTATGCAATTCGTTTAAATCGGAAATAATAAATGACATTATCTAATAAGAAAAAAAATGTAATCCTACATATTATTTAAAACGTTTAGGTATAAAATAACTTACGACTTACGGTGGCATTATAGCGCGCGAATAAAATAATTACGTCTCTGCACGATGAGTAGGTATGTGGTGACCGGCGTGGCGTGTGGGGGCTGGGGCTGCGGGCTGGGGGTTTTCTCATGCTCCTTGAGTGTGTAGGATCTTCAGACTTCTAAGATGGGTTCCTGGACCGCTTGAAACAGCTAACTGAAGATCGGGCTGGGATTTCCCTTGCCCCTCGTACAATGGGCCGGGTTTCTACCCTGGACACCTCCTGGTCTACGTTGATGGTTGAGTCGACGTCGTTGCCAGTTCCACGGAAGATATTGTGTTTCTTAGAACTGCGCTGTTGAATTCTCTACGGAGTCGGTTGACAATTCGGTCCCAAATTTTCCGGATGCAGGCGTAAATGATGAGTATAACGATGAGAAGCAGTATGACGGATAGTAAAATTTCTGTTGTAGTGAGCTGGCTTGAAGTTTTCTGCGTTGCTTGGGCGTCGCCGCTGGCGGTTTGTGCGATGATAACTTCTTCTTTACTTTGTGGTGCTCCCATATTATTGTTTTGTCTTCCCAAGTAATGCGATGAACAGAAGTGTAGAGCCAAATAGCACCGCAACGAAGACTGCTGCTAGTATGGTGTTGAAAATTTTGCTTTGCTGCTCCATGTAGTAATGATTTTCCCGCAAAAATTTATAAGTTCGGTTGGCAAAGGGTCGCCATGAAGAGGTATGACGCTTTACCGAGGCTAAGGTAATAAAAGAGATGTGAGTTGTTCGGTGTCAAGATGTATATTGAGATAATAATATTGAGTACAATTAAAGATACATTATCTTAGTAAGCGATCTTATTCTAGATTGCTGAGAATGCTACGCGTGTGTTCCAATTTTCTGTAAATGCGCGATAATGCAAACATCTTGTTTGTGTAATATGTTGCAATCATACTTCAAGTCCTTAGGGAGTAAAATGTAATCCTAATTTCTTGTATGCATGAGATGAGATGAATTCCTGATTATAGCGCCTTAAAATCAAATAATACGCGTACATAACTAAGGGTTGTTTTATTTTAACTATATCACAGTCACGATGTTGTAAGCTCCCAGTCGGCTCGAGGTATCGCACGAATCCATCGCTGACGCAGTGTTCCTCCTTCGGGAATCCAAATCTTTCGAGATCCAAGGTTTCATAAGTAATTTCCAACAATGATCACGTATTTATATGCACTAATTATACAATAGATATTGTATTAAAACACCCAAACAGCAATCAAGAAAATCAAACAGCAACGTTTCTTGACATGACCAAAGAGTATTCCGACTTGCCACATCCAGATAAAAAAAAATATCCAAAATGTGCAAAAATATTTTTTTTTTTTTAATTTTGTAACAAGCAAATTTAAACAAGTTGTTAAATAAATGCGTGCAAAATCCGAGAAAGTGTTTTATTTAAATGAACAGTTCGCGCAGAAATCTAAGATGTGAATTGAATTACGGCGAAAGTTATTTTTTTTTAATATATTATATCAAGTTAAGCCTAGTCAACGAAGAGATATAGAGGGAAATGTTTGGAATACAATTTTTGACTTTGGAACTTTGTTTGGGCTAAAAGTTTTTTAAAATACTGTATATATTTTACCGGCCAAACCAGATTTCAGGACAAACTAGTTTTTCCTAGGCCAAACTAGTTCATCGTGTTGACATTTCAGAGAGCGAGTTTGCCTCGGAAGTCCTGTAGAACACGTGATTGGTTAAAATGGTGGTTATTTTTTTTTGTGTCATGTTCTACATCTACAGGTCTTCCGAGGCAAAGTCGCTCTCTGAAATGTCAACGCGATGAACTAGTTTGGCCTAGGAAAAACTAGTTTGTCCTAAAATCGGGTTGAAAAAAAAATGAGACCT
This sequence comes from Crambus lathoniellus, assembly GCA_949710035.1. NCBI lineage: Eukaryota > Metazoa > Arthropoda > Insecta > Lepidoptera > Crambidae > Crambus > Crambus lathoniellus. The sequence continues at coordinate 14,256,822 of OX453320.1, forward strand.
TCGAACGGACATGCATACATACACTGCAAGTTAAATAAAAGCTTGTAAAAATGAATCGTTTTGGACCCTGTTATTAGATAAACAATCATCGCTTTTCGAATCGATGGGATAAAAAAATATTATATGTATAGTTACCGGAATGGCACCGTGGTGAGCCTCTGCAGCGCCATGAGGTATAGCGCCGTGGAGAGCGCGCATTATTATGATATACAGTGGCAGTCACATAATTAAAGACACCAGTCAATTTTCATACAAACGAGGTAACTTTGAAGCCTTGGTTCTCCGCCAGGGATTGACCTAGCTGTGATCAGATGATGGCCATCTAGGGAGTGAACGGAGAAGATTCAGATCGCTATACACACCCAACTGATCTGATCAGCATTGTAAAAGATGTAAGGATATGTTTAAAAAATCGGCAAAATTAGCATAAAATTGTATGGAAATCCAGAAACTGAAAACTATGATTCGAATACTCTTAGACCGCTGATCAGATCAGTTGGTTGTGTATGGTGATCTGAATCTCCTCCATTCACTCCCTGGATGGCCAACATCAGATCACAGCTAGGTCAATCCTTGGCGGAGAACCAAGGCTTCAAAGAAATCTCGTTTGAATGAAAATCAACTGTTGTCTTTAATTTACCTGACCACCACTGTCTGTATAGTTACCAGAATGGCACCGTGGTTAGCCTCTGCAGCGCCATCAGGTATAGCGCCGTGGAGAGCGCGCGTTATGATGATATTATATTACACTAGCTAACCCGGCGCGACTTCGTTCGCGTGGCCCTACCCCCTACTCCACGCTACCCCTACCCTATCACAACTCTATCCCTACCCTACCTCTAACCTACCCCTGCCCCTAACCCTACCCTAGTTTCAATTTGACAGCAAAATCCCCATTTACAAAATGATCCGCTATTTAGTGAATTCATTTGTTACAAAAAATGTGATAGATGAAGAACCGCTCGACCGAGTTTATGCAAACTTCACATTTAAACCATCTACTAAATAGTCCGAACAAAGCCTAAACATTTGGTTTGGATAGGTGAGCCCGTTCTTGAGTTATAAAATTACAACGAAAAGTGGCATTGATTTTTATATATATAGATGTAGGTATTGTATAGTTACCGGAATGGCACCGTGGTGAGCCTCTGCAGCGCCATGAGGTACAGCGCCGTGGAGAGCGCGCGCTCGCCGCCCGACTGTATAGTGACTGTATAGTGACTGTATAGTTACCGGAATGGCACCGTGGTGAGCCTCTGCAGCGCCATGAGGTACAGCGCCGTGGAGAGCGCGCGCTCGCCGCCCGACTGTATAGTGACTGTATAGTGACTGTATAGTTACCGGAATGGCACCGTGGTGAGCCTCTGCAACGCCATGAGGTACAGCGCCGTGGAGAGCGCGCGCTCGCCGCCCGACTGTATAGTGACTGTATAGTTACCGGAATGGCACCGTGGTGAGCCTCTGCAGCGCCATGAGGTACAGCGCCGTGGAGAGCGCGCGCTCGCCGCCCGACTGTATAGTGACTGTATAGTGACTGTATAGTTACCGGAATGGCACCGTGGTGAGCCTCTGCAGCGCCATGAGGTACAGCGCCGTGGAGAGCGCGCGCTCGCCGCCCGACTGTATAGTGACTGTATAGTGACTGTATAGTTACCGGAATGGCACCGTGGTGAGCCTCTGCAGCGCCATGAGGTACAGCGCCGTGGAGAGCGCGCGCTCGCCGCCCGACTGTATAGTGACTGTATAGTTACCGGAATGGCACCGTGGTGAGCCTCTGCAACGCCATGAGGTACAGCGCCGTGGAGAGCGCGCGCTCGCCGCCCGACTGTATAGTGACTGTATAGTTACCGGAATGGCACCGTGGTGAGCCTCTGCAGCGCCATGAGGTACAGCGCCGTGGAGAGCGCGCGCTCGCCGCCCGACTGTATAGTGACTGTATAGTTACCGGAATGGCACCGTGGTGAGCCTCTGCAGCGCCATGAGGTACAGCGCCGTGGAGAGCGCGCGCTCGCCGCCCGACTGTATAGTGACTGTATAGTGACTGTATAGTTACCGGAATGGCACCGTGGTGAGCCTCTGCAGCGCCATGAGGTACAGCGCCGTGGAGAGCGCGCGCTCGCCGCCCGACTGTATAGTGACTGTATAGTTACCGGAATGGCACCGTGGTGAGCCTCTGCAACGCCATGAGGTACAGCGCCGTGGAGAGCGCGCGCTCGCCGCCCGACTGTATAGTGACTGTATAGTTACCGGAATGGCACCGTGGTGAGCCTCTGCAGCGCCATCAGGTACAGCGCCGTGGAGAGCGCGCGCTCGCCGCCCGACTGTATAGTGACTGTATAGTTACCGGAATGGCACCGTGGTGAGCCTCTGCAACGCCATGAGGTACAGCGCCGTGGAGAGCGCGCGCTCGCCGCCCGACTGTATAGTGACTGTATAGTTACCGGAATGGCACCGTGGTGAGCCTCTGCAGCGCCATGAGGTACAGCGCCGTGGAGAGCGCGCGCTCGCCGCCCGACTGTATAGTGACTGTATAGTGACTGTATAGTTACCGGAATGGCACCGTGGTGAGCCTCTGCAGCGCCATGAGGTACAGCGCCGTGGAGAGCGCGCGCTCGCCGCCCGACTGTATAGTGACTGTATAGTTACCGGAATGGCACCGTGGTGAGCCTCTGCAACGCCATGAGGTACAGCGCCGTGGAGAGCGCGCGCTCGCCGCCCGACTGTATAGTGACTGTATAGTTACCGGAATGGCACCGTGGTGAGCCTCTGCAGCGCCATCAGGTACAGCGCCGTGGAGAGCGCGCGCTCGCCGCCCGACTGTATAGTGACTGTATAGTTACCGGAATGGCACCGTGGTGAGCCTCTGCAACGCCATGAGGTACAGCGCCGTGGAGAGCGCGCGCTCGCCGCCCGACTGTATAGTGACTGTATAGTTACCGGAATGGCACCGTGGTGAGCCTCTGCAGCGCCATCAGGTACAGCGCCGTGGAGAGCGCGCGCTCGCCGCCCGACTGTATAGTGACTGTATAGTTACCGGAATGGCACCGTGGTGAGCCTCTGCAACGCCATGAGGTACAGCGCCGTGGAGAGCGCGCGCTCGCCGCCCGACTGTATAGTGACTGTATAGTTACCGGAATGGCACCGTGGTGAGCCTCTGCAGCGCCATCAGGTACAGCGCCGTGGAGAGCGCGCGCTCGCCGCCCGACTGCGCGTGGCGCGTTAGCTGCTGCAGCTGCTCCGACGAGCGGAACCGCACCAGGATCGAGACGCCGTATTTGTCGTAGTCCTCCTAAACATTGTAAACAAATATTTTTTAAAGGATTTTATTTCAATTTTTACTTTTTTGGATTCACAATGCAATTTTTAATATTGAAAATTCGACGCTTCTCGTAACGACTCCGTAGCTCAGAGGTTAGAGCAGTCGCCCGGATAGCGAAAGGTCGTGGGTTCGAGTCCCATCGGAACTGTTTGTGAGACGAGTCGATTTTTTCTAAAATACCTACTTCATTTTCCATTTTTCAATAATAAAAATTGCATTGTGAATGCAAAAAAATAAAAAAAAATTATAACTTATCCTCTAGATTATCAAGTATTTTCTACACTTCGTAAGAGAGAATCTAACCTTCAGAAGATTGTGTACCAAAATTTTATGCAACTAAGTGAAGATAATATCAAAAAATGTCCAAAGTTGTTTTGGCGATTCGTTAAATCAAAGTTACCAACTAGTCATATTCCACAAACTGTGACCTTAAATGAGCGCGTTTCTAATAGCGGCGCAGACACGTGCAATTTATTTAATGACTATTTTAACTCGGTTTTTGTTCAGAGTGTACCACGTTCAGTTACTTATGATCCTAACTGCCCCGCAGTCAACTCCCCAGTCAGTCTGCAGACAATCACAATAACTTTGGAGGCTATCTTCAATGAGTTAAAATGCATAGACACGAATAAAGGAGCTGGCTATGATGGCATACACCCTATTTTTATTCGAAATTGTGCCAAACAATTATCAGTACCTTTATGTATTTTATATTGCAAATCTTTGGAACTAGGTACTTTTCCTTCGGCATGGAAACTTGCTCTCATCACCCCTATTCCTAAAAATGAAAATAGAAGTGACGTGTCTCAATATAGACCAATATCTAAAACTAATCTATTCGGCAAAATTTTTGAAAAAATTGTTACTGGTAAACTAGCTGGTGTATTGAGAAACCATATATCTGTAAGTCAACATGGTTTCTGTAAAGGGCGCTCGGTTGAAACAAATATGCTTACTTTTACAAAATTTCTTGTAGATACTTTAGACAAAAATAAACAAGTAGACGCCGTGTATTCCGATTTTTCAAAAGCATTCGACAAAATTAATCACGATCTCCTTATCGAAAAGCTTTGGAATATCGGGATACATGGCGATCTGCTCCGATGGTTGGATTCGTACGTCAGGAACCGCTCTCAGGCAGTTTCTATAAAGGGCCATATATCAAAATTCCTTGAAATACCCTCGGGAATTCCTCAGGGCTCACACGCTGGACCCTTATTATTTAATATATACATTAATGATATCGAAAAGGTAATTTTAAACTCGAACTTCCTCTTATATGCTGATGATGCAAAGTTTTTTAAAGTTGTTACGGGTATTGATGATTGCTTACAGTTACAATCTGATTTAGAGCGCTTGACAGAATACTGCTCGTCGAATCAATTGTTTCTAAATTTGGATAAATGCAGTGTTATTTCGTACACTCGAAAAACCAACCCTATTAACTTCGATTATAAAATTAGTAATTCATCACTAGTTCGAGTATCATCAATTCGTGACCTGGGAATAATAATGGACTCCAGTTTATCTTTTAATTTACACATTGATTATATTGTGAAAAAAGCATTTCGTCAATTAGGATTTTTTCTTAGAGTATCAAAACCGTTTAAACAATCTTTAACCCTTAAACTTCTATATTTCAGCTTTGTTCGATCTCATCTTGATTTTGCATGTATTATCTGGAGCCCTTATTATTCTTGTCATATTGCTCGCATAGAACGAATCCAAAAAAAGTTCATTAAATCTTTGGGTTTTCGTGAGAATCATGAGAATATGTCCTATCTAGATTCACATAACCGTCACTCTATGACTACTCTTGAAGACCGGCGAATAATATTTGATCAAATATTTCTATTCAAAATTATAAATAATCTGGTCGACTCCCCTCACATTTTAGAAACAATAACCTTTAGAGTACCCAGACCTAGCTCTCGCTCCCAAAAACTGTTTGTTGTTCCTTTGTATAAGACAGTATATACCAACAATAATTTCTTTCGACGTAGTGTTGAAACATATAATAATAATTTTAATGATATAGATTTGTTTTGTAATAGCCTAGCTGGCTACAGAAATTTACTATCTAAAAAATAGTTAGCACTATCTATAGTATATTGCTATTATCATTTGCCTTCTTTATTAATAGGTTTATTGTAGTACCTATTTAATCTTTTAAAATGTGTCTGCTAAAAATACATGAACTGTGTGTAATTATAAATTTTATGGGACTGTAGGTCTATAAGATTTTTGTCATAATGTTTAGATTAATATTAATGTAAAAGACTGTTTGTTTCCTGAATAAAGTAAAATAAAAATAAAATAAAATAACTTGTTGAGGATTTTCATAGTTTCAGAAGACCATGATTAAATTGGATCGACAATACATCCACAAGTACTAATATTATAAATGTGAAAATGTGTTTGTTTGTTTGTCCCTATTTCACGTCAAAACGGAGCAACGGATTGACGTCATTTTTGGTATGGGAATTGGAACGTTATGTTAATATGGACATTCTGCTTGATTAGAAACGCCAGGCTTTTTTAAATAAATAATTTTCAATTATCAGCACCCTCTCTATTCCTACTATTCTGTGACTATTATCATTGAGTATTGAGTATTTTCTTATGGTTTGTTCTATGACATACAAAGAAAAAGAAGAAGAAAGAAAATTTATTTGTTTAAAACATGTGTTGTTAAAAGATGTTCGTATAAATATATGTCGCAAACATGTTTTACCGTAAACGGTGTACAAAATTATAAAACAAAAACATTAAATAAAAACAGTTTCAGTAGGTATAATTGCCAATGACGCTAAAAAGAAAACAATATGTCAAAACAGTACACTTATCGGTAATGAAATGACCCAAAAAAGAAATATTATGTTAAAACAGTAAATTATGAATGTCAAATAAATAATGTCAATAGCCTACAAATAAAAGCAATAATATGTCAAAAACAGTAAAATTAATGTCAAATACAAAAGACAACTAATTACAAATTACATTGCCAATATATCTAATTAAATAATTATTTCACAATTTATCGTTTAAAAATTCAAGCACAGAGTAGTAAAATTTTTCTTGTAGCATCATTTTTACTCTGTGCTTAAAAGCATTATAATTAAGTTGCTTAAAAGATAGCGGTAACTTATTATACATTTGAGGTGCCATGCTTAAAATACTCTTACTCATAAGAGCTGTTTTTGATCTGGGCATGCAGATCCGACTGTTATCGCGTCGACTACGCTGAACATTATCTGACATTTTCAGAAAGTATTGTTGATTTGCTTTGACAAATAGAACAATCTCCAACACATACAATGACGGAAGCGTTAAAATCTTATATTTTAAGAAATATGGCTTACAACTATCGGTCGTTTTCAGCCCAAACATGTAGGCTTGACTAACCTGACGCACAATTTTCATACAAACTTCACTTTAGTGTCTCTAAGATGGGAAATTATTTGCATCTCCGCGATAATTTTAACGTCAATGGCCTTCTTTCTGTTATAAAAATCGCAGAACTCCTGGTTTTATTAAATAGAAGAAAAATCTAGGAATGTCTATATTAATAAAAATGATCCCAAGTACACAAAATAGAGGGAAAGAGAGGAAGAGGAAGACCAAGCCCACATGGAACAGATCAAAGAGAAGGTGAACGTCGTGTTCTTAATAAGTCAAGAAGCCAAGGAACTGGCCCTGGACAGAAACGAATGGAGGAAGCTACACAGACAAAAGCGTAGCTCTTAAGGACAGATAAGACACAAAATACAACTGCTCAGGGATTGTTTGTTCACCGGTAATACAAACAATCCTTTAATCACATACGAAAAAAGGCATTTCCGCTATTTCCGTTTTTTTGAGTGATTAAGTATCTATCGACCTATGGAAGTGAGACGTGGTCTTTTACTATGGGTCTCATAAGAAGGCTCAAAGTCACCCAGCGAGCAATGGAGAGAGCGATGCTTGGCATTTCCCTGCTCGATCGAATCAGAAATGATGAGATCCGCAGGAGAACTTAAACAACCGACATCGCTCGAAGGATTGCATCATTGAAGTGGCAGTGGGCGGGACACGCCTTCAGGAAGAACAGCACGGCTTTAGGGCACACAAATCGGTAAATACCAACTTGCTTACTCTCACTCAATATGTAGCAACAAGTCTTGATAGCGGTAAGCAAGTCGATGTATTATATTTTGATTTCCAAAAGGCATTTGGCCGCGTTGATAACAATATCCTCCTAGCCAAACTTAACTCTTTAGGATTTGCTCCACAAATGCTACAATTATTGGAAAGCTACCTCGCAGAACGATACCAATATGTCAGACACGGATGTTATGTCTCGGAGCCGTATGCCACTACTTCTGGTGTCAATCAGGGCTCGATTTTAGGGCCCTTGCTCTTTCTTCTCTTCATTAACGATGTCGCCGGGGTCATCAAACATGCAAGATGTCTCTTGTATGCTGATGACCTCAAAATCTATATGAACATTGAGAACGAAACTGATTGTCACCTCATTCAACAAGACATAGAAGCCTTACTCGAATGGAGCAGGTGCAATAGGATGGAGCTGAATGTCTCGAAGTGTTTTGTAATGTCGTTTAGTAGAAAGCAGTCACCGGTCGAGTTCAATTATCAGTTATTTGGCAACGATATCACTCGTACATTAACCATTAGACACCTCGGTGTAACTTTTGATCCTGGGTTAACCTTCAACCAACACATTACCGAGATTACGAAGGAGTGTTTTCGTCGTTTGGGTTTTGCACTTCGTAACATGCATGACTTTCGGAATCCTCATGTCATGAAACTTCTTTACATGACATTAATAAGAAGTAAATTAGAGACAAGTTCATGCGTGTGGAATCCACACGAAGCAAAATACAAATTAATGATCGAAAAGGTACAAAAGGCATTTTTGAGATACCTATACAAGAGAGTATATGGCTATTACCCTTATCTGTATCCCACTAAATTTTTGTTGGGAATGCTCGGTATGTGTTCGTTGGAGGTGAGGCGTCACAAAGATTTAATTTTAACAGCGGTGAAGGTCTTACGTGGCAGGGTTCAATGCCCTGAGCTCCTGGAGCAACTTCTGCGCCTGCATGTGCCGAACAACAGTGTTCGTCGTCGTACCTGTCGTCAGCGCCGTCTGTTCGCGCCCTACTCGGGCCGCACTGTCGCGTATGACCACTCACCTGTCTGTCAGATGCACGCCGGTCTCAATGCACTCCTGTGTCAGCAGCCTGACTGCGACGTATTCGCAGACAACTGGGGAGCTATTCAGGCTAAATGTTTGAATTTTTCTCAAAGGGGAAGTCCGTTTAATTGATTTCCTATTATGTCTTTTCAATTGTTTTTCTTGTGTTATTTTTTGTTCTTTGATATTTGTTTGTATTTGTATGTAGAAATAGTTTATAATTTAATTTAAGTTAGTTATGTAATTGGGCTCACTCAGGTCGTATAACTAATTATAATAATAAATAATTAAATAAAATAAATAAATAGCGCGGAGAACCGATGGCCGTTGGGGCGGGAAGGTTCTTGAATGGCGACCGCGTACCGGACGACGTTCCGTGGTTGGCCCCCTACAAGGTGGACCGACGATCTGGTGCGCGGTCGCGGTGCGCCGCTGGATGCGGGCCAAGCAGGACCGATCGTTGTGGAGATACTTGGGGGAGGCCTATGCCCAGCAGTGGGCGTCGTTCGGCTGACATGATGATGATGATGAAGTATCTATCTATCTATTCCGAGCTCTGGTAATAATACAACTTACGTCACTGCCGCCCTTATCCAGCTTAATCTCTCCAGCACAGCCCAGCTTGGCAAACATATCGCCAAAGCTCTTGTCGATGTCGCGCAGTAGCCTCTCGAGCGGGGGCAGCCATTTTGCACTTTAATATTAAACAAATAATTATTAGAATAGGGGATCAGACTGTTATTGATACTTATGTAAATATTTAATAGTAACATTAAAAAATATAACATTCAATTGAAGAATATCAAAAGTGAAAAAAAAATATTCAAAATGTTGATTAATAAGCAAGTAATGAGCTGCTGAATTGTGAAAAACTGTATCTCTAGCTATCTCTTTCTAAAACGAAATTTTATATGGCGGGAGTATGGCGCTAAGCACATCTGACGTCATATGTGTCTAGCGCTGTCCTTGTCTAAAAAGGAAGTTTGATGAGCTACATCTCCGACAATATGGAAAATATTTGAAAATAAATACCTGTGTCGTGTTTCTGATATTAATAAAAACATTTTAAACAAATAAAAAATATCAGTCGGATCCCCTATTACCTAAATAATTAACACACATATAAGTACATATAACACAACAGTAAGTTAACAGAAACCTAAGGAAACAGAAAAAGTAACTTTATATCAGTCGAAATACGATTCAAAATTATGTGTCATGTCGACGAGTTTTTTCGCATTTTCAAAATGTTTTCATATTCTATTACAGTCAGCGTCAAATTGATATAAGCGTCTAGAGTAGTCAAAAAGATCTAAAAAGCTCTCAAAATATCTGTGCAATATGGTGTTGTACATTATGCACAGATATTTTGATTGCTTTGTTTGCTTTGAAAATTTTAACACTCTGACTGCTCATATAAATATGAAACAATGAGAGCCTAGACATTTTGAACACTTTGCGCGGTTACAACAATATGATGATTCGAACTGCTTAGATCAAATTGCGTTTATGTTTTTCAGATCTTTTTGATTACTCTAGACGCTTATATCAATTTGACGCTGACTGTACAATCCTATGCCATATTTGTGGTGCATTTAATCTTAATTATAAAAAAGGAATGCCAATAGTTTAAATTTTAAAAGCCATTTAGAAAATACAAGTTTCGGGAACTGAGCGAAAGTTACGAACTTATTTTTAATTACAGACTAAGATTTAATTTTATATCTTTGAGAGCTCTTAAAAAAATATCTTATTTTATTTCAAATTAATGTATTTTTTTACTACCTATTTTAAAAAACCTGCTTCAAAACATACTAATTATAAGTTATAGTTCAGATAAGATATAAGTATTTATTGCCAAGATAATAAAATATCTCACTTGATCTTTTTCATCTTCGTATCCAGTTCCTTATTGACATCGCTTGAATTGTTCACATCTCTTTTCAACTTCGATATCATTTTCTCTCTTTCTTCGTACTCTTTTAAAACCTAAAAAAATAACCGATCATGGGTCATGATATACACATTAGAGTGAAACACAATTTACAGAAATCATATTTATGACAAGGTGTTTTGTCTCCTTTTCGCTTTTAAAATCACGACAAAGAAAGCGAGAAAGAAAGCTCCCTGATGATTTTAAGTTTAATATGCGTGAGACCGATAAATCGACGATAAAAAAATATGCAGACGAACATGAAACCGCCTCCTTTTTTCAAGTCGGTCAAAAATTTACCTTATCAAACAAAATAAGTAGTTTAGGCTAGAGTAAAAATCCCAAAAAATAAATACACAATTCATTTAACATACCTGTTCATCTCCCTTATCCATACAATCGATCCTGGTCTGCAGCTCATAGCAATGTTCTTGCAACGCATTCACATCGGAGGGTAAAACGTCAAAGTCTACTTTGTAAGGAAAGTCGGGGTCCTGAGGTAGTTTGTTGTCGCACGATCGTTTCGCTTCTAGAAGCTTCTCTTTGGCGTTAGACTTGGCTCTGCTTAGGTGGTTTTCGATGTTTTCTAGGGTAGATTGGACGTTTTGAAGTTCGTTCTTCAACTCTCGAAGCTCAGATTCTTGTTGAACTATTGCGCTCCGGCTGAAGTCGAGTTTCACCTGAATATTATAAACATTGGCATTATTATATACAACGACGTCTTAATGAATAAGAGCAAAACCTCTTAGGTGGTGATTGGGTTCAAGAATATAAACAACTTTTACTATGAGGCTGTAGTGTCGGTATGAATGAAAGGCATAGTCCTAGGAAAACAGATCAAGTTCAAATGTAAACAGTGTAACTAGAAACCATAACATAATATGAGACCTATCTATATTTGGTAATGAGAATGAAATATGAAGAATGTGAAGTAAAAGTACCTTAAGATAAACATCAGAAACCCGAAACCTACCTAACCTACATACCTACTGTATTAGTCATAAGTTAGAATTACTATATAAAGAAAGACTTTTATAATAAAGTGTTCAGTAGTTATCCAGTATTCGTGCGTGTTATTTCTAACCCGTCGTCCCCGCATTGCATGGCGACCCTGCCAGTGCTGCCTTGCGGCACACTGAGCTTGATGGTTAAGAATACAGAAATTACGTGTTTGTGAGATAAACCAAAGTAAAATGGACTACAAAAACCGTTAAAGTGATAAATCATTGAGTGTAAATGACACTTTTACAGTAATAATTATGATTTTAATAAATTTCGTTTATATTTAAATAATAAAAACATCAGTGCACCTAAAATTATAATTTCAAAAAGTAGACCGCGCACAGAAAGTCTTTAATGTTTGCTTGACATGGTGGACATAGAAGACAGGCGGCGTAACCCGTCGTCCCCGCATTTCAAGGCCAACTCTGCAACTCAACAAAAAAACTGCTGTTTCATACAAATTGTCATACATACCTACTCGACCAGAATGCAAAATAAATTATATTTTATACAGATTAGGCTTCCCTACTATTTCATTGACGTTATGTTAGCTTTTCGTAATACACATTTTTTTTTATAAATATGACCATTAACTGAACAAATACCTACTTAAATTGAGGGTCATCTCTATATCCAAATTTTTGAAAAATCTGTTTTAAATAAATTCAACTTTCAATGCTCAAATATGCAGAATTCATCCTTAAACAAGGCTCGTTCTCCAAATCTTTCACTATTTTAAGTACCTATACGAGATGTAAAAAATGCAGAAGTTTTGTACAGGACAACAAATTTTTTATATCGGCCTATGTTTCTTGGGTAAAGTTGGTCAGTTCCATTAGCCCCTTTCCACCATCGGGGTACCAGACGCAGACTAGCCTACAACCCCTACATCGTTGATATTCCAGCTGTCCGTACCAAGCGCTTTGCAAATTCATTCCTCATACGAACCGCTAAAGAGTGGAATGAGCTGCCTGTCTCTGTGGTCCCTGATTCTTACAACCCAAGTCTCTTTAAGTCAAGAGTGAATAGGCTTCTCCGGGGCAGGCATGTAACATCCTAGACTGCATCCTGTTAGCCAAACAAGATGGCGGTCAAATGATTGCCTGGTTTCTAATAAATAAATAAAAAACATCTCGCCATTCAATTTCTTGGTCTGCAATGCTCTAACTGTGTCACTCAACTCCTACTGCAGCTTGCATTGCTTCATAACGCAGTCTTTTATGTTTAAACTAGACTCGTTCAAGTCTTTCACTATTTCAATTATATAATGTTTTCTTACCTTCCACATCTCGCCATTCGATTTCTTGGTCTGCAATGTTTTAACTGTGTCACTCAACTCCAGCTGCAGCTTGCATTGCTTCATAACGCAGTCTTTTATGTTTAAACTAGACTCGTTCAAGACTTTCACTATTTCAATTATAAAGTTTTTTTACCTTCTACATCTCCCCATTCAATTTCTTGGTCTGCAATGCAGAACTGTGTCACTCAACTCCTGCTGCAGCTTGCATTGCTTCATAACGCAATCTTTCATCCATAAACAAGGCTTGTTCTGCAAGTCTTTCACTATTTCAATTAAACAAGATGTAAAAAATGCAGTAAGTTTTGTACAGGACAACGAATTTTTTATTTTTCATATTTCGACATATGTTTCTTGGGTAAAGTTGTTCAGTTCCATTAGTAGAATCGCCGCCTAAAATATTACTGCTTATTTTTTTACACCTTCAATAATGTTTTCTTACCTGCCACAATTCCACATCTCCCCATTGAATTTCTTGGTCTGCAATGCTCTAACTGTATCACTCAACTCCTGCTGCAGCTTGCATTGCTTCATAAATGCAGTCTTTCATACTTAAACAAGGCTCGTTCTCCAAGCCTTTCACTATTTTAATTATACAAGATGTAAAAAATGCAGAAGTTTTGTACAGGACAACGATTTTTTGTCATATTTCGACCTACCTATGTTTCTTGGGTAAAGTTGTTCAGTTCTATTAGTAGAATTACTGCTTATTTTTTTTCACCTTTAATAATGTTTTCTTACCTTCCACATCTCGCCATTCAATTTCTTGGTCTGCAATGCTTTAACTGTGTCACTCAACTCCTGCTGCAGCTTGCATTGCTTCATAACGCAGTCTTTAAGTTTAAACGAGACTCGTTCAAGTCTTTCACTATTTCAATTATATAATGTTTTCTTACCTTCCACATCTCGCCATTCAATATCTTGGTCTGCAATGCAGAACTGTGTCACTCAACTCCTGCTGCAGCTTGCATTGCTTCATAACGCAGTCTTTAAGTTTAAACGAGACTCGTTCAAGTCTTTCACTATTTCAATTATATAATGTTTTCTTACCTTCCACATCTCGCCATTCAATATCTTGGTCTGCAATGCAGAACTGTGTCACTCAACTCCTGCTGCAGCTTGCATTGCTTCATAACGCAGTCTTTCATCCATAAAAAAGGCTTGTTCTCGAGTCTTTCACTATTTTAACTATACAAGTTGTAAAAAGTGCAGAAGTTTTGTACAGGACAACGATTATTTTTTTCATATCTCGACCTACCTGTGTATCTTAGGTAAAGTTGTTCAGTTTAATTGGTAGAATCGCCGCCAAAAATATTACTGCTTATTTTTTTTCACCTTTAATAATGTTTTCTTACCTTCCACATCTCCCCATTCAATTTCTTGGTCTGTCTGCAATGCTTTAACTGTGTCACTCAACTCCAGCAGCAGCTTGCATTGCTTCATAACGCAGTCTTTCATCCATAAACAAGGCTTGTTCTCCAAGTGTTGCACTATTTTAATTATACAAGATGTAAAAAATGCAGAAGTTTTGTACAGGACAACGTTTTTTTTTTTCATATCTCGACCTACTATGTTTCTTAGGTAAAGTTGTTCAGTCAGTTTAATTGGTAGAATCGCCGCCTAAAATATTACTGCTTATTTTTTTACCTTTAATAATGTTTTCTTACCTTCCACATCTCGCCATTCAGTTTCTTGGTCTGCAATGCTTTAACTGTGTCACTCAACTCCTGCTGCAGCTTGCATTGCTTCATAACGCAGTCTTTTATGTTGAAACGAGACACGTTCAAGCCTTTCACTATTTCAACTATAATGTTTTCTTACCTTCCACATCTCCCCATTCAATTTCTTGGTCTGCAATGCTTTAACTGTGTCACTCAACTCCTGCTGCAGCTTGCATTGCTTCATAACGCAGTCTTTTATGTTGAAACGAGACACGTTCAAGCCTTTCACTATTTCAACTATAATGTTTTCTTACCTTCCACATCTCCCCATTCAATTTCTTGGTCTGCAATGCTTTAACTGTGTCACTCAACTCCTGCTGCAGCTTGCATTGCTTCATAACGCAGTCTTTCTGCTTGCGCCTGCATCGCTGCCTCTCTTGCTCAATGTTGAAACTCGGCTCGTTTTCTATGTCTTGCACTTTTTTCGTCTGCAGTCTTATTTGCGCACATATCGTTCGGACCTGTGTTAGAAAGTAAATTATTTTTAAATATAGAGTCAATCAAAGATCGCCTTAACTGCCACCATAGAAATAGATTTTTTACAATTCATGAATTTAAACACTAAAAATAAATGAACAATTTGTTCTGTAACCCTGGAAGTACAGTTCAGATGCGGTAGATTTCTACTTTTTTAGTAGATTTTAGACGTATTTTTTTTTCAAACCACCAAATGTAGATTTTCAGGTTAGTAATTTGCTTAAATTATGAGGTTTTTGCTGACAACAGGCAGTTTTTCTTAACTTTACACGTTATTGGTAGATTTAGTAGATTTTGACTACACTTAAAAGTTGTTTTACTAAAGTAAATGTGGTCACACTGCTACCAGGAGTGAAGGTTCGCATCTCGTTAAAATATCTATGGGGCTAAGTGGTTTTCTTGTAATACAATTTTTTTATACGTAAACATACATAATAATAATTGCATTGTTATACTTAGTATATAGTGCATAAATTCTACATACATAAGTAAATACATTGCTTGACGACCTCCGTGGCCAAGTGGTGTACGCGCCGGTTTTCAAGGTGGTTCCGGGTTCGATCCCCGGTCGGGTAAATATTGAAAAACGAACTTTTCAATATTTTCTCTGGTCCGGGTGTATAAATAAATAAATAATAATAATGTGGTAAATTCTACATATTTATCTAATATTACCGGGTGTAAGAGGTAATAGTCGTCCTAGTTTCCAATTTCCATGATACTAGTGCTTAAGCCACTATACTTTGGTATTGGAACAATGTATGTGATGGTGTCCAATATTTATTTATTATATTATTTACTAGCGGCCGCCCGCGGTTTCACCCACGTGGTTCTCGTTCCCGTGGGAATATCGGGATAAAAAGTAGCCTAAGTTACTCCTTATTACATCAGCTACCTGCCAGTGAAAGTCCCATCAAAATCGGTCCAGCAGCCGTTTCAGAGATTACCCGGAATAAACGGACAGACAGACAGTCAGACAAAAATTGAAAAAAATGTTATTTTGGTATATGTACTGAATATATTATCATATGCATGTAGTAAAAAGCGGTTATTTTAATATTACAAACAGACACTCCAAATTTATTTATTTGTATAGATAGATGTATAGATTATTGCTGCATACCTTTTCAACCCCTTCGTTAATCTGTTTCCTCCTGGTGTTGAGCTCGTTCAGATTAACCTCCAGGGTAGACAGCTTGTTGTCCAGCTGTTGTAGTTTAGCTCGATGCGTCTGAGCAGTTTTCTCGTACGTCGCTAGCCTGGTAAATAGGAAAAAAAATATAACAGTTAGTACTTGCAGTTTCGTTATATATAACCTTTGTTTTTAACTTAAGAGTGGTCGGATGTAAAATTTTATCGAGCAAAGACGCGAGCGCAGAGTTTACATAATTATGGACATTTCAATTGAGAATGAACGAAATGTGGAGAAAAATGTAACACTGCGTCGGGCATTCGCTAGAATGGCACATCCTACTAAAATTATAAATGTGAAAATTTGTGAGTATAGATGGATGTATGGATGTTTGTTAGTACTATTTGTTTGTTTGTTTTGTATCACGCAAAAACTATAGAACGGATCTGGATGAAATTTGTAACAGAGATAGATTGTAGGCTGGAATAACATATAAGATACTTAGTTTTTATCCCGATATTCCCACAAGAACGGAAAACAAGCGGATAAAACCGCGGGCGGCCGCTAGTTACATATAAATACTCGAGGAAATGCTCTAGTTTATCGCTGGAAAAGTAGGACTTGACACCGCTGTATGCGGACACGCGGACGGTGAAGCGGTGGTTTTGTATACTAATGGAGAGACCAATCATTAATCTATGTTTGTGTTTTAGACTCACTGTTAGTTCTAGTTTTTGATTATTTTCGGAGCTTTTGTTTTAGTTTCAGTAGTAGCGGTATCTATTAGTAGCGAATACAGAGACCAATCATTAGTCTTTGTTTGTATTATAGACTCGCTGTTGGTTGTAGTTCTGGACTAGCTCTACGTCCACGCAGTTGGCTAGTAGGCGCGGCGGTCGGATCTCTATGGTAGAGCTGTGCTTGACGCCGCTGTATGCGGACACGCGGACGGTGAAGCGGTGGTTTTGTATACGAATGAAGAGACCAATCCTTAATCTATGTTTGTGTTTTAAACTTACTGTTGGTTATAGTTGTTGACTAGGGCGCATTTTCGGAGCTGTTGTTTTAAGTTTCAGTTGTAGCGGTATCTATTAGTAGCGAATACAGAGACCAATCATTAATCTATGTATGTTTGTGTTATAGACTCACTGTTAGTTGTAGTTTTTGATTATTTTTGGAGCTGTTGTTTTTAGTTTCAGTAGTAGCGGTATCTATAGGAACAAATACAGAGACCAATAATTAATCTATGTTTTATTATAGACTCACTGTTGGTTGTAGTTCTGGACGAGCTCTACGTCCACGCAGTTGGCTAGTAGGCGCGGCGGTCGTATCTCTATGGTAGAACTGGACTTGACGCCGCTGTATGCGGACACGCGGACGGTGAAGCGGTGGTTTTCTGTACAAATAATAAAACAATATAAAAAAATACACTATAAGCCAATAGTAGTTTAATAATATTAAGTAGGATGGATAAACAAAACGATGATTTAGAAGATAAGTAACTTACCACTCATCATTTTATTTTAAGATTAACGCTCTGCTCGCGACTTCGTCTGCGTGAACCCCCTTTTTACCCCCTTAGAGGGAAAATTTCCAAACGTGTTTCTAAGATAGCTTATGAGGTACCCTGTCCATTGATGTCATAAAAGAACAGACTATAGTTTTTTCGAATTATAGCCGGTTCGCTTAATCTGTACAACAGCACCATCTAGCCGCATCGCGTCTAAATGGCTTGTCACTTGATTAACCGTTAAACTGGCACGCACTAGCAATTGTTTAGGTTCCTGCACAGTATATTGGGCAGAGGGCGCTGTTGTATGTTTAGAAAATGCATGACTTATACAATAGTAGATTGTACAACAAGTGCATAAAACATACCATTTTACCCGAGACGTATATATCCACCCGAGCCATAGGCGAGGATGGATAGTCAATTCGAGGGTAAAATGGGTTTTATGTACGAGTTATACACTCTGCTTTTCACTTCGAGTGTGAGGAAAATAAATTACAATATTGCAAAAAAGAAAAAATAAAGACTTCGCCATATTGGCGGGAAAACTTTATTTTTCTTTTTTTTTACGTGGAGGTGGCAGCACAGTTACTTAGCATAGATCATAGTCCATAATGCTCTTGAAATACTTATTTCTTACAAAACTCATTAATTTTGCCTAGTTTTATTTATTTAGTAATTTAACATGGATTATGTACAAAATTTAAGAAACAGAATGAAACAACAAATTTATTTAAAGAAGTTTTATTGCGGGTGTGACTGTTTACCTGACGACCTTTGTCTTAGAGTCTGTGATATAGACGAAGATTTTACTTTATGCACTAGAGCATAAAAAGCCATTTTATGCAGCCTATAACCAACATAAACACGAACTTTACGAGCATGAGAAGTGAAAATATATTTATACCTATATATAGTAGCATAGTATTTAGGGCCGCACAAATGTCCGGCGAGACCAGATATTATCACGACACCGTTTGCCTTGCACTAAATAAATAACCAACCATACAATCCATTCTTTCATTTTACAGAGTGTGGCAAGCTTATTTTTAAAAATCTTAGAATGCAGTTTAGATTTTTGTATATTTTCCTATATCTTTGAATAATGCAGTTTTGTTTCCTGCCCTTTGGCAATGGATAATAAAGAAATGTTTCCTTTGAGTGGAATCTCCATTATTTCGAGTCCTTTCCCTCCAGATATCACGAAATAATTCCACCCTGTACATAAATAGTTTTAGGAGAAGTAACGACATTTACAAATAATCATATCGCATCTTTTGCAACGAAAAAAAACAGATGAAAACTTTCTCATACTCAAATATTAGAATATTACGATATCATCAAGTCATAACTCACCCGTGAAGAAATAAGTGATGTTAGCTGGCACTTTCCCGCTGTTTTTGTACGTGTGGTCGTTTCCTATCGGTATCTTGTGCACGTTGTACTGCTTGCACAGGTAGCGGAGAATCGCGTCCGGCGCCGATATCGTGTCGATTATGTACGCGTAGAAGCCGAGGTAGCTGCAACAATAGGTGCGATATTGGTGACATAATACTGGAGCGGATATATATCCAAAATATCCGATATTTTGATATTTACTATAAATATTCGATATTTTCGAACGCTGATAAAGTTGCTGAATATCATTCCTCTGCTGTATATTTAGTCTCCCCCTTGGCTGCATATATGACCCGCTACAGTCCGCCTTGAATCCGCACCTTCAGCGTAAACAGGTTCATGTCGCGACTCGACTCGAACGTGAACGCGACATGCTAAGTTGCAAGAGAAGTGTTGAAGCATGATTTTCATCATATAGTCAGTATAAGGTAAGTAATATTTTTCCGAGCTAGGAAAACAGACATTCCAAGGACCGCGAACCAACAGTCAGTGTGAAGTTAGAACTCGTAGGTATAATAAACTGTGTTTGCGCGATTCGTGTTCTCAAACAAATCATCGGTGGTTTTGACATTGTGTGACGTATAGCTTCTTGTATTTCACTTAACCTGGATTTCTTCGATGTTCAACGGATAGCTACACACAAAAACAGACTCTAAACTAGCACTTACCTAAGCTGTTGAATATCATTCCTCTGTATATTCAGTCGCCCCCCCTGGCTGCAAATAGCGTTAACCCGCTTCAACCCGCACCTTCTGTATGAACAGGTTCATGTCGCGACTCGACTCGAGCGTAAACGCGACATGCTTTTCAACAATTAGGCAGTGAAGTAAGTAGAATTTCCGAACTAAATGTCAGTTTTCAGAGACCGCTTACCAACATTCAATGTGAGGTTGGAACTCGTAACGTAGTTATGTATTTGCAAAACTGTGTTTGCGCGATTAGTGTTTTCAAACTAATCTTCGGTTGTTTTGACAATTTGTATAGCATCTTCTTTTTCAAGATCAACGGCTAGCTGCACCTACACACAAAACAGAATTTAAACTAGCAAGTGACTTACCTAAGTTGTTGAATATCATTCCTCTGTATGTTCAGTCGCCCCCCTTGGCTGCATATAGCGTTGACCCGCTTCAACCCGCCTTCAACGCGTACTTTCTGCATGAACAGGTTCATGTCGCGACTGGATTCGAACGTGAAAGCGACTAAATCACGCGCGGGGACCGTGGATTCTAGGTAACGGGCGAACTTTGGGTCCGTGAAGTTTATCTGGGGAATTACAATCAGCCCTTTAATATTTTACTTACTGAAAAAATGCTGATCCCTCGTATGCAACGCATTATGACATTTAGGGCCTGTTTCACAATGTCTAAGTAAGTTCTAATCATTCAGAGACGTCAATTAAATTTAATTGGCATTAAATTATCATTTCTACTTTACTCAATAGAGTACATAAAAAAGAGATAGATATAAATTTAATTGTCAATTAAAGTTAATTGACGTCTCTGAGTGCGGCAGTTAGACTCTTGAATTTGAACCAGAAACACACTTATCATTTGCAACGTTGCGTCTCATTAATATGCTGCCGCTAGACTCTTGAATTTGAACCAGAAACACACTTATCATTTGCAACGTTGCGTCTCATTAATATGCTGCCGCTAGACTCTTGAATTTGAACCAGAAACACACTTATCATTTGCAACGTTGCGTCTCATTAATATGCTGCCGCTAGACTCTTGAATTTGAACCAGAAACACACTTATCATTTGCAACGTTGCGTCTCATTAATATGCTGCCGCTAGACTCTTGAATTTGAACCAGAAACACACTTATCATTTGCAACGTTGCGTCTCATTAATATGCTGCCGCTAGACTCTTGAATTTGAACCAGAAACACACTTATCATTTGCAACGTTGCGTCTCATTAATATGCTGCCGCTAGACTCTTGAATTTGAACCAGAAACACACTTATCATTTGCAACGTTGCGTCTCATTAATATGCTGCCGCTAGACTCTTGAATTTGAACCAGAAACACACTTATCATTTGCAACGTTGCGTCTCATTAATATGCTGCCGCTAGACTCTTGAATTTGAACCAGAAACACACTTATCATTTGCAACGTTGCGTCTCATTAATATGCTGCCGCTAGACTCTTGAATTTGAACCAGAAACACACTTATCATTTGCAACGTTGCGTCTCATTAATATGCTGCCGCTAGACTCTTGAATTTGAACCAGAAACACACTTATCATTTGCAACGTTGCGTCTCATTAATATGTTTATAGTTGAACTGTATTCATACAAATTCAAGAGTCTAGATGTCATAATGCGTTGCATACGTTGGGCTGAGTATGTCCTAACCTTTACGGTAGACAATTCGTAATACCATTCAACGTCTAATCGACGTCTACGACACGCGAGACTACGACGACGACGTGAAAAAATTGTAATCATTATTTTATAATACTCTACTTTGTACCCGTGCGACGTCGCACGGTGGGCTGAAAATCGGCTTTCATAGACATTGAGACTTGTAATTTTTTCTTATATTAAGTACTAGCTTTCCGCCCACGGCTTCGCCCGCGTGGACTAAACGACGTTATCCCGCGGGAATGTGACGTTTTTACGGGATAAAAAGTAGCCTATGTTCCTCTCCAGGCTACAAAGTATCTGTATCCCAAATTTCAGCCAAATCCGTTCAGCCGTTTTGGCGTGATTGAGTAACAAACATCGAAACATCTAAACATCCAAACATCTAAACTTTCACATTTATAATATTAGTAGGATTATATTTTTTATCGAAAAATTTGCATGGAGTTGACATGAAAAATCAAGATCTACGGAACCGCAAAGAAAACCGTAATATCCTCACACATTATTATAGTGCTATTTATTTATGATTTTTCGATATACTTCATATTTCATTCAGAGGTGCGGATTGTTTTTTAAAAATCATTGATAAAAAGTTTTTTTTTCTTATGTTTTCATCTATTACCATTTGTGCCAAATGGTAATAGTCGATATATTTGAGCATTAAAATGATGAGGAGAACCCATTTCAATAATAAAAAACGACACCTAAAATTACAAGTCCCAATGTCTACTTGACTGACAGCGAGTTTGACTTAAGTCATACTTGACTGACAGCGAGTTTGTCATATGTCATCGAACTCGGAAAGCCGATTTTCAGCCCACCGTGCGCCGGGGCAGGTCGCTAGTACATAACATAGTCTCACCTCCAGCATCATCGGCTCATACACGGGCTCGTGGAACAGCTCCCTGTTGTCCCGCAGCCACATAACGGCTCGGTAGCAATCCTCGCTGTACGAACGGAGCACTTCCAAGCGCTTCACGTCTATGTCTTGCTGTTGACGGATCCTGATAGGAACAATGAATACCTACATGTTTAGGTATCACTACATAGTATAAAACAAAGTCGCTTTCTCTGTCCCTATGTCCCTTTGTATGCTTAAATCTTTGAAACTACGCAACGGATTTTGATGCGTTTTTTTTAATAGATAGAGTGATTCAAGAGGAAGGTTTATATGTACTTTTTATCCCGATATTCCCACGGGAACGGGAACCACGCGGGTGAAACCGCGGGCGGCCGCTAGTTGTAAATATCTAACCTACCTCTATTATCATTGACTTGATCGAAAAGATGAGTTTCTGACAATACAGGGTTATTTTTTGAACACCATCTAAATTAAGTATCATTCAAAAATGCCATTTATAAAAAAACCATCATCATCATCATTAGCCATTCTGAGTCCACTGCTGAACATAAGCCTCCTCCTTACATAGATAAAAATACATAGTGCGAATGTAGAAGGATCGGTTGCGCAAGGGCATCCCAGAAAAACCTACACGGACCAAATAGGAGGTTTAATAAAAAAGGCTAGTGTACGCAGTGACAAAAATCGCTGGGGATGTATGAAAAGATTGATGGATGTGAATGAAGCGAAAGAAGTGTGCAATGATCGTAGCAGGTGGCGATCCATAGTGTCTTCCTACCCCCGTGGGAAACAGGCATGAGTATAAATGTAATGTTTGTATGTATGTAATAATAAAAATTGCATTGTACCTAAATGCAAAAAAAATAAAAATAATCATGTTAATTTTATATTTAATTTGAATCCTTACCTGTTCTCATACAATCTTATCTGTGGAGTAACATTATTCTCGAGGTCGTATTGCACTTCAAGTTTCTGTTTCTTCAAGTTGTCCAAAGCAGCATTAGTCTTCATGATCGGTTTGTGCAGTTCGGCTAATTCCATTTTTACTTGTGTTTCTGCAAATAGAATATGTCACAAAATAATTTGTGAAGTTTGTAAAAACGACAGCACAGGGTAGGTACTTAATCCCTACTAATATTATAAATGCGAAAGTAACTCATTCTGTCTGTCTGCTACGCTTTCAACTGCTTAACCGATTTTGATGAAATTTGGTACCTACAGAGATTGAGTTGACCTTGCGAAAGGATAGAGGCAAATTTCTACATCGGAAAAAAACATAGTATTCCCGCGGGATAACGACGTGTAGTCCACGCGGGCAAAGCCGCGTGCGGAAGGCTAGTAGGTGTTGATTGTGAGCGCGCCCTTACAGCATAGCATACGCAATAAGAGCGATTTTCCTAAAGTAACGGCGGAAACAAAAAAAAAATCCAAATAAAAGTTAAATTTCGTGCATTGTACAAACTTATAATGCTCAGACCCTACCTGCAAATAACTATTTGTCAACAATAAAATTATAATTTCGGTATGTAACACAAACTTTAATATAGCAAGCAAGAGTTTGAAAATCTTTGCTACAGTGGCAAACACTGGTGTGGTAGCGCATTTTAATGATTTTTTTTTAATCCACGACGGGGTAGCACTTAGCCTTCATCACACCTGATGATAAGTGGTGATAAGGCTGAAGGTGGAAACGCACTACTCCCGGATTACTCAATCACTGAGGAACTGGCTATCTTATCTCTAACTGCCGGAACACAATAATGCTGAAAACATAGTTGTTATGGCGTCAGACTTAGATAAGATGGTGGTAGCTAGCCAGGCGGACTAAGAACAAGTCCTACCACCAACCAAAATATAGGACAGAAAACGCCATTTCCCGATATTAAGAAATACAAAAGAATAAACTTACCATCGCCAACTTTCTCGACAAGCTTGGTTCGGTCCGTGATCAATTTCTCCAGCTTGGCCTTAGCTTCGAACAGTTCTCGCTCCCTGTTCCTGTATCGGTCCAGTTTCTCCTGGTACGATGACTCTATCTCCTTTATCTTGTATTCGTGCTCGGTCACCATTCGCATGGTTTCTTTCGCACGATCTTTGAGGGTGTGGATTTCTCTGGTCTGAAATTTATTTCCTTTATTTTAAGATTTTTTGTTATTTAAATCAGAAACAATCTAAATACCATAAGCAATAACTATTGGTTCATATAAAGAATTAGAATTTCTTTGAAAATTAATTCAAAATTTAGTTTCTATTCCTTTGTATCAAATCTTATGACCAACAATAATTTCCTAAAAATGTTACCTTGTACAATGCTAATTCATTACATAGAATTTTTTTACAGTAAAGCAATTTTTCTCTGATTGCTCAAATGTTTATCAATTCTGCCTTGACAGGGCACAACTCCTTAATTAAAGTATCCTAGAAAATTAGCAGCAAGACGTTCGTTCAACAATACAATACACAACTGAATAATGCCTCACGAACAAAAACAAAACGCAAATATGACACAGATTTTTTAAATGGAGAAAAAGGTTGCCAATGTTTTCGTTACGTCATAAATGACAGGATGCAATAAGGAATAAGCGCTCTTATTCCTTAGTGCTCGTTCAAGGAGACAGGCCGCGTCAGGCGGCGCGGACGATTGAGTCACACCATGATTTTTGTTATCAGCATCATCTAAAAAATATGTAACTCGAGAAAAAAGAATCTGTTTTTATTTTTTTCCTATCTTCAAAAATTACTGAGATATTAAACGTTAAAGTACGGCCTCCGAGGAAAATTTGGGTGAACCAATGGCATTAACGTGTGACGTCACGTCGCACTTCCGTATACCTACATAGAATCCTTTGGCTATATAGTTGCGCTCTCACGGTTTCGTAATAAATTTATTTATTTTTCTTATAGTCGATCAATGAAATGTTTAAGTTATTTTGTATTGAGCCCATGTGAAAAAACAACTTCAAATAATGTTTTATTTTCGTGAATAATAAATTAAATCAACTTTCGTAATGGCGGGCGGGATTCTGTCAATACATATAGCAACCGTCAAAACAAAATGTACTTACAACCTTAACTGACTTGGTAGTTAAATATTCACCCTAAAAACTGACAGCCATTTCGATAATATTATACTGCTAGTGGCGCCTCTACCACTGGGTCAGATAAGTTTGTGGGATAAATGTCTTTCGGTATCGACAGTAGGTGACAGTCTTAGAGTGCGCCTGCGCGCGGTCGAAATTGAATACTAATCATTTACCATAACCTTAAAACGAAGAAAATGTACTGTAACTAGCGTCAAAAACGCACGAGTTGCGCGAAGATTGCGCACAGACGAACTCTATGTAGGTACAGTTAGACGAAAATCACCCGCAACAGCCGCAAACGGAGATGTCAGTGCGACATGACGTCATCGCAATAGCGCGCAAGGAAAGAAAATTTTCAAAAGCTGGTGAAACTTTACAACGCTGTATCTTTGGAAATCCTGGCCAGATTTCGATGAAACAAAAACTATTAGTACTTGCACGAGTTCGCGCATTAAATGCAGTAATTTTTATAGTCATATTTTGATGTGTTGCTGTGACTCATTGTTATCAGTTGGTGCGTCCCATAACACATTGACTTATTTGTTTAGACGTCTGTGCCAAAATGATAGCACAATTTGCCCGCACCGACTGAGGCGACACGTCTTTGAATGAGCCTTTATTGCTTTGAAGTGAAGTGCGCTCTTATCCGCAAGGCCGTTTTTAAAACTCTAACCAGCTATATACATATAGTACGTACAATACTACATACTACAGTATTGTTGATCGAAGACCAAGAAACAAGTTATCACTCACTGAACTCAATTTCTGTTGTTCGAGTTTGCTAATGCCTTTCTTAGCTCCATCAATAATATTCTGCAGTGGTTCCATTTTACTTCTGTGTGAATTCACAAGTTTTACTGCCTCCTTCTTGTCATTCGTATACTCTACTACTTTCTCTCTCAGATCTTGATAATCTAACCATAGTTTTTTCTTTTCACAGATTTCAATTTGTTTTTCTATCTCTTTTCTTTGCTGCATAGCGTCTATAACCACTTTGAGTCTGTAAAAATAGAAGACATTTTTGTGTGTTTTACCATTTCTTTTGTACAAGTATAGCAAAGCAAGATACTTTGGTATCCTCATTATATCAGTCGAACGACGCCCACTGCTGGACATAGGCCTCCCCCAAGGATCTCCACAATGATCGGCCCTGCTTGGCCCGCATATAGTGGCTTCTCGCGACCTTGACAGATCGTTGGTCCACCTTGTAGGGGGCCTGCCCACGGAATGTCGTCCGGTCCTATCGTGTACATACATACAATCAAATGCTCATTTTCACTGGTCGATATACAGCATATGGGCACTCACTGCAGTCGAGGAAATGACTAATAAAAGTTTTGAGTCCATAATGCGATCGATGAACCGCATGCGGGGATACACCCCACCTAGCACATGAAAAATTCATGGAATTCAGAAATCTTCATCACCCCCAGCGCATGCGGGTGATATGCGCATATCAGTGCTATCAACTAATGTAAATGAGCGTTAACTATTGTAGAGGAAGTTCGACCTCACTAAATACATAGACTGTCTAGCCAAATCATCTTTCGAAAGTAAAAGACAACCATAATCTTCTTGGAACTACACTATACATATACAGGGTGGAATCAAAGTCGTTAGCATCCTTTTAAAATAAGAACATACTCATGATATAGAGTCTTTTCCCAAAATATAATGCAAATCCAAGACGTAAAATAATTATTTTTAAAACCTTGAAAAATCGCGTTAAATACTTAGTAATTGATCACTATACAATTAAAAATTAAAATAAGTAACTAAAAATAACAATTTGATAAAAAAAAACATTGATTAATTAATATTCAAATAACATACATACAGGGCCTTAAACTACTTCATTGGCCTGTCGACAAAACGCGGGCTCTACTATAACGTTCGCGCACGGAATTCACCGAAACAAACAATGTCACCCATGCTTCATGCCCGCTTTGCCCGCGACCCTACGCACGCGCTGACGCCGGGCACCACCCCTTTTCACGTAAAAATAAAGCTTCATATGAGTACATTAATGGGCCGAATGGATGCCAATGACTTCAAAAACACCCTGTATATACCAAAAGTGCAGTGATGTAATCAAAATCGCTAAGTATGTAATTCATACTGAGCACACAGTACCGGTCACAGTCGCCAACATCGGAATTAAACCATGCGGAAAGCTAGTCCTACTAATATTATAAATCCTACTTAATCCTTACTTATATTACTTATATATATATATATATATATATATATATATATATATATATATTTATATATCCTTACTTATATTATAAATGCGAAAATGTCTGTCTGTGTGTTACACAATCACGCCTAAACTACTGAACCGATTTAAATGAATTTTGGTACAAAGATAGTCTAGAGCCTGAGAAAGGACATAGGCTACTTTTTATTCCTGAAAAATATCACCTTCCCGCGGGATAACGTCGTGTAGTACACGCGGGCGAAGCCGCGGGCGGAAGGCTAGTATTATAAATGTGAAAGTTTAGATGTTTGGATGTTCAGATGTTTGTTACTCAATCACGCCAAAACAGCTGAACGGATTTGGCTGAAATTTGGGACACAGATACTTTGTAACCTGGAGAGGAACATAGGCTACTTTTTATCCCGGAAAAATATCACATTCCCGCGGGATAACGTCGTGTAGTCCACGCGGGCGAAGCCGCGGACGGAAAGCTAGTCAGTCAATAAAGCCCTTGAAGCGCCTGTGGCGCAGTGGGCCGGTGTGGTGGGTCCATTCTCCTTATCCTACTTATATCCTATCCTACTACCCTACTAATATAATAACTGTGAAAGTTTAGATGTTTGGATATTTGGATGTTTGGATGTTTGGATGTTTGGATGTTTGGATGTTTGTATGTTTGTACTCAATCACGCCAAAGCTAGCCTGTCCATAAGAAAGTCTTGGGACCGAGCTGTGGGGACATAAAATGGTTGATGATGTGGAAGCCCTTAAACTTACCTCTCATTAAGCCGTATTTGCTCTTGCAATAGCTGGGTATTGTTTTGAAGTTTTGTCGACAGCCCTCGTTGTTGGTTTCTGCACTCAATAAGTTGGTCGAGCTGTGACACACTCTCCTGACCACCTACAGCTGACAAGGTACTCCGGAGTAGTTGCTGTGGGTCCATTTTCGAAAAATCTTGGACTCTATCTTGTGGCAAGAGTTGGCAGAGATTGTCAACCTTTAGGCAGACAAAACAAGTTGGTACAATCAGGTATAGTATCAGGGAAGAAAGATATAGATATATAGACTAGATCAGTGGTGGGCAAACTTTTTTGATGGGAGGCCAGAAACTTTAAGAACATCCAGAATTGTAGAAAAAATCATTTTACGTATTACACCCCACATGAAAATATGTATGACTACAAACTTACTTAATGCAGGTTTAAATAATATCTAATGCAATAAAAGAGTTTTCTTCAGTAACCTGCAGCTTTAGTATCTAAGTAATATTGGTTTTATTCAATAGACAATGATGCCCCTAATCAAAATCTAGAAGCATATTCTTAGAAAACCTGAATTTTCTGCGACCCTATTATTACGGGTGAGGTATTACCTCGCCCAAATTCAACTGGGCCCCATTTTTGTTTTTGTTTTTATGGATCACAGTTTTAACCTAAATGAACTTAAGTTTATAGTAATTTGTATTTTAAATGATTACAACAAAAATGGTTAGGTTAGGTTAGAACTGGGACCTATAGAAATAAAAACAAAAATGCGGGCCAGTTGAATTGAGGCAAGATAATACCTTAGGGATTATTGGGTACGCCAAGAGCATAATTTCTATACTATCTATATTATTCTAGAATCAAGACCAACCTGAATGTTCATAGTAGCTATCAGCTCTTGCACTTGCTTTTCCCGAACAGACTTGTGATCGATAGACCATGTCGACACATCCTTGAGGTTAAAGCTCCTAGTGATGATGACATTCCTTTGTCCTTGCTGTTGGTACAGCTCTATCTCTATGGTGGCTGACTGGCAACCACTTCGAACATAGTCTGAGATCTAGAATCAGAAATAATTAATTATCAATAATAATTGACTACTAAATTTTATTCAATAATTGACAGATTATTTCTAAACTAAAAACCTTCAATAAGATTCATGGCATTTTTCAAAGACCATGTAATCCATACTAATATTATATAAGTAGAGGAAAGATTTGATTGTTTGTTTGAATTGAATAGACTCCGACACTACTGGTCTGATTTAGAATATTCTTTGACCATTAGAAAGGTACATTCTTCAGGAGTGACATAGGCTCTATTTTATGCCGATATTCTGAAAAGAACGGTACCCACGCGGGTAAAACCGCGAGAATCCGCTAGTGACAAATGACAAGTTTTGAAAGTGTAAAGTGAATGACTATTCCGTGTCTCAATCAATATAATAAAAGCTTAGTGCATAAGGATAAAATCCTACCTTTTTAGCTCTCCCAATAACACTGGTTTTGCCACACAGTCCCAAGATGATGGCACAAACAAATGTCGATTTTCCTGTGCCATTAGGTCCAATTATCAAATTCAGGGACGTGCCAGGATACAACTCCACTTGTTTGTAGGTGCTAACAAAAATAAACAAATAAAAATAAAAACAGGAATACACTCGAAACTAAAAAGGCGCGCAAAACGTCACTCACACAAAGTTCTCGAGTGCTATTCTGTAAATACAGCCCGGTTTAACACCTTCGTTATTAATTATTTTAGACATCTTAAAAGAGTTTCATAGCCGATTCATAAACATATTGAGATCTATTATATTACTAAATTTTCTAATAACGAGCTTTTTAAGCTGCAGAATCACCAGAATTCAGGAAAATTCAAGAGGAACTAGGAAGTTTGCACAAAAATTGGAAGTTTGATGTTTTATTTGACATTCGCTGTCGTGTTCGCTGTACAACTGACAGTTGACCCAGTTGCTATTTTCTTTGTTTATGGAAGCAATTGAACTTTAGTGTTGCTCACCAACATTGTGAAACTTTTCAATTGATCAAGCAAACGTTTTATGATTAAATGTAAAAACTTTTAGGAGGGCTTGTGGCGCAAAGATATTTATAATTAAATATAGAGTAGGAAATTAATGGTTTATTAAATTAATGGTCTAAAGACCTAACGGTACTGAATACCCGACGCTACTCAACTTTAAGAGCGTCTCAAACAACGTCCAATTGCATTTAATATCACAGGTATGCAGCATGATGTTCGAGACGCTCCAAAATATGAGTCGCTTTCGTGTATTTGGGTATAAGTACCTTAAATTAATTAATGACTACGCGTTTATTAGCTATCAAAATACAAGCCATCTTCGACGTGAAGCCACAGAATACTAAATAGGGCAGGCGTACCGGTTTTGGCCACTTTAAGGATTTTTTCACTTTTAACCGCTTAGTGCTTAATGATCTTAAGTATTTTAGAGAAAATTTATAATGTAGAGTTATAGATAATTTATCGACCTTTAAGGGTACAATCTACAAAGTAAAAAAAAAAACAATAGTTTTTTTACTTAGAACAAATTCTGCGGAGGGGGCCAAATACACCGTTTGCATTGGTTTTGGCCACTTTCATAAAATTACTATGTTTATAAGTTGAGTTTATGCTTAATTGATATCTTATTAGAGTTCTGGACTAAAACACTACATGAAATAGTATTTCAATCACAGCTAGCTCCTTACTACAATTTTATAAGTATACGTTTATCACTTGATTAAAAGAAAATTAGCGGATTGAGGCTAGTGTAGGCTAGTGCCTACACTAGCCTCAATCCGCTAATTTTCTAGTACGTTAGCTAACAAAAGTGAGTTGTGAGTCTTTTAAAATAAATGAACTTTATGATAGGTTGGAAACTTTCTACTAATGCCGAAGTGGCCAAAGGTGGCACAATGCTAAAATTTCTAGCCCCACTTTTGGCCACTTATTGTTTCCCAACTTTTTGTAAGAACAGTGAAAAAATAACACTTAATCCATCTAGAAGAAACATATTCCAATATGATATAAAATATTAAATAACCATAAAATAATTTTATTGTAGAAAAAAAATGATTTTACAAAACCTTTACCCTTAACATTTTGCTTAAGAATTTTACAAAATGTTAACTTTGAAACATAACACGTGTTTCTGTGTTCTAAAATATCGTACTACATAAAAAAGCTAAGTGCTGTAATTATTATCTAAAAGTCCAATCTTTTATTCGCCATTAATAAATATAAGCAATAATTATTTAATTCCTATTTATATAACTTTAAAGTGAAAAGTGACCAAAACCGGTACTGTGGCCAAAACCGGTACGCCTGCCCTACTTAGTACATGGTGAGGCTGGCACGAGCCAAATAGCACCGCCAATCGATTTTATGTTATTTCTTCTTAATAAGGCCAATTTTTATCTATTTATCATTCTCTATCTATGCGCCAATTTCTAAAAAAAGGAATCGGTCAAGGTCTTGTGTATGACGTCTAATATTTATTAAGAAGCTTCATACAAATTTGTTTTATTCAAATATTATTAAACAGTCGGCTGCACCTTAAACTTCTCATGTATGAAACATCCATTTTATAGGTATTATAAATCAAAAAGTTTAGATGATTGGATGTTTGTTTACTCAATCACGCCAAAACGTCTGAACGGATTTGGCTGAAATTTGGGACAGCTGAAATAGGCTATCCCGGAGAAATATAACATTCCCGGGGGATAGCGTCGTGTAGTTCACTCGGGTGAAGCTACGGGCGGAAAGCTAGTATTCAAATAAATATATGGATCCCACCAAAATATTTGTTGCCAATAGACCATAAACGGCTCGCACTGTCAAATAATTTACAGATTTTATATAGAGCCAAACTTCTAAGCCTTACAAGCCCAAACTCTACAAACTCTACTTCTAAATCAAAAGGAAAATAGGCAGGAATGTATGGAGTTTGGTCCTTGTAGCAACACATGCTTGTTACATGTTCTTCCCGTTGCCCTTAACATAAATACACGCCGGCCATTTTGCTTTGCCCAAAGTAACTGGGAAGTAAAAAAAAATCGATTGAAAAAAACTATTTTTTACCTCAACATTGTACGCGGTTGATATTCCAGTAGCTTTCCGCTCAAACGGCCATCGCATCTCCGCGCTATGTGTCCTACCGACTGCCACTGTCAGTGGTTTAGTTCTCTCATTACACAACACGCACTGGTCGAAGGTTTTTGTGTTGGTGTAACTTCCCAAACGATGCTACCCATCCAAGCTGGATTCGACGAAAGATATCTATGTCAAAGTTGGAACAGAAAACTGATTCCAGCTTCCTGATTCACAGATTTTGTCTATTTTGAAGTGAGTGAAAGTGACAAATCATATTTTCCGCTGTCGCTCTTCGACGTACCGACGTTACCGACGATTGACATCGTGAGGATGAGCAGATTATCCTAGGACCCAGAAAACTGATTCACAGACTTTATCCATTCTGAAGTGAGTGACACGGTGACAAAGCACACTTTCCGCTGTCGCTGTCCACATACCGACATTTCCGACGATTTATGGATACCTAAGGGAGAAAAAAAAAATTCTCCATGTCTTACTACGCGTTGCTGTATTTGGATAGGATTAGAGCTCTGGTTCTGTGACTTGGCCACCACATACACATTACTACAAGAAGTATTGTTTAACAGAAAAGCTATGAACAGTGAATTAACTGTTCACCTTACACCCATGCAGCAAAACCTTCAAGCCCATATTCAAACCCAAGTTTACTATGGTTCTAAAAATTGGTAAAGTGCGAGTCGGACTCGCCCATAAAGGGTTCCGTACCTAGTCAAAGTACCACGTACCACTATCATTTTTCACCAGCAAAAATAAAATTAGTTTTTCATAGTTTTTGTACGAATGACAAAATTATATTGTGCAAAAGTACCTACGGTTTTTGGAAATGAGTTATACCAATCGTTATATCTCAAAAAATGCTGAATATATCTCGTTCAAACCAATTTTCATTGAATGTGTTTATTGAGATCTATAGCATATAATTTAATCTGAGGGCACGGAAGTGCCACTACCAAGACGAGACAAGCGAAGCGAAACCTACCTTTTCTCGAAGTGCTTCGTCGTATATTTTTGAACCCTCATAATTTGGGTTTGGATTATTCCAGATAATGACTACAACCCTGTTATTTTTAAAGCTAGAGTGAATAGGCTGCTTCTGGGCAAGCTCGCCCCATCTTAGGCTTCTTCTCAACCCTAAGGTTCAGTATGAAGCCAAGAGCAAGCCCATACTATATATAAAAAAAAAGATAAACAAACTCGCGGGATATGATGTAAGTAAGTTAGTACGTAAGTAAGTATTTTATTGGCACATATAAACAATAACAATATTACAATTTTATAAAGATAAAAAAAATACAATTATAGAGACGTTGTCGAGTTTTGCGCTTATCAACATTCATTTTTATTTATATAGAAGATTATTATGAAGTTTCATTTGCATTATTGATTTAAAAAAAAAACCTGATTTCGTCACTCACTGATTATCATCAAAATTCTGAGGTACTTTTTGAATTCTTAGAATACTGAAATTTGGTATGTAAGCTAATATTGGTACACAAACGACATAAAAATTTTAAAACTTGGAACTTTCAACCCGCAACTACTTTTGGATGGAATTTTGTATGAGACTTCCACAAATGTTGATGCTTAAGGTCTGAAAATTGACAAAGGAATTACATGTAATAAAAAATTAAAGACATTTTTCAGGAAAGTAAATCATAGTTGCTGTAAATCACCCCTCTTTCCTTTAAAATAGGGGATGGAAGTTTGTATAGGTTTTCCTTTACGAACTTGGCTTTCATGCTAGGGATCTGAAAATTATACAAGTACAGAGCATCTTATAACAAATAAAAAATACGTGTTTCAGGCTAAGAAAAAAATATCGCTTCGCCTTGAAAAATAAATAAATATAGTCATAAGCCTCTTACAAATAGAAGTGAAATTACACCAAAACATTTTCATGTAAAATACTGCCAATACGAGACCATATGGCTCGAACTTTCATAAAGTTATCAGATCTTATGTAAAGCCAAGCTTCTAATCCTGCACAACCTAACTCTACAAACCCTAACATCATAAAATCTACTCCTATGTCTACCTATATATAGCTTGGCCGTTTGGCCGTGTTTTTCCACAGGCCAGGGTTTGTTCTGTAGGTCAAAAATTCCAGCACGAAAACGTTAGAACCAAAAAATACCGTGCTTTCTTTTATAGTAGCTTCTCATACCTACACGTCACTAGCCCTAGCACTATTTTAAGTTTACCATGTTGTGAACAGAATAATGCCATCGAAAACAAGTGACTCACAAAAGTCGAAACAGAAATACTAGAGCCTAAATTTGAAATTAATATGAGTTAGGAATTCACCACCAAATGCCTTAGACAAAACGCTAATTTCATAAGTTTAGGATATTTATTTATTCAACACTTTATTTTAATACCAGAGTACATAAAAATAATAAGGATACAATTTAAAATAACTTTAAGCAGCATTAAAAGTAGGTTAGAAAATTTTGCAAGATTTACAATGTTTTTCATCTGCATAAATTGATCGTCGATAGTAAATATTACTTTACATTACACCATCATAACAAAACATGCGTAGGTAAATTTCCTCATAAAATAATTTAGTCACTTGTGATTTGGTTAAAACCCACAACAAGCTTGGTACTTAATATTAAATTATGACGCTTCTAAATATAAACAAAGTTGAACGGGCTTATTGCCAGCGAAAAACTGGTTTTGGGGGCAGGAAAATGCAGAACTGGATTATAAACATATAGATACTAGTGTCAACATCTTCTATAGTTCTGCTGTCGATTTCAATCGGGAAGCACGTTATGTAGTAGTAATTTTTGTAATATTAGTTATTTATTGTAAAGAACTTTAACTCCATACAAAACAAAATGAAGCAATTAGTGTGTGTTACATTGTTAGCGTTATCAGCAATAACTGTTAATGGAGGTAAGTTGTTAATCATTTAGCCAACTTTAGATACGACAACGATGATGAATATACTCGTTTTGAAAGAAATATCTGCTTTTTGTTTGTAAAAGAATATTTTAGCTTCCTATAAGTACTTTTAATATAAAAATAGGTATTAAGAGTTATTTATCTGATACTTTTTGAGCTTTATAATTAACTTAAACGTTTGATTTCCAGAGTCTTGTGTTACACCTGATGGAAGTAAAGGAAATTGTGTGATTATACTAAGCTGCCCAGTACTTGCAAGCATAGTTCACAATAATGATCGGACACCGGAAGAAATTGCATTATTAAAGAACTCTGGCTGTGGTTTCGAAGAAAGCATACCAAAGGTAAAAACAAGTAGATCCTAGGATTTCCTAGGATCCTAATATTATTGCGTTCTTTTACCTTGTACCCTAAGGTATTGTTACGTGTTAGGTTTTAATGATGGTTATAAAATAGTTATTGAAGCAAATTACTACAAAAAAAAAATCTTTTCGATGAATAGTTAGCCAAAGCTTTAAATCCGTGCTCACTTTTCTCTAGTAGGTCACTGTTAACAGAGCGACGCGATGGCGTTAGATAAAGTTTTCACAAAGCTTAGCGCAGTCATATGCATAACCTAATACAATCAATCGCCACTTTTTAGTCTTATAAGTCTCGGGTTCAATTTCTATAGGGATACAATAGTATTCTGTTTGTTTTGTGTTAGAACTTGTTCTTACTCCACCGCCATAACAACAAATGTTTTGCTATTTTTGTGTACCAGCAGTTCGAGATAACATAGCCAGTTTTTTAATGATCGATAATTGCGTTAGCCACACAATTCCACCTTCAGTCTTATCATTACTTACCATCAAATCGATGAAGGCTATAGGCGATGAAGTATAGAAAAAGGAACTTTTGATACAAAGATACAAAGTTACTTATAGCACAGATGATAATATAATACTACTTATAGCAAAATTTCATTTTCTTTGACCAAATTGGCCAAAATCATGATGACTTCCTATTACCTACCATAAAATCTGATTAATATAACTTAATTAAAATATTTTATAGGTGTGCTGCCCAAAGGCATGTGTGACACAGGAAGGAGAGCCAGGCTCGTGCGTCACCAGAAGCTCATGTACTCATTTACCAAAGAACGTTGAAGCAAAAAGGTATAATAATATGTTTTACCTTGATGATGTGTTTGTTGAGATCGCTCGGAGTGTGTAAAGTTTATGAGCACAAATTGCACGCTCCTTTAGTCCTTTACGCAGTTACGAGCTCTAATGTTTTACGTCACTGAGAAGTTTTAGCTCCTTTCCTCCTACCGTGAGCTATTTAATTGGCAGTAATAATATAATATGAGTCATTTCAATATTTAGAAGATCTGTTTACTTGCAATGCAAGCCCTTGCATTGCATAAATACCTACCAAAAATATGTATATTTAGGTGCTTTCGTAAACTCCTGTACTTATCTGTAAAGTTATGCAATAATATCTGATTAGTGGTTTTTCGTTTTCAGTTGCATAGGTTCTGATAGTATTTGCTGTCCACCTCAAAATGGAGGTGTAGACAAAGGAGGATGTGAGAAAATGTCATTATCTGCATTTCCGTATCCTAAAGACTCTTATTGTTGCGGAACAGACAGTGTGACAGATATAAAGTTCTCTTACGGTAAGTGTCTTGTGTAAATTAAAAAGTTCTAAGTTTAGTAATGCTATTTGTATACTCATTATATTGTGGTGGATGTAGAAACGATTTTTTTCTATTAATATTGGTTCTTTTTATGACTAAGGCCCGTATTCTAGAATGACACTCAAGTAGAGATCTCTTCTCAAATACAATTTAGAAATGAATGCAAATACATGCAACGAATACATTCATCCCTTGTAAACTATAACTATAACTATGCGTCCGCTCGCACTATGAGACCTCATAGTTAAATTTGTGAATACGGGTGTGAGTCTTTACCGTTTCAATAGAATTGTCTGTAGTAACTGCAACCTTGTATTGCGAGTTCATGGAAATAATTTAGAGCATCTCTATTAGTCCAGACTCCGGAGAGGTTTCCAAGAAGCCTAGAATCATTCCATCTTTAAGAAATTTTTGTTGTTACGGGCTTATCAATTCTACAGGCTTCGGGGCATTAGCTTGATTTAAAATCTTGACCCATTTCTAATATATTATAGTAGTTTTAATCTATCGTGTTTCGTGTAACGCTTAAAAAAATAGATTAATAATGTGTGACCTCCTCTTATTTACCTAAAAATAGCTTTTGCTTTAAGTTTTTAGAATTTTAGTTTGTTAATTAAGATTAAGAGCCGTGTATTTGTAATAACTGTAATAAGTATAAAACATAAAATTTTATTTCAGCCGGTGGACAGAATGCTACCGCTATTGACCAATACCCATGGTTAGCTTTGATAGATTACCAAGACGCAAATAAAACAACTACTAAACCATTATGTGGTGGCTCTCTCATCAGTGGGAAATATGTTTTGACTGCAGCTCACTGTATTTCCGGAGCTATACTTAAAAAATATACACCGTAAGTTCATCTCTAATAATTTTGGATTAAATTCTGGTC
Organism: Crambus lathoniellus; assembly: GCA_949710035.1. Taxonomy (NCBI): domain Eukaryota; kingdom Metazoa; phylum Arthropoda; class Insecta; order Lepidoptera; family Crambidae; genus Crambus; species Crambus lathoniellus. The sequence continues at coordinate 14,294,703 of OX453320.1, forward strand.
ACTATTTCATTAAAGCTAAAAAACCCGACAACTGCAACAAAACTCAAATTAACAATTTGGACAGTTCCAATATATTTTTTATTATTATTCTCATTAAAACTCAAATTAACAATTTGGCCAGTTCCAATATATTTTATATTTTTTTATGGTTTGTATATCCATACAAATTTTATAAGGAGAAAAGATTAAATTTTTTGTTTGTTTGTATGTGTAATTAATGCTCACAAACTACTGCACCAATTTTACTGCGGTTATACCACGCGGCTATAACCGCGGAGAACCACTCTACTAATATTATAAATTAATAAATGAGAAAGGTTGTTGTGAGTATGGATGGATGTATGGATGAAAAATGGAAAATGAAGTTTTTAGAAAAAATCGACCCGTCTCACAACCATCTCCGATGGGAATCGAACCCAAGACCTTTCGCTTTCCGGGCGACTGCTATAACCACTGAGCTACGGAGTCGTACGGCAGCCGCTGGATGCGGGTAGCGCAGGACCGATCGTTGTGGAGATCCTTGGGGGAGGCCTATGCCCAGCAGTGGGCGTCGTTCGGCTGACATGATGATGATGATGATACAAATACTTTAGAATGTTTGGTATCTATACACCTTTGGGAATATTTTTTTTATACTACAGTGAAAATTGCGTCTAAATCCGTATTAGAAACAGGTGGTGAGTGACTTTGTTTTATTATTGGACTAGTGGCCACTTGCGGTTTGACCCGCGTGGTTCCCGTTCTCGTGGGAATATAGGTATAAAACGTATCCTATTTTTCAATCCGTGCTATTTACTATCTGTGTTCTAAATTTCAACCAAATCCGTTGAGACGTTTTTGCTGGAAAGAGTAACAAACATCCATACATCCTTATTTTAATTTTTAGTTTTATGCATTCACATAGCAATTTTATTATTGAAAAATGGAACATGAAATTAAAAAAAAAAAAATCGCTTACCAGGGTAGTAATCCCACATTGATGAAATTAACGCTGACTATACAGCGCGTAAGAAGTACTGGATAAATTTGACGCTTCTCGCAACGACTCCGTAGCTCAGTGGTTAGAGCAGTAGCCCGGATAGCGAAACGTTGTGGGTTCCCATCGAAGCTGGTTGTGAGACGGGTCGATTTTTTTCTAAATACTTCATTTTCAATTTTTTATACCTTATGAAAATTGCATTGTGAATGCAAAAAAAACTTAAATAATATTATAAAATTACTTCTTATTAATTTTCTCCCAGGACCGGTGTTCGTCTAGGTGAATATGACACTACAACAGATAAGGACTGTGTAAAAACCGATTCTGGAATAGACTGTGCTGCTCCAACTGTGACTCTGCCAGTGGAGAGTTACATTGCTCATCCAGATTTTGATCCAAAGACGATGCAAAACGATATCGCGCTCATAAGGCTAAAATATCTTGCCCCTTACACAGGTAATATTATATATCTATATATGGGTATAAAACTCTTGCGTCACTGACTGACTGACAAACAACGCACAGCCGAAACTACTAGGCACAAGAAGCTGACATTTTGCATGTATGTTCCTTGGGTAGTATAGGGGAGCACTTAGAGAGGATTTTTGGAAACTCCCCCTCTAAGGGTGAAAATGGGGTCCACGTAGACGGAGTCACGAGTGGTGCACTTGTTTTTTAATAATCGCAATGTTTGGGGACCGTGGTGACAAGATCCCCTGCGACCCAAAACGACCAGGAATATTATCTGATATAGTAGTAGGTACCCACAAAAATAAGTATTCAGAATATCTTCATATTATCATGTCTTATTCAATGGCTTGGTTACATACTGAAATATATTACAAGGGTCACCCACAGCTCCTTCACAGCTCTTGTAAAAATGACTGATTATATAGCTTTGGTATGGAGAATCGTCAACTTACGGTAATGACATTGCTTGATTTCAGTAATGCATTTACCACCTTTGACTTCGATATTCACCTTGGCCTTTTGCGTTCTCTGAATATATCTCCAGCTGCAATTGCATGGTTTCAAAGTCACCTGCTAGGGCGACGGCAGCTTATTCACACAGGAGATTCTTTCTCCCGGTGGTGTGATATCGTTGCCGGTGTTCCTCAGGGTGGCGTCTTACCTCCATTTCTTTTTTCTATATTTCTTCATTCGATTACTCAATCCCTTTCTAGTTCCATTCACCTTTACGGTGATGATTTACAGATGTACACTCACGCACCGTTGTCAGACCTCTCTACCACTACCACAAACTTAGACCTAGCACCTTGTTATTGTTGATCAAAGCCTAGCACAAATAAATTTCTGGAGTAAGAACTTTGGCCTGACCCTAAATTAGTGTTGTAAAAGAACCGAGTCTTTTGGTCCTAATATTGAGACTCGAGTCTTTTTTTGAAGACTCAAGTCGAAAAAGAGTAAGTAAAAGCTCAAGCCTCTCTCAGTTTTAAGTCTTCTTAAAATAGACTCCAGTCTTGCCAAAGCGAACTCGAGACTGAGTCTTTTAAAAGAGCTCACTCTTTACAAAAATAACTCAAGGCTAAGTCCTTTAAATAAAAACTTAGCTTTCCTAAAAAGAATTAGCGACTGAGTCGCTAATTCTTTTTAGGAAAGCTTTTAAAAAAGAGCCCAGTCTTACGAAAAGAACTCGCGACTGAGTCATTTCTTTCAAAGAGCTCTGAACTGGATTCTCAAACGTACTCGTACAATGTATAAGATCAATGAACGTCTACCTAGAATGGAATTCGCATTAGCGCCTTGTAAATGGAGCACAAAGTCCTGTGCTTCATGCTCAATTTTGCTTTTGGTCACGCGATTGTCAAGTATAGTCCGTTCGGTTAGATAGTGTCGGTACACCCGCATGGCATTGTGGCAGAGCGACACTATTTAAGCGACTGGACTATACCTACGTTGTCATAAACATGAACTTTAAATTCATGGTCATAAATTACTGTTTTAATTATCAAGATGTCTTTTTGATTGGGCTGCAGTCCTCTATAGTTCAGAACTCAAAGAACTCAAAGGCTTCATGGCACGAGTCTTTTTGATTGGACTGCAGTCCTGCTGTATAATTATCGACTCATAAGATTTGAAAGAACTTAAAGGACTCAAAGAGCTCAAAGAACTGAAAAAAACGAAAGGACTTAGAATAAATCTAACGACTCAAGAAATTTTAGGACTGAAAGAACTGAAAAGATTCAAAGGAACTCAAGACTTAGGACTCAGAAGACTAATTAGTCGTGAGTTCTGCAAAAAGAACTCATAGTCGCAAAATGAGGACTAAAAGACTCAGTTCTTTTACAACACTACCCTAGATCCGTCGAAAACACAGTGTATTTTATTATAGGTACCTAGTCCTTATTTTATTTCGAGGATCGAACTCTATCAAATTCTGATGGTTTCTTTGGACGACACCGAAACCTCGTTGTTACTCTAGCGAGACCAATGTTTATCATGGAGACCCCATACATGTAGAAGGACTAAGAAAAAGGTATTTGCTGCGTAGGTATAGTTCGCTGAATCGACTACCTACGCAACTTTTAGCCGACCAGTACCAAAATCACTCTAGTACAGTCATTTTCATTGTCCATTATTGATTATGCTGATGTCTGTTACACAGATCTGGGGAGTTACTCGACATATTAGAGCGTTTGCAAAACCTTTTTATCAGGTTTATTTTCAATCTCCGTAAATCTGACCATGTCAGTCATCATTCCGTAGCAAACTTAATTGGCTCCCTATTCGCTTACTTACATACTTCAACTCAAACTTACATACTAACAACTCAATTTCTTAGATCCTTCGGCGATCAGGTTAGAAGTTATTTCCTTTCAGTATCTCCGAATTTATAGTTACTACATTTATAATATTCCTTATTTTTCTTAGTATAATCTTTCAGTACATATTCATGTGTTAATTTGTACTTACTGTTTCCTTTTCCTTTCCTTTTACACCCATTCCCCTATTATTATATTTTATTTATTCTCTTTTACCCAAGGTTACCCGGAAGAGATTGCTATGTAGCAATAAGACCGCCTATTGTGTGTTAGCTTTTTGTTTTACTTGTATTTTCTCTGTGTCGTATCTGGTTTTATGTGCAATAAAGTAATTTATTATTATTATTATACTAGCTTCCGCCCGCGACTTCGTCCGCGTGGACATTCGAGAAAATACTTAGGGGACCAATAACCAGGATAAAAAGTATTTTATGTTTTAATTTCATAAAAATTCGATCAGCCGTTTTTACGTGATTAGGCGAGTCCTCCCTCACCAAGCGAGCAGCCTCGGGCGAGGCAGAAAATTTGCCACGTGCGGCGGGCCTCTAAGGGATGATTTTCGAAAAAATACGAAATATGTGTTTGCTTATTTGTTTTACTTTCCGACCATAAGGCTAAATAATAAATTTAATGAAGGACTTTCCAGATACAACATTTCATCCCCCTTTTCATCCCTTCGGGGGTGTAATTGTCAAAAACGCTGACACAGGAAAATATTAATTTTCAATTGCCAGCCTAAATACAAAATTTTAAGATCCTAACTTCAAAACTGGCGGACTCATACACATAATATTCATCCCCTATTTTACTCCCTGGGTTTGATTTTGGGAAAATTACGAAATGAGTTGCCTATTTGTTTTAAAAAGTAAGCCTACAAAGTTTCAAGTTGAAATGTCTATTGTACCCCTGATTTTTCATTGAAAATGTCACCCCTATTTCAACCTTTTAGCGGTTGTATCATGTTCAGCGTGTTAAACATCAAAATAAATGCCGTTTTTGCAATCGTCATCCCATAAAACTTCAATAACGACATCCATATCGATTTTTTGTTTTATTTATCCCATTTAAGGGGTTGATTTTCAAAAAAATACGAAATATGTGTTTGCTTATTTGTTTTACTTTCCGACCATAAGCCTAAATAATAAATTTAATGAAAGACTTTCCAGTTACAACATTTCATCCCCCCTTTCATCCCTTCGGGGGCGGAATTATCAAAAACGCTGACACAGGTAAATATTAATTTTAAATTGCCAGCCTAAATACAAAATTTGAAGATCCTAACCTCAAAACTGACGGACTTTCATACAAACATTCATCCCTTATTTCACCCCCTTAGGGGTGGAATTTCCAAAAATCCTTTCTTAGTGGATGCCTACACTGCATAAGGTATATATGTGCAAAATTTCAAGTCTCTAGGTTCAGTAGTTTGGGCTGTGCGTTGATATCTCAGTCAGTCAGTCAGTCAGTCAGTCAGTCAGTCAGTCAGTCAGTCAGTCAGGACTTTGAATTTTATATATATAGATATAAGATTTTAAACTTACATGGTCATTATCACTATAACTATTATGCTATATATACACGCCATGAGCGTGTGGAACGGCGCCGAAATATCGGGAACTCCAAAAACGAAACAAACATGGTAAAAATCCCGTTTTTCATAATAGTTATATTATTATATATGCCTATGGGTCGTGGGTTTGAATACTACCCTTATAAATATTTTCTCAATCATATTGTCTAAATGTCTCAATAGAGCCCTGCGGATCTGGAGAGCTAGAAAAGTTTTCAGTTATACTTATGCCTTACTATCATTGATAAAAACACTTAGTTAACGGTAACTAAAAGACAGTGTTTTCTCTGCCCTTAAATAAAGTGCTGACGGAGAGGATGAGAATGTAAACTATACATTCATCACTTTTTTTTTCAGATTTTATTAAACCAATTTGCCTACCAACCAAAGACTACTCGCTGCAAAATTTACCTGTATTCAACTTGTTTGTTGCTGGTTGGGGTTCTGCCTCATACAGAAGTAGTGTCAAACAAGATGTCCAGCTGAAGTATGTTGAACTCAAGGTAACTAAATAATTATGAACCAGTTGACTTGGACGTCCCCAAATTACTAATTATACAAAAAACTTCTATGATTTCAGAGAGAGATGCCACATTTTTCTTCAACAAGTCTTGAATTTCACATAACTTAAGTAACACATAACATAATTTAAAACATTATTTCCTTTTAATTTTTAGGATTGCCAAACATTCTTCAATAAGTCTGCTTCTTCCGTGACGTTAAGCAGTAGGCAAGTCTGCGCAGGGGGTGAAGTAGGCAAGAACGCTTGCAGAGGCAACTCCGGGGGACCCCTTATGTATAATAAAGGAAGCACGTTTGAAGCTATCGGAGTCACGAGCTTCGGCGCCCGGTGTCATGTAGAAGACGTGCCAACAGTCTTCACCAACGTTTACAAATATATTGACTGGATATATAGCGTTATTGAAGCGTAATTAAAAACACGTTACAATTAAAATAAATAACTATTAAATTATTTTAAAGAATATTTTTATATTATTATGAGTGATGATCTGTCCTTTATGTTATGTTCAAATGTAAGGTTTTAAGAAACATTTTGTACAATGAGCACATCTTAGAGTGTTCGTGTAGTTTACTTGGAAAAAACACCATATAAAATTCTTTACTATTATATAAAGTTATTACGCTGTGTACCTAAGTGTACCTAAATGAGATGGTGCATTATGTGTGCATTCAATTTCAGAAAATATGTTATTTGTTATTACAATTCTAAAATGGTAAAATGGTTTCAATAAATCGTAGAAATACATTTTATGTTAAAATTATATTATTTACTTTTACGTATCAATATCCTGTAGTCTGTTAATTGTTATATTTTATATTCAATATCATAATTTATTACATAATAAACACTAGGCTTATATTTGTTGTAGTATCGTAAGTAAAAATATTACTTTGCTAGGCAAAAAAGAAGTTAAAGAAGTTGAGTTTTTATGGTATCAAATTTTTTAGATAGTTGAAAACCTAGTCTAGTCGTAATCGAAAACTATCGCTCTATCTCTTTCATATCCTTTGACTGCTTTACCGACATGAGCAGTTCATTTAAGTTTTCGTAAACGTTGATCCCCCTTACTAAAAAAAACGCTTGATATTGTGCTACTGGCTGTGGGTACTACAAAAAACTAATTTGCCTTGCTTCCTAATCATATCATCATCACCATCGGGACGAAAATATTCTATGTTGCTATTTTCAAATCTTTGAATATATACCTACTTACGTTTATAGATTTTATATTATAATTTCGATATATGTATATTATTTCAAGTTCCTTTCTCAATGTTACCGCATCGCTTCGTTGTTAATTTGTTCTTTCGCTGTTATATAACGCTTTTACACAAATAATTTAAAGGGGTTTTATTTACGAAAATAAATAAATCTATTCAATATTTCAATTAATATTCTTATGTTCAAGTCAAATGGTACATCACTAAAACCATAGACAAATATTGTTCGATGTTGCAAGCATCACAATTTTACTACTATTAAGTAAAATTTTAAATATCCAATGTTTTTAGAGAGAAAGAGAAAGAGAGATAATTATCATAATATGTGTGATCAAATAATGTAAAACATATATTAAAAGTTTAGTTGACTACCTGGGGGGCGATCGCGTTAATTTAAAAGATAAAAGTTTGGTTTCGTTTCGATAGTGTTTCAGTTCTGATAAAGATCCGATTAAGGTTCAAATCGGTATTGCCATAAAGTTTAAACGTCAACCAAAGTTTAACCATTTCCGTACCAATAACGGATCAAAAACGTTAGAGATGCCATTCGTATATTTTCATTCGTATATGCTTTTGTGTACAATCGACGGTCGACTTATCAATTTTACCACAACACTACTTGTTATTTGACCTCGCAAAAGTGACAGTTCTAAGGGCGTATTCCACTTATCAAAGATCTTTGTCCAATATGCATATGATCGAAAAAATTATCAATGAAACTATTCATAAATTCGTCCTCGTCCAATTTTCTTTGACCAAGTATTTCTTAAGTGGAATACCACTCTTAGTTGATATTTTGTTTGCTGAAAAATGACTGAAAGTATTATTAAATTACCTAAAGGTTTAAAGTTTGTTGGTGAGAATGTTTTCAAGTGGATGAATACTTTAAAAGAAGAAACAAGAATTATATTAGATGAGTAGGTACCACATTTTATTACTAGAAGTGCACCGCATTAGTAATAAATTCATAAAAATCATCTACCAAACGTTTGTTGTGTTTTGCGTTTAAATAAAACATATAATACCTATTACAGAAATTGAAGAATGCCACCGTATAACAAGAGATACAATTTAGATATGGAATGAATTCAAATTCAAAGTTAGGGCAAAGCCCAATATAACAAAATGCTAACCAAAGGGGTCAGGGCAGGGGCCCTCGTAATGTAGTGTCCGTCACTGGAACTCCGTTGGACAACAGATTTCAAACAACATTTGAGGAAATGATGTTGGTCCATTACAAAATGTTGAACAAGAACAATAAATTAAGGTTAGTTTATTATTAAATTACTTTTCCAATACCTAGTTTGAAATATGAAAGTGATTCATGCTTTAAATACTTACTTACACCAAAATTATCAACTATATTCTAAATCAGCATCTCGGATGACCTCAGCTTCAGCCTTAGACAAGCGAGGGTGCCGAGGGTGATGGTTTTACAAATAAAAAAAAACCTAAACAATCTTACAGAATGCTCAAGGCCTTAGATATTTGCAGAAGCATTTAAATGAATACCAGAAAGCATAGATCATTTTAGTCAACAGGTATATTCATGTTATAATATTACTATAAAAGTTGTCCAATTTTTTACTACTTAATAAACTAGGTAATTAACTAGGTAACTTATGTTTTGTTTCAGTATCACCAGCAATGAGATTTGTCAGGAGAATTATTAAAGGAAAAACTGTGATAGTAAAAGTCCAGCAGTCCTGCTAGTAACTTTCAGGCAGGATTCGATCCCGCCTGAACTCGGAGAATCCGGCCTTCCCTTTACTTACAGAATAGCATTGTAAATGTATGAAAATTATTTTAAATCTTAAAGAGAATAAAATTATTAGTTTGATAGCAATAATTGTTTTAAAATGTATGGTAGTTTATATAGAATATTTTGTTAGTTTATTAGGATATAGAAATAGAAATACACCATGATAAAAACTCTACTCGAGTTTATTTTTTACCCTTTTACTTATTTACTTTCTCTTAAATTAAGAAAATAAAACACTTTTGTTGCATAACACTTTCTTTTACTTAAATTAATTTTATACCATTGGGACAAATAATGTAGGTACCTAATTGGAAGAATATTAGTTTTTACCCGTTGACTTAGGTTACTTTCTCTATGATACACTTATTGCATAACACTTTCTACTTAAATTGATTTTATAACTAAGTAATTGGAACAATAAATTAACAATAATAAGTATTTCCTATAATAAAACCTCTCCTTATGTTCTGCTGTGGGTGTACAATTGCCAAAGGGTCCCACCTATCAATACAGCCCAGCGCTCCAGGCATTGTAAAGTAGGTATCTGCAAAATAAAATAGGCAAATTTTAGTACTCATCATTTGTTTATACAACACATTTATAATAATATATCTCTAGAACTTACTGCCTTTTCACATAATCAGGTCGGAGTGTCGTTGTTGAAATGGTGGGACAACATATTTGTTTGATATGCATCGCTTATGCAAAGCTTTTGTCACTTGGTGTAGTTATTGCTTTTGAGATACTGGCTTAGGAGACACATTGGTCACGGCGGTGTCCCCAATAATAGTTTCTTAGGACCCAGTAGCATAGGAATGAATATGCAACTAAAATCTGTAAAATAAACAAACACCAATCTTGAGACACTGATATCTTTGTATTTTAAGAATAAACATATGTTTTATTCGGTGTGGTTATTAAAGATTTACCTACCTTTGTCTCTTCAATGCATCAGAATGAAGAGTTGGTGGCTTATGTGGAGATAATTCACTTTGTAATTTTCCGAACTAAATCCTTCGACAGTCGTATTTTAACAATTTTAGCACGCGACCTTGGCACTCCAACATCAGTCATGAGCTCTTTTAAACATTTTGGCCTATAAAACACATTAAAATACTAAATTGCGTTATTAAACACCACTTGTTTGACGAACGATCGTGAAACGATCCTAAAAAAGTAGCCTCGCCTAAACTTTTTGATATCGAACGGTAGCGGTCCAATAATGGTAAAGTTTCGTCTGAACTAGCTGTCAAAACATTACCGCGATACGAAACATGTCAAAAGTTACGGTTTGGTTATGGTCCAATCGCGATTAAGTCGAGTTTGTGTTAGCGCGATTGCCCCCCTGTAGGTGGGGAAATCTAGATGTTTCGAACTAGGTTTGTGCGGTGCGTCCTCCAAACGATGCACATGGAACATTTAGTGTCGTGTCCTGCGTGTCCATACAGCTTCACTCAGAAGGACCTAATGAGGGTTACTTGTTCTGCGATTTGTGTAGCTGAGCTGCTTTGTTTGGTTAAACACGGTAGGTCGGTAGGAAGAAATATAATGTACCTACCTAATTATTAATAGTGGAAAAGAGAACCTAATACCTACGTAACGTATTTAAGGGTAAGTAATACTAATAATACTATTTATAATTGTCCTTTTTTGTGTTTAAAAACTTTAAATGCTTTATTAATTAAGTTGGTTTAGTTAGATGCTTTCAGGAGCGATGTACAACTAAAGTAAGGGAACAGTTCGAGGTTGTTTTTAAACTATTTTAAATTACGCAATAACAAAACTAAAATTAAGTTACTGTAACTATAGTTCTATTCTAATTATAGACACGGAACGACAAACCAATAAAACAATTTGTGGGCCCTCCTCGTTTAATCTTCTGCAGTAGTAGTAGTAGTAGTATTTCATCCTAGTGGCGGGCAACACTGACTTACAATTGACGAATCACAGAACGTTGACAACAAAACCAAAACGATTCCGGCCGATGTTGTGCTCGATGTGCTTGTCTGCCGCCGTATGACCGCGCTTGCACTAAAATATCAATCGAAAGTTGTGAATGAAATAGTGTTTTAAACTAGATTTTATGAATGTGTACACATAAAAGATTATACCGTATGATTTGTTGATCAGTTCCAGCGAATTTCATAGTGAATTTCAGTGAATTTTGCTCTACTCTCCGATTACGAGCGAGGAGGGTATTCGGTGTTCATGTTTATAAATATTGATTTGTTGCATCGTGTTTTCTAACGTTTTTGTTTTTCTAAAACGTGAAGTGAAATGTAGGTAATCGTAAAAATAATTGGAGATATTATAAAAATGCAACAATCAGTCAAACGTTTCGTTATGGCGCGACAGTGTTTGTGATCATTTCGTGTGTTTGATATTGTTCCAAGTGTTTTTTCTGTTTTCTAACAATGGAGGGCACTACGGAGAAGGATTGCTCTCCTTTATGGAACTTGTATCAGCAGATCGTGTCTGATATGAAGGTAAGTTAGTTTACAATATATCACAATAAGGCGACGGAGCAAAGCAGAGAGGCTGCCCCAGATTTCTAAGAAATCGCCTTAGTAAATCGTTCGTTTCGAACTAATTATTCATTTCGCCTTATTTTGTTTAGTGTATTTTCTCCAATTATTTCTATTGTAGTCCAATTAGAATGTAATCAGAGCCTCTGATAAAAAGGTACTATTTACCTACATACTAGTCTTATTTGATTATAATATTGAGCAATAAAGCTGATCATCATTACTTACTTTAGAAGTTGTGTATTTTCTAAATTTAAACGATACTCTGACCCATTTGTGTTCTATGGCAAAAGTATTTTATATGCAGCTTCACTTACTTATCTTTAAAAAAATGGTTTCTGTATCAATGTATTTGACATACTTAATTAATTAAAACAAATGTTCTTCCACATACCTATGCTTCATTTGAAGTTTAAAATCTGAACAAAATCAATGTTTTGGCAAGTATTTGTTTAACATTTTAAATTATTTTTATGCATTCACAATGCAATTTTTGTAAGTATAGGAAAAATGTGATAGTAAAAAACCACGAGCCCTATAAGTATATATCCCGCCTGAAAGCTACTTATAGGGCTCGTGGTTTTTTACTATCATATTTTTCCTATAAGTATTTGTTTTTTATAAATACTATTATTAAATGTTATGTTTTGAATATGTGGCTTATTTTTCATCTGGATTTCATCTAGTTTAACTATGCTGTTATGGACTTTTTCATTAATGAATAATAATATATAAATAATAATAAAATTTTCCCACATAGTTCCCCATCCCATAGGTTTAATGACATAAAATATAGCCTTAAGTCACTCAGGAATAATGTAGCTGTTTACTGGTAAAAGAATAATTAAAACGGCTACTCTCCCCGGGTCAAGTGGTGCGTGACAACACAAACCCACAGACCCGGTGGTAAGGCGCAGGTCTTCGAGAGGAGTTTAGTTGGTAGTGGTGCATCGTCCTATTCGCCCCACCTGACCTGCCCGCCAAGAGCAGGTAGCCACGTGGGGAGCTGGGGAGGACACTTGCTCCTCCTGTCCGGCCCCCTCTTGAGCTTTCGAGCTTGTTAGGGGGCAGGGCAGGGGTTAGAATCGCCCAGCGCTGACGCGAAGTCTCTTAGGCTTGGCGGGAGGGCTGGGTGCGGCGAGGAACATACCCTCAGTGTGACCGAGTCCAACATGCCGTTTGGTATGCCTAAAGATCGCACTCTCCTCATGATACAAAAAAAAAGTTATCCTACCCCTGCGCCAAATCGGTTGTCTTGATGAAGTAGTGCTAACATCTACTAGATAAACATATAAAAATAAAAAACTAATCAGTGATAAGTTAAATGTTATTGAATAGTATTTCTAATTAAAATCAATTAAATTGACATAATGAATAAAACATAACTGCCTTTGCTATGTAAAATGAATACGATATTATGAGCTCATCTGTTGGATCTCTTGTGTCATTTTTATTTATAATCTTCTTTATTTGCCTTAATGCATTCTTATTGATATGCTTAACATTAAGTTTCTTTAATAAAATTCCAGTCACATTTTTCGTGCTAATGTGTTATGTTTAAATGGAGTATATATTTATTTATAATTACCTACATACATAAGTTATGGATAAAGGACTCTATTTGTGGAAACTAAATGTCTAAATATTATGTAAAACTGCCTACATACTTTCTCAAGAATAAAGATATTTAATGCATTAATGGGAGATTAAAAAATGTCATCATCATATCATCGTTTTAACCGCCTCTGTGGTCTAGTGGTTCATACCACCGATTTCAGACTCTGAGGTCCCGGGTTCGATTCCCAGTGGGGGTACATATTGTATTCGGTTTGGTTGGTGGTAGGACTTGTTCTTAGTCCACCTGGCTAGCTACCACCATCTTATCTAAGTCTGACGCCATAACAATGATGTTTTCAGCATTATTGTGTTCCGGCAGTTAGAGATAAGATAGCCAGTTCCTCAGTTATTGAGGATTCCGGGAGTAGTGCGTTTCCACCTTCAGCCTTTTCACCACTTATCATCAGGTGTGATGAAGGCTAAGTGCTACCCCCTTGTGAATAAATAAAAAGCCATTGAATCTCCCCACTTGCTGGGGTACTGGCCTTCCTTATGGATGGATAAAAAAATGGGCCATGACCCACCACGCGGGCCCAATGCGGATGCGTGGGTATTAACGACTGCAAATGCAGCCGGAACCAAAACGGTTTAAGGTGCCGTCCATGCACGGAGGAGCTCGAGATGAAAAGTTTTTAGTTGACCATCCCATGACCTTAACTTCAACATGCTCCGGCCGAGCGCGCGAACTACTGTGCCACGGGCTCCTCAAAAATAAGTGTTATTAATATAACCAAATACAAACACTTGTAAGCACTAAGCTAAGAATAAATGTCCGGCAAAACTGCTAATGCAGTGTGACGAGTCTCAATTAGATAAGTACACAAAGTTACAGTTAGTGGTATTATAATACAATAATTTATAAGAACTTTTTAATCTATATTGGTAGTTTATCAAGCAGGTAGGTTTTATGCTTACTCACCTCACTCACACTAGCTTTATAATTTTTTTCTAATACATGAACACTTTCCATAACAATAAATACTGCTTGCTACCAAATGAAAGGTTCAAGATATAAGAATCTGTAATTTCCTCAACTTTTTTATTTAAATCTTAAGTGGCTAACATCATGTGTAATTAAACCGCATGATAGTGCTTTCTATAAAACAACCAGAGTGTAAAGAACAACAGACTGCGTCGTATTTTATCGCTTGCTAAATATCTTAATTGGTTATTATGAGGGTATGGCGACAGTAACACCTCTTACTGTAACTTCTCCATTATTTTATTAAAGTAAGTTAGTTGTTCATTTGTTTCATTTTTTGTTATACCTTTTCGACAAAAAATCTGAAAATATTGTGCCAGATATGATTTAACGGCTTAATGGATCAATGAATAATGACCTAGAATGGGTGACCAAAAATATACAATCTCGAGTTTTATTGTTCTGCGGAAGGCACGTGGAGCCGTCCGTTAATACCCACCAATCAGCATTGGGCCCGCGTGGTGGGTCATATCATGGCTCATACTCCAAATCCATTCATAATAAAGACTTGCCCCAACAGTCGGGACATTAAATGGCTGATGTATCTGATGATATTAAATGAAGAAACACACTGGCCACATAATAACAGCCTAGAAACACATGCTCTATTTCTCGTTGAAAACTTAACCGACTTAACCAATAAAGTGTGAATTTGAAACGGCTTGTTAAAACGATTCGCCGTCTAGTTTTTACGAGTTGGTGGGTTAAAAACTGCTTTGTTTTACTTTTTAAACGATTTCTTTCTTGTTAATTAATGAATCAAATAGGTATGTTTTTATAGTGCCTGAACGGTATTGTGTAATACATACATTGGTTACCGTGGCCAACTTGGAAGTCTCTGAATAGACTAGGGTATAAGAAAGGACCCAGCCGGCCTAGCATGAGCGGCTTTTATCACGCGATATGATATGGTACGGCATGCTGTCTTGCTTACACCTTAGTGGGGTAAGCAAGACAACAAGGCAAGCAAGGCAGGTAGGTCGATGTGAATTTATATAATTTTCGCCGTCGCCGCCGGTGGTGGGGTTATTCTTCAAATGAGGATGCGAATATGGTGCCTATTCTCAAACTATGCCACACTTTATGTCTTACCGAAGCCATCTTCTATCTCGCTTGTTTCAGGGGGGCGCAAGCAGGCGGCAAATAATAGCGGGCCATGGTCTTACCCATTATGCCCTTCACCTTGTAAACGCATAGACCACTTTACGCCACGGGTAATGCAATACGTGTGGCGCAAATTGGAGTGACAAGATTTAAAGCCGATACGATAGACACTTTACAACATAATTATGAACTAGCGATTTTTGCGATTTCGTCTGCAATTACAAGTTGTGGTGCGTCAGAGAGAACATACGCCATAATTTATGAGAGACTAGCGGCCGCCCGCGGTTTCACCCGCGTGGTTCCCGTTCCCGTGGGAATATCGGGATAAAAAGTATCCTAAGTTATTCCTTATTACATCAGCTACATGCCAGTGAAAGTCCCGTCAAAATCGGTCCAGCCGTTTCAGAGATTAGCCGGAACAAACAGACAGACAGACAGACAAAAATTATAAAAAATGTTATTTTGGTATATGTACCGTATATATAATCATATGCATGTAGTAAAAAGCGGTTATTTTAATATTACAAACAGACACTCCAATTTTATTTATTTGTATAGATTATACAGCAATCAGAATAATTCAAAAGTTGATCAAAATTCAGCAGTTTTGGTTAAAAGCGAAATGACAATTAGATCTCTCTTCATATCGAACATTTGTGTTGATATTAGCTGTACATTTGTTACTAGCCTTTGCCCACGTGGGCTACACGACGTTATCCCGCGGGAATGAGACATTTTTCCGGGATCGAAATAGCTTTGTCACATTCCAGCACCCAAACTATCCCTATACCAAAAATCACGTCTATCATGTGCTGCGTTTTGACTTGAAAGACAGAAAAACACACTTTCACATTTATAATATTAGTAAGGATACCTTCGTTGATAAAGTATCTGTAAGTTTATTTTCACACTTATGCTCTGAAATGTTAATATTATATTTGAGAAAAGAATGCAGTACCTACGTGGCACTTTTCCGAGGTAAACATTCTAAATTTGAAAATCACTGCAGTAATTAATTTCAGTACTTACTTACTGCACTGATTTTAGTGCAGTAAGTAAGTACTGAAATTCATTACTGCAGTGATCTGCAATGGTACTACCAACTTTTTTTCTTTATTTTTTCTTTCGTTATTCCTGTGTATAAAACAGAAAAAGCAAAGGGACATTTGCACCATACAGCCACATTATTATTATTATGTAGGTAAATAATATATAATTAGGTATTTTTTTTAAATACGGTGCGCACAGAGTATATTACATCGCATTGTACCACAAGCGCTATGTACCCTTAGCACGTACATCTATCGAAAAAACAAAATGAGATTTAACATAGACAAAATATCCTCTACGAGTAATTTTGTATGGGAAATATGTACAGCGCCATCTACCGCCCAGAAGCGGGTACTGAAGTTGCGCATTGTAGTAGCAAGTAGTAAGTATTAATAGGCTGTATGAACGTTCCACATGGCCTCACAAGCCAATATAAAAAAAAACGGCGGGAATGATTTTCAGCGGTTGATTTGGTATCAATACAGTTTATTTATATTGTGCCAATAAATCATCAAAATGAGTTCTGACAATGAAACAGATACAGACATTGTATGTACCTACTTCACCAAATTGAAATTTAATTGAGAGCAGAAGCAAAATTAATAACAGAAAACTTACTGCCAGCAAAATCAAAAGAAAGATAATATGAAAACCTACGATCTGATTTGGAAAAGTGAAAAAAGGCGCAATACGTTTTCGTAATCTGCGTTGTTGGCGTATTTTAATGATACACCATTAAAATAATATTATGATGAGCGATTTATACATAAGTGTGCCCGGGAAAACAATAACATTTACATTTTATAATTGCTTGAACATGTGTCATATAAATTTTAATAAATTTTATTTAGTTAAACAGTTTTTTTATTTCCTCACATTTCTTGAGAAAAGCACTATACAAGCCTTGTACGGTAAGCAAATTACCTTGCCTCGAATGATTAAAGCCCTCGCCTGCGGCTCGTGCTTCAAACCATCCTCGACAATGTAATTTCTTACTTACCTGTCCTCGGATGTAATGTACTATTAATGTCGTCTGATATGTATTTTATTAACCAATCTGTTATGTTGTCACAACATTATACTAAGTCGAATTAATGCTAAATCTCGTCAATAATAACGCAGTAATGTCACAGACTCTCGTGTAACAAAGTCACCTTGACCTTTAAAGGTTGCTAGACCTAAACTTCGATCTAGGAGTCCGTACTCCTCTAGGGCCAGACCTGACTTAGCTAAAATATTGAATTGAATTAGACCTAAAATTATTGGGTAATGGTACCCAATAATTTTAAGAAATGATTCTTAGAGTAAAACGCGTATTTGTTGTTGCAAAAATTGACACATCCGTTGCTTTCCTTTTGCTAATAATTTTGTTAGAAACACGTTCTTCTTTCTCAATGACCTCAGGAAAAGGTATCTATCAATTTATTAGGATCCAAGAAATCTCAAAAAAAATTGCTAGCTGTCATAAGTTCAAGCAAAAACTGCTACAAAAACTGAAAAGATGGACAAAATAATTACTGTAAATATCGAATAAAGTAAGTCTCTACGAACTCCACGCTCCATCTATCGTTAAATGGCACATGAAGTTTGACTTATTGTTTTACCTTTTTGAGAATATTTAACGTTTTTGGTAATTTTTGAAATCGAGATTTGACGGCGTTTGGTCTCTCCATTGACGTAAAAATCATTGCAGAGATGCAAAAAGTTACTCATCTATGAGACGCTAAACTGAGCACGTTTGTATGAAAAAAGGCCCAGTGGCCCCTATTTTGTTTTGAGTACTATAAATAAAACAAGATTTTACACGATAGTAAGTGCTAGTATCTAATAAAATATTAACATACATACCTATAGTTTTATTTCCATTTCGTTCAGATTTCAAAAGCGTACCTTTTAATGATAACCGATTTCAGTATAAAATAAATCCTAAGTACATGAGCCAATTATGTGGGTTAATTAAGCATGTAATTCGGAGTGTAACGGTCCATCCGATTGCGGAATCTTGCGTGACTGTATAAAAAACTTAGTTCTGCTAATCGTATCGGCTTGAAATAGGAACTGTGGAAATAGCCTAGGATTTATTGACAAAGGTTGTTTGCGCCACCACGCGATGTTTTGGGTCTTACAAACAAACTAATGTTGAGTGGGAAATGATATCAACCAATCAAGGCCTTTGCGTTGTCGGTCGTTTTAGTTCTCCTGCGGATCTCATCATTTTTTATTCGATCGAGCAGGGAAATACCAAGCATCGCTCTCTTCATTACTCGCTGGGTGACCTTGAGCCTTCTTATGAGACCCATAGTAAAAGACCACATCTCGCTTCCATAAGTCATAACTGGCAACACACACACTAGTCAAAGACCTTAGTCATGAGACATTGAGGAATTTTGGACGCGAATACATGCCGGCGGAGCTTTCCGAACTCTGCCCATACGAGCTAGATTCGACGAGAGATCTCTTTCTCGAAGTTGGACTTACCTAATTGGACTGTCTGTCCCAGGTAGACAGTGGTCAACAACTTCGAGTGTAATGATCCCAACAATAACTGGAGCGGATGCAACATGATGGAAAAGACGAAAATCATGTCCAATGGGTGATTTTCGTCTTATTCATGTTCATCTTCAGACTCACTCATTAAGAAGCATTACTGAGATCTTCTAGCATTGTGTTCAGGTCTTCCAAGTTCTCAGCCACGAGAACTACTTACATCACATCATGGGCAAACCGCAGGTGTGTTAGGTACCATTGATGTTGATGTCGCATCCTTTCCAGTCCAGTAGCTTTTAGTAGAAAAACGACCGCCATCGCTCGGAGGATTGCTCGGTTAAAGTGGCAGTGGGCGGGACATATGGCCTTTGGGGCAGAAAGGTTCTTGAATGGCGACCGCGAACCGGACAGCGTTCCGTGGGCAGGCCCCCTACAAGGTGGACCGAGGATCTGGTCAAGGTATCTGGCCTCTGGATGCGGGCAGCGCAGGACCGATCGTTGTAGAGATCCTTGTGGGAGGCCTATGCCCAGCAGTGGGCGTCGTATGGATGACATATGATGATGATGACGAATTCCTTTGCGTCTCTTGCAGACGATTTAACCAGTGCCTCGGAGACAACCTTTTTGGTGGCTAAATAAACCGATGCGAGTGCGACAAATTCTCCCGCGGGCCTGTTAGGGGAAGATTGCGGCTGATGTATTGACGCCGGCCTACCTGTGTGCCTGCCTACCATCAACTTTAAGAAAGCGATTCAAAACTGATGCGTTCCAGAATAGGTTCCTAAAATTAATGGCTTTATTTCGTACCATGCATGACCTTCTAAAAACTGAATAGCAAATGAATTGCTGAATGTCCATGAACGAACGAACTGTGTCCTTATTTCTTCGAACCGTCTCTTTTACTCGATTCTGTCATGCCCGGAGAGTGAGAGGGACGGGTATAACCTGCAGGTGTCATGTTAGCTCGACCGGGTTATAAGTCAAATGAGAGTTCATGACAACTAAGCGGCTGTGACATGTCGCTGAATCGCTTGTCATTGACGCAATAGAATCTCGATCGCAATTAAGCTGTCGTGGTACGAATAAGCAAAGCAGAAACAAGACCACAATAAGAAACAAGACCACATTAAGTACAATAAGAGTTGATGGTAGGCACCCTGGTGGCGCTTCTACTTCGTGTCAGCTAGTGCTCTGAACGCAGTCTCATAGCACAAAAAAGGCCAATAATTATTTATTTGGTAAATTCATTACAATTCGACATATTGCGTTTTTCGCGAAATGGCTGATTCTCAAAAGGACCTATATTCGCGAAATGGCTATTCTCAAAATCTATAAAATATATGGTTATCAATTTAATTATTTCGCGAATGCGGACGCGGAATCGCGAATCTGCGTCCTTTTGAGAATTGGCCAGTTCGAGAATAGTTCCTTTTGAGAATTAGCCATTTCGTGATTTGGTCTTTTCCAGAGTTGGGTGCCATTTCGCGAATTGGGCATTATCCGACGACGCGATCAAAACTCGTAAGGCGGTTTGGCCCAAGCACTCGTTTCGTACTGAGTAGTTTTAACATTCCCATTAATATTATACCGCAGTAGTTAAATAACGAAAATTGTTCAGTTTATTTATGTTAGTAGCTCTAAATCAACCATCTGCACTGCAACACGATGTCAATGATTTAATATTTTTGTGAGGCGTGGCGTGTGACTGCGTGTATGTAATCATTGATCCATCAACCTAATAAGAAATTGTTTTGTTTTACTGCGGTGGTCTGTAAAAGGAAGATCCATAAGAAAGGAAAATATATCTTCAAAGAAAAGTTTTTATCATTGCAAAAATGTTATTTGATTGCGTAAGATGCGGGGAAGTGCCAAACTTTCTGTGCTAAGCACAATTGACATAATTCGTCCCAATGCCAGCGTCGTTTTTGTGTAAAACATTTACAAAGTTGTTGGAACTTCTCTCGTAATTGTTTTTATCGCGAGTTCTTGCCTTGTTTGTACAGTTATTGTATTTGCCGTTAACTTCTGTCTAGGGTTACCACTACCAGATCTGAAAGTAAGATTTCCTGTAAAATTCCTGGCTTTTCAGTATTACCTAACAGTTTGTCGCAATGTGGTATGTGGTACCTACGCGGAATTTTCAAAATCTCGAGATTTTCGTGTCGTCTCTGATCTGATAATTCACTTATCTTATGTTTAGTGTTAAGAATTTATTGTGTTATTTTTGTGACCAAAATGCTCAATTAAAGCCATATTTTTTCCTCTTTCAATTTCGATGATTCCTGACAATTTCCAATTTTCCCTGTTTCCCTGACAGGGCTGAAAGGGTCAGAATTCCCGACATGTCAATAAAATTCCTGTCGTCTGGTAACCCTACTTTTGCCCCACAAATAATTCTTGAAAAGCATAATTTTATTTCCTCCCATTACGATCGTTTGTATTTTACGGTAGCTGTTTTATAAGTAGGCCGGTCAAACATTAAACAATTTAATTTACGGTATTAACATTTGATTAGCCATTTCATTGGTATAGCATTCAATTATATTTATTGGAGTTTGTAACTCGTGTTTGTCAGCTATTTTAATGAGAAGAAAAATTACATATTTATGTTGGCTAGAAGTAACTGAGCGGCATTTTGCATAATGAAAAAAAATTTCATGCGTGTAATGTAGATTTTTTTTAAACTACGCTGAAAACCTTCACCATATAAATAACTTAGATTCAGTAATGATGACGCTGAAGGTTGAATTGTGCTCCTCTTAGAATCCTCATCTACTGAAGATTGATAATTAATTTCTACCTAATATAATATCAACCCTAGAATGTGCAAAAACGCCCTTATCAATGATTTGTAAGTAATTATTTACTAACTTCAGTCTCAGTAGAAAAAAAAAAATATTTTTCCAGCACGGGTAGAGATTAATAATATAAGTATTTAAATCCAAGAATATAAAAATAATGAAAAGTTTCTTTGTCATTGAAAATTTTTATAGTTTGAGTGAAGATACGAATATCGTGTTTTTAGCCACAAAATAATCAAGATCGTTCACTAACTTCAACATATATTTTTTATCTGCTCAAAATAAAGAATATTTGATTGTTTTCTTTTGAATCAAAGAAAGGTTAATTTCGATAATTTCGAAGATTTTGTTCTGTGCCAACGTCGCGCGTCGGATGTTAAATACATGATGTTTGTACAAATAATATCAGTTACGCTGACGATATGGTTCTGTCGAGCCCATCTATCGGTGGGTTAAGGAAGGTCCTTTCAATAAGTTAGTGTTACGCTGTGGAACATGGACCTATAAGTAGAACACCAGTAGAAACATAGGTAAAAGTGAGTGAATTCTGTTTAAGTCAGGTATGCTTAACTACTAATTTTCCCGATTTGCGGGTAGCATCTGAAACGGGTTCAGAGTTTTAAGTACTTGGGCCACTGGGTCACAGAGGACTGATGATAATTTGGACATCGAGAGGGAACGTAGGTCGCTGGCAGTTCGCTGCAATATTTTGGCTCGTAGATTTGCGCGGTGTACCAGGCCAGTTAACGATTTTTAAAGCGTACTTTACTGCCAATCTTTTGTACGTGGAGCCTGTAGGTTACCAACACGCGGCGAGCATTCAGCGATCTAAAAGTCCAATATAATGCCTTGGGGGTGTTGTTGGGGCTGCCATGGCGACGCAACGCGTCCAACATGTTTGCAGAAGCTCGTGTTGACGGCTTCCATGCGATAGTGAGGAAACGGTGCGCCTCTGCGCTGACTCGGTTGCGTGGTAGCAATAACAGCATTCTAAAGAGCCAGCGCGCACTTGTGATTTTTGTCGACCGATAGTTTAGTCGGAATGGTAAGACGATCGTGATCAAACTGTCGGCCGATAGTTGGGTTAGTTTAGTTGAATGCAGTGCGCGCGCTCACATAGTCCTTCATGCACATTACCGACCGGCGGATAGTTTGATCGGTCGATTTTTAATTATCAGTGCGCGCACTGCCATTTAACTCTATAGGTACTGAATCCGAGAACGATCATACTATCGCCCGATTAAAATCACAAATGCGCGTTGGCTCTTAAGGTATTTGTTGACAGATGGGACATGCATGCCTCAGTTTCAAAGGTGGGTTCATTCTGACACAATGACAAATAGGTACTATGCTTTAATATAAATAAATGTAATATTTGATTGAATTTAATTTAATTTAATATTCTATTAAATTCTATTGTCTGTCTTCTTCCGAAACTAATCGCAAGTCGCGAGTTCCGAACTTTTTAATTTGTCCAAAGCTATCATACGATACGATAATATCTCCCGTCAAATAAATCGTAAGTAACAGTGATCGTTACAGAGGGGTGTTGCCAGGGAGGTATCGATTGGTGCAGTGAAGGTTAGGGTTACGATTCGGACGCGGCTTGCATAACTGATGTGTCGGCCCGATTTGTGGTTCTTTTGCTTGGGCTAAGATTTTGTATGATACTTTTTGTTTGGTGTTGCGAAGATTTGTTTATGAACTTTCATTTTGCGTAAATAAGATATAGGTGTAAAGGTTTTTGTTTATTATACTTAACTTTTTTGTTGTTTTTGGTAATGATAATATTACTTACTTAAAATTTTATTACAAAAGTTATGAATTGGAAATTACTTTAGTGAGATTGATTTGCAATCATTAACTTTACCTAGACGGATTACTAAACTAATTGATTACTTACATGTATGTCTTTTTTATTTAATTTATGGATAACGAAAGTGTTTCGAACTTAATTAAATATTGATAAAACTGTTTTTTTAATAGGTAAGTACATTGATTTTTAAGCATAAAATCACTTAAAATGAAAGTGAATTAGACGGATATTAAATTGATTAAATCACCGAACTATTGGCTGCGGATAACGCCGCCCGTGAGTGGCACAGTTTTGGGCCAAAGTCATCGCGTCATTTGGTTTGTGCTTACTATTGACACGACAAAAAAGAAGATTATTTACCTAAATAAACTTGATAACGGATGCCACTCATATTAGGTTTTAAAGTTTCGCTTAAACTTACAGTTAAACTTAACCGAGCTTCATTCGACAGCAGATTCTAACAATGCTCAGCAAACTATAACTTATAACTTTTTTGTTACTTATTATCATCATGCTTTGCGTTCATTCCACAAAACTGAACAAAACAAACCAAGGCTATATAGGTCGCGTAGCCATTTCATTATGCACTTCAAGTACCAATCTGCGTTGCAGTGATAAAAGTCTGCTCCGGTTGAGGCATACAAAGACAGGCATTGTGCGAGACCGACGTCCCAGATACGGAACAGTTACGGATAGCCTTGCTGGCTGGCCTATTAAAGTTTTATTCATAATATTATCTATTTCTCTCTCTTTCATAATGGAAGGGAAAAATGGGACAGCATTTTCTATGCCTTCGTTGCACAAAACCCAAACAAACCTTATCTTTTTTATCTTTTTATCTTATAGTATATTTATTCATTACCAATCTGCGTTGCATGCATTGATAAAGACCGCGTCGGGCGAGGCATATAAAGATGGGGGAATTGTGCGACACCAGCGTCCCAGATACGGTACCGGTAAAGGCCGAGTGCTCTGCTAGACTTGCTGGCTGGCCTATAAAAGTTTCATTCATAACTGAAGGGAAAATGGGACGGCAATTAAAAACAACATATTCTAGTAATACCGAGTAAGGTACCTATAGTATATTTATTCATTACCAATCTGCGTTGCATGCATTGATAAAGACCGCGTCGGGCGAGGCATATAAAGATGGGGGAATTGTGCGACACCAGCGTCCCAGATACGGTACCGGTAAAGGCCGAGTGCTCTGCTAGACTTGCTGGCTGGCCTATAAAAGTTTCATTCATAACTGAAGGGAAAATGGGACGGCAATTAACAACGACATGTTCTAGTATTACCGAGTAAGGTACCTATAGTATATTTATTCATTACCAATCTGCGTTGCATGCATTGATAAAGACCGCGTCGGGCGAGGCATATAAAGATGGGGGAATTGTGCGACACCAGCGTCCCAGATACGGTACCGGTAAAGGCCGAGTGCTCTGCTAGACTTGCTGGCTGGCCTATAAAAGTTTCATTCATAACTGAAGGGAAAATGGGACGGCAATTAAAAACAACATATTCTAGTAATACCGAGTAAGGTACCTATAGTATATTTATTCATTACCAATCTGCGTTGCATGCATTGATAAAGACCGCGTCGGGCGAGGCATATAAAGATGGGGGAATACGGTATTATACTGATTTTTTTTATTTCTTTAAAATGTTTTTCGAAATATTAGCTACACAAAACAAGTTTTCATTTTGAATTATCTTGAATATTTTCAAAGATATATGACTTCAAACTTTATAATTAGACAAGGACAGGACGCTATCTTAGTGACGTCAGTGGGTTAGTAGCGTCATAGTCACGCCATAGAAGATTTCGTTTTAGAAAGAGACAGCTATAGTCAAAATCAAACAGACTATAATTCTTTTATTATAAAACAGATTCAAATTATTTTTTCACATTTGGTATTCTTAATTGCAATATTTTTTAACGTCATCATTAAATATCTACATTTCAACAACAGTAAAATACCCTATTGTGCGACACCAGCATCCCAGATACGGTACCGGTAAAGCCCGAGTGCTCTGCTAGACTTGCTGGCTGGCCTATAAAAGTTTCATTCATAACTGACGGGAAAATGGGACGGCAATTAAAAACAACATGTTCTAGAAATATTATGTTGAATATTTGTAATAAATATCTTTAAGATTCGACTTCTATACAAAATGGGACAACATACGTATACATACCAATCACTTATATCTACATTTTTAAGGCTAGAGTAGCTCTAATTTGCCTGTAAAATTGTAAATGCAAAAATATGCATGCACTATCATCCATCACCTACTACATACTTATGCTACACTTCAAATCTATTAGGTACCTCGTACCTACCTAACTTCTTATTTGCAAAAAAGTGTAATTTGAATAAATTGTAATTTGATTACTTACTAAAAAATTAGCCATAAAAAACAGTAAGTACTCCTAATTTATGTAAAAGGAGCGTAGATTAAAAGCAGGTTTTCGCAAAAGGCCCGGATAACCTTAAAACGTGTTTTTATCGACTCGTTAACTTGTGTTGCATTATGTAAACGTGTAACTGTTTATTGGGGTAAAAAATATAACTTGAAGTAAGTACTAAAAAATGATGATGAAGACATGATGATTTCAATTCTTCACGACAAAAAACCACATTGTAAATTTTTTAAATTTTTTACTTTTTTGCACTCACAATGCAATTTTTATGGTTGAATCGAAGCTGGTTGTGAGAGGGGTCGATTTTTTCTAAAATACTTCATTTTCCATTTTTCAACCACATTGTAAATGTTATTATTACCTACCTAGATATCTTTTCTTTTAGTGTAAATGTTTTTGGTAACAGTAACAGATTATCATTGTGTATTACATCTATATATTTATATGTATATTCAGAGTTTATGATAGGGTAGGTCTGTAGGGATAGAGACGTAGGGTAGGTAGTAGGGAATCGGTAAACCCCTTAGAATAAATTGTTCATGTATCTATACTGTTTGCCGCTGAAATTACATTTAAACAGATGTTACATTTAACATAGACATAAGCCGTTAAACAACTGTTCAGTTTGACAGTTTTAATGTCAAAAGTCCAAAAGTGAAGGGTACAGGGGCAAAACAAGAAATGTCACAAACAGGTTTTTAGATTTTTATTTTTTATTTTATTTATTTTTTATTTTTGTCTTGCATAATTATTTTTTATTAATTTACTGATAGGAACATAAGTTTACATTACAAAGATTGGCTGTAAATACAAATAAACTTTTGACAAATGTTCACAAATATACTTACATTAAAATGTAAATTACACAAAAATCTGTTTTGTGACATTCCTTGTTTTGCCCCTGTACCCTTCAAGTGCCTGTCCAAGAAAAGCGTAAAAAGGTTTTTCAAACAGCTTAGTCGACAACACGTCAAGCTAAGCATTTGCTCTACGAAAACTGCTCTTATAAATACTATGGAATCTACCGTCCTCACCATGATCATGATCATGAGGCTGCCCGCACGCTTTATTTCTACTTATTTATTCAACACTAGCGGCCGCCCGCGGTTTCACCCGCGTGGTTCCCGTTCCCGTGGGAATATCGGGATAAAAAGTACATATAAACCTTCCTCTTGAATCACTCTATTTATTAAAAAAACGCATCAAAATCCGTTGCGTAGTTTCAAAGATTTAAGCATACAAAGGGACATAGGGACAGAGAAAGCGACTTTGTTTTATACTATGTAGTGAAGGACGACCGTATCTGCTACTGAATATAACATATTAGCTTATTATGGGGAAAATTACTGAGGGTAGAATGCCTAGAGTTATTAACATACACATACATACCACATGACAGTGTATGAAGTGATTTTGATACTCTGGAAATTACTGGAGCCGATTTTGAAAATTTTTCACCCGTAGAAACTGGAGATAGTTACGATATTCTCGAGTGCCATATTTTTATCCCGATATTCCCATGGGAACAGGTTCCACGCAGTAAAAACGCGCGCGCGGCAACTTATCTATACTCTATACAAATAAATAAAATTGGAGTGTCTGTTTGTAGCATTAAAATAACCGCTTTTTGCTACATGCATCACTACATAGTATAAAACAAAGTCGCTTTCTCTGTCCCTATGTCCCTTTGTATGCTTAAATCTTTGAAACTACGCAACGGATTTTGATGCGTTTTTTTTAAATAGATAGAGTGATTCAAGAGGAAGGTTTATATGTACTTTTTATCCCGATATTCCCACGGGAACGGGAACCACGCGGGTGAAACCGCGGGCGGCCGCTAGTATGATTATATTATATACGGTACACATACCAAAATGTCATTTTTTACAATTTTTGTCTGTCTGTCTGTCTGTTTGTTCCGGCTAATCTCTGAAACGGCTGGACCGATTTTGACGGGACTTTCACTGGCAGGTAGCTAATGTATTAAGGAGTAACTAAGGTTACTTAAAGAGTTACTTTTTATCCCGGAAAAATATCACATTCCCTCGGGATAGCGTCGTGTAGTTTATTATCAATGCGAAAGTTTGTGGGTATGGATGTATGGATGTGTGTTACTTTTTCACGCAAAAATTACTGAATAACACATAGGGTACTTTTATCCCGATATTCCCACGGGAACGGGAACCACGCGGGTGAAACCGCGGGCGGCCGCTAGTATGTAAATAAAATAAATCAAAACTTTTGTCTGTAAAAATGCGTAAGTAAATAAAAAGCTCTGTAATTATCACAACTGATATAATTAATACCCTGTTATTGTGTTACAAACTCATCAGTATGGGTTGTAGCTTAATTTTAACTTTGTGTATTAATTAAACTCACATGTTTAGCGTAGGTGGCTGTTGTGTGTTGTGTCACTGTCAATGTAACTACATGTTAATGACAAGGTTCATTCATACATGTGCGTGCATGTCGTTGCATTATTAATTGTTTATTATGCGTCGTAAGTTAGGTACATTAGACCGGAGACTATTATATATTCTGTGACCGGAGTGTTTACACAAGTAGCATTATACAATAGAATATTGTTTCTCGGTCCTTTTAGCACTTCTTTTTTTGAGGTTCCCCGAACGAGAGGAAAATTTTGATATTTTACTTCAGAGAGTTTCTTTTTGTCTCGGGGGGTTGTTTAAGTTTTTTATTTTTATTTCATTCTTTTTTAAATTGTATTCTTTTTTAAACATGAACGTTTGTAAGTAAATACCCATTATATTTATATATATATATTACCCAGATAACTAAAAGAGCTGATGACCTTGAAACGTCTGAACACATCTTCACAAATTATAGCTAAGAACAATCTCGATCACATCACCAAGCCAAAACAAACCACCAAACCAAATCGCATCAAAATCTGTCCACTCTTTCAGGAGCTACGTTGCTTGCCACAGACAGATAAACAGACACGTCAAAATTATAACACCTCTCTTTTTGCAGTCTGGGTTTAAAAATACGACGGCTTTAAAACCTTTGTATCTTGTCTTGTCTTACCCTTCCTAATCTTACGCGAGCAAAAAATAATCTCTGACTGAGAATAAGCAGTCCGCACGAACTGACTTGACTACCGTTTAAAGGTCTTTGCATAAATTAGTCAAAGTAGGTACTACGCGAGCGCATTAAGAATTATGTAAATAAGAGATGGATAAAGGAAAGCAAAAGTAATTATGGCTCTCTCACTTTTCACTCGGTCTTGATGGATCTTGTCTGCTGATGAAATGGCAAATGTTTGTTGTTCAGAAAGCGTTGCGATTTAGAGGAAATACGCAATTCCAATTTGAGTTTAATCAAAATTTTGTGATCCCTTTTTTTCGTTGTTTGTTTGCTTTTCGATTCGAGGAGCTTAGGCGCAGATGCTTTTGCGGTGGGTAAGCAGCATCCTTCATGGGATGAGAGACCATCAATTTATTATCTTTTTATCAAATCAAAAAGTTAAGAACTGGGGCTTTGCCGCGAGCTGTAAAACAATGCTTTGACGACCTCCGTGGCCGAGTGGTGTACGCACCGGTTTTCAAGGTGTCGTAATTATTGATAACGCATTTTTAATATATCTTCGGGTCTGGGTGTATGTGGTAATACCCGTCGTTGTTTCTAATTTCCATAATACAAGTGCTCATGCTACTATACTTTGGTATTGGAACAATGTATGTGATGGTGGTAGTGGCAGTAGGGCCCCTGATTCTCAATGGTAAAAACAATATTGTTTTATGTTTTACGCTGAAAAAGAGTTGTCGTACGGTAAAGTTAAATTTTAGCTTCTCGTCGCATAACAATATCACCATTAAATTAAGTCAGGATCGTATGTTCATTTGTCTGTAATAAAAATACATAGATGGTATAAAACAGAATTTTATCTCTCGAAGCGCCCTTTCGCTCTTCGTCTGAAGCTCGCTTTTAAAAATATGTCGTTTCATTTGAAAGTTAATATGAAATGGAAGCTGCCATTTTCCGCTTGACATGGCCACAGTAATTTGTTGTCCTATGTATTTTGTTAAGGGTTTCTTGGTAAAGAATTTTATTGAAAAGGCGCCATATACCTCGACATTTCATATTAGGTATACAGCAAAAATGTATTGCTCTTAAGTTACAATATTTTCCTTAAATAACGTTTGCTTATTAAAGACCGCCCGGGATATCGTTCGCCTGGACATTTTCCGGACCCCGATGCAAAATTTAATCATTTATTTCTTTTAAGGTTTATTTCGCAATAAATGGCAGCCTTTAGCCGGCCTCTTGGTCTATTTTGTATAGCACAATTTAACTTAATCTGATTGGAATTTCCAGATATTAGGTAACTCGGTTCAAACATACAAATTCTACTGCTTTAGGCGTACATTAGATTAGACGGTCATGCACGTCATTCAAAACCATCATGCAAGACTCTCTAACCAATTGGCATAGTGAAACAACGGGCAGCGTTATGAATGGTTCATTTTGATTGGCTATAATAGTCGTGACATGAAATTTGGCGGAAAAAATTTTAAAGTGATCCCTTAGCAGCGCGATATAACCAAAGAATATATACACTTACGCGAAAAGAAACGACACTTAAGCATGTGTGCACGTAAAATCGCTTGCGGCTATGTGTGGGTGTCTGGATGTGAGCGGGGGCCGTGAGAGGCGCGCGGGGCGGGGAACGGGCAGTCGGGTGAATGCCTTGGCCGAGGGCTGGCGCAATCTTTATACATTCAAATAGGCACTACTAGGAAGCCAAAAAATGCGAAAGTTGTTAAAATTCAGTCGATAATAAATAATTATTGAGAGGACTAATTTTTATTTGGGCGATTATTGATTCACTTACTCAGTATTTTTGGCGCTAACTTAGTATTTTCTTTGGACGATTTAGTATTTTATTCAGACACTTTAACTGTGTCCCCCTGTTAGTAGCTTATTTTACGTACATATATTTTCACTTCTCATGCTCGTAAAGTTCGTGTTTATGTTGGGTATAGGCTGCATAAAATCGCTTTTTATGCTCTAGTGCATAAAGTAAAATCTTCGTCTAAGTCTCAGACTCTAAGACAAAGGTCGTCAGGTAAACAGTCACACACGCAATTAAACTTCGTTAAATAATAAATAAATATAAATAATAAATAAATAAATCTTTATTTTTCTTCTCTCACATAGACAGTAAGTATTAAATAAATTGCTATTTCATTCTGTTTCTTTAATTTTGTACACAATCCATTTTAAATTACTTAAGTACTTAACTATTAAAACTAGGCAAAATTTATGAGTTTTGTAAGAAATAAGTATTTCAAGAGCATTATGGACTACGATCTATGCTAAAGTCACTGTGCTGCCACTGCCACGTATAAAAAAAAGAAAGTCTTCCCGCCAATATGGCGAAGTCTTTATTTTTTCCTTTTTTTCAAAATTGTTATTTATTTTCCTCACACTCGAAGTGAAAAGCAGAGTGTATAACTCGTAGATAAAACCCATTTTACCCTCGAATTGACTATCCACCCTCGCCTACGGCTCGGATGGATATATACGTCTCGGGTAAAATGGTACGTTTTATGCACTTGTTGTACAATCTACTATTTTATTATTATTCCCTTTATTACATTTTAAATACTTACAAAATTATATTTATAAACATATTTTTTTTGCATTATAAAACATTAAAAAATATAACATTTAAAAATACAACAATGCAGTTCCCCAACGGTAGCAAGATCAGGGTCCCGGCTACCGATGGTTAAGGATCCAGAGACAGATACGGGCCGTGTACAGAAGTAGGTACTGCCTTCTGCATCTGACTCCCGATCCATCCACCTAACGCAAGCCTCTTAAGGTGTTTATCGAGGCTCTAGGCTATCAGACCATGGGCAGATATGACTATCGGAACAACAATTGCTGAATCAATGTCCCACATGTCAACAATGCCGCAAGATTATGTTTCAGAGCAAGTTGTTGGTGTATTATCCTTGGTTATGTCTATGCAAATACTCGCCGTTTGCGAGACGAGAACAACCGGAGATTATATGTCTAAGAGATTCACCCGGACGATGGCACGCTAGGCAAAATATATCCACTGTGCCATCCCTTAGGATATACTTTCGGTAGTTATTCGTCATCACAACCTTATCCATAACTGCACAGACAAAACCTGCGGTTTCACCAAAATGATACTTGTTTACCGAGATATACCTACGTAATCCTGAACATATTCTAATAAAGTATTTTCGACTCGAAATTAGTCATTCGTAAATTGTCGCTAGCTTAGTTAATTTTTCGCAAACAAAATATAACGCTGCTCGGTTTCTTATTTGAGTATTTTATTCAATGTCGTTCATATTTTATTTTGTCTGAAATTTTATTATTTCCCATTTGTAAAGATATTTAATAAAAATATCTATAAAAGTTGATTGAAAATTGAACGTGTCTTTCATTACCTAAATATTCTTACACAAATTATATAACATCCTACACGTAACCTTCTTTGGCATAAGCCTATATTCAATTTCGGTATCAACCCTAGCGTCGGCTAAACGTCACCGGCGCTCGAACTCTCACGGACACGGAGTGTCACCGCTGTGATATAACTGAATTACATGCGTACAAAGTCGCGGGCCACAGGCTTACATTTTGTAATATCAATAAGGCTTTTAAAAAAATAGCACTGGGGCATTCCAGCGAAGATGTCACCTGAGCCAAAAAAAATAAAATCTATAATTTGCTATTGTATTGTTCAGTACAATAAAGCCAATGAACTAATTTATCATAAAACAGCAACAGTTTTTTACTTTTCTACCAGATTTTATTTTTTTCGTGTCCTTGAATGCAGTGGTATCGGGGCTGTCTATAGTATGATATTTCTTCTTCATGTTTGCAAAATTTTTTTTGCGCGCTTTTCATGTGTGCTGGTAAAACATTGTTAGGAAAGAAAAAAATACAATTCCTGGCGTTTACATCAGGCATAAGTAATTGTAAGTTAATATTCCTGATGAAAAGTTATCAATGCATAAAGAAATGCATTAGGGATGTCCCGACCGTCACTGTTAAACATGTGTTTGCTTATCCTATCCTATAATTATAGAACTGCTTGTTTACCGGCTTTGTCAAAGTAACAATTATACCTAAGTTTATTAATTTGCATTATTATTACACATTAAAAATAAAAGTGCATCGAAATATTGATACTGAAAGGTATGTCCCGACCGTCACAGTGACGGGTGGGACAAAAGTTCAAGTGCATGGATTCGAGCTTTTTTAAGTTGATTTAGGTATTTGTTTATTTACAAATGGTGTTTTTTATTATTTTGTTTTATACAGTGTACATTTTTTTATTCATTATGTTTTGCGTAGATATTAAAATGCCTTTTCATATTTTTTATTGCATATCATTTGTCAGTTTGGTTTAAAGGCTTATCTAGTTTTGGTTTCTTTGCTTTTTAGTGCATGAACATGAATCCTGCAGAAAGAAAGAGAAAGTCTAGAGTGAAATTAAAACAAAATAATAAAAATGGGAAGAGTTTTTAGTAAAAGAAAGGGTAAGAAATGCTGCGGAGGCAGAAAAAAAAAGAAAAGATGTTTAAAGTCAAGACGAAGAAGGAAAAGCTATTAGGGGGAAAAAGAAAAAAATCCTGAAAAGAAAACCTAGAAAAAAAAGTATTTTTGTTCTTTTTTTGGACAGTTTTCTTCTGAAAGAAAGAATGTTCTAATGCTGTTAATTTTACAGAAAAATAGTCTGTATTTCCATTTAATTGTTTGAAAGATTCATTAATTTCATTGTTTTAAACATATTTTAATTAAAAGTATGTAATAAATATGCATAATATGTATTTTATTCACATACAATTGTGACTCGTCCCACCCGTCACAAAATGCTGTCCCACCCGTCACAACTTAAAATATATTTTATAAATTCTGAATACAATAATAATACAACTTGACTTCTAAATTGTATTGAAGGCATTCTAGAGGCAACTTATACAAAAAAATCTCTTAAGAAAATGTTTCTAGTTTGTCTTGATTTTAATGGTAAAACTCTCTACTCAGATAGGTGGGTGACTTTGCTGTCCCACCCGTCACTTTAAGAAAATGGAAATTTTAGGCGTAAAGTAATCAATATATTTTTTCAATTTTGGAAGTTCTATTTTCATAAACTATCTGGGTACATATGTGGTCAGTTTTTATAGTCATTTTGTTAATAATAAACGATAAATTACTACTTTTAGGAGCAAAAATGAGTCCCAATGTCCCACCCGTCACTTTGGAATGCCCCCACTCTTATTTATGAGACCTTCATATTATAACTACGGAGTGACTCCGTGATCATGGCGTGTGCAACTGCGCCGAAATATCGGGGACTCGACAACAAATCAAAACATGGTAAAAATCCCGCTTTTCGTAATATTTACAGTGTTCATGAATGACCATGAATGGTTAAAAAGTTATTCCTTCATCCTACTATATATATAATCCTACTATAACATTATCAATGTGAAAGTTTAGATGTGTGGATGTTTGGATGTTTGGATGTTTGGATGTTTAGATATTTGTTTGTTTGTTACTCAATCACGCCAATACGGCTGAACGGATTTGGCTGGAATTTGGGACACAAATACTTTGGAGCCTGGAGAGGAACATTAGGCTACTTTTTATCCCAGAAAAATGTCACATTCCCGCGGGATAACGTCGCGGGCGAAGCCGCGGACTAGTAAATATAAATTACTAGTCCGCGGACGCGGAGCTAGTAAATATAAATGTAAAAAGTTTAGACGTTTGGATGTTTATTACTTAATCACGCCAAAACGGCTGAACGGATTTGGCTGAAATTTGGGACACAGATTCTTTGTAATCTGGAGAGGAACATAGGATACTTTTTATCCCGGAAAAATATCAAATTCCTTCGGAACAACGTCGTGTAGTGTAGTCCATGTGGGCGCAGCCGCGGGCGGAAAGCTAGTAGGTACTTATGATAAAATTTTAAAGTAAAATAAAACTAGGCCAAGTGTTCCACCCTGTGAACCGGCTACAACCGCAATAATTCAACAAAACACTTACGAGGTCTGCAAAGAACGTTTCTCCGCATGCATTTTTCATGAGATACTAAAATATTCACCCCATTTCAAACAACGTTGCATTCTATTTGCCTTTTCTTCATGTCGCTCATATTTATGGCAAATTAAGAGGAATGCAAATTAATGATAATTTTTCAGGCTGAAAATATCAAGTCTTTGAAGTCAAGGTTAGTGTATTAATTAATGATTTTTTTATCCGCAACGGTAGTACTTAGCCCACCTGATGTTAAGATGATTCGTGTAGCAAACGTTACATTAAGATGATGGTAGCTAGCTAGGCGGACTTAGAAAAAGTTCTACCACCAACCAAAGACTGAATATTTAAGGGGTATTTACTACGTTGTCAAGTTTGAGTGGAAA
This sequence comes from Crambus lathoniellus, assembly GCA_949710035.1. Classification (NCBI taxonomy): domain Eukaryota; kingdom Metazoa; phylum Arthropoda; class Insecta; order Lepidoptera; family Crambidae; genus Crambus; species Crambus lathoniellus. Next base: position 14,329,790 of record OX453320.1, read on the forward strand.
AGAAGGGCGGAAGGAGTATTTTATCGAAAACTTCAATAAAAAATACTTAGGTAAATTAAATTCTAGAAAATTAAATAAAATTAAGTTAAACTTATAAATATCATTTTGTGTGCCGTAGCGATGCAAAAATTTCGAAAACTCAGTGGTACTCGTAGAGTTTCCCCCCAAAAACTAAGAGATCGCGCAAAAATAGTTACTAGCTAATACTACAGCAGTTTCAATTATCAAGACAAATCTTGAACTTTTCTCTTTTATTCCATAACGTTTGATTAATTACCTTATTTCATGTTATGTTATGCTTCCTAAACACGAAGAAACAATTTCATACTACAATCGGTTACTTTGTAAAAATTACTCAAGTTTTCCAACAGAAATTAAAATAACCACCAACCATACCCTAGAAAGCGCAACAAAATGACATAAACCGAGGAAAGTTTAACAACACATGTAACGTTAAGATAATACCACATAACGATGTCATTGTATAAAAGATAACTTAAGTAGACTTTTATAAAACAGTACCTACATTGTTTTTATTCTCAGAACTATTATAATTAATGGACAGTTTGATGTGCGTAGAAAAGAATGGTTTTTCTCATCTAAATGCAATTAAATGTCTGCCTGCTAGCTAGGTCGATAATGAATGTCTTTACACGTACTGTAGATTGTAGATATATGTTAGAACAGAACTCGTGAAGAATGTTAAGTATTATTAGTACTAGCAAAGTAATAGCGACCTTGCGCAAATAAGGGACGTAACGTAGCTTGATATTAAAAGCTATTTAGCTACAAGAATTTGACTATTCTATATTTCAGTGTTTTTCAAACTTTTTGAATACACGACCCCTTTTCATGCAAAAAAATTCTGGCGACCCCCTTGGGCCATAGTTTTTTTTTTAAATATAATTAAAATAATACATTTATAACTTTCTTTATTTCGGCAACTATTATTTATTAAAACAGCTAAAGCAGGGAAGCCGCGCGCAATTGTCCAAAACCTTTTTTTTTACAGCAGCTCTAGATATTGTTGAAATTATGGTCCGCAAAACATACCGCTTGCTGATAATACTATTTCACGCAGAATAAACGATATGGCCAATGATATGCGAGACCATTAAAGAAAAGCTCTACGAATCTACAGATGTTTCAGATTGTGCTCAGTTTGTCGTATTTGTGTAATTTGAAGCAGATGACCGCATCGCGGAAGAAATGCTTTTTTACAAACCACTTCCAACAAACACTTCTGGCTACTGTTTGTACGATATGTTTTAAAAGCACTTGCGATTACGACGTTGGAATTTTTTTTATCGCTATCTGTAGCGATGGCACTAAAAGTACTTATGACTGGCAAAAATAGCGGACTTGTTGCGAAATTAAAATCAATAATGCCAAACGTTTCTATGGGTCACATATGAAGGCTCAAAGTCACCCAGCGAGCAATGGAGAGAGCGATGCTTGGTATCTCCCTGCTCGATCGAATCAGAAATGATGGGATCCGCAGGAGAACTAAAACAACCGACATCGCTCGAAGGATTGCATCATTGTAGTGGCAGTGGGCGGGACACATAGCGCGGAGAACCGATGGCCGTTGGGGCGGAAAGGTTCTCGAATGGCGACCGCGTGCCAGACGACGTTCCGTGGGCAGGCCCCCTACAAGGTGGACCGACGATCTGGTCAAGGTTGCGGGAAGCCGCTGAATGCGGGCCAAGCAGGACCGATCGTTGTGGAGATCCTTGGGGGAGGCCTATGCCCAGCAGCGGGCGTCGTTCGGCTGACATGATGATAATGATGATATATGTCCATCGTGTCATAAACACACTGTTCAATCATTTCCATGTCTTCAGAAAACTGTTGGAAGATAATGCAAGAGATCAATCGCTTGTGATCGGAGTTCATATTTCCTGCATGATACAGAGATTGCATAATCTGCAAAAGAAACTATTAACATACTTTCCAGACTTGCACTCTGAAGTTGACAATGAGCGCAGATAGATTCTAAACTAGCTGATCTCAATACAAATATGAAAGAAAATCTTGTAGATTTAGCTGCTGACGGTATGCTTAAAATAGAATTTTATTCACAAACTGTTAACGTGTTTTGGATGAAAAGAAAACAAGAATATCCTAAGCTCTGAAGGGAAGCTCTTAAAATTATTAGTGTTATTCGCTACTTCATGCTTATGTGAACTGACGTTCTCTTCAATGGTGGACATTAAAACTAAACAAAGAAATAGGCTTCAATTAGAAAATGATTTGTTTATCAACATTTCGAAAACAAAAATAGCACCACAATTGGATATTTTATTGAAACATAAACAAGCATGTCACTATTATTGTGTTTTGCTAAAGTGAACCATGTAGAACCTTGACTTTTTTCTTTTGCCGGCGACCCCCCGAGTAAGGTTCCGCGACCCCCCTAGGGATCGCGACCCACAGATTGAAAAACACTGCTATATTTTATTTAATCTCTAACCTAAGCACAAAAATGATCGTGATCGTATTATTTTGTATGAACACCAGCAGCAGCGCCTCTATTGGTCGTATAAGGAACTATAATTCAATAGATATTTGACAGCGGTACATTAACAGATTGTGATGGATAGTATAGTTTACTATTACGATTACCTAACAACAGTTTCATGCTAGGGGTACCTACTGTATTCGAGAGTAAAACGACATATTCAACTAGATTGAAAAGATTGAACACAGAACACGGAAAGATTTTTATACTTTCCACGTTCTGTGAGATTGAAGTTGTTCGGTGAGAAGAGAATGTTGTAGTGCTGCCTCTAGTCGCAAAGATAAAACTTTGGAAGTTTAGAATAAGACTAAAAATGAGTATGGGTACCTCTGTAAAAATATCTGTACACGAACGTACGTAAATAATCGATGTGCTTTTCCATTGGACGCAACTCGTATAAAGAAATTAGGCACACGTCCACAGAATATATAATAGTACTACACGACTCGCACGCATCTAATCTACTTTTAATAGGGCCACAGACGTAGGTGCTCTGCGTTTACACAAACAAAAGTAGAAGCCATTCATTTCTTCACAAATTACTCCACTTCGGTGACATTTCAGATTTCACCAAGTGCCGTAAATCCGTGTAGATAATGCTAAGAGCCAACGCGCACTGTGATTTTTAATCGGGCGATAGTTCGATCAAACTATCGCACAGCACACCTATCGGCCGGTAATGTGCATGAAGGACTATGTGAGCTAGGGTTCGCCAGGTATTTTTTTCAGAAACTCGGGACATGTACTTAAATTGAATAAAAAAATCGGGACAAAGCATTTTGCCGCGGGACAACAAGAAATAAAATTAGGGTCATTCCATGTAACGGGTGTTACAGGTCGTACACCTTTACTTGACGATTAATGAATGATGCTAAAAGAAAACATATCCTTTTTATTAGCTTAACACCCTCCACCTAGGTCCAAGTTTCATCATCCGTATTAAAACTAACAGTAATAGCTAGCAGTAAAAAAATTAGTAACAATATATGTGCGTAACGGGCGTTACACGATTTTGCCTATGCTTTCCAGATTACCCGCAACAAAAGCAAAAGTCTGCGAATTGTGTTTATTTTTGAAGTGAAAAAAAATGTAAACGCATTTCTAAATAAATTCTTAACATTATAGACTATTCATATTAAAACAAAAATACACTTAGGATTTTTCATGGAAATTCAAAAATGTAACGGGTGTTACAGCTCAATGGAACGGGTGTTACGAGTACGAAATTAAACCAATATTTGTAGTAATAAATGTTTATTTGATTAAATTTTTGGCAATAAACAATATAGGAACTTAGTAGAACTTATTATCATGCCTACTGCTCTCTAACATCAATATTTTTGGAAAAACTGTTAAAGGTACAGTCCCCTTTTACAACTCCGAAAAAAGAAAATAATTTTCAGATTGACATTGCGCGTTCCGCCGCTGCGCCGATAGAAAGGAAAAGTTTTAAGCAGCCGCATTATTTGGTATGTTTAATAATTTCTTAGAACTTTTAAAGCATGCCTCGCACGTGTAACACCCGTTACAAAAAAAGTGCATTTGTTTATTTAGCGACTGAGTTAATGTACGCATCATAAAATGCATTGAAAGATTTTTAGATGCAACAACCATAAACCAGCACAACCAACCTTTTATTAGTCCTAATAAAGTCATATCAAAAATTGGTAACACCCGTTACGTAACGGGTGTTACCCATCATTCCCCACCAATATTTCACAAATAAATAAGCTGAACATCAAATAAATAGAAAATATTTGCAGTTCTTAATCATGACCTTACTTTCTCAAATGCATTTTATGATGCGTGCATTAACTCAGTCGCTAAATGAAGAAATGCTCTTTTTTTGTAACGGGTGTTACACGAAAGAGGCATGCTTTAAAGGTTAAATAAATCTAAGAAATTACTAAAGTATTCAAATAATATTTCAGGCACTGGTTGCCTAAAACTTTTCCGTTCTAACAGCGAAACGCGCAATGTCAATCTCACAGTAGTTTTCTTGTTTTGGTGTTTAGAGTTTTGATAAAAATAAACTACCATCAATCGTATACAGTAACCTGACTTTGATATGTAAAAACGGAATAAATTCGAAAATAAATTAAGAAATTAAGGGTGGTCTATTAAAATATAGGCTTTTAAGATTATCCTAAGACACATTTTCTTTTAAAATCAGCATTTTAAGAAAATATGTTGCGGTAGCGTTTTCCATGGAATGACCCATTAATAAAAAAATAAAACCGCCTTCAAAAAAATCACATCAAAAAAGTAAGAAATAATTCCTCACCAAATAAATAACGTAAGTACTTAGAAGTCGGGCGTGAAACATGTACGATTTTTTGTTGTTATTGTTAAAACCTAAGGTTATCTGTGTGCGGGACACATACCTGTCCCGGCGGGACATTGTAAAAATCGGCTGTTTTGCGGGACGTCCCGCTAAAATCGGCACACTTGGCAACGCTAAATTGTGAGCGCGCGCACTGCATTCAACTAAACTATCGCCCAACTATCGGCCGACAGTTTGATCACAATCGGCTTCCGATTCCGACTAAACTATCGGTCGACTTTAAATTACAAGTGCGCGCCTAAGAGCCTAACACCCACTTGCAGGAAGCTCCATTAAAGTTAATGCTTCATTAAGTCTATTGCTGTCACTTTTCGTTGTCAAGAAATAAAAAGTGACAGCAATAGATTTAATGAAGCATTAACTTTAATGGGGCTTCCTGCAATTGGGTGTAAGGCTGCATTCGACCAAACTTTTATTCCAAGAATAACGCTTATTATCGGATAACTTTTATTCCAAGAATAACGCTTATTATCGGATAGTAATGTCAAAACACATACTAGTTTGACATTAGTATTAATATTCTCGGAATAAAAGTTTGGTCGAATGCAGCCTTAGTCTAATAATCGTAATTCAGGAGTAATTTAGCTTTATTCAGGCTGAATTAAGTGGGCTACGGGAACCTGGATAATGTTCTAGGCCAATTATCCTTCGCTCGTAAACATTCTGCTTTGTGTACACATAAATTCTTTGGAGCAGAAGTCGTAAAAGTAACCCTCGTTTCAATTTCGATTATTGGTTCAGCTTTTATTATTTAGAGAGATTTTCAAGTTTCCTTAATAAATGGGAAGTGGAATCTTTTGTGAAGGAACTTTTCCTTTAGTGCGCTCACCTTACATCCACTAATTCCACCGCACGCACATAGCCACAAAACACCGCTGCACTACAAGGTGATGACCAGCCCCTGATTCACGAACCGTCGCAAACGAAATTGGATTCGAATTCTGTGCTTTGTATCTCTCTATTCACTAAGCAAGTTTGTATGGAACAGCCAAAAAAAACTCATATTTCGACCTGTGTTCCTTGGACTTTTTAATTTATTTCTGATGACAATATAACCCTAGAGCTAAGGGATATGAAAAAGAGCACCTTGTATAGCGAGTGACAAGAGACAGTACATAAATTCCGCTGTCTAGCCTTTCCGACGGTTTGTGAATCAGGGGGCTTTCGCCAGCAGTTTTCGATCATTTTATATGAACTTGCCACTCACGAGTCACGAGTGGCCACCATACTCTTCTAGTTTCAGTTTCGAAATGTATGAAAACTGCCAACAGCTTTGTAGCAGTATTTAAACACATAAGCGGATGGACGGATTGTCCCAAAATATATCCGTATTCTTTTATTTTAAAATGTATTCGTGTTCGATGTCTCCATTATCGTATCAGACGGTTTGTTTGTTCGTTTAAGCCGATACAAACAAAAGAAATGGACCCAATGAAAGCGCAGAATGCTATAGACATACATATCTAGGGTTGCCAGTGTTACTAGAAATGTAAATGGTATTGTACTGACCATGCATTGACCAGTCAAAACTCTAAATCATTTGGTAACATGTTTTAGTTTGGAAAGCCTTATTGTACCTTGAGTAAACTATAATCGACTCTACATACTACGAGTATTTACTGTAGAAACAATTTATAGTTTACATAAATATACCGCCATTTTTTTTTCTATTTTCTATAATATCGCCAGAAGAATCATCCCTAGCCTAGCTATGCCGTATGTTGAGGTGGTACCCTGACCGCAAGTGGCGCCGCGTTGAATTTTATTTAATATTGTAATTCTAATACACAATTTTAATGAAACTTTATGGAGAATTTTTAGGGCCCATAGTCTAGTATTTTTAGACGGTATCATTAGATTACCTCGTAGTCACTGCTAGAAGTAGAAGCAAAACTGCTAAAAGTGTCCGTTTTTGACATATTTGATATCTATCTACTTCTACGAATGTCTATGAGGAAATGTAGCCTAAAAACCTTCTAAAAATACTAGACTATGGGCCTTAAAAATTCCCCGTAAAGTTTTATAAAAATCCTATTCTATTAGCAACTTATTAAATAAAAACCTCTGAGGGCGCCACTTTCGGTCAGGGTACCGCCTTAATGGATTGCGCGTGGTTCGTCCGGAGCGTGTCTAATGACAGTTGTGTGACATTGCCGGATGTTGCGGCACTATAGGTCTTACACCAACCTTATGGATTAATTTGTATTTTTAACCGACTTCTAAATCAAAAAGGAGGAGGTTCTCTATTCGTCTGTATGTATGTTTTTTTTTTTGTGTATGTCCACCGATTACTCGAAGACGGCTGAACCGATTGAAATGGTTCAAACGTTATTACATCAGGTTGGTTTCCAAGTTGGTCCCATTTTTTGAAATTTTGAAATCGGTTCAGTAGTTTTCATGAAATCTTGAAAATACTGTCGTTTTCGTTACCACTTTATGTGAATTTAATACGTATCTTTAGGCATAACTCTTTTGTTTATAAACCGATTTAGATGATTCTTGTTTTGTTAAAAAGGGGATACCTCAAGGTATCTTAACCGACTTCGAAAAAGGAGGTTTTCGGTTTGATCACATACCTATTTACCAGAAAACACGTAAATTGCCTGCACGATGCACTAAAAAGAGTGAAATAAAAATTATTTTTATAAAAAAATAAAACCGCCTTCAAAAAAACCACATCAAAAAAGTAAGAAATAATTCCTCACCAAATAAATAACGTAAGTACTTTGAAGTCGGGCGGGTTTTAACAAAAACAACAAAAAATTGTACATGTTTCACGCCCGACTTCAAAGTACTTACGTTATTTATTTGGTGAGGAATTATTTCGTACTTTTTTGATGTGGTTTTTTTTACGAATACAAATGAATACACTTGGAAGTATTGTCGGCATCCCTAGCCGTGCCGTATGTTAATGGCTCGCGCGTGGTTCGTCCGCGAGCGTGTCTAATGACGGTGGTTGTGTTACATTGCCGGATGTTGCCGCACTATCGGTCTTAAGGCTTATTTACGCAGAAGCAACACTGTGCGACATTGACGCAAGCTACATATTGTGACGTACGTTATCTTGTGGTATGCTGCATAATCCAACATTTGCGGCATGCGACATGCGGCAGCCTATGTCAAAAATATCGCATGGAATCCATCGTGTATGGATACAAGCTGCGACAGTCTTAATTTTGTAGCATGTGGCCTTGTGGCATGCCGCAATGTCGCACAGTGTTGCTTCGGCGTATATGAGCCTTTACACCAATCTTATCGTGGATTCATTTTATGTAATTGCAGGTGATATGACTTTATTCATAGACCAAATGTAGAGATTTCTTTAAGAGATGGTGCTACGTTTCGGCTAATAAAACTCTAGCTCTATTGTATTGATTACTCGCGACTTCGACTATGTGGATTATTTTTGCCATTTTTATTATTAACATCAGCGATAGGCTATTTACTTAGCTCGTACCCTTTTGAACGCTTCAGCTAAGCCAAGCGAAATAATAGCTTCGTAGATATATTTTTTTATCGCTTCAGTAACAAAACTGAGAAGCGATATAAATACGATAGATCATGTATGTTTATCCTTCTTACCTAACATCCGTGTCAATCGGGAAGACAATGTTAATGTCCCGGCCCGCGGCGTTGTCTCCAGCGTGCCTAATGACAGCTGTGTGTGCCTGCCGGATGCCGCTTATGGTTCTCATTCGTCTTTGACACGATGCGTTCCGATCTCCTTGGTTTTACTCTAACTAAACAATCAAATAACACCCTGTCCAGAACTACACGCGAGTTTACGACGCGTTTTGATTTGACATACATCGTCCGCTAGGTATTGGCGGTCCGACTCTAATCTGCCACATTGACAGTTTAATGTTATTGAAATCGCGCCGAATTGTCCTTTCTGGACAAGCGCTAATGAATATTCTTTCCTGCTGGAGCAATGTTGTGCTTCTGCATAATGTGCATTTTATACGTATATCTACGTTTCTGCAGAAGTACATAAATATATACGTAGGTAGGTCACATTAGTTTCGCGACTTATCTTTGTGTTCTTTCGTTGCGATCTTCAATCTTCATCCATTGCGAAGTTTTTTTAAGAGAATATACCTATATGTTAGATGCAGTTTTGAATAAGAATAAGTTGTATCGCGATTTCTGCACCGTGTATGTACGCAGCATAACGAATGGAACATCAGTTTGATTTGACGCGTCATTGCAGTCTCGTCTCGATGTTTACTCACCGCTTTCGACCGACATCGAATTGGCGAATAACCGTTTGCCCGGTTTCTATTTGATTTACTTTACACTCGAAGCTTTGTACCCGATGACAATCCACTTCTTTGTTTTGCTGGGATTTGCTGAAGTTGTTTGATTTTATGAATTTCATATTTGTTTCACACATTTGTTTGTTTGGCATATGGGGACAAAATGCATCCCATTACCTTCTCCGGGTCACAATCTTTATGTGAAATTTTATCCAAATCCGTTCTGCCGTTCTCGAGTTTTGCGTCATACACTTAACTCGTACGATACTTTTATCATGCTCTTAATACGACGCCTATGCCCTATGGCCAGCAGTGGGCGTTGTTAGGCTGACATGATGAATACCGTCGTAGCAGGCGTCCACTGCTCTATTTTTGTAGCAGTCGACCTTTATATATTGCCAAAATAATATAATCGTAATCCTTGAACCGATAATTCATAAGGTCACCAGGGTTAAGGTCTTGTTTTGTTTTTTTACTATAACCCATTTGCCCTCGCGTTCAGGTCGTAGGTTATCGTTCCATCCACTAAATAGTGCGCCGAAAGCATAAAATCTATATTTACCCAATTAATAACAGTACTAACTGGCGCAGCAGTCGCGGCGTAGTTAGGGCTGCCACCACTTAAATTGCCGATCCCGCAATACCGTACAAAATCGGACCTATTTGATATACACAGGCTTTTCGATTAAATTACATAATTTCCCTCAGACATTTCTGAAATATGTTTCAGTGAAACTATAAGACCTTGTTTTAAGAAGTGACGCTTCATCGGACGGAAATAATGTTTACCCGGATTTGTAAAGTTATTTCCAAACAAAAAATATTTTTACATCAAATACATACAAAACATAGTTAGTCCCAAAAGAGGTCGCGGTATCATTATAATCATTAATGCTTTAAGCTTACCCTTGTCCTAAGCGACGCCGCTGCCGGACACCCAAAGAAGGACGAATCCGGAGAAATCTAGATTGTTGGCAACCCTATATGCAGTAAATGTTTGGTGTCGCTGATATTGTTTACGAACTGTTACGTAATCCTGAGCTACTGCCATTTGCTGAGAACTCAGCAGAGATCAATACTAGTGTTAGGTGTATTGTGAAGGTTGTAGAGAGTAAAACTGGTTCAGGTTTTTTTCCGTAACGAAGCCGGAGTAATATTTATCGCTTCGGGTTTGCCGACGTCTCAAGTCCTCGGCAAGCCAATGCCGGACGTTCCCCGGACTCTAAACTAAGACAAATCCGGCGGCGTAACCTAGATTGTTGGCAGCCCTATCCGCAGCAAATGTTTGGTGTCGCTGATATTGGTCACGAACTGTTACGTAATCCTGGGCTACTGCCATTTGCGGAGAACCCAGCAGAGATCAATACAAGTATTGGATTGGATGTACCTAATGTGAAGGTGGTAGACCGTAAAACTGGTTGAGATTTCTTGGATTTCGAATATTATTGTACCACGGTGCGGTTTAGAGCCTTAGCCTTAGCCTTGTCAAAGGGATGGCTATGGCGCTATACGCCATGTTTAGCTTCGTTTTTTAATGAACAGTCCTTTAATATTGCGATAACAGGTGATGGTATTTATCAGTTGATATTGATACAACTGCCTGCCTAAAATATTTTGTTTTTTTTAAAGAGTATATTAAAAATAAATGAACGTCTTCAAAACAACGACTACTAAATAATAAAATATTCTCTGTCAACTAGCTCATAAGTTTCACAACTAATTTAGAAAATTCTTCACAGTCGACAATGCAATAAGCCTCCTTGGTTGCAATGCCTTCAAGTAATCCCCCCCTATCCGACCCATTTGCCGTACGACGCCCCGTCTATTGAACCTCTGTGGAATGAGCCCCTGAAGAACTGCTCATAATGAGCTATGAATTATAATCAGGTCTTGGAAAGTTAGATAGTTATTTCTTGGGGTGGGGTTGAATGAAGGGGTAGTTTATTATTATATAGGACTTGGTTGTGGCTGCGGCTTCGCTCGCGTTAAATTTGGGTTAACGTAGTTAACTCTTTAGACCTTTTTTATAAACAAATTTCATTACTTTTCCTCTATGCAAACAAAGTTAAAGTATTTGACTTGAGTATTTGATTAAAAATAATATTTGATTTTTTGTTTGTTTGTTTGTAACGGATCAACTCGAAGACTACTGAACCGATTTTTTTTCACCAGTAGAAAGCTACATGATTCCCGAACATCCTTACTTATATCACAGTATTAAGAATCTTATATTATAATCCTTACTTAGGTAAGTACCTATATTATGAACGCGACAGTTTGTATGTATAGATGTTTGTTACTCTTTCACGCAAAAACTTTTAAACGGATTTGGTTGAAATTTGGCACACAGATAATTGATAGCCTGGATTAAACCATAGGTTCTTTTTATCCTGATATTCCCACGGGAACGGGAATCGCGCGGGTAAAACCGCGGGGAGCCACTAGCATTTGATATAGTAACAAATATTGCTACTATGAAAAAAAAAACGCGTTGAAAATTAATATTCTGTTTGCAACAGCTATTCTAGTTAATTGCAGTTATGTATGACAGACAACGATTTTAATTTATCAAAATGTAAAATATCCGGATTATGTACCGTTTTGTTTTATTATTATAGATAAACTCATTAAGTGACCAGTTTGCGGCGACCGGTAAACGAGATGGCCGTGCCAATTAATTTAAGTAATATGCTTAATTAAAGGAAGCTGCCATCACAGGACATTGGCCTTAATTTGTTAACGTTGTATAATGTTCAACGTGTAGCGTGCGAATTTTTCGCATCCTATGAAGCGTAGGTCACATTAGGAACAAAAAAAGTGAGTTGAAAAGTGGTTGCTTCGCTGTGCTCTCGTGAGGTTTGACAGCATGATAGCTGATAGTAAAGCGTTACTAGAATAGTTAAGCTCTCTGGTTTATGGTACTTATGTATAAAGTGTTTTCGTAGCGAAGTAAACGTAGGAAAATGATCTTGAGGTCAAAGAAAATTGCTATTGGGCAGTTAATTAAATAATCATATTTTTAGATCTGATTCTGTAAAGTGCACATGTTTTAAGCAAACAATGTGATAGAGAGACTTCTTGGCTTTTTCCAAATTATTTCTGAATGAAAGGCAGGCATAATAACACTCGGGTACATAATATTAGGGTAGTTGGCACGGCTTTGCACGGACGCATTTCCTTAGTTGCCCTTAATATGTTTACAGTTTACACACATTGTTCAATAATAGAATACCATTTAGAAACTTATCACTTTTGATGATAATGACCCAGTTCATCAATCAACCTTTTGTATAGGCACCTACCTATATATGTCTATCTATATGTAATTGGTGGGAATTTTAATCGTTGTTATTTGATTGTGGATGTCATTAAATCTCTAACAATTTGCGTCTCTTTCACCCAATTGCAGGAAGCTCCATTAAAGTTAATGCTTCATTAAATCTATTGCTGTCACTTTTTATTTCTTGACAACGAAAAGTGACAGCAATAGACTTAATGAAGCATTAACTTTAATGGAGCTTCCTGCAAGTGGGTGTCTAACAAATAAACGTCTATTTGCTATTATGTTTTAATTGGAATTTGAAAAGATGGATAGCTTTTAGGAAATTCGCTCCTTATTATTAAATTACTAATAATACCAAAAGTGTACTTTAAGAGTAAATAGTACCTTAAGAGGGCTTAACGTTAAAACGAGCAAGTACCATTTGAAAAGTGTCTGGAAACATACGGAAAATACACCAACTTGATAAATGATACCTCTATAATAGTAGGTACCTTGTACCAGGTAGGGAGTTTCTGAAAGTAGGTTTGTAAATAATACATGAGGCCTACTACGGTGTCGGTGGCATTTATACAATAAGAATAGTAAGAAGTATTTTAATAATTTTCTTTAGCTTGAAATTAATTAATGCAAGTAAGCTAAAGCATTACGAAGTAACCACAAATTTTCACACACACAGTGGGGTTTTTATGGTTCCTTCGTTGTATAAGTACATGTAATCATGTATCATATTTATTTATTTTACAAAATAACCTCAGCCTAAAAAGTAAAATAAAAGGTATGTTTAAAAAACAGAAAAACTCATGAAATGAAAAGCATTTAAGTAATCTTAAAAGCCACTTAAGTTAAGCCTTCGAGTAAGATGGAAAGGGAAATGCATAGTTATATTTTTTTTTCTTTTATATAAAAACTGGTTAAGCATATGACCGCCATCTTGCTAAACAGACAGGATGCAGTCTAGGGTGTAGCATGCTTACCCAGTAGGTGCCCATTCACTCTTGCCTTGAAGAGGCCAAGGTTGTAATGATGGGGGAATACATGCGCAGGCAGCGTATTCCAATCTTTAGCAGCTCGCATTAAGAAAGAATTAGCAAAGCGCTTCGTACGGACACGGGTGGAATGTCTACTATGTAGGGATGGTAAGCTAACCTGCGTCTTGTACTCCGATGGTGGAAAGGGGCAGGAGGAACAAGATCATGGAGTTCCTGTGCGCACTCTCCAAAGTGTATCCTATAGAACACAGATAAGCTAGCAACTCTACGGCGGTGATTGAGACTTTGTAGTTTATCTTTATCTAAAGTTGTGTCTCCAATGAGCTTCTTTGCACGGTTTTCAATCGAGTCTAAAACTGCTAGCTGATACTTCGCGGACCCATCCCAAAGGTGACAGCAGTACTCCATGCACGAACGAATTTGTGCTTTGTATAGCAGAAGCAATTGCTCTGAGGAGAAGTAACGTCTAGCCTTTGAGAAGACGCCCAGCTTTTTTGCAGCAGTTTTTGCAATCGAGTTGATGTATTTGCCGAAATTAAGCTCAGATGATAGAGTGAGGCCGAGAACCTGTAGGTGTTCGGCTAGTGGTAAGGATACACTCTGGAAAGTCGGAGTCAGTTGGAAGGGACTCCGTTTGGCCGAGAAAAGACACGCCTGCGTTTTGGTTGCATTGAAATCGACAAGGTTGGCATTGCCCCAATCCGAGACAGCCTGAAGTGCCAGATTCATTTGCCTAACCAGGGTATCTCGACAGGACTGGATTTCATCAGTGCCAGCCTTTGCATCTGATAGGTATCTGCAGGTGACAGTGGTGTCATCAGCATAACCGAAGGTACCAGGCACCAACAGATCGTTATATATTACAGTCTTTATACCATGTAACCATGGTCTTCGATCGATACTAGATAAAGGTGCGTCCACACTTGTAACAGCGCATTCCCAACATAACTAGCAATGCATGATAAAGACGCGGTGTTCGGACACGCCAAAATTTTGCAAGTGTGGACGCACCTGAAGTCCTTAACGCATCATGAGTTGTAAACTACAACAAACCCAAATTTGGCAGCGACTGACTTTTTTTTAATGGAAAAAATGGGTACGAATCTTTCGATCTAGTTTCGCTGCTGTGTTGTTTCATTTAAAAAATAAAGGAATGTTTCCTTTGTGTTAAATTTGCTCTCTCCATTATTTCGAATAAGTACTTATGCATGCTTCATAAATAACAGAAAGCGATAAGAAATAAGAGCGCACCTTTGAATTGTTATTATTATAGTGTTTTACATACCTTATTTGGTCGGTCGTTTTTGACACTACAACTGATTTGTGGTTTCGTTGATCGAAGACTATGGTTTAATAATATTTTAATAGCACGTGTCTATGACATATTAACCGTCTATTGCATTGCATTGCGTGGTAATATGAAATGCATACAGGATGTCCTTCCGTCGTATAGCTCTAGCTATTTAGTAATCGCTATGTCGTAACGACGGCTGAATAAGTAGTAAGATGATGGATTAATGATAAGCTACCTGCTGATGTAGAGATAAAAAAGATAGATATATATAAATATTTTTTCGATGTACGACACCAACATATGCGTTTTCTTCTAACAATGTTTGTATAATTGTATTGCGAGTAAGTAGCTGTATTTTATTATGACCTCACTTTTTCAAAAAAATATACCAAGTTTAAAAGTGACATAAAGCCGCCTCGTTTTTCAATTTTTTAAAAATTTTTGAATGCTGTTTTGTTTCATTTCAAAAATAAAGGAATGTTTACTTTGTGTTAAATTTTCTCTCTCCATTATTTCGAATAAGTACTTATGCATACTTTCCCTCCAGGTATCATGAAATAATTCCATTCTGTATATTAAGAATTTATTTACCAATTACTAATATTGACCGATGAGATGGAAATCTGACCCCAATCTATGCCATAGAAATTGTATCGACAAATTATACCTACAGGGTTGAAAATATTTCAAGGGGAAAGGGATCGGAGTAATTGAGCCTCCATTGGAGCGAAAGATCCTTATTGCTGTATACAAGTTCACTGAAATAGTACTAACATTATGGATGGCTATAGCTCTACGACTCACAGTTCTAATATCCCAGTATACAATATACATTACACGGACACATTACAGAACACAGATACATTTACAATTATTACACGAAATGAAAGCTTAAATTCTCATTTAAAGAGCAGCAAAACGTTGCTAAAACACTGCCTTCACCCAGCAACAAAGTTGCGGCATTAGCTGTTATTGTTTGCGGCACTCTGTAGATATTGTAGTGTGTGGGTGCCGACAGCGCGAGCCCGCGGCAAATTGCTTTATTATTGCATTAGCCGCATCAAGCGGGGACCAAGCGATCTGGCTGAAGTCGGGCCACACAGCAAGCGGGCGAGCTAAGTGCTGGTATTAGCATGGCGGACTTCGATCAAAAATAATACCTAGGTCTAGTATAGATACATAGTTGGAGTGACAAACATGGCCGAGCGATATATACGCCCACTTGAGCGTATACGTTATACTATTAACCTTTTTTCTCCGTTTAAAGATGTCATAGAAAGTTTTGATTTGTTCGCGAGCCTGCGTCTAGTACTATTGTATGATCGAAGGTGGCGGAGCTATTTTTGTCTCCACAACTGATTTGTTTCTTTCATCAAGTCTAGTGGTTTGAAAGTAAAGTTTCCCGAATGTCGCGTTGCTACATGCGCGCGCTTTCATACAAACCAACTCACTTGACTCTCACTTGACGTGAGAGACAAATTAGTTGCGTAAAAATTACTCGATCGCCCCCCTGGCATTATGCTCACGGCCGAAAAAACGGAAGAAAACTGGCAAATTAGGCCATTTCTCCGTCTTTTATTTTTCTATTTATCTAACAACAACAATAGTAGATTGTGCAACAAGTGCATAAAACGTACCATTTTACCCGAGACGTATATATCCATCCGAGCCGTAGGCGAGAGTGGATAGTCAACTCGAGGGTAAAATGGGTTTCATCTACGAGTTATACACTCTGCTTTTCACTTCGAGTGTGAGGAAAATAAATAACAATATTGCAAAAAAGAAAAAATAAAGACTTCGCCATATTGGCGGGAAGACTTTCTTTTTTTTATACGTGGCAGTGGCAGCACAGTGACTTTAGCATAGATCGTAGTCCATAATGCTCTTGAAATACCTACTTATTTCTTACAAAACTCATAAATTTTGCTTAGTTTTATTAATTTAGTAATTTAATATGAATTATATGTACAAAATTGAAGAAACAGAATTAAATAACAAGTTTATTTACGAAGTTTAATTGCGTGTGTGACTGTTTACCTGACGACCTTTGTCTTAGAGTCTTGAGACTTAGACGAAGATTTTACTTTATGCACTAGAGCATAAAAAGCGATTTTATGCAGCCTATACCCAACATAAACACGAACTTTACGAGCATGAGAAGTGAAAAAGTTATTACAATTTATTTTATCAAACAATACAAAATCAAGTTATGGATTATACCAGTCTCAAATTAGTGACGAGATTGGCTGATTGCAATACCCTCGCGTAGCATTCCGTGAATGAATTTATGTTCTCTGGGCGAGGTTCTGTCTGCGTCTTATCAAACCCTCCCTAAATACATGAAAAGCATATTCACACACTTTCGACTTACATAGCTAAGCTACGTAGCGACTTGTTTGCATAGTTTGTCTCGATTCGCTTCGCTCGCTCGCTTGTCCGCTCCCGGTGTGGCCTGAGCGTCAAGCGGCGGCGGGACCAAGCGATCTGACTAACGGACTGGGGGAGGGTTCATAAACCTGTCAGGACAATATCTCAATACATTTATAGGCGTATTGGCGAACACATGCGATTGTTCCAATAACAGGTCACCTGTTACCAAGCGGGTGATATCAAATTACTTGCCTACTTTTTAAATTGTATTATTCGTGCTTTAATTATGCCCAGCAGTGGGCGTCGTTCGGCTGACATGATGATAATGATGATGATTCGTGCTTTTGGTTTCCGTCACCTTTACTGTTTTCTGTATTTTTTCTTATTAAATTATTTCTATCTTCCTTTAGCCCTTTTATTTTCTCCTTCTTTCCATCACTTTGCAAGTGTCGAAAATTGCACTTCACTCCTCCATACAAAGTTTTTCCATGCTGATTGTGGAACGTCTAAACTTCAACAGAACTAATCACCTTCATTTGTCACTCGTACAATCTTATACCCTTGTTAAGAAACATAGAAAAGTATAGGGTAGGTACAAATATATGTTAGTTATAGAATATTTGGGATTGGGACATTTAATTTGTAGTAATTTAATTATTTATTTCAAAACGAATAATATAATAATGCAATGATGTGAATGTAATGTTGTCTACAATACATAAAAACAAAGGAAAACATTTCTTCACTGAAGCATAATAAATAAGGTACATGAGGTATTAAGAATATTTAGTCAACATTTTTCCTACCGTCGAACAATGTTTTTTATGTCTTCTGTATAACCATGATTCCGGTGTCTAAATGTAACTAAAACGAACTCTACTAACTAACTAACGAAAAAACTATTGCACTTATGGATAAAGTAAACAAAACAGGTAAAGTTCGGCGTACATCAACATCGGCCAACTGTCATAATCATAGCTATTAGCTAGGAAACAAAGCAGACGAGATATATCTGGCGCGGTCTACGTGTAAACAGCGGAAGTGCAGAGTAAACTGTTTGAAAATTATTATTGGAGTGCTGTTTGGATGGCTGAGTATTGGATCGTTTAGTATGTTCCTTGATAATAGGGAGGATACAAGTAAGAACTTCTGGATGAAATTATCATGATTTTCGGATCTTTATGTTTACGTTTGCTTCGTTCGCAATTATACGTTTCTAGGAATTATCTTCGGTTCGTATGTTTAATTAATCATAGTTTATTATGTTTATGCGACTTACGACAAATTTTATACTAGAAAAAATATCTGTATCCCAACTGCTCAGATGGTATAACAAGAAACAGCGACCTTGTCCGTACTGTACCAAATAAAATGTTCTCGAGTCCAATAAAAAAAATAGAACTAACTATTTATAACCTTTCCTGTTGTGTTCCTCAGTTATAACAAGCTAGCAGTAAATCTATAATTTACTACCTTAATATAAATAGACATATACCAGAAAGCTCCAGCAGCCTCGAGTTTACAGGCTCCCTGAAATTTCCCATCTACGGCACGGTTGACACAAATTAGCAATTTTCAGCGTCGTCCTGGTTCATTTGATTGTCCATTAAGGCATAATATTCTGAGAGCTACAGCGTTTGATTTAAGAAGGTAAATTAATTTAATATCTATTCTCGTAATTATTCCATGGAAAAGGAGTCAAAGAGACGACATTATTACACGTGAAAGTAGCAGCTCTGTTTGTATATTATCTTATCATCCAGATGAACTTCTCCAGTAGAAGGTCATAGGTTTCGTTTTCTAGTGAAAACAATTCTTCAAGAAGTGAACATAGACAATTTGAACGTTTATGTAATAAAACATTTCTACTGCGAGTGACACTGCACTGGCTGTCAGTGATGATCGATTTTCAATGTCAATTCGATGTGAAATAGGTACCAATTCAGTCTTAAAATGTAACTTGTTTCTAAAAATGTCATTTCAGAAACTTGAGTTAAACATGAACAGCCCAGGATTTTAGTGAGACGTTACGAGAATTTCTAAAGTTTTTATTAAATTAATAAAATGTAAACTGACCCAGCTTATCTTTTGTTTACAGGTAAACAGGCGTTATCAAGCCGCTGGAATCTCCTTATCAACGCACTCACGGTTTGATCGACTGTTCATAAGTCATGTTTGTTTAATGCACCCTTATCAACTGGGGTAACTAGAGTTATGTGATAGCCTCCAGTGAGGAAAACATTGGAGAATATGTAAAACCCTCTTCTATAGAATTTGTATTTATATTTTAGTTGTATTTTAAGTGACTTGCTCAATACAAACAAGGACATACCTACATGAAGCTCCAAGCGTTACTACGTCTGTTTTTCTTAAGTTCAGCGATTTCGTTATCGATAAACACGATTAAAACTTGACTATTTTACAAATACAAATACAAATACAAATAACTTTATTCAGTCTCACAATATGGACATTACAAAAACAATAATTACATAAAAGTTGTACAGTGAAACCAAACGGTTACCACAAACCGTTGCATAATGTTGCAGCATGGGCATCACCTGCAACGCTGGTATTATGTGGAACCTTTTATTATTAAAAGTATTTTAGTGTAATTCCATGAAAATATAACCAATATTATCTGTCCTAAACTCCCAGCTAGGCACAACAAGAACTCACACTCATCTAGCTTTAATTTAAGTCCTTGGAATCCAATTTTCCTGACTGTGAAACGCATGTCCTAAATTGAGCCGTTTGTACTACTCACTAAATTGTACGTTATCGTTTGTTTCGTTGGATTTCTCTTAAACGAGTTATCGCAAATAATTTCGAACGAGCTTCATTCGTTTAGTTACAAGGATTTTTAATATAGTCCGAATATTATCCCTAGAAGATATATTGGTTAGAATCTTCGAGGTGTTATTGTTGATCGAAGGTTACAATACTAATGGGGTTAGTCTTATCCTAGGATTATCTAGATAACAAATGGGAGGATACCGAAGTCTTATAATTTATATTGGACCACAGATGGAGCCTATTCTTAGTAATTTGGTACCCGTGCATACTACACGGACGGTTCTCCCGCCGCGGGAATCCGCTTCAAAACCGCACTAAACACAACGGTATTTTGTATGCTGCATACGCATACTACACGGCGCGGTTTTCCACCGTGGTTGTCGGGCGGGAGAAAATCAACCGCGCGCCGCGGTTATTCTGTGGCCGCGGATAGCCGCTCTTTAAAACTACACGGGTCATTCTGAGCGTGAGCTGCGAGGGCGAGAAGAACTTGTGAGGCCCTATCTCGGTGTTCACTGAACATTGAATGAAATATTCCCGAAGTAAACGATTACTTAACACTAGTTCGACCCAAACATTGCACTTTACTTATTTTTTTAATAATTCTATTTAATATATGAGCTGCAACAGCAGGGATCATTGGCGGATCCATGTTCTATTGACTATTACACAAACCGCAATCCGTGTAGTTTGATGCTCTGCGGCAGCTTTCTCGAGTGGTTTCCCGCGGCGGAAGAACCGCCCGTCTAGCCTCGGCCTAAGCTACGGTATATAACTTGAAATATCAGAAGTTGTCACTAGCATTTACTTCTCAATCCGATGTGATCAATAACCAGCTGTCACAGACAGAAGTGCTTAGTGACAATCAATCATTTGTGCGCAGTATTTGACGATAGTGTAAACAAACTTGAACGAACGCTGAGAACTTGACTAGTGTATTTTTAGTTCTTATGTTATGATTGATTTTGAGGACATCAGATAGTACCTAAATCACGGATAATAATAGACACCATCACATACTTACATTGTTCCAATACCAAACTATATTAGCTTGAGCACTAGTATTGTGGTCATTGGAAACAACGACGGGTACACAATACACATACACCCACCGGGCCCGCGGAAATATTGAAAAGTTCGTTTTTCAATATTTACCAGAAGTTAAATTTATCGGAAACGAGGCACGAAATGCAATCCGAAGATAGATCGGGAAAGCAAATAAATCAGATAACCCACCTACACCGTGTCAACTTCATATTCTTAAGTAACATTGCAAGTTTAATAATTCAGTGTCTTTATATACCCGGTGTGAATCTTATGTACCCTTTGAAAGTGTCTGTTTATAAGCTGAGCCAAATTAAGTTTTGTCGACTAAACAAATCTAATAAATCCCTATAGTCCATGGAAATCGTACATTTTGCCTTGCGTTAAATGAGGTAGTTCTGATTTTTTTGTATGTTAGTAGTGATGAGATAGTAATGACAAATCCAAGTTTTCCACCTCGGAAGCCCTCCGGATCATTTTAAATATTTAAAAATCCAATAAATTTTCAGTTTTTTTTTCAGTTTTTGTCAATTTTTACCACCAAGGATCTGTGTTACGGCAAAAGTTACTATACACGCTTTAAAGTAGACTAAATTTGCAATGAAATGATAATAATTTGGTTTTTGTTAGTCAAATAGTTTTTAAGATAGGGCTATTTAAAAGTTTGCAATAATTCAAAAAAAGGAAGTATTACAGTTTTTTTAGTTTTCGTCATTTTGACCCATAGTAGTGGGTTAATGGCAAAAGTTAAATTATTGGTTATTAAAATCCATTAAATTTCCAACAAAATGAGACCAATTCGTAATATCAACTTACACTTGATAGTTCCTGAGACAGTTGTTCAAAGTTATTGAGGTAAGTAAACAATTATGTAATACTAGCTGACCCAGCGCGACTTCGTTCCCGTGGCCCTACCCCCTACTCTACCCTACCCCTACTCTATCCCTAACCTACCCCTACCACTACTCTATCTCTACCCCACTCCACCCCTACCCCACCCTACCCTACCCGTACTCTACCCCTACCTCTACCGTACCCTACCTTTACCCTACCCCACCCCTACCCTATTCCTACTCTACCCCTCCTTCCCCTATTTTCTCACCGTTAAAACCTTCCTTGGACTTCCACGAACATTTCAAGACCAAAATTAGCCAAATCGGTCCAGCCGTTCACGCGTGATGTCGTGACCAAGGGAAATAGGGATTCATTTTTATATATATAGATAGATAAGGGTTTGCAAAATGAAGTACGCCCTAAAGGAAGAAGGATCTCGGAGGTGGTGGGATCAATTATGTACATTGTATGTATATTTTTGATGTACCAGGCACGTCCTCTGAATCCACAGCACACTTTTTGGGGGCAGCTTGCTGAGGTATAATTTCTTCATCGAACTGCTCAGGAAGGTCAAAATCGTCCTTTGATGGTGGGTTATCAATCAATGGTTCATCAATGTCATCACACATCAGGTCTGGTATGTTCTCGCATGATTGGCCAATGCAGTAGCTGCAAACAGCCGAACATTTGAGTTCTGCTTTCCTGCAACCACATCTGCTGGTAGGTACAACCTTACATCTTTGGTATGCTTTCAAGGTGATTAAGGTTTGCGTGTCATTAACATGGTAGAACGGGAACGCCTCCTGGATCCTTCTTCCTTTAGGGCTTACTACCTTTTGCAAACCCTTCTATTACATTATTGATTACTTACCTACCTCTATAACTTTGAACAGCTGTGTCTCAGGAACTATCAGGTGTAAATTGACATAATTAATCTCATTTTATTGGAAATTTAATGGACTTTAATAACTAATAAAAAGCTTTTGCCATAAACCCACTACTAGGGGTACAATTTAATGAAAAATAAAAAAACTGTAATAATTCCTTTTTTGTGATTTAGCAAATTTTAAAATAGCCGTATCTGAAAAACTAATTCGCCTACAAAAATTAAATTATTCTCATTTTATTGCAAATCTAGTCTACTTTAAACAGTACATAGTAAAAATTTACAAAAACTGAAAAATATCTGAAAATTTTATGGATTTTTAAGTATTTAACAATGATCCAAAGGGCTTTCGAGGTGGAAAACTTGGATTTGTCATTACCATCTCATCACTACTAACATGTAAAAAAATCAGAACTACCTCATTTAATGCAAGGCAACACCACTTATTTGGTACGATTTCCATGTACTACTAGTCTGTCTCTATAACATTTTACATCTTTTCTAGTCTAAAATCTATCATACAAAAATAAATTGACTCGGTTCTTCTTCCTATAGTTTTCTAGCCAGCCGTAAAATAAGAATTATTTTTTATTTATATTATACTAGCTATCCGCCCGCGGCTTCGCCCGCGTGGACTACACGACGTTATCCCGCGGAAATGTGAAATTTTTGCGGTATAAAAAGTAGCCTATATTCCTCTCCAGGCTACAAAGTATCTGTGTCCCAAATTTCAGCCAAATCCTTTTAGCCGTTTTGGCGTGATTGAGTAACAAACATTCAAACATCCAAACATCTAAACTTTACATTTATAATATTATACTAGCGGATCCTCGCGGTTTCACCCGCGTGGTACCCGTTCCCGTGGGAATACCGGGATAAAATATAGCCTATGTCACTCGGGAAGAATGTAGCTTTCAATGGTGAAAAAAAATTCTAAATCGGTCCAGTAGTTTCGAAGCCTATTCGATGCAAACAAACAAACAATCAAATCTTTCCTCTTTATAATATTAAGTATAGATTATAGTAGGATAGGATATCATCCATCGATGCTCTTTTGGCTTGCTTGTTCATGCTTCTTGTTTACGCTTCTTGACTACTTCGCGTTCGGATGGTGCTAGGCTAGATCACCACAGCCATCCCAACTCAAGATAGAACGGTCCAACCGCCTTCACAGACAGCCTCTACTTGTAAACTTATTATTACTTACTGATATTCGTATGATACACAATTGATAACGCATTATTACCGTTATCGACACCCGATATTCCGTCCGAGCCGCGCCCGCAGACCGCGACGCGAGTACCGGTATCTCTACATTCGTTGTAATCGATACTGGAAGTGGTTTGGACAAAGCTGATTTCTAAAATAATCATATGCATTCGTTCTGTTTTGTTTCAATCATCATCAGCCATTTTTAATGTGCCGACTGCTGGATTGCGATGGATACATACCCAACTCATATTGATGGGTATTGGGCATTGGTGGATCGTCAACGACAGAGGAAGTATCAACCACATTAAGGCGATAGGCTAGGCGAAAGTGAAAGGGAAAATGGGCCCTGAAAATCCATGTAAAGTTTTCATAAAAACTTTTCTATTAGCAACTTATTAAATAAAAACCTCTGAGGGCGCCACTTTCGGCTAGCCTATCGCCTTAACTTACTTACTCTTGCGACTTTACTCGTGACAGTTAGCTTTTTGGGTGACTTAACCCAAGTTAGATTTGAGCCCCTGCATTACCCAATTAAAAACTGATGCTGCTGTCACGTTTATTCTCAAAGAACAAGTCACCAGATTTCGACCAAGTAATTTTACTCCGTATTTAGAAATAAGGGGATAATATTAATAAATACTAAAGTAGAAGTGAGGAGCATGCATTCTTGTGCACATTTACCCTCAGCGAGCTAGTTATCTTATCAGTAATGCAGGCGACAGTAATTTTTGTTGGGTTGACTCAAACCACGTAATACTTCTAGAGAACAGTGTCTCGAAGAAATAAGCTTAGATATTTTATTGTGGAACCAGAAAAGATAGCAAATATGTACAAAAATATTCGTAAGTTAACTTGTTCCATTTATAAACGTAGAAATTGTCATCATTCTTGGTAAATTCCAAATCTTTATCAAAAAGAAATATGTGCGCTATAATTTGGTACGCATTAGGTCCGGGTCTTATGAAATTCCATCGGGCCCAGAAATAATGTAATAGCCCTATTAGAGACACGTATTGTTTGCGATGGAGCCGTAAAAGTGGGGATAAACGTTTTCTGTTTTTGTAGGGAACTTCTTGTGAGGTTTCACTTACAAATGTTTTACGTGGACGAGAAAAGTAGGCGTACACGTAACGTTGATGAAGACGTTTTCTCGAATAATAAAGGTTTAGGCCACGTTTTCACTGGATACGTGCAAGGATGCTAAGTGGTACGGGAATGAAAATGCAGCTCATAGTTTTCACTTCATCACTTTGTTTTCTTATGGTCCAAGATACCAGACCCGCCAGACATTACTGTTTATCTGACGACTGAAAGGTGTTGGATTAGGTCGTTTTATGAGTCTTTTAAAAGTAAGCATACTTGCTAACTTGGGCAGACGGTTTGTGACGGCAGTAATGGGTGCAGAAGGTACAAAAGGTAAGGTGATGAGCCCTTGTACAATTTCTTCTGTCTATATTTTTGTTCCTGTATAACTTTTGTGTGTGATCCTCTGTGGCCGGACCACATATCAGTACCCAGATGCTATATTGTGCAATAACAGCTACCTGTAGTCTACTTTCATAGGAATGTATTAAAATTAAAAGTACCTCAACAGATTATGAAATATTCAGTAGCTTTTGTGGTCCGGCTGCAAAGCAGTGCTCTCTGGCCGGACCACCTCGAATTCAGAAAAGTGTGATGCACTTTCCAAGAAACTAATACATCAAAAAAAGCTACTTAAAAAGTACCTTCCATACATACAAGTGTGGTACGATAGAAGTCATTGGTTCCGAAGTTACTAGTCGTAGATTGTGGTCCGGCTGGAGAGTATACTCTGCAGCAAGTCATTTTGATAATTTTAAATATTATCGATACGTGAACCTATTTAAACATAATCTACCTATTCTCTACCTCTCGTTGCTACTATTTTTTTTCTCGTGAAGCTATTAATTTGTTTGATTATCCGCAAAATATGTGGCGCGGCTAGGGAGAACTACTTTTGCGCGAATAAAAAGAAATTTGACTTTTTCTTTATAACAACCAATACTGCATAAAAAGTACTTTATAAAAAAACCATGACTTCATTTAAAATCTTTTGTTTTAAGTACCACTAACGATTTACAGGAAGTTCGCTTGCATTATTAAGGAGAATGGGCAAAAATGTTCGAACACACTTCATGGTGGCGGGCGGAGCGCGTTCACTTCAAGCATGCACAGTGCATTGAGTTATAATGCACCAATGGCACAGTGACGTTATTTTGGTTTATATTATTATTTACATGGTATTTAAAATATACATGGTTTTTCTTGCCAAGTTTCCTAAAAATAGCTCACAATATAAAAAAATAACTTTTATTTAAAAAAAAAATACTTTGAAGCCAAATCTATAATTAGCTTTTTTTCTAAGTGGATTTCAGAATAGTCGTCATACAAAGAAATGTTTCTCTAATTGGTTGCTTTTCAATGACATATAGCCCAAAGGGCTCGAATATTTTGTCCAATTTGTCCATTCTCCTGTACAAATTTTATTATTGCTGTGTTAGGCATTTTTGCAGCAGTAGTGGCATCTTCCATTATAGGCACTGTGCACAAAATTTAAAAGTTTCAATAACAACCATTTTTCGTCAGCAAAATACAACTTTGTTTTTCATAAAGTTTGTATGAATGACAAAGTTACATTTGCGCTTTTTGAAAATGTGTTATATCTCAAAAAGTGCGTAATATATCTCGTTCAAACTAAAAAATAAAGTATATTTTCACGAGATTATTTCACTAATTTAATTCAAAAGTTAGAAGGGCGGGGGGAGGAAAACCATTTTACCATTTTGGAAGGCTATATATCAAAAGATTGACTTTAAAAAAAAGGTTTGAAAAATCTTTGTCCTTTTTAACCGACTTCAAATTCAAAAAGGAGGAGGTTCTCTATTCGTCTGTATGTATGTTTTTTTATTGTGTATGTCCGCCGATTACTCGAAGACGGATGGACCGATTGAAATGTTTCAAACGTCATAACATCAGGTTTTTCCCAAGTTGGTCCCATATTTGAAATTTTGAAATCGGTTCAGTAGTTTTCAGGAAATCTTGTAAATACTGTCGTTTTCATTACCACTTTCTGTGAATTTATTCCGTATCTTTAGGCATAACTCCTTTGTTTATAAACCGATTTAGATGATTCTTGTTTTGTTGGAAAGGGGATACCTTAAGGTATTTTAACCTACTTCAAAAAAGGAGGTTCTCAATTTGATCACACACCTATTTACCAGAATACACGTAAATTGCCTGCATGATGCACTAAAAAAAAAAAAAAAAAGTTATTTTTATAAAAAAATAAAACCGCCTTCAAAAAAAGACATTATAAAAGTAAGAAATAATCCCTCACCAAATAACGTAAGTACTTTGAAGTCGGTCGTACATGTTTCACGCCCGACTTCAAAGTACTTACGTTATTTGGTGAGGGATTATTTCTTACTTTTTTGATGTCTTTTTTTGGAGGCGGTTTTTAAAGACGTCTCTATAGACACCCTACACGAATATGTTTGATTAAAACAATATTTTTCAGTTTCATTTCCATGTAAGTAAAGCAAAAATCTCATCCCTAAGGGGGTAGAAAGGGGGGTTAAATTTTATATGGAAACTTCCACATTTCTAGGCTAAGGAGTCATCATTTCATCATCATTTCAGCCGTACGACGCCCACTGCTGGGCATAGGCCTCCCCCAAGGATCTCCACAACGATCGGTCCTGCGCTGCCCGCATCCAGCGGCTTCCCGCGACCTTGACCAGATCGTCGGTCCACCTTGTAGGGGGCCTGCCCACGGAACGTCGTCGTCCGGTTCACGGTCGCCATTCGAGAACCTTTCCGCCCCAACGGCCATCGGTTCTCCGCGCTATGTGTCCCGCCCACTGCCACTTCAACTGAGCAATCCTTCGAGCGATGTCGGTCGTTTTAGTTCTCCTGCGGATCTCATCATTTCTGATTCGATCGAGCAGGGAAATACCAAGCATCGCTCTCTCCATTGCTCGCTGGGTAACCTTGAGCCTTCTTATGAGACCCATAGTAAAAGACCACGTCTCGCTTCCATAATTCATAACTGGCAACACACACTGGTCAAAGACCTTAGTCTTGAGACATTGAGGAATTTTGGACGCAAATATATGCCGGAGCTTCCCAAACGCTGCCCATCCGAGCTGGATTCGACGAGAGATCTCTTTCTCGAAGTTGGACTTACCTAATTGGATTGTCTGTCCTAGGTAGACATAGTGGTCAACAACTTCGAGTGTAATGTTCCCAACATTAACTGGAGCGGATGCAACATGGGCATTGGACATGATTTTCGTCTTATCCATGTTCATCTTCAGACCCACTCTTTGGGAAGCATTGCTGAGATCTTCGAGCATTGTGTTCAGGTCTTCCAAAGTCTCAGCCATGAGAACTACATCATCGGCAAACCGCAGGTGTGTTAGGTACTCGCCATTGATGTTAATGCCGAATCCTTTCCAGTCCAGTAGCTTAAAAATATCCTCCAACGCAGCTGTGAACAGTTTCGGAGAAATGACGTCTCCCTGTCTCACACCTCGCTGTAGTTGGATAGGATTAGAGCTCTGGTTCTGTAATCGGACCGACATGGTGGCGTTTTGGTATAAGTACCTCAGCACCTCGATGTACCTGTAGTCTATTTGGCACCTCTGGAGAGACTAAGGAGTATGGAAATTGATATGTAGGATACTGGTCAGGTTTAAAAATGTTCTGCCTTAGCAAAGTTAAAAAAAGTCTCCACTAATGTGTAGATGGGGGAATATCAAACATACTGAGTTTGGATATTTGTGGTTCAGTCACACAAAACGGCTGACTCGATCGCGATAAATTGCGCTCTGGCCTGGAAAATTTTATACGGTATTTTAACTCAGGGAAAAAGTACCGTTCCCTTGGGATATAGTTTTTTTTCACTTTCATTTGTTTAATGTCTTATGACAGCTCATTTTCGCGCAAAGCAAAATTTTGTTTCTTAACAAGAAATAAGGTCTTGAGGATTTTTTTTCTGAGAGGTGAATATGTTGTGTCATAGTAATTGTGGACAAGCCACAGAACTTAAAATTCGTCACTTGTTTATTTTTCTTATAAAAATTAATTGCTTTATAAATGTAATTCAAGTGGCAACATTGAGGTACGTGTATCTTTAATGTATAGAAAAAATCATATCTGTAAAGCAGTACTGCGTTTTCAGCCTAGACGCGTAAAATGTTCGCCTGAAAAATTCACTCTAATAATGTAATAATTAGCGTTCTAAGACACGATTCAAATATTATGGGTTATATCTGTATCGGATTTTGTTGCTCTCTTAAAGTAGAGCGGAAGCCTCGGTTTTGGCCACTGTGCCGGTTTTGGCCACTTTTTGGCAAATTTGTATGAGACCCGTCCCCCCCTTCAAGATACCTTTTATGTGCGTCGACAATTTCATACGTATCTATAAAGAGATTAATAGCTATAATTTCAATGTCAAAATCATTTTTTATTAACTTTGGTTTTACTTTTGTAGGTAATAAATAACAATTTTAAAATAATATATTCCCACACATTTGAGGGGTGTCGCCATAGTAAAAAGTTGCCACTATATTATCTTTCACCTGAAATACATTTCAAATCTATTGGTCGGAAATGGGTTTTGGAGGACATTTTGTCCCATCGTTCTATTCTAATTTAACTTTTCGTCCTTATTGCCAAAGCTCAATTAAAATAAGGTTTTTTAAGGTAATAATAACAATCGTTTGAATTCTTGATGTCATACGATTTTTTTTTATGAAAATCATTTTTTGTTTAATTTATTGAATGAAATTTTTAAGATTTTTTTTATGGATTGTATTAGAATTTTTTTTTACAATTAAATTGTTGTTTTGCAATTGATTAGTTTCCTTTTTAACCGACTTCTAAATCAAAAAGGAGGAGGTTCTCTATTCGTCTGTATGTGTTTTTTTTTTTTTTTTTTTTTTATGTATGTCCACCGATTACTCGAAGACGGCTGAACTGATTGAAATGGTTCAAACGTTATTACATCAGGTTAGTTTCCAAGTTGGTCCCATTTTTTGAAATTTTGAAATCGGTTCAGTAGTTTTCAGGAAATCTTGAAAATACTGTCGTTTTCGTTACCACTTTATGTGAATTTAATACGTATCTTTAGGCATAACTCCTTTGTTTATAAACCGATTTAGATGATTCTTGTTTTGTTAAAAAGGGGATACCTCAAGGTAATTTAACCGACTTCGAAAAAGGAGGTTTTCAGTTTGATCACATACCTATTTACCAGAAAACACGTAAATTGCCTGCACGATGCACTAAAAAGAGTGAAATAAAAATTATTTTTATAAAAAAAATTAAACCGCCTTCAAAAAAACCACATCAAAAAAGTAAGAAATAATTCCTCACCAAATAAATAACGTAAGTACTTTGAAGTCGGGCGGGTTTTAACAAAAACAACAAAAAATTGTACATCTATCACGCCCGACTTCAAAGTACTTACGTTATTTATTTGGTGAGGAATTATTTCTTACTTTTTTGATGGGGTTTTTTTGAAGGCGGTTTAATTTTTTTTATAAAAATAATTTTATGTATGACATAAGGAATTCAAACGATTGTTATTATTTCCTTAAAATACCTTATTTAAATTGAGCTTTGGCAAAAAGGACGATGTGGCCACATCGCTCGAAGAACCGACGGCCGTTGGGGTAAACGAGTTCTGGAGTGGAGACCGCGTTTAGGCAAATGTAGCGTAGGGCGCCCTGCTACCAGGTGGAGCGACGACCTGCGAAAGATGGCAGGCGGGGGCTGGCTGCGAAGAGCTGAAGACCGTGCTCAGGATGTGTGACGAAAACGGGCTGATGATGATGATGATGAAAAAGGACGAAAAGTTAAATATAATTTTTTTGGAGCAAAAAGTGGCCAAAACCGGGTGCTTCCACTCTACTTTAAGAGAGCAATAAAATCCGATATAGATATAACCCATAATATTTGATCTATTTTCGTGTCTGGGTACGCTGTTACCCATTGTCCTTTACAGTAAGACACTTGAGTATAGAAATTTAAGATATATTTTTGTTTTATTTTTTAATAGTTAATAAGAAAAAAGAATAAGATATATTTTAGTTTGTTTTTTTTAAATGGTACTTACCTAGTTAATAAGAAGTCGAATTTTTGTTTTTTTATTAGTACATAAGTGATACATAAGTAATGGGAGTCCATTTGGTTAAGGAATATATGATTTGTTTTTAGTATTTATTTGGTCTTTATTTACCTGAACATTCACCTATTACTTATTATAAAATAGGTAAGTAATACCTAACAGGTGAACCTATTCTTGCCCATTCTCCTTAATAATGCAAGCGAACTTCCTGTAAATCGTTAGTGGTACTTAAAACAAAAGATTTTAAATGAAGTCATGGTTTTTTTATAAAGTACTTTTTATGCAGTATTGGTTGTTATAAAGAAAAAGTCAAATTTCTTTTTATTCGCGCAAAAGTAGTTCTCCCTAGCCGCGCCACATATTTTGCGGAAAATCAAACAAATTAATAGCTTAACGAAAAAAAAAATAGTAGCAACGAGAGGTAGAGAACAGGTAGATTATGTTTAAATAGGTTCACGTATCGATAATATCTAAAATTATCAAAATGACTTGCTGCAGAGTATACTCTCCAGCCGGACCGCAATCTACGACTAGTAACTTCGGAACCAATGACTTCTATCGTACCACACTTGTATGTATGGAAGGTATTTTTTAAGTAGCTTTTTTTGATGTATTAGTTTCTTGGAAAGTGCATCACACTTTTCTGAATTCGAGGTGGTCCGGCCAGAGAGCACTGCTTTGCAGCCGGACCACAAAAGCTACTGAATATTTCATAATCTGTTGAGGTACTTTTAATTTTAATACATTCCTATGAAAGTAGACTACAGGTAGCTGTTATTGCACTATATAGCATCTGGGTACTGATATGTGGTCCGGCCACAGAGGATCACACAACTTTTGTGTGTAATTAATTATTAAATAAATAAATAAGGTAGGGAAGCTCAATACTAACTTTTATTAATTTCTCATCATCATCTCATGTGTGTCTGGGGGATGTTCGGCCCCTCCGATTGATCTGGCTGCTTACAAAAGTATCGAAATAGCTCCCTGAGCTTGATATATAAAACTCAAGGCTGAGCTTATTTATAAAAGTTAGTATTGTTGTTTCCTACATTCAGCACAGGGCCCCCTAAATTGGCCGTCTGCCCGAGTTCGCGAGTATGCTTACCCGTAAATAAAAGACGCATAAGGACCACCTAATCCAACACCTTTAAATCGATAGAAAATAAGAAAAGTCTGGCGGCCTTGGGATCTCACTCTATTAGCTTCGTTTCACAGTATTGGAAAGTTCAGTGAGGATTTTCAATAAGACGTGTACGATGCTGTCAATAAAACAATGTGTTTACTGATGCATATGAATGAATATGTTTGCATAGTTTCTCCACGGTAAACGCAACACAGGTGAGGTACGTCTTGTAAGCAGTGTTTTAGTTCAATTCGAAGCTTAATGTTGAAACCTATATATTATGTTTAATAATTTCCTGTTTAATCAACTTTTAGGTTATGCCTGCTAAACACGAAAAATAGATTTCTATAATCTTTGCAATGCCTCGCGACAATACAATGGGGAATTGGGGAGATAAGATAGAACTTTATTGCCATAACTAAAACGCCCGCGTTATTGTTCTGCAGTGCAAATTTGAAATGAGGAAATTTTTGAAAGAACAATGCGATCATAAATAACGATTCTTCCTTAGAAAAGAAGTTCGATTCAGATAAACGAACTAGTAAATCTTCATTCACTGAATTATCTTGACACCAATGATTGGCAGTGGAAGATCCAATATAAACTTTTTATCTTATTTCTTCATTTGCCTTTTAAACGTTATTCTCATCGTCTTTATCTATTTTGATTAACTGACTAGATAGGCTCACTGTACGCGGAACATTTTGCAACTTTTATAAAGTACTTACCTATTAATAATTAGGTAAGGAAATACTAATAACGCAATGATGCTATCTTTTTAGGATTAAATTTGCTGGAACAGCTCAGCTTAACACAGTATGTGGCATGATAATGATGTGTAGGTAAGGTAGTAATTTAAAATGCACACTTCTGATCATCATTATATTGGGTGTAGGATAGTGTGTGTTAGCTTTCTCCAATAATGCTTGCTGATCTTGACATTATCATTACTATAATAACATCATTACATTGTCTATACTTAAAACCGATCGGAAGTCGTTACTGTAGATTGAATCTTATATCGTTTACCCATAATATAACATTTCAGTACGTTTACAACAATATATATTTTTTTAAGTATTAATCAGTATTTCTGTGTCTTATTACCATGATTGCTTGCCTTTTTCGGACTTAGCAAGCGGATATAGCAAGCCGCACTCCTTTCTTTAAGAACAAGACTTCGCTGTTTTCTTTTGGCTCATCACTACATAGTATAAAACAAAGTCGCTTTCTCTGTCCCTATGTCCCTTTGTATGCTTAAATCTTTGAAACTACGCAACGGAATTTGATGCATTTTTTTTAATAGATAGAGTGATTCAAGAGGAAGGTTTATATGTACTTTTTATCCCGATATTCCCACGGGAACGGGAACCACGCGGGTGAAACCGCGGGCGGCCGCTAGTATAGTATAATATAATTGAGGGGACATAACTCACTCATCACGAAATCTCGAAAACTACTGGACCAACGAAGATGTAATTTGGCAGGAAGGTAGATTATGCCTAGGAGACGTCCGCTAAGAACGGATTTTAGAAAACCTTCCCCCCCTAAAGGTGTAAAGTGGGGGGATA
The DNA here is from genome assembly GCA_949710035.1 of Crambus lathoniellus. NCBI lineage: Eukaryota > Metazoa > Arthropoda > Insecta > Lepidoptera > Crambidae > Crambus > Crambus lathoniellus. Next base: position 14,363,469 of record OX453320.1, read on the forward strand.
AGGTTATATGAAACTTCTTCATTAATGGATTTAGAAGCATGAAAATTGGTACGTTGGATACTGGTTATGACTGAAAATGATCTGAGTAAGCAAAGTAAAAAAATCTCCCCCTTAATAGGGTAAAATGGGGAGATAAAGTTTATATGGAACTTCTTCATTTCTGAACTTAGAAGTATGAAAATTGGTATGTTGACTACTGATCACGATTGAAAATTATCTGCGTAAGCGAAGTTAAAAAACTCCCCGATAATGGGGTAAAACGGGCGGATTAAGCTTATATGGAACTTCCTCATTTCTAAACTTAGAAGTATGAAAGTTGGTATGTTGGATACTGGTCACGATTGAAAATGATCTGCGTATGCGAAGTTATAAAAAACCCATAATAGGGTAGAAAGGGGGGATTATGGCTTATATGAAAACTTCCTCATTTCTGGAGAGTATGGAAATTGGTATAAAGAATACTAGGTCATCATTAAAAATGATCTGCGCAGGCAAAATAAAAAAAACACCTAATAGGGTAGAAAGGGAATAATTGAACTCTGGCCGGGAAAATTTCATACGGTTTTTTTAACTCGAAAAAAGTACAGTTCCCTTGGCATACAGTTTTTTTTGTTCACTTTATTCAATGATGCATGGGTCCCATGACAGCTTATTTTCGTGCAAAGCAAACAATTCTTTATGCATTAAAATAAAACTCAAGAAAATCAGTATTACACATTTTTTAGCAAAGTATTGACTCGATTTTTTGCATTTTGGTTGTTCAAGAGAAGGAGAATGTCCGAATATTATTCATACGATAGTAGCTCCTGTTTGTCTAGGTATCGTTACCTTCTTATGCCTAAACCACGGGTAGCGTGCTCGGCCTGCGATCGATGAGGTTATGTTACTTTTGCAATGGTCTATCATGGGATTGCTGTTAAAAAATATATTGTGCTTTGGAAGACACGATAAGCCGATGTTTCTGGCTGCATTTGGATTGGTTAGTACACAATAACTTCAATGGGCCCGTGTGGAAGGTCATGGCCCATTCTCCATATCCATCTATATGAAGGCCTGTGCCCCAGCAGCGGGGACATTAAAATAGATTGATGATGGTACTGATGAGACCTTAGAGAATGCATATCTACCTACTTTTTGACACAAAATTTTGCGATGTAGTACCTACTCGCGGACGTAGTCGCGGCCGCCGGCCATTCATATTCCTATTTCTACTATCCCTAATATTATTATAAATGCGAAATTGTATATGCTCACGTCAAAACGGCTGAACCAATTTTGATGAAATTTGGAATAGAGATAGTTTGAGACAGTGCTTCCGGGTGCTCCTACTAATTACTCCTACTGATAGGAGCACCGGGACACCCATGTCCTGATGCTAGGAAGGACATAGGCAAATTGTAACCGCGGGAATAAGGCTCATTCCCATGGTAAAATAAGTTTTAGCTCGGGCAAAGCTGTAGATTGGAATTGGTATTTAAGGCGATAGTTTGAGTTCATGGGAAGGATGATGTTTAGAATAGAGACAGTTTAAGGCCCTGGAAAGGACATATTTTACTTTTTACCGCGGGAAATCTCATTGTAAGGAAAAATCACTTTAAGCGCGGGCTAATTTAGGGGCAGAAATTGGTATTTAAGTAAATAATTTGAGACCCTGGCAAGGATTATAATATCATATTCCCACGGGAAAATCAATAAGTAGGTATTATTTGTTTGTCCGTCTTTCACGTCCAAACGGAGTAACGGATCAATGTGATTTTTGGTACGGGGGTAGATTGGGAGCTGGAGAATGACATAGTTTATCCCGGAAAATATAACATTCCATCAGGATAATGTTGTGTAGTACACGCGGGCGAAGCCGCGGGCGGAAAGCTAGTAGACTTATAAGTCTGAGGTTCGTCACCAGACTTCAACGCATAGCTTACCGTATATGAATTGCCCGTTATTAGAGCCACCTTGTTTGAGCCCGAATGAGCCCAGTCGCTGTGGGAATTGGAGTAAACAAAGCAATTGAGCCGCTAACGGTATCGAGATCAACAGACGCCCGATGGTATTAAACAAACCGGAGTAATTGACGCTTTGATCTTTCAATTAAGATTTTTAGGCTATGCTATGTAAATATACTAGTTTCCATTTAAAAGATTTGGGTAAGTATTTGCCGGTTGTGTTTTTTTTACAAGCTTTTATTTAACTTGCAGTGTATGATGTATATCCGTTCCGTCCGTAATTGAGATTGCAATTTGACCCTCTTGCCAGTGCCCGATAGATCTGAAATTTTGCATACAGGTTTGGTTCGGATGTCACTTCAATATTAAAGACAGCAGCAGCTTGTCATAAAACGAATATTTACAAAAAATATATTGATTAACATTAACCGTAAGGACATCGTATCGAACGCGGACCTTAAAGTTACTAGTCGTATTCCCTACGTCTAGAAACCGCGCTTGCTCAAAACGACAGCTTCATAAATTCGGCAGCTCAATTGAATCAAATATGAAATGCTTGTTACATGGCTAGGAGTGCCTCGACACTCAGAGTTGCACGAGTATGCTCTTCCGGCATACCTCAATTGCCGCATTACTGTACCTATGTCGCCTTATCTTACTTCTAGCGAAGGAGGTATAATACTAAAAAACAACGTGTTATTTGCACATTGCGCTGCTAACTTCGTCTCATAATAATTATGTCATGTCATGTCGTTGGTCACGCGCATGTAACACGAAGGTTACAGCCGCGGACGCTGCATCTCATTAGCAAAGGAAGCGGAGCATCGTGCGCCGCAAAGACTGAGGTCAATGACCTGTCACACATACAGTGGTGTCTATATCGATGTCGATAAGATTGTGATAATAGTAACGATGTTACGATAATTATGTCAGATTGTTGCTCTGCTCGCCCATGTAACACGAAGGCTAGCTACAGTCGCGGACGCTGCATCTCATTAGCAAAGGAAGCGGAGCATTGTGCGCCGCAAAAACTGTGGGTCAGTGACCGTCACACAAACAGTGGTGTTTATGTCGATGTCGATGATAAGATTATCGTCAGTCAATAGATAGGTCAATTAACAGCTGATTATTTGAATATTGTTATCATATAGAGTCATCATCATCATCATTCTTTCCTTATCCCAATTTTATTCTATTTGGGGTCGGGGTAGTACGTTCTTCTCCACTTCACTCAGTTACGACAGTTACCCATCATCTCCTCAGATATCCTCAGAGATCCTCTCATAATAAGATAATTTACAAACAATATTTTCATGTTTTTCATCTAATTGAATAGAATGCGGGTTTTTTTTTTTAAAGTTTAGGTTTTCAAAGCCTATAAAAAGAAAAAAATAAAATGTTCTAAATAGATTTATCAAACAAAAAATTCTGCCTCCATTGAAAGCTTTCACAGCTAAAACTATGTATAAGATCGGCTTCATTAGTAGTGTTGTGTGGATAACTTAATTCTAATGCTCGATAAAAATGCTACGTCATATCACTACTAAGTTGGCAGTAAGCGTGAGAACAGCAGCCAAGACGCTGCATCTCGTTAGCGGAAGTGTCGTGAGACGCAAAAATTAGAAGGTTAACGACTCACCGGGTATGTAGTGCTGTGCGCTGTCGATGAAATATTTCGATTATTCCTCATTTCTTTATCATACAGCTTTTTCGTTGGTATTTTAAAAATAAGTTGGGCTTTTTATGTAGGTATATCATCCATTGATCCATCACTCAGTTGTTCTTGAAAAAAAATATATGATGCCAAAGAACAAATAGAGAATATTCTGTATACCTATAGTATAGAATGGGTTAGAACTTTTTGGGTTTTATTTAATTATCATTCCAATGAGCACATAACTTCGCACTCGATGCGTAACGAACCAACTAGTAGTCTCAGTAAGAGCTTTAAAAATATTTCTTTAACATATGCAGAAGCTACGAAAATTCGATTATTTCCCCTTTTCCTCGTTAAAACAGGTAATAGAAATATTACCTATACTTCGAACTGCCAACTGGTTCAATTAGCCGTTCAATAAACACACGTCATTTCATTAAACATTCAGACAATCAATCAAACAACTTGGCATATGGCTTGGATTGTTAACGTTTAACTACTTGCCTTGCCTAGCCTATTACTCTTTGTTCAAGTATCTAAGAACTCATTTGGCTGCATCTCATACATTTTGTTCCCTGTAGAGAACATAATAGCCGGATCTAGTATTATATAAAATACTGATAGTTGATTAGTCTCTTGAGGATAATCCAGTGAAAGCGAAGCTAAATTAACAAAGGAAAACCACTTTTCTCCTAAACAATGGACTAAGGCAGACATTCAGACAATCAATCAAACAACTTGGCATATGGCTTGGATTGTTAACGTTTAACTACTTGCCTTGCCTAGCCTATTACTCTTTGTTCAAGTATCTAAGAACTCATTTGGCTGCATCTCATACATTTTGTTCCCTGTAGAGAACATAATAGCCGGATCTAGTATTATATAAAATACTGATAGTTGATTAGTCTCTTGAGGATAATCCAGTGAAAGCGAAGCTAAATTAACAAAGGAAAACCACTTTTCTCCTAAACAATGGACTAAGGCACGCAGGCACGCTGCACGTGCGAACGCGAATAAACGTTTCGAATTGCTAAAAATTGCTATTCAAACGCAATATGGGACCGGACTGATATTTTTTAATTTATTTAAAATGTTTTTTAGAAGTATCAGAAACACAACACAGGTATAAATTTATCTTCAAATATTTTACATATTTTCGTAGATACGTAGTAAGATAAATAAAGCCGTAATATAGTTAAGTATATCCCTAGCTAGGGATATAATTATATACCGTAACATAGTTATACGAAAGCGATTCATTACTATCTAACTATTGGCGGAAGCGGCGGCGGAAAATGAACTAGAAAAAGTTTTAGAAAAGCGAAATGAAAGTCATAAAATTGGAACTTCAGTTGGTATTATGAAAGATTGGTTGGTAACCCAGAAATGCAATACAGCTAACAAACCTTACTTTGAATGATCCTATCTATGTGTCGCAGTAAGATAGATGAAGCCGTAATATAGCTACATACCTGGGGATATAATTATATACCGTATGATAGTTATACGAAAGGAACAAGCGTTCTGTGGTTTGAAAAAAATAACGAAATATTTACAATATCAGTAACACTCCGGTCCCCTATTGTAAAATTTGAGGCTAAATAAGTCTTAGTTTGATTAAAACACTTGGCAAATTAGTAATTTGTAGACTAATGGCAAATTAGTAAGTATAATCATTTCTTAATTATTATTTTAACATTCTAAAGGCAATGACGCATAGTAACTATTCAGAAACATTTTCCAGAAAATTGAGTCTAGCTCGCGATAGACTAAACAACTTTAATTAATAATGTTTCCGAAGCCAGACGACGACGAATAAATGAGATTTCCAAGAATCTTGATTTGAGCGTATTGCTTAGTGACAAGCAATCAATAGGACAGGAGCTGGAAACTGTAAGCGAGACGAGGCGCTATACCACAGATTACTAAATAGTTATATCAGCAGTGTAGGTAGATAGATCCATCCTTGAAACAACATCATTCCAATATTGCGATGACAGCTGATGGTAGGCCCCCAGGTCAATGACATGTGGAGGTTCCCAATTACTATCCAAATGACGAAAGGCAACAGCACAAGGGAGTGTCTCACTATAATAGTTTTAAAGGGCAAGTGCGAGTTGCCTCAGAGGCAAAATAATCCTGTAGTTAAATATTGTAGTCGGGTCTTTGCAAGTTTAATTCTTCATCCTTTGATTAGTTATTTATACACCGTGAAATTTGACTTGTTGAATTCCCGAAAATTACTTGAAGTACTCATCAATACACACAACTTTTAATGTGGGAAAAACTCTGAAATCTCGAAAAAAAATTCAGCTGTTCCATCCATACTAATTTTCAAATCAACTCGATTGAAATGTATAGAACAGCTGTTTTTGTTCACTAGCTAGTTACTAGCAGACTGCGAACTTCATACCGCCTTAGAACAGCAGCTCCATCTACCGGGTCAAATTGCATTTTTAACCATCTAGGAACCTATTGCAATAACTTACAAAATTACAACCAAATCGGCCCATCTGTTTAGGAGGAGTTGTGTGACAAACACACGTACAAAAGAATTTTATATATAAGGATTGAATTGGTAATAGCTTTCACTTTCATAATATTTCAAATATTTTGTGAGGAGGCGTATGTGTAGAATTTGGCAGCTAGGACACAGAGGAAAAAAAATACTACGTGGCTAGGACTACCGAAAATCCGCGAAAGAAAAGTATTTGACGCAACTGCAACACAGCCTTACTATTCTTATTAGTCTTATTCAAACAAAGAATGGTGTTTGTTTTAGTTTTTTTTTTCAGCTCCGGATCCCCAAAAGCATGGGATTCAAAGAGGGGAGTGCATAAAGCGAAATGCATGCGTGCGTATGCTTCTTTTGTGCATACCCATTGGTCTGTGTCTTTTGTCTCGATGGAAATATTGGTTGTTATTTCGTCTTTTTGTCGTAGGTACTGCACAAGAGATTTGAATGAATATTTGGTTTTTAATTTTAGTCGGTTGGATTTCAGATGTAGGTTCTATTTTAAGTTTTCACTTGGACAAAACGGTGTTGTATTCTCGATTTATTGAGTGTGAATTAAAGGTCATAAGCACATACACTGACGTTGAAGCCTATATTAACCTTCTTCAGGAGGGCTGTCAAATACAAAAGTAATTCATCGAACTTATTCGTAACTCCAGAAACATAAACGTAAAAAAATTATTTATGTTTATTTCTTTTTATTTGTACCCTGAGACACCTGACTGAGAATAGGTATACGACCGTTTGACACTGATTCCAGGCTCAATCCTAAAATGTTTTTATTTCTCTAACAAAGTGTTTAAAATATAAATATTCCAACTGCTCTATGACCTAACATATGACGTCATGGCAATTATGACCAATTAGTCAAGGTAGTTAGTAGTGAATTAGTTAAACTCATCTGTAAATTACTTTTGACAGGCTAGTCCTAGAAAATTTGTAGCTGTTGCATTGCATCACAATTACCTGACACGATTATTTGTCAATACGAAAAATATGATACTTTATGCTATACAGTCATAAAGTTCTGCTAAGGGAACGGAGGCAAAATGATGAGAAAATGAGGAATTAAAGATGAGAACACTATTTAGGAATCAAGGCTAATTATTATTATTAGGCTTCATTTTAGAAATAGTATAGTAATTTGGTTTGGTAGACCTACTATATATTATACTTATGCTAATATTACGCGGTATAACCAAATTGATTCACTTTGGTTCAAAGGCGCTGAAATACAGGCGCACTTTGACATTGAATGATCCACTTTTACGTTTACATTGTTCAACTTGGTTGCTTCATCCAAATTGAAAGGCAAAAGTGAACCGTGTATTTCCGCTAGTACCAAACCTATCCATTATGTGCTCTTATTTCTGACATGTTAAGGATATAGCATAGGTAAAAAAAATATCGTCGATGGCCGTTGCTTACACAAGCGAGGGGGTGCTGGGATCGGTAAGACTCCGGCCGCGGCACTCTCGTAGACTGAGAAATACGTGTAGACGCGGCATGCAGCGCGCATTCTATTTACATCTAAAATATCACCTATGTGCGCTTTTACTAAGGAAATTATATTATGTAGAATACAAGAAGAATTATTAATGAATATTTATTGTAAACGTCGGTTTGTAGGAAGAGTAGATCTTAGATATTATTCGTATGTAGTAAAAAAAGCTTTTTTTAACAAAGATAGTCACTTCAAACGATTCTTCAAAATGCAGAACACAGCAGCAGCTATTTATATTTATTTTCTATCTCTAAATCATTTCGATAATATATCCATTATCGAAATGATCTTCGCAGGCAAAACTACAACATTTGCTACAAATTACACTGAAAAAAAAAATAATGTATACTGCTCTAACCAGTAGGTACATTTTCAGATTTATTCCAATCAAATTAATAAAACTTATAATTTATTATGAAAAAATATAAATAACTCATACTAGCCCATCATCTAATACTTTTTTACTCAATCAAAATAATCAATATTTAAATAAGTATACCGTTTATATAAAATCACGCTATCAATCTATAATATAAATCAATATATAAAAAAACACTTAAATAAAAATATTGTTTAAGTACAAAAAAATAAAATAAAATACATATTATTCCAATACCAAAAATGATAATATCAAATAATACAATAACTTGTGTCATTGAAAATTGTAAGCAACGATCACATACACCCAGATACAAGAAAATATCTAAAAGTTAGTTTTCGACATTTACCCGTCCGAGAATCGAACCCGGGACCTCAGAAATAGTGGCACCTAGAAAACCGGTGCGCACACCAATCGGCCACGGAGATCGTCCAATTTGTTTAAACAAAATGTAGCGCAACTGAAATAATTGATACTTTGTTTACTACCCACCTTCTGCGCCAGTGGTCTCGGGTTCAATTCCCGAACAAGACAAATGTTTGTGTGCATGAACATGTCTATTTGTCTTGGTCTGGGTGTTTACTATGTATATTAAGTATGTATTTACAAAAAAAAAGTATTTAAGTATATATTTATCCGTTATCATAAGTTTTCCATGATACAGTTTCTAAATGAAATTAAAATGGGCTTAGATAATTGGTGTGAATGTAAGAAGTTATTTATTTATTTATTTATTTATTTATTATTTATTTATTAAACTTGCCACGTAAGGTTATAAATCAGCCACTTTAAAAAAACCTTTTTTCATTAATCATTTTAAAATGTCTTTATTTTTCATTGTCACTATTTTTCGCCATGTACGCATCATATCCCTTGTGCTCCAAAAATGGGTAAAAAACGTAAAAACTTGCCTAACGTCAGGTTCTTTTTTCTGTTTAAATATTATGCGATATGCTGAAATATTTGTACTAACTAAAAATTAATACCGAAGCGACAGCAACACAACTATATGTTAAAATTTTGTGCAAAGGCAGCTCTACTTAATTCTGTGGAACTTTATTAAAACTAGCTACGCTTTTCCCCAAAAACGAACTTCTTGTTTTTTCAAGTCGAATCCTTGGAACGGCAATCTTATTTTTATTTCTTGTTTTGAATTGATGTATATGTTACGTTTTACAAATGTATTGAGATACTTCTTCACATATACCATATCTCATATATTATTATGTATTGGAGTACACCAACTTTATTTGTAAAGCATTTAGTGATCACGTTCAAGTCGACTCTATCTACACTGACTTCCAAAAGGCCTTTGATAGAGTCAATCATAGAGTAATGATAGCTAAACTGGAGTCTATGGGCGTGCATGGATGTCTTTTGCGCTGGCTGTCGTCATATCTTGCAAATAGAAGTCAAATAGTGGCGTTGAAGACATTCCGCTCACAGCCAGTACCTGTTATGTCCGGAGTCCCGCAGGGGTCCCACTTGGGGCCCTTAATGTTCGTCATTTACATTAATGACCTCATTCCTAAGTTGAAAAGCTGTTCTTTGTTATACGCCGATGATTTAAAAATGTTCTGTCGGATTAACTCGGTAAGAGACTGCATTCAATTGCAGAAAGACATTGATACAGTGAGTGACTGGTGTAATACTAACCACATGAGACTTAGCATTAACAAATGTTCTGTTATTTCATTTACTCTTAAAAGGAATCCTATTCTCTTGTCGCGTAGCGGGTTGCTTAAATGAGAACCACAACTTACGTTCACAAAATTTATTCGTGGTTGAGCATATATAATGGGGTCGTGAGTAAAGGGCCCGACTGGTATTCGCTTGCGTGTCCCAAACTTATCTTAACGGGGGCCCACAGGTGGTAGGTGGCCCGACGGGGCGAGGGAAGGTGCTGTGCAGTGCAGCGTGTGGTGCGCGTCGCAGTATGGCGACCAGAAGAACCGCCGGGTGGCTGGTTGGTCGTCCGCTCTTGGGTTAACTTGGATCCCCTTGGGTTAACTTGAATCCCCTTGGGTTAACCTGGGTTAACCTGGGTCCCTGGAATTGCAATCGAATTGCGTAAGCTTCATGTTTAGCAGCCGCCGATTGCGATAGCCAATTCACCTAAGCCAAGCCAAGAAAAGTTGGGGGAAGAGAAAGTATGCAGCAGGTGAAGTGGCAAATTATCGCAATCAGAGCGGAGTGTACAAACATTAAACTAATTAAAGTTGTGCAGAAAAGCATTGCGCTAATCGCTTACAAAATGATTTTATAATAAAAATGAAATTACATAGGATAAAATTGTAAAATTAATAATATTAAAATGTGAGGGTACATGGCGAATGATTCGGCAATTTTGATTTCGTCGTTGAAACAATTTAAAAGATAACGCTGAGATTCTTACACACAGGAATGCATAATCAACAGCGCGCACTCAATATTACATGCAACACAATTATTTTTAACACAAACTAAAATTACCAACTAATAACTACTCAACACTATGTTCAACACTTACCCTTTCGGGGATTGTACACTGAATTTATTTTAAATTAAATAAAGTGACGAAACACAGATTTTGATCACTGAAGTAAATCTTTTTATAATCTAATAAGATTAAATTAAATGCTTCCCAACGGCAACTTTAAGACGAAAATACGTTCGTGTTGTCCGTGAGAACTCGGAAGGCGGTCTGTCCATGACGCCGCAAAACTACTGCATCGCGAAGTTCGTACAATTTGCGCACACGCATTGTGTCCTTCGCAAAACTACATTCAAGTCGATGCGCGATACAAAAACAGGTTAGGGTACCGCTCGCGTAATTGTAAAACGTTTTAAATAACAATACGTTCGATTTGCAGTATAATGTGCATTAGTATTTTAATTGTAGTTATTAGTTTAGTGTTTAATTAAAAATAAGAATAAGATTAGGTTAATTTAGGTATAAAAAATGTTTTGTTTTCATTCCTTTTATTTTATTTTAATAAAATGTAGATTTTATGTGTAATATTAACTGAAGTTACCTTATAACGTTACATTACCCCCTCGCGCGACCAAGGATTTTATTCCTAATAATAAAATCCGCACTTAGCAATTAAGTCAATAGTTCGCATTATCACTTTCATTCATACATTTCATACTTCACGCTTTCAAAAGGCAACAATAAACAATATTGTAGAATATTGCCGCATCCTAACAATATCCTAACACCTTTTTTTTTCGGGGGTAGGAAGTAAAACCAAACAGACGTTTTTTAAATTAGCTCTGCAATATTTTAATTAAAATATTAGAAATATACTTATTTTATATAAGTTAAACAGTGAATATTATGTACTGACACCTAACAGTACCTTTAGTGTTATATCCTCTCCGGAATCTCCATTTTAACAACTTTGTTTTCAACACTGCACTTGACACACTCACTACACTGAAATGGAAGACTTAAAAGGTACTATCGAGTCTCTTTCACAGTCCTTTACGCAAAGGATGGCCATGTTTGAGAGTGAACTGCAAAAAACTGGCACTCCACAGCAGCCATCACTGTCTCCGCTTTCTTCTGAGTTTGAAGCTTTTCGGGATTTCGTTGTGGCTACTCTGAAGAATCTTGAGCGACAAGTTTCTGTTTTGATCACGGAGTGTGACAACATCGAGATGAGGAGTCGTCGGGCCATGCTGCTTCTCCATGGTGTTCCGGAGGCCAATAATGAGAAAGTTGCCGAAACCGTGCTGAAATTATGTTCTACACATCTGGCTGCTGTCAAAGTAAGTGGGGCTGACATCTGTCGAGCTAGCCGCCTGGGTAAGGTACGGCCGGATAAACCTCGTCCGCTGCTGGTCAAATTCCAGTCTGAGGCACTGCGGGATAATTTGTGGATGGCCAAATCCAGTCTCAAAGGCACTGGCGTTACTATGTCAGAGTTTTTGACAAAACATCGACACGGGATCTTTACGGCAGCACGCGAGCGGATTGGCGTCTCTCGTTGTTGGACTAGTGCTGGACGCATACTCGCGGTTGGGGCTGATGGTAGAAGGCACCGTTTTTCGTCCATTCAAGACGTTGATCGGTTGGCGAAAGAAGAGGATGGTGTATCAGCAGAGACGACGGCACCGGCATCGGCCTCCACGCAGAGGGAACCCTCACCCATGGCTCCTGCTCCGAAGAACAGGCGGGCTGTATCTGCAAGGAGGCAAAATATTAAATGACTTGTTTCGTATGTTTGCATGATATTTATATAGTTTTGCATATAATTAACGCTTACTTTAATGTTTGTCAGCTCCATGTCCACAAATCAAATCATTCTTCCATCTCATAATTGTCTTCCAAATTCCTTCAGTACAGTCCTGTGTTTGTTTTGTTACAACGATTCGTATGTTATTAATTTTGTGGGTATTCTAATATATTTAAGATTCTTTTGTACAGACAGATTAGCTAAAAGCTAAAGTTGATTTTGTTTTTCTGACTGGACTGACAGATGACATGACACTATGCATGACAGACAGACCATAGACTTTTTTGTTTTCCGCGACTGATCTTACTGGCTAGGGGATCTATGACCATACAGCCAAGTTTTATAATAAATTTAATTTATATATATTGTGTTAATTCTAGGTCTGTCATGTCACTAGTGTTTCTTTTTTCCTTTTCTGTGCTTTTTTATGCTATTTAAGTTTGTTGTGTGTTGTATTAGTGCAGTATTTTTCTATGTTTCCACTTATTTTTCATTTCTTTCAGGCAACCTAAGGGTACTGTATTTGTATGTGTTTATTTGGTATTTTGTATTTATTTATAACTAACTAGGTATATATATTATTTTTTATTATTATTATTTTTTGCTTATATGAGTTTATCGTTGGATACAAGCGATGACGTATTTTTATCCTGCTCCTCTTCTGTCACTTCTAATACGAGCTTTCTAAGCTTAGATCGACCTCTGAGTGATCGTCTGGACGATACCTTCGGTGATGTTTCCAGGAACTTCAACGTTGTGCATATAAATGCTCAAAGTATCCCTGCCCATTTTCCTGACATGCTTTCGTCATTTAACTGTGAAAATATTCACGCTATCCTAGTTTCTGAGACTTTCCTTCATCCTTGTCTTTCTTCTATCTCCTATTCCTTACCCGGTTACCAACTGATCCGTAATGATCGTGTAAGTTCCTCACATGGCGGAGTGGCTATATATCTCTGTTCTCATATCTCTTATTCTGTTCTAAGTCGTTCCCCTCAGCCACCTCCTGCCAACAGCGCCGAGCATCTCTTTATTGAAATATCCCTATCCCATTCCAAGCTTCTCTTGGGAGTTTTCTATAGCCCTTCGCTCCGAGTTGACTATTTTGAGTCTTTCGAGCATCTCCTAGAAAATTTCACTCCCTCATACACCCATAATATAATTATGGGTGATTTCAACACCTGTCTCATTAAAAACGACACACGTTCCCAAAAATTATTATCTCTAGTTAATTCCTCCAATTTACATATCCTACCATCTAATGCAACCCATTACTTTCCCAATTGTACCCCCTCTCTTCTCGATCTTATGATCATCTCCTCCCCTACCTCTGTAGTTAAGCATGGCCAACATTCTGCAGATGCGTTTTCTTACCATGACTTGGTATACTTGTCTTACAGGATTCGTCTCCCCAAACAAAAACCAACTGTGCAGCTTCAGCGTAGTTTTAATAATATCGATCAAGATCGTCTACTCCATGACGCCGCCAACATAGACTGGTCGCCTATTTTTAATACAGATTGTGTGGATGAACAAATAGATTTCTTTAACAATGCTATAGTGGCACTTTACGATGTTCATGCACCTGTGCGTCCTGTCAAAATTAAACACCTTCCGGCGCCTTGGCTAACAGATGAGATTCGGGCATTGATGGCGAAAAAGAATAGTACCAAGGCAAGGTTCAAGCTCGATCCTACGAAACGTAATGAGGAAAAATATCACCGAGCCAGAAACCGGTGCAATACGGTAGTTAGGGACGCTCAAAGGCGCCACATACATAACTCTGTTGAAAATGAAGACCCAGCGAGAGTATGGAAATTCTTAAGAACTCTTGGGATTGGCAAAGCTCATACAGATAATTTCCTTAACAATGTAGATTTCAACCAACTTAACAGTCACTTCACTTCTTCGACTCCTATCGATGGCAATGTCAAAGCCAATACCTTGCAAAATCTTTCAAATTTGCCAATCCAAGACTGTGATCCTTTTATTCTTCAACAATTTGCGGACTGTGATGTTAAGAGAACAATTCTGTCAATTAAATCTTCTGCTGTAGGTGCTGATTGTATTAGCCGAAAAATGATCCTTCCCATCCTTGATGTACTAGTTCCTATAATTTCCCATATTCTTAATACGTCCATTACAACCGGTGTTTTTCCTGCCTCCTGGAAGGACTCCAATGTTATCCCTCTTCCCAAAAAATCCAAACCAATGCTCCTTACCGATTTCCGGCCTATTTCCATATTACCTTTCCTCTCCAAAGTCCTAGAAAAGCTGATTCACCACCAGTTTACTGGTTATCTCCATTTCAACCATCTCCTTAATCCCTATCAGTCTGGTTTCCGGAAAGGCCATAGCACTTCCACAGCCCTAACTAAGATCTCAGATGACATTCGCCGGGGGATGGAAAATCGACAACTCACTGTATTGACTTTATTGGACTTTAGTAACGCTTTCAACTCCGTCGATTTTGACATTCTTCTTGGTGTTTTACGTTCTCTTAACATATCTCCTACTGCAATTGACTGGTTTCAAAGTTACCTGTTAGGACGAAGGCAGCGCGTCCGCACTGGAGATTCGTTCTCGGAGTGGAGTGACATCAATGCCGGTGTTCCCCAGGGTGGTGTCTTATCTCCACTCCTTTTTTCAATATTTATTAATACCATCACTGATTCTATTTCCAGTTCCTACCACTTATATGCGGATGACTTGCAAATATACAATCAAGCACCTTTATCTGAACTATCACGTGCAATTGCAGTCGTCAACTCAGATTTAGCGCTGATCGGTAGTTGGAGTAAATCCTTTGGTCTTGCTGTAAACCCGGCTAAAAGTCAGTGCATAATTATTGGTAATTCTTATTACGTTTCGAGGATCGACTTTGAACAGCTTCCCTCAGTTTCTTTAGATGGCACTGTTATTTCGTACTCGGAAACTGTAAAAAACCTTGGCGTTACTTTTGACCAGCATTTTTCTTGGAGGCCACAGGTTCATGAACTTAGGAAAAAGATTTTCGCTGCATACGGATCTCTTAACCGCCTCCGTAATTTTTTGCCTATTACCACCAAAACCACTTTGGCGCAATCTCTCCTGCTATCTATTATTGTCTACGCTGATGTCTGTTACACTGATCTATCGGAGGAGTTACTTGGTAAACTTGAGCGACTGCAGAATGTCTGTATCAGATTTATTTTTAACCTCCGCAAATATGACCATGTGTCTCACTTCCGGTCCAAACTTAATTGGCTCCCAATTCGCCGGCGCAGGGACTTACACACTCTTACGCTCCTCTACTCTGTTCTTTTTCTACCAACGTCCCCACCTTACCTTAAAAGCTGTTTCTCCTTTCATTCCTCGTCTTCGCAGTGTACTTTGCGTTCTACAACTAATCTCACTCTAGAAATTCCACGGCACTCTACCGACTTCTTTTCCTACTCCTTTTCCGTACACGCTGTTCGTCTGTGGAACTCATTACCTGAAGGTATCAGGAAAGCCCAAACTCTGGGATCCTTTCGCAATGAAGTTCGTCGTTATTTCCTTTCTTCTGGTCCTCAGTGTTAACTATCATTTATATGTTGTATTTATCCCTTTCATTGCTTATAAATTATATTTTACTAAGTAGTTTATCATAATTTATTTATATTTCCTTCTTAAAATTCTTTCCATAGCGCACCGACTCCCCTATACTCCACTTTTATTTATTTCTTTCTTTCCACCTAAGGTTGTCTGGAAGAGATTGCTGTTAAGCAATAAGGCCGCCTTTTGTATACTTTTGTCTGTTGTAACTGTTTTTCTTCTATAGATATTTATTTTTGTGTGCAATAAAGCGTATTTTATTATTATTCCCTTTATTACTATTACTTTATTTTATTATTATTCCCTTTATTACATTTTAAATACTTACAAAATTATATTTCTAAACATTAAATTTTTACAATGTATAACACTAAAAAATATAACATTTAAAAATACAAAAATGCAGTTCCCCAACGGCAGCAAGATCAGGGTCCCGGCTACCGATGGTTAAGGATCCAGAGACAGGAACCTTCTCACTATACGGGCCGTGTCCAGAAGTACTGCCTTCTGCATCTGACTCCCGATCCATCCACCTAACGCAAGCCTCTTAAGGTGTTTATCGAGGCTCTTGGCTATTAGACCATGGGCAGATATGACTATCGGAACAACAATTGCTGAATCAATGTCCCACATGTCAACAATCTCGTGAGCTAAATCAAGATATTTGTTTTCTTTATCTTTTTCAGCTTTCACAAGGTTGTCGTCATGGGGAACAGTGACATCAACAATTATTGCGCGGCGTTCGTGTCGATCTATCAATACAATATCAGGCTTATTAGCTACAATAGTCCTGTCTGTAATGATAGATCGATCCCAATACAATGTGGCATAGCTATTTTCAAGGACCTGTTCTGGTGCATACCTGTAGTACGGCACCTCGGATGCCACAAGACTATGTTTCAAAGCAAGTTGTTGGTGTATTATCCTGGCCACTTGGTTATGTCTATGCAAATACTCGCCGTTTGCGAGACGAGAACAACCGGAGATTATATGCCTAAGGGATTCACCCGGACGATGGCACGCTCGACAAATATCCACTGTGCCATCCCTTAGGATATACTTTCGGTAGTTATTCGTCATCACAACCTCATCCATAATTGCACAGACAAAACCTTCGGTTTCACCAAAAAGATCACCAAAACGGAGCCAGGATACTGAGGCTAATAAATCTACGTCGGGCCCATGGAGAGCCCGGTAGAATCTGCCATGTAACTCCTTGCTTTGCCACACAATGCTGCGGTCGGAAGTACTAAGTACTACAGGTTTGCGCCAGTTTTCTTTTGCTAAAAATAGAGGAGTCAGTCCATTGTCAACAGCAACTACATCTCTATGAGACCCAATATCGACTTGGAGAAAATACTCCCTAAGATTGCATATCTCGCGGTTATGCAATGTCTTAGCATTTAAGAAGCCACGACCACCGCACTTCCGCGGGATATACAATCTCATGGTCGATGAACGTGGGTGATGCATGCGGTGTGCTGTTAGCAATGTACGAACTTTTCTATCCAGGGCATCCAGTTCAGTTTGAGTCCATTTAAGTATGCCAAAGGAATACATCAGTACCGGCATGACCCATCCATTGTATGCGCGAACCTTGTTTCCGCCAGACAAAAGACTTTTAAGGACTTTTGAGAGGCGCCCCAAGAAACGCTCACGCAACGACTGTTTCATGTCAGCATCGTTGATGCCTAATGCCTGTGACATACCTAAATATTTATAGGTTTCGTTAACGGAGAGAGATCTAAGATTAATAGAATCCGAGAGTTGTATACCCGTGGATTCCATTATCTGACCACGCTTTACATGCATGACTGCACATTTGTCCACACCAAATTCCATTTTAATGGCATTACTGAAAGCTTCAGTAACCTTCAGTAACGCTGTCAAATGAGAACTGCTATGGGCAAATAGTTTCAGGTCATCCATGTACAGCAGGTGTGATATTACTTGACCATTTCTCCGTAAACGATAGCCTAACCCTGAACTATCGAGAAGTGTACTCAGAGGGTTCAAGGCCAGACAGAACCACAATGGACTCAGACCGTCACCCTGGAAGATACCTCGCTCTATTTTTATAGGGTCGCCCTGACCTAGAACCCGTCGAGATCCTGGATAGAAAAGGACGGTTCTCCATTTTCGCATGCACGACATCAAGAAAGTGCGTAGAGTTGTATTAATTTTATACAACTCCAGCACCCTCATGAGCCACGAATGCGGCACGGAATCATAGGCCTTCTTATAATCTATCCAGGAAGTCGACAGGTTCTTTCGGTTTCGACGAACCTGTTGGTTAATAGCCATGTCAATGAGGAGTAGCTCCTTAGTACCACGGGCCCCATTCCTACATCCATTTTGAGAGGCGAACATAATAGAATTTTGATCAATGTGTTTATTAATCTTCGACCTCAAAATGGACGTAAGAATTTTATAAATTGTTGGCAGACAGGTGATAGGTCTATAGTTTTTAGGGTCCGCAGTACTACCAGATTTATGGAGCAGATGGGTTATGCCTGTTGTCATAAATTCTGGAAGCGATCGAGATAATAAAGCACTTTGAAATTGAGATGCTAAGCAAACGTGCGAGCTAGGTAACCATTTATACCAGAAATTGTGCAGTCCGTCCGGGCCTGGAGATTTCCAGTTGGGTAAGGAACGAACTGCACAAACTACGTCTTGGTAGTCAATGGTTACTTCATTCATCTCAGGTATAAGCTCACACGATCGCTCAACATCCCTTATCCACGCGCCTTCAGAGTGAGTGACAGGCACAGACCAGATGTTGTGCCAAAAAGAAATCATGGCATCATCATCCGGCCGATGCATATCAGTATCACTCTGATTCGATCGCTCCCAGGATGCATAAACACATCGTTGATCTCTCTCGAACATGCGGTTCTGAGTAAAGCGATCGACTCGCACCCTATACCTTCGAATACGATTAGCCCATGCACAAATTTTCTGCTTCAGGAAGTCGATGCGCTCTGTGACACATGAAATGTAATTTTGAGGACTAATACCAGTCCCCAGGAATGCACGCTTCACAAAGCGCATGATCCTAGGGCGCATGTTGCCCTCCCTAAAGCAGCTGAGCTTACCGATGAGTACCCTAGCCTCACTGATACGACGTTCAATCCTACACTGCCAGGCTGGTACAGCCAGACGAGGGCGTGTTGCTGTGTCAGTATTTGGAAATTTGACATGAGCAACACGACAAGCCGTAATAGCAGCACAATACAAGATGGAATGAGTATCAGCCAGGTCTTCACTACTATCAAAGTAATTTGATAGTAGTGAATCTAAAGCACACATCAGCGCCCTATTTTTTTTGTGCATGGGAAAACGCGGAAGCCGAGGTCTAAGGTGAATCGAAGTCGATCGAAATTCCAGAACTACATCTTCAAGAGTACTCCTCAATATATCATTGTATTGGGGACTTACAGTAGTAACCATATCATCTCCACCACCACCATCAGCAACGTCAGCTTGCAATGTGGTCGCGGCAGAAGCTTGAGTTGCCGTCTGCGATGCAGTAGTACTGATATGGTTACGTTGCACCTCTGTACGGAGCCGATCAAGTACGGAGTCATCCAACAAGTGACCCCGTTGAATGGCTCGTACCTGATCCGACAGTCGTTGAGCCGAAACGTTGATAGATGGTTCGAGAGCCTGAAACAGAGAAAGCATCCGAACACGATACGCAGTAAGATTAGTTCCTGCCTCTGTTGCCTCAAAATATGCGCGCATGACATTTTCATTAATGGATAATGTCCATCGCATGCGCTGCACTCCACCGGGAGCGGGGGCCCTGACCGGAGCCGATTGCCCCAGAAGCCCCAAACCCTTCGGTGGCCGGCCCCTCCTCCGACGTACAGGTGGTGGCGACGACGGCGGAGAGAAGTACTCGTCACTATCGCTCGACGCAACTGCAGATGTCAGCTGGACACACGGCACTGAGATAGTTGCCGACAACTGCGAGGCGGAGCGAGGTGACGAGCCCGGAGGTCTTGAGCGTGCTGCTCTGCTTCTCGTCAACATATTTTATGTTGCATTCTTTTCAATTTGTTTGGTTTGGTACTATGGTAATGACATTTTCAAATGTCATTGGAGTATTCATTGTGAATTTGTCAGTATTTCTATTTCAGTGTAGGTAGGTTTTCTCTTTGGTATTGTAAAAGGTAATATTGAGTAATTAATAATTATGGTCTTGCAGTCTGAATGAATATTATAAACTCTGAATAAAATATTAAATAGTAAAATGGGAAAAGAATGTCCTGTCACGTTGACGACTTTATTATTATTATTATTATGGTAGGTTCCTGTTGCTTATGAACTGGTCAACCCATACAAACACAATTACTTTATTTAGATGTTACACCTGCGAGGTTTATAGCTTTGTAACTATAAGTTTAAAAATATAAAAAAAAAATGTTTATTTTATAATTTATAATTACTGTTAAGAAAACTAAATTTAAAAAATTACTTATTCAAGCCAGCCAATTTTAAATCTTTTATATGCCATGTTCCCAAATCTTTACCATTCATATCCTCTAAAACGTAGACTAAAGGTGATTTTTTAGCAGTGACACGACATTTTATGAATTTCGGTGCCAACTTCTTGCTAAAATATTTATCTTTATCACTGAGGACATAGGCCCGTTTCATGACGATATCGCCTACCTGAAATTCGGCTGCTTTACGACGCAAATTGTAATGTGCGGTGTTCTTTTCATGAGCATGCCAAAGTTTTGCTTGTACATCGTCAAAGATACTCGACAAGCAACCTAAGTTATCTGCATAAATATCGCGCGGTAGGAATAAGACCTCATCTCCTAAATCTGTGTCTGTGTAATGAGTACCACAGGTAACGAGCTCTCTGCCGAAAACTAAAAATGATGGCGTGAAACCAGTTGCTTCATTTACAGCGTTATTGATGGCAAACTGCACTTTGGGTATAAAAATATCCCAGGTTCTGTGGTCATTCTCGACAAAAGTTGATATGCAGGTAATGATCGTTCTATTGTAGCGCTCTACAGTGTTAACTTGCGGTGTATACTTTGGAGAGAAATATACATTAGGTATGTTATATTTTTGGAAAAAAGCAGTTGTGTCACGGCTAATAAACTGAGTACCATTATCAAGAAAAATTGTCTGTGGGACTCCATGAACAAGAAAAACGTTGTCCTCCAAAATTTTAATAATGACGTCCGAAGTTGCTTTCTTAATAGGATAAATCAAACAAAATTTTGAAAAAACACACGTCACAACTAAGATGTAGCTGTTCTGTTTACGAGTTGTAGGCAAAGGTCCCATAAGATCAATTGAAAGCATTTGGAAAGGGCGTGAACACTGTTTAGGACGACCCATTTCACCCAATGTTTGATGATTATGTGACTTATACTCAAGACATTTATTACAAGAACTTACAAATTTTACGACGTCCTTGTGCATGCCCGGCCAAAAATAACGAAGCATAAGGCGATGATATGTTTTGAAAATACCTAAATGTCCAGCAGAAGGCGAACAATGATTTTCCGAAATTACTTCTTCCCGCAACTCGGAAGGAACAACCATTTTCCATGAAAATTCGTCATTAAGGCTACATTTACTTTTAGTCAATCTATATAAAATATCATCTTTAATTAAATAATTTGGATACTGTTGAGGGTTATTCAAACAACCGTTGCGAAGTGTCTTGTACCATTGGTCTTTAGAGTCCAATATGGCGGAAGAACTAATGGCACTAACTGGGAACGCACGTGAAAGAGCGTCGGGAATAACATTATCAACCCCGCGACGATGTTTGATTTCAAAATTAAACGATGATAACCGTACTCCCCATCGAGCTAACCGGCCTGTAGGGTTATTTAGAGTCAGGAACCATTTTAAAGCACTATGATCAGTATATACGGTGAAGGTTTTTCCGTTTTCTAAATAACATCGCCAATGCTCTAAGGCAGTAATCACAGCCAGAGTTTCACGCTCTGTAATGCCGTAATTACGCTCTGACGGAGCTAACGAACGGCTCATATAAGCAATAGGGTGCTCTTTTCCATCCCTGGTCTGCGTGAGCATAGCGCCGACGCCATAACTACTCGCGTCCGTATGTACCTCGAATGGTTGGTTGTAGTCGGGGCAAGTCAGAACCGGCGCGGAAACCAAACATTCTTTTAGCTTCTGAAAGGAAGCATCAGCTTCAGCAGACCACTTGAAGGGAGGTGCGCCCTTTTTGTTAGAAGTGAGTCTATTTAATGGACCGGCAATAGTGCTGAAATTGGGG
Source organism: Crambus lathoniellus (assembly GCA_949710035.1). Lineage (NCBI taxonomy): Eukaryota > Metazoa > Arthropoda > Insecta > Lepidoptera > Crambidae > Crambus > Crambus lathoniellus. Next base: position 14,385,543 of record OX453320.1, read on the forward strand.
ACAAAACGACGGTACCATGTAGCAGTCCCGAGAAACCGTTTGACGTCTTTCCGACAATTAGGTGTCGGATAGTTCAATATGGCCTCCACCTTCTCGGGATCGGTCCGTAGTCCACGACTATCGACGACGTATCCTAAATATTTCAGCTCACTACGAAAGAAGTTACATTTTTCTAAATTTACGGTGAGATTAGCGTTCTTAAGTTTTTCTAGAACTTTTAACAAGAGCGTGACGTGAGTCTTGTAGTCATTAGTAACGATGATGACGTCATCGACATACGCAAAGACATTTGCGCCAAACTCGCCAAACAGAAGGTCAACTAACCGTTGTTGGGTTGCCGGAGCATTGGTCAAACCAAAGGCAGTTCTCTTAAAACGAAGTGTACCTCTGCCTGGGACGTAAAAAGCTGTCTTATCACGGTCTTCTGGCACAATCTCTATCTGCCAGAATGATTTAGATAAGTCAATGCTGCTAAGATAACGCGCGTCACGGAGGTTATCCAAAATCTCCGATATGTATGGTAAATTGTAGGCATCGCGTTTGGTGACTGAGTTTAACTTACGGCTATCGAGGCAGAACCTAGGCTGTCCGTTTTTCTTGTTCACGAGCAAAACTGGAGAAGACCAGGCGCTTTCGCAAGGTTCGACTACGTCCAATGCTAGCATTTCATCGACCTGCTCAATCAAAGTACGCTGTTTTTCCGGTGACATGCGATAGTATCGTTGCCGGATTGGTTGAGCATCTCCGGTATCAATTTTGTGCGTTATTAAGCTAGTTTTACCTAGACCCTTTCGTTCAAATGAAATTTCTTTAAATTGATCAATAATATTGTCCGCAATCATTTTTTCCGACTCGCTTAAATTATCATAACTATGTAATAGGATTTCGGATGAGGCGTCCGCTGGTGTGTTAATAGCATCAATTAAAATGTTTCCTAAATATTTAGGGCATATATTAAATTTACGCCAAAAATCAACGCCTAGTATAAGAGACGTATCAATACCAGGTACAACAACAGCTTCAATAATGTGAAACTGGTTTTCAAAATGCACAGGTATATTAATGTAGCCAATACAACTTAAAGACTGCCCACCTGCAGCAGTAACTGAAACACAGCGGTCCTTAATCAGTTTAAATCCCTGAGACTCTAAAAGTAAATGTGAATTGTTCCCTAAAATTGTGACTGCGGAACCTGAATCGAGTAAGCCAGTAAAAGAGAGACTGTTAATATTAATGGTGACATAAGGTCTAACATCATTATTAGGTTTATTATGAATTGTGGCAGTTCGGTATGCTTGAAAGAAAACACTTAAAGTTTTAAGCCACTTTTGCCAATCATCTTTATCAAAGTTATTGTGATTTGAACTACCACAACTCAATTCTACTAGTTTTTTGAACTGGATGGTTTAACTAAATTACAGTCAGGACATTGAGGAGTCTTAACATTCTTTCTACCACACTTGAAACAGTAAATGTTGTCTTTACTTTCTGTACACTGTCTCAAATTATGAGTATCTACACGACATCTAGGACAATAACGAGCTTTAGGAGCTTCGATAGCATGTAAATACTTTTCATTATTTGTTTTATTAGGATAATTGTTTGTATTATTATTAGGATAATTTGTTTTATTATTATTATAAGTGTAGTTATAGTTTGAATTATTTTTATATTTTGTAAAAGCTTGGTTTTTATTAAACTGAGTATTGAAATTTTGTTTATAAGTATTTGATTTTAAATGACCACTGTTTTTATTACGATTACCAGTGTACGCAAATTCTGGAGCCAAAGTATTAGAAGTTGCTGTACTAGGCTCATGAAAGTTTGCAAGACGTGATTGTACGCTTTCATAATTTCGACATTGGGCTTGTAAAGATTCGAGTGTTTTAATTTCACCAGCTGAGGCTAATGTACTTGCATAACAAGGCCTAATGTTATGGAGGATTATTTCTAACTTTTCGTCCTCGGACAATGTTTTCGCTAAGCGTGAAAACAAACCAGACATAATTGATAAATAAATTGTTATGTTCTCTGTTTCACCTTGTGTTCTTGCACGGATTTCTGAAAGCAGTCTGTAATCGAAGTCAGACTGATCAAAATCTTGCCTCAGCAGACTAATGAGTTCACTCCAAGAGGAAACTCGACTCTTTACACTCCTATACCAGTGCAAAGCATCACCTGTAAACATCTCGGTAGCGAATGAAAGCGCTTTAGGTCCTGAAATATTCCTTGCGTCACAAAATTCCGATACGCGTTGAATGAACGCCCTAACGCAGGACTTTCCATCGTACTTAAGTTTACTCAATTCACTAGAACCCCCACGGTCACAAGTAACCGAGACGTTCATAGGCAATGCAGGAGTATATGACTCGCTATTGCTGGAAGAAATTAAAGGATCAACTCCTTTATCTTTAATGGAATTAAATGTTTCAAAATAAGTTTTAAACTGCAAAACGCACGTATCGTATTGAGGCTTCGCAGACTCATCAGCAGATATTCGGTTGATCCGATGATACAAATGATGTAACAGGTTTTGCGTACGTAATAATGTATTTTTATCGGTACCCGAATCTAAATTTGTTTTTATTTTAGTGAGGGTATCACTAACCCCAACTAAGTCAGCTGCAGCTTCTAATGGACTGTCTAAAATGTCCTCAGAAGGAAATAACGGTGCTAACTTAGCGATCTGCTTGCGTAGGTCTTGCACAGTAGCACAAGGCGTGGAACCTCTAATGGTCACCTCGTATTCTAGCTCCGACTTTTGCAAAGACAGGAATTTTATTGAAAAAGCCATAATGAACTAACAAATACAAATACGGAACTTCGGTAGATGACGCGAAAAAAATCCGTGTGATAGGGTAAATGTTGAACAATTTACTATCTACTTACAACTAATTAAAACTAAAAAAAAACTGCCTAACTCCGCCTGTTACAAAAAAAACTACGGCAACAGAAAATTAAAAAAGCACAAGTACATAAATAAAGTAACAAAAAAATAAAACAGGTTTGCAACTAAAAAAAAACAAACACAAAACTAAAAAAGTGGAAAAAAAGCACACAACACACTAACTACAACTCTCTGCGAAAGCAAATACCAGCCCATACCAAAACCAAGTTAAGGCGCCAGTGTCGCGTAGCGGGTTGCTTAAATGAGAACCACAACTTACGTTCACAAAATTTATTCGTGGTTGAGCATATATAATGGGGTCGTGAGTAAAGGGCCCGACTGGTATTCGCTTGCGTGTCCCAAACTTATCTTAACGGGGGCCCACAGGTGGTAGGTGGCCCGACGGGGCGAGGGAAGGTGCTGTGCAGTGCAGCGTGTGGTGCGCGTCGCAGTATGGCGACCAGAAGAACCGCCGGGTGGCTGGTTGGTCGTCCGCTCTTGGGTTAACTTGGATCCCCTTGGGTTAACTTGAATCCCCTTGGGTTAACCTGGGTTAACCTGGGTCCCTGGAATTGCAATCGAATTGCGTAAGCTTCATGTTTAGCAGCCGCCGATTGCGATAGCCAATTCACCTAAGCCAAGCCAAGAAAAGTTGGGGGAAGAGAAAGTATGCAGCAGGTGAAGTGGCAAATTATCGCAATCAGAGCGGAGTGTACAAACATTAAACTAATTAAAGTTGTGCAGAAAAGCATTGCGCTAATCGCTTACAAAATGATTTTATAATAAAAATGAAATTACATAGGATAAAATTGTAAAATTAATAATATTAAAATGTGAGGGTACATGGCGAATGATTCGGCAATTTTGATTTCGTCGTTGAAACAATTTAAAAGATAACGCTGAGATTCTTACACACAGGAATGCATAATCAACAGCGCGCACTCAATATTACATGCAACACAATTATTTTTAACACAAACTAAAATTACCAACTAATAACTACTCAACACTATGTTCAACACTTACCCTTTCGGGGATTGTACACTGAATTTATTTTAAATTAAATAAAGTGACGAAACACAGATTTTGATCACTGAAGTAAATCTTTTTATAATCTAATAAGATTAAATTAAATGCTTCCCAACGGCAACTTTAAGACGAAAATACGTTCGTGTTGTCCGTGAGAACTCGGAAGGCGGTCTGTCCATGACGCCGCAAAACTACTGCATCGCGAAGTTCGTACAACTTGCGCACACGCATTGTGTCCTTCGCAAAACTACATTCAAGTCGATGCGCGATACAAAAACAGGTTAGGGTACCGCTCGCGTAATTGTAAAACGTTTTAAATAACAATACGTTCGATTTGCAGTATAATGTGCATTAGTATTTTAATTGTAGTTACTAGTTTAGTGTTTAATTAAAAATAAGAATAAGATTAGGTTAATTTAGGTATAAAAAATGTTTTGTTTTCATTCCTTTTATTTTATTTTAATAAAATGTAGATTTTATGTGTAATATTAACTGAAGTTACCTTATAACGTTACACTCTTTAGCTACACCATTGACCAAGAGCCATTGGAACGTAAGTCGACACTGCGGGACTTAGGCGTTGTGTTTGACAGTAAGCTCAGTTTTAACAGTCATTACGAGGCATTGTCCAAGAAATGCAACAAGCTGTCAGGTTTTATTTTCCGTGTATCAAAGGAGTTTAGGTCCCCAAAGAGCTTACTATCTCTATACAGAGCACTAATCATGAGCCAACTTGAGTACGCCTCAGCGGTGTGGTCACCACAATATAACAAGTATATCGATATGCTCGAATCTATTCAAAGACGTATTTTAAGGGTTCTAACATTACGGTACGGCAAAAAAAGGGAATTGACAACGTACGCAGCGCGGTTACAATATTTTAAAATAAAGAGTCTTGAGAGCCGTCGCAAAGTTAATGATTTAACTTATCTTTACAAAATTATAAACGGGACAATACATACAACTTTGCTGTCGGAAATTCATTTTAGGGTCCCGTCACGTCCTGCAAGGCGCAACCGTCCTCTTTCGATTCCGTTTTGCAACAATAATGTCTCATTCCACAACCCCATCGTCAGAATGTGCCGCGACTACAACACTTTATTGGACAAATTAGACGGTGTACCTGATATCCACGCTTCATCGCTCTTCAGGTGGAAGTCGTCGCTGCATAGGCTTGTCTAGGCTGACAAGATGCCATGCAATTTTGTAACCATTTTAATTTTAATTTGATCTTAATTTGTAGAATTTTATTTTTCCATTTTTTTATATTTTTATTCGTCCCTCTGGGTTTTTTTTTTAATTCAATGTTTAATTTTAATAATTTTAATTTATTTTCTGTGTATTTTAAGATTTGATTTTATGTTTTATTACCGTTACCATTTTAATTGATTTTTATAATGTAATATTTTATAACTTTAACAATTTAATTTAATTTTGATTTTTTTTTATGTCTTGATCATTAGATCAAACATTAGTTTAAGCATGTTATTTACACATATCTGTGGAGTTGCAGTTTACCTTATTTACCAAAATCATGTAAAATCTGAACAACTATTACTGTAAATCTGTTTTGTGTAATAAAATTAAATAAAATAAAATAAATAAATATTGTCCTGCAACAGTTAATATGTTGATTTTTTTGAAAGAATCTCTTGGCCGAAGTTTGTATATGGCGCGAATAGCTCTTTTCTAAAGCACAAAAATACTTTCGATGTTAGCTGCTGAACCCCAAAGTAATAGGCCGTAGGACAATACACTCTGAAAATAGCTAAAATAGATTAACCTTGCCGTTTCAATATCGGTTAAAAGCCTTATTTCTTTAACAGCAAATGCCGCAGAACTGAGTCTACCGGCCAAGGCTTCAATATGAGGGTCCCATTGAAGTCGATAATCTAATGTTATATCTAAAAATTGAGTACTGTTAATTAATTCTACTACATTGTCATCCAATTTTATGTGAATATCAACCTGTCTTACATTTGGCAGGGATTTTTTTTTCACATTTTGTTTTTTTTCGAGTTTAATGATAGATTAATTGATGGTACCACGGCAAAAAGAAATTGCCACAGTACCATCAATGGTACTGTCTAATGGTACCATGGTAAAAGAATAGATTATTGCTATGAAACCAATGCGCAACTTTCGATAAAGTACTATTTACTTCGTCAGAACAATTATTACCTCTGTCAACTTTAAAGACTAGAGGAAGTGTCATCAGCAAATAGCACTGTCTTGCATAAATTCTTTGCTTAAAAAGGAAGGTCATTTATATAAATTAAAAACAGTAAAAGGGACCAGTATTGACCCCTGGGGTACGCCCATGTTGATAGGGGCTCCAGTAGACTCAGTTTTGTTGATAACTACTTTCTGTGTTCTTTCACATAGATATGATTGCATAAGGCTAACCGATTTATCATAGACACCATAATGTTTTAATTTCCTTAAAAGCGTTTGGTGATTAACACAATCGAAAGCTTTGGAGAGGTCACAATAAATACCAACTACATCTCGCTTGCTCTCCCAAGCATCAAATATATGTTTTTAAATATAATATGATAGGATGACATACCAAGACCAGTATGAATTAGATCCCATCTCACAGGACACCATCGATTTTGGGAATGAATTGCTAGAAGCCATATCCGAAACAACGAGAGAAAAGTGGAACAAGCTAATCGAAGGCGTAGAAGGCATGGTGTTTTATAAGGAAACTAAATAATGATACTAAAATCGCTGATCGTCATTCCAATGTGACCACAAACCAGATCGCTCACCACTTACTCCAAAATGGGAAAGGTTCCACGAAAAGTCTCCAGAAGAAATTTACACGAGACCCTGGTAAAGAGGTTAACCACTTGGACGAGGCTTTTACAGAAACAGAGCTCAAGTTTGCCCTTGATAAGCTCAAAGAAGGTAAAGCCGCTGGCTTTGACAACATCACGGTCGAGCAGCTGAAACGGTTTGGTTTCGTACTACTTATACAAAACTGTCATTTCTTGCATGGCAGTTTCCAAAGGATATGTATCTAATCTCTATATAAAGGATATCTAATCACTGACGTTTTAGCCACCTACTTTTAATAAATGACATTTGTGGCAGAGAGTGTATATAAAACTTCTTCGAGATTATTTATTTTTATGAGTTTATTATCTTTGATATAATATGTTAGTCAGTTTAAAGTTAGCCCGCCATCCATACTAATATTATAAATGTGAAAGTGTGTTTGTTTGTTTGTTTATTTGTTTGTTTGTTTGTTTGTTTGTCCTTCTTTCACGTCAAAACGGAGCAACAGATCGACGTGATATTTGGTATGGGGATAGTTTGGGAGCTGAAGAGTAACATAGGCTACTTATTATTCCGGAAAATTGAATAAAATTTGTAATTTTCTATGAAAAATCGTTTAACTGTCGTACCTTCGATACAAAACTGTCAGTTCTTCCATTGCCGTTTCCAAAGAGTATATAATCACTGACGTCTGCGCGGTCAAAATCGAATACTAATCTTTTCCTTAAGATAGATAGATTAAAAAATGTACTGCAACTAGCGCCGAAAATGCCCCAGTCACGCATGCGCGCAGAGTTATCTGACACTCACTCTACTTCACAGAGTAATTTTTTTATATGTAGGAAATAGAGACCAAGCTTGGGCCCCTTTATTGGTAGTGTGTAACTAGCGCTATCTGTTGTCTGGTCTAGGCAACTTTTGGTGTATAAACACACACACAAGATGTTGGTAACCGGGTCCACTATTAAATGGCAAAACAACGTTTGCCGGGTCAGCTAGTTTGTTTATACTTTGTGCAATGAAATTTAAATAATGAAATAAATATTCCTCCTTCGGAAGTACTTGTACCTATGCAATATTTCATTAGAGTATCAAAAATTTTACTCCGACTATGCAAGTCTCATTACAGAACTCCGCAAACTTATCTGACGCGGTGGTTAAATTTGAGAGTTTAAACTGTCAATATACAGCTGACAGACCTTTCATTCTTTTTATTGCTACTGGCGCCTCAACCATCGGTTTTAGATATTGTTGTGGGAATTTCGAATTTCGAATTTCAAAACCGCGAGAGCAAGAGCATGTCTTGCAAGAAATTGTATGCATGCTCTAATTTTGTACTAGGTATTGAATTATAATGGAAAAGAGAATTAGTAATAAAAAACAGCGAGTTGCACTCCGGGAGTGCCGGCAGAAGTGAAAACTTGAATATAAACGTTGTGCATTTTTGATATTCTTAAATTTTTAACCAGTTGATTTTTAGAAAATATACTTATAATAATGAACTAGATGCGTTGATAAAGGGCTCCGTAGACTTTTTCACAAAAAAAGGAGTTTGGACAAAAAAAAAGAAAATAATACGGACTGGATTTGAACCGAGGTCTTCTGTCTTCTGTTCTGCCGCCGCGCGCCGCCTGTTTTGTCTAACCGAGGTGCCAGAGCTATCAGACCATCGGGAAAGATGGCGAAATTTGCCTTCGTATTCTAATGACATTGTAACAGTTTTTCGATCAGGCCCCCAAGTACGTCTTACGGTCACGTGATCCTGGGACCGTACTCTGAAACGCAAATCCGAAACTTCGGTTAGCCCCGCCCCTATCACTCGATTCCGTTATGACTCGAGAGTGAGAGGGACAGGGCTAACCGAAGTTTCGGATTAGCGTTTCAGAGTAGGCCCTCTGACGCGAGTTAAACAGCTTTTACCCATCACAATAAATAGTGCACAACGCCGCTAAAGAAGTTGTCAATTCAAGAATGTTTTGAACCTGAAATTTTCACAAAATGGTGCGGTATATGACCCTCACTCAAAGGTAAGAAGCTGGACTTTTCACAGTCTCATAAAATTGGTGTAATGGTAATATTAGATCAACTAGGTATATGAAAAAAACTTACGTCGGTTTTATTTCAAGAATTGCTTTTTATTGCATTATGTCTCTGTAAAAAACTTTTTCAACAAGTGAATTTCTTATTTCTAGATGCAATTTTTTACACCTACCTATCTTAAGTTTCTCACATTTCCAATTTTGTGAGGAACCTAAAACGAACATAAATTTAATATACAGTAGTAGAAGTTAGAAACTTAGACTAATTATGTACCTACCTACAACACAACAAAATATAGGTACTCAAATAGTACAACTTTTATGGGCTCTTAAGTATCTTAGGCAATTTTACTTATCCGTCACTTTTATTTCAAACTATTAATGTTTGCTTTAGGTAATGAGTAAAATTATTACTTGTCCTCGGTTACATAGGTCTATGGTTATGCAATAAATGGCAAAGCACTCATCTATACCCAATCCTGAAGCGCTAGTTCAATATTTCCTAGCAAAATAAGCATCATTGAAAAAAATTAGGATCCTGGTTTGAGTTTTTTTTTTTCAATTTTGGCGCAATCGGAGCGATACAGTCTCCACGTCCAAACGCCGCCAATGCCAGGCGGAGACTGAAGAATCATGCTGCGAAACGGTGTACGATGCATTTTGGGATACTAGTTCTTGAATATAAATATTACAAAAAAATTTTTAGTAACTTCCCTAGATATGACTAAGAACTACTTACACAAAAAAAATTAGCTTGATTACTCAAATAGTAATTGAGATAATTGAGTTTAAGACGGAAAAAAGGGGTCTTGAAAATCATTTTTTTTAGTACATTGTATTTATTTTATTCAAATAAAATTTAGTAACTTCCCTTCATGAAGAAAAGATCTATCACATATAATATTTTGGAAGACCTAGCAATGATACTTTGTCAGGAAATTTAATTTAAAAACATTGAAAATTCTGAGTTTGATCGCCGGAATGCCCTTAAAATGTTCCGTTATAGCGGAAATATACGGTTCACTTTTGCCTTTCAATTTGGATGAAGCAACCAAATTGCACAATGTAAACGTAAAGATGAATCATTCAATGTCAATGTGCGCCTGTATTTCTGCGCCTTTCAACCAAAGTGATTCAATTTGGTTGAACCGTGTAATATTAGCATTATCGTTATCACTTTAGATATTTCCGAATATCTTTTAGCGACTCGTCATGAATAGAATTCCCGTACTTACTTAGTAGACGAACTTTCGATCGCACTAAACTTTTGATGGTTCCACGAAAACGAAATTTCGATCTCGTTTACCGAAAAAACTTTGCTTATTTCTTCGGGATGACTAAAGTATCGACTTTTGAAAATATATATTGCGTTTTTCTTATTAACGGATGTCTTGCAATTTACTATGACCTTGTGGATAGTTCGCTTCTTGTTTTACTTTCAAATTTCAATTCAATAATTTGTATGCGATTTGATCTTGAACTAATGGGTTATATGTAGGTATAAAACATATCTTAGTCTTATTTTCTTCGGCGGTATGTTATTATCATCAAAACTTTACAAAAAAGATTCAGCAGCATTGTCTCATATTCATAGTGTGAAAAAAATCTTTTAAACAGTAGTTTCTTAAAACTAAAATATTTGTATAAGTACTTTACAATTTATCTACATAGATTTTATCAGGATCAAACTTATTTCGTTATTCTTATTTGTTTTGTCTATATAAAACACCCCATGTAGATGATGTGTATAACAGACATATAGATATTAGGTAGATGGGTTTTAATATCACTGTCATGTCAGTCCCGTAGGTGTTTGTCACTGTCCATTTAGAATATTTATTATGATAATCCACACAACACAATGGCTGTCATTAATTTTCATAAGCCTTACCTACTGAGTGTTAATAGCTTTACATTCTCATTAGTACCTACTACCTATGTCCTATACATTCCGATTTGAGCACAGTTCACCCGTATGTAGCACTGTGGATTTGAGTGACAGTAAAGTGCTAAAAAGAGTTAGCTTTAGGTACTTACTGCTCCGTTATTGCCTAAGCATTTCTGTAAGAGTTGGTTATTAAATAAAAAATAAATGATGTTTCATTTCAACTATTTGAAGCAGTCAACTACGTAATCATTCATTTTACTTGTAATGTGGTATTTATACAGAATCAGTCTGACTCCATTAATCCCATTTTGGGAAACTTACGCAGTGTTTGTTAAGCCAGTTTAAAGGGTATTTTGAATTTATGCCAAAGAGTATCAAACTAAGCTAGAAACTCTGTTTGTTTAGGATTGGCAAAAAAAATAATATTTAATTTCAAAGCTATTCATTAATATGAATTTTGAATAAATACTAATATCCATTGGTTATTCTAAATGTCTACTAAGGTCGTCCTTAATCTGCGTCCAATCAGGAGTTTCATGTTACTGATGGTGTTGGTTGATCATATAATGTCACTAACAAAACAACTGATTTGGCTAAATGTAAGTACTTGAATGATGTTCTATTTAATTTAGTTGTACAATAAAACGATAATAAAATACTTTAGTAACTTTTTTGTTGCCTGCCATCTAAGTATGTCAAAAACTGACCTTTCCAAATATATCCGCTCCTTATCACCCGGACGGAACATATCGCTAACAACTCGCCGTCTTATAAAAAGGAATATCCCGGTACTCCCGGTCCCGGCGCGAAGTCCGGAAGTCCCGATCTTATTACCCGCTCATGAGTAGTTCTTTTATTTCACAAAGCCACGAGATTCAACCTTATGTTCTTGGTTTTAAGAGCGTTGACAGGTGCCTTCGTTATAAGATTCAAACTGGCCCATAAAGGTTTACTGACAATTTCCTACGCCAAAGGTCACAGTTCACGAGGACATAATAGCGATATTTTCACTTCTCATACCTAAGAGTGTGGGTGTTTCTATGTTTTGTCTTTTTGTAGCTCTGAGTTGGTATTTGAAGTGTCTTTGTAAATTGTACAAATCAAGTTGCCTTTTTACCCGACTGCTTCCGAAGGATGGTTGTTATTCTCGTTAAAAGGTTGAGAAATATTTTTTACTAGTTGTCCGCCCGCGGCTTCGCCCGCGTGGACTATACGACGTTATCCCGCGGGGAATGTGATGTTTTTGCGGGATAAAAAGTAGCCTCTCCAGGCTACAAAGTATCTGTGTCCTAAATTTCAGCCAAATCCAATCAGCCGTTTTGGCGTGATTGAGTAACAAACATACAAACATCTAAACATCTAAACTTTCACATTTATTATATTAGTAGGATAGCAAAACATAGTAGGTACATTGTATTAGGTATTTAGCCTCCCTCCAAAACAACGATCGGTCAAAGGAGAGATGCAGGTTGTGGCGTGAGAGTGCTGACCTCCCTGGACCCTTTGTCTCACCAACTGAAAGCCTTCCGCCTGGACACGAGTTGCCATGGCCTACCTGGAAATCTTTGAATAGACTTCGGACTATGGTCGGCCGCAGCAAAGACAACCTGTCTAGGTGGGGATTTTTGGATGATTCCAACTTGGAATGTGGGTGCGGTGCTTCTCCCCAAACGATGGTACATTTAATATCGTGCCCTGCGTGTCCTTGCAGCTGCACGCAGGAGGACCTTATGAAGGCTACAAGTTCTGCGATTCGCGTAGCTGAGTTTTGGTCTGACATAGTTTAGTTTGTCAGCGACACGAAAGAAGAAGAAATTAGGTATTAAAAACTTGCAAGTTAATTCAAATCCTATGCACACAACCGATGTCTAGCTGTTACTTAAATTTCGGGTGACCTGAAAGTGCTGTTTATTTTCATGTTAGGTTTTTAAGGATTAGTTGTCTGTAACTAGCTTACTGCTACGTACATACCCTTTTGCATAATAAACTTGATATTCCGCGTCTTAAACAACATATAATAGCATTACCGTGCTCTTGTCCCGTGGGTGTCAAGAGCTCATTGAGGAAGTGTCTACACATCTATAAGAAGACGGGCTTTTCTGAAAATTCAGAGCGTTTGCTATGCTATTATCTTGATTGATACTATAGCTAATCATTCTCTGTTTCGTTAGTCTTTACTTCTGCAGTTCAGCAGTGCCGCAGAGGTAAAAAGTAGTACTTATGTCTGATTTAGTATTTAATGAAGGTTGGGATCAAAACAAGTTGACATGCTAAGAAATTCAAAGTCTTACAAAAGTAAAATATATGGAGGATTTGCTTAGGGCCAATTTTTCAATGCCTGGATTAAAATTATTCGTCTGATATCGTTTAACGGACATTTACTTTGGTTGGATAATAATTTAACTGACAGAAAATTATTACGAGTATCTGAGGATTGAAAAATCAGCCCAAACTAAGCAAAGAGTTTTCCATACGCGACCCCCCCCATTTGCTACTTCCAAAGTCTCTGTTGTTCTAAATGCCGTCTTACGTTACTTACGTACGACAGACCATTGATTATGTTGATTCAAATAATACTGATAACTCCATTATTGATTGAACCAAACAATAGTATCTTTATGAACATACAAATATAACAATAATAACAACATGAACATGAATGCTGTTCTCTGATATCGACAGCGCGGCACAATTATCGTATTGTGTCGTATTGTATAACCGATTCATATGCCATATTCATATTGGTAATGAATGCGAGCGATGCGAGGGGAATGTTAAAATGTCGGCAGTTCCCTTTGTTCCGTACACCGTGCTAGGACATCTTTTAGAAAGAATTTGGTATGTAAATACGACGAGCTGACAAAATTCTTATTGCTTTGCATAACAATATACATTCATATTCTGATTGAAAAGATTGTACGTCTAATGTGGTCCCCTTCTTGTACTTATCTCTGTGGCTGGTATTTGTAGGTGTATCTTGGTTAGTTTGGTAGGTATCATTACCTACAAATTAAACCAAGATACACTGAAAACAAATTATGAGGTCTTCAAAATTTGCTACAATTGCTATTAATTAGCAATCCAAGATCGATAAACAAATACAATTATTTTTATTTGCTCTAAATAGGGTTACAGTAAAGGTGTTAGGTACAACATTATGTACCTATCTTGTGAAAACAAAATGGAGCTTGACCTATTTTGCAATTTTACACACCATGCAAATATACAAATAATGATATAAACGTCCGTTAAGTTAAATATCATAAATTTTCATGTTTATGAAGCGGAACTTTACAGTAAACATGATTGAATCTCTGTCAATAATTGACGATATAGCATCATTGATTTATGTCGCATCAACCTCGTAATCCAAGAACCGTTATCATTTCCATACTTTAGCAATTTAGTAGAAAAACAGTCTACGTTAACATAACAGTTTAGTCTGTCGTCTTCTTTCATCATTACGCAGAGCTATAATATGTAAATTCCATTCTTCTTCGTATTCTTTCGAATCGATGGTTTCGTGGTGGAATCTTATTGGATTTAGGATTTTAGTCATTGTCGACTTTAATCTGTACTAGGCCTGTGTCTTCGTCCTTGTTAAATACGGTTATGTTGGCATTCCTAGGAATTGCTTCAAATTGCGATAAAAGTAGGATTATGTCCTTCTAAGCTAAGCTAAGCTCTAATCTATTAGTATGCCAAATCTTATCAAAATTTGTTCTGTTGCATAGGCTTGAAAAGGTACCAGACAGGGTTACTTTCGCATTCGCAGTATTAGCTATGGAAGTATGTATAAAAACAGCATTTAATCGTCTTCTTTACCCGGTGTTTATTCAGTATGAAGAAACACCGCGCAACGCCGGTCATCGGCACAAGCCATGAGACCGTAACGAGCCAGTCCTCCATAAACGGCAATCTGATACCAACCACTTTAATTATTGCCAACCTAAATAAACTTTATGCAGTAACCTATTGCTTCTCTTCATTACAGAGGCAGTTGGTGGCGATTAGTTGAAGTTATTGGTGGTTTTACAACAGTATTTATAATACTTGTATGTGTTTCTTCGATAGCATTAAAATTCAGTTCTTCGTCATTAAGATGTTTTTCAGTGTCACTTCCATCTCTTGGACCACAAATACAGTCATAGTTTTTGACAGAATATCTTTAAACTTCGTCGCAATCATTTCAATTATTCCAATGCGCTCAAAATTCTCAAGCTCTACAATTAATATTGGTATCTAAATTGTTTGTGATGCTGTATAATTGGTTGCTCGATGTTCAGTAAAAGTGGTTTCAGTACATTCGTGAATACCGTTCCAGTTTGTAAGCTAATGCCTCTGGAGATAAGTATCGTATATCATCGAAGTATATCGTGCATGGATTGCGCAAGTCACGAGCTGGGTTATGGATACGAGTTTGTGACGCTCTTGCCTGGATTTGGTTGGACAAGTTCTTCTGATGTAGGGTTGGCTAACAGATCGTATTTCTTAAAAACAAGAGTAACAGCCAGTCTAACAATAATAATATATATTCGTGAATACTGTTCCAGTTTGTAAGCAAATGCACTTTATGTCTCTAGATATAAATAAATAAATAACTTCTTACATTCACATATACATATCGTGCATTGATTGCGCGAGACATGACACACGAACTGCGTTATAGATAAACGAGTTTGGGACGTTAGCACAGAATAGATATCAGACGTTAGCCTGGATTTGATTGGACAAGTTCCTCTGATTGAAGGCTCACTGATTGTATTTAAAAAAAAACACTGAAGTAATAGCTAGACTTTCAAAGTTAAGATATTTAGAAGGCTACTGCTCTATGAACAAGGCAACACGTTAAGGGTTACACTTATTAGAGGGTTCTAAAAATAACTTTTTAACGCTTCTATTGGTGAAGGGTTTTGGGAGATTAAAGTTTTTTGTTCTATTTACTTTTTTCCGTGTTTTAATATATTATACATACGCCCATTTCCTATTATTAAGAATAAAACCAATATAATAAGAACATAAAAGAAATAAAAGATTCCAAATGGCTAAATTGTTCGCCCTAGTACATTTTAAAATTTAAAATTCCCACATGAGTATAATTCACAAAGCAGCAGTTTCAGTAGTCAATGACTAGCAATATTTGTCTATAAAACCCTTAACAAACAGCAGTAGTGACAGTTGGCACTCATTACGTTGCTCTGTGCGCAGGCGACTCGGCGCCTCGCCGGCTAGCGTAGCGGTACCTTGACCCTGAAGTGTGGCGTAAGACATGAGCGACAGACAATTTGAAATTCCCAATCAGTAGCATGCTTTTACTATGTCAGTAGTCAATGACTTAGCAATATTTGTGTATAAAGTTGTGAATAAACAGCATTTGTGATAGTTGGCACTCATTACGTTGCAGCCGTCTCTGCGCCTTGCCGGCTAGCGTAGCGATATCGAATTGAACTCTGTAGTGTGGCGTAGGGCAAGAGTGACAGAGGATCAAATATTTTAGTTCTGATGAAGAAGAACTGGTCTTTTGACAAAGTTTTTTTGATCATGATTCTATGTTCTGTGGAATTATTATATAGGCAGTTTTCTGATGAGCAATGTTAAAACAATTTTAGATCATGCGTTTAAGATTAGTTAGACAGTTTATGATTATAGATTTAAAAGTTCTTGAATGCACTTGCTAGTCCAAATCACCTTCGGAATATTATCACTGTTTTGGAAGAGCAACAAACTATATTGTAAAGGTCAATTTCCCATTCCCATTACTTTGTTATCTGATGTTGTTTGTATGCCCGCTATAGCTTATTACTTAAACCGCATTTCAACTACTTAGGTTTACTTAGGCACTATAAACGAGGTTATACTTACTTTATATGTATTTGTATTAGTTTTATTTTTGTTATCAGTATTATTTTATGTAGCCGATAAACAATATAACTAATAAACACCTTTCTCTTTTACAGGTAAAAATTCTGCTTTGCGTCAAACTTGTAAGTCCGTAATGGAGAATAATAAAACATGGGTAATATTGAATTGCACCACAAAAAAATACTGAGTTGCACACCTAAAATACTGGAATGCACACCAAAACTTAAGCTTGGTGAACATTTAGCCTATTTTGGTGGGCATTTCAGTATTTTTGTAGTTTAGGTTAGGTTAGATTGGTGAGCAGTTAATATAGTAACCATAAGACATTAGATCCTACACTTTATTTTACAATTGGTAAAATCGCCAACAATCTCATGAATTTAATGAAGCCTGTAAACAATAAAGCAAAATATGCGAAATACGATCGCCATCTTAGAAATTCTTCTATTTCTGAGGTCCGACGAATCTGGAATGTCCCAAGACATTTTAAAAGTCTTAAGAATAGAATTCTTGCCATTCCTTGAATCAATAAGGCTCCTATTGATTGTGACCGAGAATGCCTTTAGGGCGGATTATGTCGCAAGTTATACGGCCATTGATTTCTCGATTAGCTTCTTTTTCATTGGTAATGATTACTCTGACTAAATAATTACAGATCCATTAGATGTAACCGAGTCAAATTCATAGACTTTTTTAATCGATTCGCGATTGCTCAAACAGCAGATAACGTAATAGCTGGAACCATTACAATTGTTTCAAAAAATGTTGTTACCGTTACAACATTCGGCGGATCATCGTATCTTTTTGCCTTTTTTATTGTGACAGGTTTTATTACAAAGCCATCCGTTTGATGGGCGTGAATTGGTATTGCGAATTTGATATTCCGGCGAAACCTCACAACAGTATTACTAGAATTTCCTGTGACCCATTTTCGTCGCTAAAAAGCCATTTCATATGTTTCTTTAGTCCGATACGGACGCATCCTTCGTTAGTATTTACTTAATGACTGCTCCAATCTGATGTAACCGGTCTTCCTTTTGCGATTAACCGTTACACTCGATAACTGCAGATTGCTCTTTTGTTTTTCAACACTGTTTTTGAATAGGTAAATTGTAAGTCATTCAATAAAGATTGGAATATTTCTAACTAATTTAGTGGTATTTGTAAGGATATTCAAATCCTTAGATATATCTTCAGATAACGTCATTTTCTACTGAGGAAGTGCCAAAAAAATGGTTGCTCCAATCTAAGCAACAAATCATTCGACTGTTTTAGTAGTTTGATTTATTTCCTAATCAGGTTTTAGAATCAATTTACTACTTGAAAAAGTTGAAGCTGTTACTTATAAATTATGGTAACGCAATGGAACATTCAGACCGTAAAGTCTGTAGTGGGTGTTAATAAACGGAAACGGATCCATCGAGATAATACCGATATTTTACAATACGTTGCGTGTGCTAATGAAAGTCTTCAATGTAGCTTTCAATTCTAAAGCTTGTTCTAATGTAATGAGTGCAACATCATCTTGTTAATTTAGACGCATTTGATTACAACATACTATGGTCTAGCTAGCTTGAATGATTTTTGATGAAAGCATAGTTTAGCTCAATAAAAAAAACATTAATGATTACCAAGACCATGGTAATTGACTAAAAATAACAATTTGAAAATCAACAAGTTATTACAATTATAAAAAAAAGTCATAAATTCTTAATATAAACAAAACAGTATAAGAGAGGAAAGAATATTATCAAAATCAAAATCAAAATCAATGCACTGTCAAGAAACAAAGCGATGCGTGCCTGCCTGTCCTACCAGAAATGCATAGATACATTGTGTTGTGACACTTGTGACCCCAGCATACAAAATTTAGCAAATAAACATTGAACTTCATGCTTATTCTGGAGATAAGTATCGTATATCATCGAAGTATATCGTGCATGGATTGCGCAAGTCACGAGCTGGGTTATGGATACGAGTTTGTGACGCTCTTGCCTGGATTTGGTTGGACAAGTTCTTCTGATGTAGGGTTGGCTAACAGATCGTATTTCTTAAAAACAAGAGTAACAGCCAGTCTAACAATAATAATATATATTCGTGAATACTGTTCCAGTTTGTAAGCAAATGCACTTTATGTCTCTAGATATAAATAAATAAATAACTTCTTACATTCACATATACATATCGTGCATTGATTGCGCGAGACATGACACACGAACTGCGTTATAGATAAACGAGTTTGGGACGTTAGCACAGAATAGATATCAGACGTTAGCCTGGATTTGATTGGACAAGTTCCTCTGATTGAAGGCTCACTGATTGTATTTAAAAAAAAACACTGAAGTAATAGCTAGACTTTCAAAGTTAAGATATTTAGAAGGCTACTGCTCTATGAACAAGGCAACACGTTAAGGGTTACACTTATTAGAGGGTTCTAAAAATAACTTTTTAACGCTTCTATTGGTGAAGGGTTTTGGGAGATTAAAGTTTTTTGTTCTATTTACTTTTTTCCGTGTTTTAATATATTATACATACGCCCATTTCCTATTATTAAGAATAAAACCAATATAATAAGAACATAAAAGAAATAAAAGATTCCAAATGGCTAAATTGTTCGCCCTAGTACATTTTAAAATTTAAAATTCCCACATGAGTATAATTCACAAAGCAGCAGTTTCAGTAGTCAATGACTAGCAATATTTGTCTATAAAACCCTTAACAAACAGCAGTAGTGACAGTTGGCACTCATTACGTTGCTCTGTGCGCAGGCGACTCGGCGCCTCGCCGGCTAGCGTAGCGGTACCTTGACCCTGAAGTGTGGCGTAAGACATGAGCGACAGACAATTTGAAATTCCCAATCAGTAGCATGCTTTTACTATGTCAGTAGTCAATGACTTAGCAATATTTGTGTATAAAGTTGTGAATAAAGAGCATTTGTGATAGTTGGCACTCATTACGTTGCAGCCGTCTCTGCGCCTTGCCGGCTAGCGTAGCGATATCGAATTGAACTCTGTAGTGTGGCGTAGGGCAAGAGTGACAGAGGATCAAATATTTTAGTTCTGATGAAGAAGAACTGGTCTTTTGACAAAGTTTTTTTGATCATGATTCTATGTTCTGTGGAATTATTATATATGCAGTTTTCTGATGAGCAATGTTAAAACAATTTTAGATCATGCGTTTAAGATTAGTTAGACAGTTTATGATTATAGATTTAAAAGTTCTTGAATGCACTTGCTAGTCCAAATCACCTTCGGAATATTATCACTGTTTTGGAAGAGCAACAAACTATATTGTAAAGGTCAATTTCCCATTCCCATTACTTTGTTATCTGATGTTGTTTGTATGCCCGCTATAGCTTATTACTTAAACCGCATTTCAACTACTTAGGTTTACTTAGGCACTATAAACGAGGTTATACTTACTTTATATGTATTTGTATTAGTTTTATTTTTGTTATCAGTATTATTTTATGTAGCCGATAAACAATATAACTAATAAACACCTTTCTCTTTTACAGGTAAAAATTCTGCTTTGCGTCAAACTTGTAAGTCCGTAATGGAGAATAATAAAACATGGGTAATATTGAATTGCACCACAAAAAAATACTGAGTTGCACACCTAAAATACTGGAATGCACACCAAAACTTAAGTTTGGTGAACATTTAGCCTATTTTGGTGGGCATTTCAGTATTTTTGTAGTTTAGGTTAGGTTAGATTGGTGAGCAGTTAATAGTAACCATAAGACATTAGATCCTACACTTTATTTTACAATTGGTAAAATCGCCAACAATCTCATGAATTTAATGAAGCCTGTAAACAATAAAGCAAAATATGCGAAATACGATCGCCATCTTAGAAATTCTTCTATTTCTGAGGTCCGACGAATCTGGAATGTCCCAAGACATTTTAAAAGTCTTAAGAATAGAATTCTTGCCATTCCTTGAATCAATAAGGCTCCTATTGATTGTGACCGAGAATGCCTTTAGGGCGGATTATGTCGCAAGTTATACGGCCATTGATTTCTCGATTAGCTTCTTTTTCATTGGTAATGATTACTCTGACTAAATAATTACAGATCCATTAGATGTAACCGAGTCAAATTCATAGACTTTTTTAATCGATTCGCGATTGCTCAAACAGCAGATAACGTAATAGCTGGAACCATTACAATTGTTTCAAAAAATGTTGTTACCGTTACAACATTCGGCGGATCATCGTATCTTTTTGCCTTTTTTATTGTGACAGGTTTTATTACAAAGCCATCCGTTTGATGGGCGTGAATTGGTATTGCGAATTTGATATTCCGGCGAAACCTCACAACAGTATTACTAGAATTTCCTGTGACCCATTTTCGTCGCTAAAAAGCCATTTCATATGTTTCTTTAGTCCGATACGGACGCATCCTTCGTTAGTATTTACTTAATGACTGCTCCAATCTGATGTAACCGGTCTTCCTTTTGCGATTAACCGTTACACTCGATAACTGCAGATTGCTCTTTTGTTTTTCAACACTGTTTTTGAATAGGTAAATTGTAAGTCATTCAATAAAGATTGGAATATTTCTAACTAATTTAGTGGTATTTGTAAGGATATTCAAATCCTTAGATATATCTTCAGATAACGTCATTTTCTACTGAGGAAGTGCCAAAAAAATGGTTGTTCCAATCTAAGCAACAAATCATTCGACTGTTTTAGTAGTTTGATTTATTTCCTAATCAGGTTTTAGAATCAATTTACTACTTGAAAAAGTTGAAGCTGTTACTTATAAATTATGGTAACGCAATGGAACATTCAGACCGTAAAGTCTGTAGTGGGTGTTAATAAACGGAAACGGATCCATCGAGATAATACCGATATTTTACAATACGTTGCGTGTGCTAATGAAAGTCTTCAATGTAGCTTTCAATTCTAAAGCTTGTTCTAATGTAATGAGTGCAACATCATCTTGTTAATTTAGACGCATTTGATTACAACATACTATGGTCTAGCTAGCTTGAATGATTTTTGATGAAAGCATAGTTTAGCTCAATAAAAAAAACAGTAATGATTACCAAGACCATGGTAATTGACTAAAAATAACAATTTGAAAATCAACAAGTTATTACAATTATAAAAAAAAGTCATAAATTCTTAATATAAACAAAACAGTATAAGAGAGGAAAGAATATTATCAAAATCAAAATCAAAATCAATGCACTGTCAAGAAACAAAGCGATGCATGCCTGCCTGTCCTACCAGAAATGCATAGATACATTGTGTTGTGACACTTGTGACCCCAGCATACAAAATTTAGCAAATAAACATTGAACTTCATGCTTTTTCATGTGATCTCTTTGATACCGAACATTGTTGTGTAACACTTTATTTAGGTTGATGCGATAACAATTCATGATGATTTTCACTACACGTAGGCAGAAGTTTCAAATGGTCTTGCTTTTAAAAGAGTTATAAAATGTACCGTTTAGCCGTCCGTCGTGAAGGTTGGAACAACACTAATCACCTGTGTAAACATACGTACACCGTCGCGCGACATCGTGTCGGGCAAATATTTATTATTCTCATCGAATTCGTCAAAGTTATCAATTATTCGTTTGTTTGATGTTCGTGTCGTGTGGTCTTTAATTATGTGCTTTTATGATCCTTTTACAGTGGCTATTACGCACAAATTTCAGTTTTAGATTCATTAATTTGTTATATTGAACTGCCGGTAATTTGCGCAGTGGTTAAGCGCCCGTTTATGCAGCCGGTTAAAGCAACTTTCGCAATGGTCGGTCACGGGATGGGTCACAAAAAATGTATTATATCGAGCTCCTCTGGTTTCAGAAGGCTCGTTAAGCCGTTGATCCCGGCTACTTTTGCAGTTGTTAAAAACCAACAATACGCATTGGACCCGCGTGTTGAGGCTTGGCCCATCCTCCTTATCCATCCATAAAACCTGTACCTACCCCAGCAGTCGACATTGAATAACAGATGATAATAATGCTGATATATTCTATTTACAATTACTTGTAGCCATTACCGATTGAAAAAAAAAAAGATCAGAAAAATCCATAAAGTTCTACAAATGTCCCTTAAATGGGACAACTGTGTCAATATGTAACACGAGTTTTGTCCTAACAATGCCTTTCATTTGGAATTTCTATGCATCTGGCAACGTGTCAGGAATACTTCCTTTTAGGAAGACATTTAAACGTACCGACTAATAGCATTGTTTATGGTTTACGATACACTAGATTAATGTTTTTTAGTTCGAGATACTGCAAAGAAAAGATTACATTTTCTTGATTTTACAAGCATTTACAAAACTTACAGTTGGTGAGCTAAGTGGACTGAAGTGTAGGTGATTTTAATAAGAGGATGATGGAAACACTTTGTTTAAGAGTAAATCACAATTTAATTACAATAATATCTACAACTATGCACAAGGCAAAGGGCACACACCGAGAAACTATGACAACTGAAGTCAACAAAAACATGAAGCTGATTAGGTAAACGCACAGCCTTCTCTATCGATAGAAGACGATAGAGAAGGCTGTGGTAAACATCATTATAAAATATAAAGTGTCGTATCAAAAAGGTGGCATATCAGCCAGTCGCCAACACTTACCTAGAAACTACTTTGTAGTGATAACATTAAAATCACCACACAAAAACTGATTAAGGATAATCACGTATAATCATCGACACTATAATAATATTATAAAGTTTTTAAGTTTTGAAGGAAGTAATTTCTGGAGCTACTGAACCGATTTTGAAAATTCTGTCACGAACAGCTTCATTATTGAGTGACATGACATGGGCTATATCTTATCCCGATATTTCCACGGAAAGGGGAATCAGGTTGGCAAACCAGGTTAAATTATCGTTTTTTTACTTACTGGTTATGGCACAACTCTACATTTTTACCTTCTTTCTGGCTTAGTGTAGTAATCGTGTCCCTGTCGTGTCGTAATCGTCGCACCGACGCTACACCCACCGGCCGTACGCCGCGGGGCATGCGGCTGAATATTCAAACGTCCCGTGCCTTTGTTACTTAACCCACTATACGAACAGGTGGCATATTGTATGAATATGCAGGACATTTTGAGTTCCTTTTTTGATCGGGTTTCAAAATACTAACTGTTTCTGTGTTAGTGCTGGCAGGATCACGTTTCCTTTCTTTTTCGATGAACATTCTTGCTTGATTCAGTGTCAAATATATCAATTGAGTTAATTAATACCCACCCATCCGCATTAGACCCGCATGGTGGTTTCGCCTTTTCTCCTTATCCACCCATAAGAAAGGCCTGTGCCCCAGCAGTGGGGACTGATGGTGGTAGTTATGGTATCGAACGAGCTGTAATCGTCCCATTGCAGGTCAAAGGTTTCTCCACCTTCCTTCTATTTCGCGTGGTTTTGGGTGGGTTTGGGCTAGTGCACAGTCATTCATAAAAGATGTCTCCTTTATCATAACTCACTGGTTGACTTATTAACGTCACCAGGTTTATTTAGAAATAATTAAGGGTGCTTCGGTTAAGTTAGTCTGTAATACAATTCTCTAAAACATAATAAAACCAAGCACTGCCATCATACAGATTTCTACCATCATTAAAAATGGCAATATTATTGACTTGACTTTCTTTTTTAAATTGTTTTTTATTTATGTTGTGAGAGAAGTAAAGTGGGAGATAAAATAAATATTTTTTATGATGATCATTACGAAAAGATTTTACTTTTTAATTTTACTAGTTTCCCAGTTTCAAGTTATTTCCGGAATGAATCCTTTGAAGACTAAGTCCTTATAGGAATAAGTCGTTTTGAGAATAAGTAATTCCAGGAAAGTGTCCTTTCCGGACAGTGTGTCCATTTCCGGAGTAGGAGATTTCCGTATTAAACGAAAATAGTCTAGTCAAGTTCCTACACATTTTGTTCAGGTATTTCATTTCATGAAGGAAGATTTCTGGCCGCAGGGTGTGGTTTACCGGCGCTTCCGTGGGACTTTGCCAGAAGCCACCGATTCGACGCCGAAAGTCACCTAAAGTTTTTCTTACTAACCTAATTTTAAGTTTTGTATACTTACAGATTGGTAGTTATTTTTTATATTCATTTTATTTTAAGGTATATCTATGGGCCATTGCATTGCATTATGATTGCACATTAATCGCGGCAAGTAAAGCGCTCTCTAAGGAGCTCCAACTTGTTACTATTCCTTCGCCAAACTCGGGATCTGGGAGTTGTGCCTTGATTCTGCGTACAGGATGTCTAGACTCTGAATGTCTTTTCTACGAAATTTTGTTTTCGTCGTACGAGAAATATTGATATGGAAATCTCTTTGTGCTGTACAAGGGTGATAACCTCGTAAATATATATAAGTACGTTCTCGACATGCAATAACTCAAATTCTTACGTATATTTTATATGGAATTTGACGATGATTGATGCAGATTTTTTTGTCGGTGAATTACGTTTTATAGGATTATATTTTTTTTTATGGAAATCTCGGTTTTTACTCTCTGTCTAGTAAATATTAATATAAATAATACATAAGTATAGTATAGTATACCTAGTTTTTCTTTCACATTGTAAATATGTCGCAAAATGACGTTTCGTTTTCCTCTAGCAGAATATTACTAAATATATGAAACCTAGTTTCTTAGAATCATCAAAGTAAATTTAGTTTTACTTTACAATTATATATATTGTATTTCCAGCCAATCCACAGCCACCGTCTCACACAATAGCCTGTAATCAGCCCGGACTGAATAAATTGAGTTTTACTTTCAGTTTGTTTGTAATTCGTCCTGCATATTATGTAATATCTTCTCCAATCACATTAAAAGCATGTGTTTCGTTCCCATTTCATTATTTTTTTTGAACTCTTTACTTGGATCGAAGCCAACGTTATCAGATTTCTGGTCACTTTGAAATGTTCCGACATGGTTTCATGTATCAAAGAAGTCAGTTACTGTTAATGCTGATGCTGATGATAGGATACTTTTAAGGGTCTGTGAATTTTAACGATTGATTTTAATCTGTTTACAAGCATTTTATAAATGATTTTTAAACGCGTTTAGTCATTGAACAGACTACGGACCCAGGTGGGCCGATGTAAGGATTACCTTTGCCGGAGGGGTTAAATCCTCAAACGAAGGATGTCATGGTCGTGGTGCTCCCTCCAAGACCATAGCACATCTAAATCCTGCCCCGCGTGCCCTTCATCTTGCACACGTGAAGACCTTAATAACGCCACTGACAGCGCAGTACGTGTGGCGCAGTAAAGTTGCCGTAGCCTAGCACAAAAACTGCTTATGGTAACCATTATCCTGATCATATTATTTTGTATGAAAACCAGAGCAGCGCCTTTTTCGGTCATCGTCAGCCGAACGACGCCCACTGCTAGGCATAGGCCTCCCCCAAGAATCTCCACAACGACCGGTCCTGCGCTGCCCGCATCCAGCGGCTTCCCGCGACCTTGACTAGATCGTCGGTCCACCTTGTAGGGGACCTGGCCAACGAACGTCGCCGTCGTCCGGTACACATACGGTTTTCGGTCATATTTCGGTGAAATTCTTTACTATTTGACAGCACTTTAACAGCTTTGAAGGACAGTATAGTTTACTATTCGATTATCATCACGATAGTTTTTCATATGCTAGAGCCTACGTCTGATAAGATTTAAAGCCAAATTTATCGACACGCAGAGAAGAAAGTAAACATGTTGATTCTTTAATTTAGCATGATTCAGAGATGAGGAAATTATGAATTAGCTTATAATGTGGGAATCTTTCATGAAGAATCTTATAGAAATTTCACGTCAGCTTTCTGCAAGATTTGCAAACACATATGTATAGCTCGTTAAGGCAGTGTCGACCAGAATGTCTTTGATTATAGGCCAAGGAATCCATTTTTGGTAGAGCTTTGTTACAAATGGCATTGTTTCAATCTCCATTGTTTCTTACTGATCCACTTTCTCTGCGTATGGTGGCCATGAATTGATTCTCTTCCCACGTCTCTTCATATGTGACTGTAAGCTAATTAAAAGTTTGCCGTATGACTTCGGCGATTGAACTTTTTGAATCAATGGCGATAAAGAAATTTTTGATAAGCAAAGTATTTATTAGACACTAACTTTCCGCCCGCGGCTTCGCCCGCGTGGAATTCACGACGTTATCCCGCGGGAATGTGATATTTTTCAGCCGTTTTGGCGTGATTGAGTAATCTAAACTAAACATCCAAACATCTAAACATCCAAGCATCTAAACTTTCACATTTGTAATATTAGTAGGATAGAGAAGGCCTGCTATCGGTGAGGTATTTTTTCTTTTGGTGGGATGATGATACTGGGGCGCAGACATTCCTTGGATGAATAAAGAGAACAGACCATGACCCACCACCCGAGTCCGGAATGGGTTGAGCGAAGCCGTGACCAACGTGCCGTGAGCGTACGTGCCTGCAAAAACACAAAGGAGCCCGAGATAATAAAATTTTGGTCACCCATCCCGTGATCGTAATCATCCCACTATGATTATGATAACGATGAAAGTATTGGTTAATTTATTTTCGATAGATTAACATTTTTATGCTTGTGTTTTTGTTACTTTGCATCGATGATGGTTCTTAAATTTAGCTACCTCACCACTTCTTTGTAACTTCAAACTAATGGGTGTTAATAACCAACTAATAAGGGCATGACCGATTTGAAGGATTTTGAAACACTGCATGTAATTTAAGCTATTTATAAGCTTCAGAATAGCTGCTTCTATACAACGCGGCTAAATGAGGAGAAGCCGTAGTAAACCGTTGAATAAATTACTGTCTTGTCCTAACGAGGATTTATGGGCAAAACGGTCTTACGAGGTTAAAACGTGATTTTAAGCTTTTCTCCTGAAACGGAAAAGAATACTAAACTGGCGAGACAACTATTGTTCTATTCACTATTTATCTGTGATAAATTATGTGTCCTAAAAACACATGCTTTGATGAACGGCTGAAATACTTTCATACAAATATAGACTGGTAGAATGCCTCTTAGCATTGAGTCTGCCATTTGCTTGTAATTCAATAAAGATCAAATAAACGAATAAAATATTTAACTGCGAAAGTATCCAGATTCATATGTGAATCACAGAAATAATTGAACGGTTTGTTTATAGAGATTGGAATATAAGAAAGCATAGATGCTTTCTTTTGTTTCGAAAATAAAACCTCAAGGTTCGTTTATATCTACATTGAGCGTGAAAAATCATATTCTCTTATACTATGTCGTATTCACATCTAGCGCGTGCGAGCCGAGCGTGTCCCTCAAACAAAATTGTGGTCTGTGCGGTGTCTGACACGTTTCGTGCTGGTTTCGTAGATATAAACGCACCTTCAAACGGTGAAATTGGGGGAAGATTTTATGCACCTCATGAAAATGTCCAAAAAGTTAAAGTCAAAATGTACTCCTTCCCAGTGGCCAAAATTTCTATTAAAGAGGTAGGTAACCTACTCCGTAAACATACAAAAAATGTAGTTAATAATATACTCTTAAAAAAAAGTTGCAAGCAACGTTAGGATTTTCGGTCTTTCACTTGTTTCAAACCTTTTCAAAGGCAAGCCACTGCATATTAAATTGGAAAAATTTTTCAACCATCGATCTTCATTTGTTCGCTTTTCGCATTTTCACCATGCTAGAAAAACATCTGTGGGACGATACATCATCAATGATTCATGCGGTATATGTACAATAGGGGCACATAGTTTTCTACGATATTCGCTTGAACAAGGTCTACCGCGCACGCTACTGTACATATGTGTGGTAGGCATAAAGCCCAAACAAAATTCGCCTTTAAGAGATCGACCGGGATTCCTTGGTCGCACCAAGGTCAGGAGTGATATAAATGAAAGTGGGCCACTGTTGCGTAACAAGTGGGTACTAATTGGTTTTAACAGATTTATTGCTCTAATTAAAGGGCAACGAATCTTGAACTTGAGTGATAACCAAGTTTAATTGGTCGTGTGCGAAAGATGGTAACTTTATGGAACTTAATTTTGGTTCTAATCAATAAAATTCAATGTAGGTACGATAGTAGCGGTTGTTTGCACTTATTTACTCTTTTGTAAAGGCTCAAAAAGTCTCAATAGCATAAAATTAGTAATTAATTACTAAAAAACGCTTTTTGAAATGAAATATGATTTATGGTCTTAGGGCAAAATTTTGCTAGGGTAATAATAACATAAGAAAAACATCTCCTGTAATAAATAAATAATATTGTCCAATCTATTTCCCCATTTTTTTATTATTTACAACGAGGTAGCACTTAGCCTTCATCACACCTGATGTTAAGTGTTGATAAGACTGAAGGTGGAAGCGCACTACTCCCGGAATCCTCCATTACTGAGGAACTGGCTATCTTGTCTCTAATTGCCGGAATACAACAATGCTGCAAACATCGTTGTTATGGCGTCAGACTTCATAAAATGGTGGTAGCCTACCAGGCAGACTTAACACAAGTCCAACCACCAACCAAAGTTGTCTGCCACGAAAACTTTACGTTTATTATGATGTAACGAATAACAATATACTGTTCAATGGTTCAAAACTAGACGGAACTGTCTGTAATCGGCTTTGCTAAATAAGGCTGTATCGCATTAGCTATCTAATGGTCCGCCGAAATTTCACAACCCGCCCACGCCCAGCCGTGGGTGGTGTGTTTAGATGTTATCGATGTTTCCAGGGAAACGAGATTGGTCGACGTGGACGCTCTATCTAAGTAGTTAAACGTTGATCACTTATGGATAGGAATCTAATTCTCTTTTTATCGACACTTGTTTTGGTTACGTATTTGTATGTATATATTACAATTTAATATTGTAATGGGTATACGTAAGAGAACGAAAGCGGCAACGCAGAGTACTGGTGCTCCGAGATACAGGCCACGGCTCAGTTCGGATACCAGTATCTCCACAATCTTGTGGTTTTCTTTGTTTATTGCTTTGTGTAGTTCTAGTACTTATGTATACTTACATTTATAATTATGTTTATGTTTACTTTTACCTTAATTTTCTTTTATTGCGTTTGAATCTGAAAGTAAACTTA
This sequence comes from Crambus lathoniellus, assembly GCA_949710035.1. NCBI lineage: Eukaryota > Metazoa > Arthropoda > Insecta > Lepidoptera > Crambidae > Crambus > Crambus lathoniellus. The sequence continues at coordinate 14,415,089 of OX453320.1, forward strand.
CCACAAATATAGGAGGAAATTCGAAATAGAGCAGTAAAACCAGCAAATTAGATTTTCATTTCCATCACACATTCGACGTCAATATAGAAAGCAAACGCCATACCGACATGTGCAGAGCTGAATTTACATCCTTTTCGCAACAATAAGTGACACTTTCTCACGTCGCAAATATCTCATAGTCTGTCTCCTGCGGTAAATATTGCGTTCCCGAGTCGCCTCACGAAATACGTGTCATGACAGATTCGAATGTGAGAACATTTATCGATATGTCGATATATTCACCTCACGTACGCGTCACTGCCAGCCGACTTTCTTACAAACGATGTTAAATGACTTTGATCTTTACATTGTTACCTTAAAAGCTAAAACGCTTTATTGCTTCCAATCTCCTACAAAAATTATATTTGCTCGAAAAAGTTCCACTTTAGCCTTTTAATTAGTTTAGAAGTCGTAAAGAAGTAAAGAGGTCGGGTCAAGTTTGGTAGATAAAAAGGGCCGATAAATAAAATCCTTAGCTTGCCAAGACAAGCACGGAAACTGTTAAAAAGTTTCTCTTGTGATCTTTATATCAGGAAATATCCAGTTCATTTAACAGTCTACTTTCCGTTCAGTTCAGTCGAATCATTGCTTTTTTAGGGTCTCGAGTGTAAGTAGTAGCATTTTCTATTTTGTTACTAGCTGACCCAGCGCGACTTCGTTCCCGTGGCCCTACCCCCTACTCCACCCTACCCTACCCGTACTCTACCCCTACCCTACCCTACCCCTACCCTACCTCTACCCTACCCCTACCCTACTTCTACTCTACCCCTACTTACCCCTCCTTCCCCTATTTTCTCACCGTTAAAACCTTCCTTGGACTTCCACGAACACTTCAAGACCAAAATTAGCCAAATCCGTCCAGCCGTTTGCGCGTGATGTCGTGACCAAGGGAAATAGGGATTCATTTTTATACATATAGATTATTACCCTCATACGAAATGCGCATCAGCCGCAGTGTCATTGTTATGGATTTAGAGTTACAAAATAAGTTAATGAGTAACGTAATAAAGACTTGAATGATGATTCTTTGTTTAACAGAATTTCATTAAATACAAACATTTAAAAATCTAAAGACATTTCTGGACTGAAGTTGAATGCCATGAAATAGACAAAATTATAAGAAATTATGAAACAACGCGTTACCTTGGCTTGTGGATTAACTAGGTCGCCAACTGACGTATGAATTGGTACGTATTTAGAACTCCATATCTCTGTAAAGCCGTTATGTCATGCCCCTGATCCATAAACTTCATTAGCGGTGGAACTAATCAGCTATGGACTACACAGCCCTGGATTACAGTGCTGAAGCTACTTGATTGGAAGAGTTACTAAATCTAAAGGGATTATTGTTCTGTAACTAGAAATGCTGGGTTTCACGGGCAAAATACTGATAAGGACTATTATGAGCAAATATATTGATTCTGTTAAGCCAGGCCAGTTCCTTGCCATATGTTCCTTGCCTTTGACGAAAACAGCTAAAGCGTTAGTTTGATGAAACCGGAAACAATGCAACGGCAATATCATAACATTTATAAACATTTGTCATCATTATTGGCGACGCCCACTACAGGTCATAGGCATCCTTCAAGAAAACAAGGCTACTCGCATCCAGAGGGTTTTTTCGAATTTACTAAATCATCTTTTTACTTTAATGGATTACCCAAAATATAGAACCCTCGGGAAAAAATGGAATGTAATTATTTCACTCAACATTAATCTAGGAACCTTATAGACCAAGGACTTTGTAAAGGAAAATTTAAAGGAATGGTCCACAAATCTAAAGTCGTTCAGCGAGCAATGGAGAGGGTTATGCTCGGCGTTTCTTAGAAGGATTAATAAGGGACGAAGTAATCCGACAGATAACCCAATTCACCGGCATAGCTCGAAGAATTAGCAAGCTGAAGTGGCGTTGGGCTGGCCACATCGTTCGAAGAAGCGACGGTTGTTGGGCTAAACGAGTTCTACAGTGGAGACTGCGTTAAGAGTAACGTAGCGTACTTAAAAAAAAAGACTGCTCTGCTACCATGTGGAGCGACGAGGAATACAAGCTGATGATGATAGAACCAGTGGCTTACTCTTGAACGAAATTGCAAGGGATAATGTCAATAATGTCTTTACTTTTGATTTTTGCCATGAGTGCAAGGATTGTCCAATGCAATTTCGTTTAAGAGAAACCCACCTGGGACCGTACCGGCTAACGCTCCGAACTTCGGCAAGTTAGCCGGGAAAATTAATGCAGATAAATCGAGTCCAATCAGGCCAAAATGGCGAACCGCGATTCATGATGTCTCAGGAACATCGATATCTTCCAAGTAACTTCGGCAAATATACAATACGAAATTCCGTACTTCAATTTATCTGTTTTAAGTTGAAGCGCGGCAGATTTGCCGAAGTTCGGAAAGTTAGCCGGTAGGGCCCGTTGCCGATTACTCAACTACGGACGTTACAAATCTTTTATATTATAGTCATAAACACAGAAGTTGTGAATCCAAATATTTTCGTCCAAAGTCTATAAACGTTGATTCCTTGACTGGCAACACCAACGGTGGTCCTGCCTATAAATACCCATAGAGTCTGGATGTTGACGTTTCTTATTGGGTTAATTATATCGGGATGTGGGTCGCGTCCGACGGCCTAGTGGAAAACTTTGGAGGGATTTTTGTGGATATGGTGAGGCACATGTTGGGAAATGCTACATTAATCAGGGTATAGAATTATTTTTTAACACGGAAACTCACAGGTGATATGTATGCGTTTTATGACTCGTTCGAGCGAAGAGAGATTTGAAACAGAGTTTTTTAAATTATTCTGTAAAAGCCTGCCCCGAATTGACTTCTTTGTGTCGTCAGCATAAACAATGTTGATTTTAACCACATAACTTATATTAACCCCGCAGTCCACTGTCCAGCACACGCGCCGTAATTGGCGGCTTATTCGAATGAGTTGGGTACAGGGTTGTCAGACTTGTGGCGAGACGGTTTTAGAACAGTGTTTGGGGTTAGTGATACCTAGTTAACTATGGGTAGCTAGCATAATATAAATGCTATTGTTTTGTTATTTGACGACCGATTTGGCGCAGGGGTAGGAATACCTGCCTTCTGCTCCAGAGGTCTTGGGTTTGGGATTCCCGAGTAAGACAAATATTTGTGTGCATGAACATGTCTATTTGGGTTACCTAATGAAACGCATAACATTTTTCGCCATAAACATAAAACGCATCGTGAAAGGCATAATCATCGAAATGCATAATTCTTAAAGGCATAATTTCATGACGCATACTTTTTTTGTCCGAATTTTGAAAGGCATAATCATCGAAAGGCATAATTTCAATAAGCATAATTATCTAAAGGCATAACATTTAAATATCATAATACTTAAAAGGCATAATATTCAAAATGCATAAATTTAATGGGGTATTATCTTGTGTTTATTTATGTTGAAGCTAGGTCTGTGAAATTAAAAAAGTCTTTTCTGGCGCCAGAAAAGCCAGAAAATCCAGAAAAGCCTTATAGAGTAAAAAAATGTTTTTTTAAGCCAACAGATCTCAAAAATAGGCTTTTTTTAACCATTATATGTCCCTCAAATACCTCCGGGGTTATTACTAGGGTATCAAAAATTTCGTCAGGTTTTGGCTATGACGCACCGTTTTCGAGATATTGACATTTTTATAAAATAATGTTTTTAAAAATTAATTATCCTACTAATATTATAAATGTGAAAGTTTGGATGTTTGGATGTTTGGATGTTTGGATGTTTGTTACTCAATCACGCCAAAACGGCTGAACGGATTTGGCTGAAATTTGGAACACAGATACTTTGTAGCCTGGAGAGAAACATAGGCTACTTTTTATCCCGGAAAAATGTCACATTCCTGCGGGATAACGTCGTGTAGTCCACGCGGGCGAAGCCGCGGGCGGAAAACTAGTGCTTTATAAAGTTACTAGCTTTCCGCCCGCAGCTTCGCCTGCGTGGACTACACAACGTTATCCCGCGGGAATGTGATATGATTCCGGGATAAAAAGTAGCCTATGTTCCTCTCCAGGCTTCAAAGTATCTGTGTCCCAAATTTCAGCCAAATCCGTTCAGCCGTTTTAGCGTGATTGAGTAACAAACATCCAAACATCCAAACATCTAAACTTTCACATTTATAATATTAGTAGGATGCGTTTTAAAGTATGCTTTACGAAATTATGACAAACGAAAATATGAATTTCGAAGATTATGCTTTTTAATATTATGCCTTTCAACTATTATGCATTGTTATTATTATGCGTTATGAAATTTATGCCAAGGAATAAAATGCTTTTCAATATTATGCCTTATGATGTATGCCAAATGAAATTATGACAATCAACTGTATGCGTTTCAATGTGTCACCGTCTATTTGTTTTGGTCTGGGTGTTTTCTATGTAAGTATATTACTTAAGTATGTATTTACAAGAAAAAAAGTATATAAGCAAAGGGTTTTTCAATAGGGACGCTCGAACTTTGAAAGTTGATAGCGGCCATCTTGGAAAAGCGATAGCTGTCAAATTTGGCGGGAATACATATTTATTCGTGACATTTCACCATGGAACATGTGGTTGGAAAAGGACGGCGCCACTTGCCATACTGCATGGGAAACATTAAATTTATTGGATGAGAAGTTTGAGGGCTTCGTTATCTCGCGTGGTGGTGACTTCAACTGGCCACCGAGATTGTGTGACCTAACTCCGCTCGATTACTTTCTGTGGGGCTACGTGAAATCCTGAGTCTATGCTGACAAACCACAGACATTTGCTGCCCTGAAAGCCAACATAACTCGCGTTATTCATGAGGTTGAGCCCCATTTATGCGAAAACGTCGTCCAAAATTGGTCCATCAGGATACACCACCTTCAGCGGAATCGCGGTGACCATTTTGCTGAAATTATATTCCATAAATAATGTCATCAAATGCTCTTTAAAATAAAATAAAAATTGTGGGAATATCACTTAAACGGGTAGTTTTATTCCATTTCAAAGTTCGAGTTCATTTTCGGTTCTAATCGAAGATCAAAACGAAACGGTTCCTGCTCTAAATATCGGTTGATTCCGCTCGTTGATTTCGGTTGGCTAATCAGACGCAAGCCGTATGACAGTATGACAAAGACGGCACCTCAACTCGGGGAGATGTCACCTCGCCCCAACCACCAACGTCTTATAAGGACGTAACGTTATAACGTTAAGATCTTTTTGCAAACGGTTCCCAAGCCCTGGCGAATGTGATTCTATCAGTCTGTCTTTGTGGCGATTGTTACCTACTTACTTACCTAAAGCGGCTGAATTTTCAGAAAAAGATGTGACATTATATTAGAGGACGGATAATAAGGGCCTTGGAAAAGGTGGCTTTTTCACGAAGAAGTGACATCTAAGGAGCGCGATTTAAACGACTTCCAGACTACTTTGGGCTACGAGTGGGAAATAAATTATTGTCGTTGCACTTTCACTGTGATTGACCGCGAAATTAAATACTCCGGATCATTCTTGAAATTCCCGTGACCCTCCCGCGATATAAATTCGCTGGAATTCCGGCACAATCTCGGTGATTTCCTGTCATCTGGCAACCCTAGTTGGTAAGCTGCGATTTGGAAAGGTCGCTGTTGGCTTTTGACAGGTCTTGAGTGACGTGTGGAAATGTACGCACCACTTAAAGCTCGAGTGTGGTGTGGTGTTAGGTAGCTACTCATGGAGGAAACTCTGTGGTAAGGGAAGGTTGCAGAATAAATGATTGTCGTTGCACTTTTACTGATTGATCGCGGAACTCGCAATCTTTGCGAATCATAAAATATTCCTGACAATTTATTGAATTTTCGTGATCCTGCAATATTAACTGGAATCCCGGTACAATCTCTGTGGGTCCGTCTAGCAACCCTTGTTGTGTAGCTGCGATTTGGAAAGGTCACTGTTGGCTCTTGACACGTCGTGATTGAGTGACGTGTGGAAATGTACGTATACGCACCAATTATAGCTCGATTGCGGTGTTAGGTATGCTACTTAATCACTCATATTTATTTGAAGTTACAGTTGACGTTAACGTCGTAGCAAACATCGACCTACTAGAATCCTATCGTACCTTTTGCTCCAGGGCATCGCCAGGGTCTTGCTTTCGATCGCACCGGGATCTATACTTCAATGTGAAGAACATTAGTACTTGCTTTGAAGCACAAATGTGTTGTTATATTATGTGTGGCTTTATATGATAAGTACTAGCTTTTGCCCGCGACTTCGTTCGCGTGATTAAGATAGCTGTGCGCTTATTTTAAAAGTTACGGACGGATTACCAATATAAGCATCAAGAAAGCTATCTACTCTCTACAAATGGTGTCTCTACCTTCAACCTAAATGGAAATTCCTTTACATACTGAAACACCTTGTAGCACCCTGTTGCCTTCAGCCCTATTCAAATCCCCATACAAACTGGAACACCCTGTAGCATCCTGTATAACGGGAATTTTCCAAAATCCTTTCTTAATGCTCACCTACACCATGAAAGGTATCTACCCTCCAAAAATGGTGTCTCTACCTTCAGCCCTATACAAATCCCCATACAAAGTGGTACACACTGTAGCACCTTGTATAACGGGAGTTTTCTAAAATCCTTTCTTATTGCACACCTACACCATGAAAGGTATCTACCCTCTAAAAATGGTGTGTCTACCTTCAGCCCTATAAAAATCCCCATACAAACTAGAACATTCTGTAGCAACCTGTATAACGGGAATTTTCCAAAACCCTTTCTTAATGCTCATCTACATCATGAAAGGTATCTACCCTCTAAAAATGGTGTCTCTACCTTCAGCCGTTAGGGCTCTACGCCTATGCTAACAATGAATCAATCAATTTAGAGTTTTATATTGTATGTATAGATTTAAAAAATATTTTGCGACGTTTTGAATGGTTTTGACGACCAAACAACCGCAAACCAATTTCGTATAGAAATTGTTTTATGTCGGATTCGAGTCCACAATCTCAGTTCATCAGTTAAATGATTTCATGATGGTCTAAAACAGCTGAAAGCGTGTTTGTTTTTGCTAGAAACCAAATAAGTTTAGTCAAATCTCAATACTTTTTTGCCTTCACATGTTAACGTTAATTAACAACTTTACACAGTCAACACTACAAAAAGTTGTAATACCTAAAAGGCACAACGTTAAACAAATATTATTATAATGTTAAATAAATTCTTTTATAGGTATGACTTAAGCCAACACTTAAGATGGCGTAATAATACGAGATTGCGGTTGTTAATAATGATTTAAATTGCAAGGTGCGTCTCGATTATACTATTTCATTTAAAAATGACGTTATCCAGATGAACTCATTGATTTGTATCCGCGTAAAGTTGAGTCTATGTCTAGAAATAGATTTAGTTCTAAAGGAAATACTTCTGAGTTGACTGTTCTACTAGATGTGTTCGTCAGTCCATATAATGTAACATTCGTAACAGAATATGGTTTGTGGTTTTATTATTCAACTAGCTTTCCACCCGCGGCTTCGCCCGCGTGGAATACAAGACGTTATCCCCCGGGAATGTGTTATTTTTTCGAGATAAAAAGTAGTCTATGTTCCTCTCCAGGCTACAAAGTATCTGTGTCCCAAATTTCAGCCAAATCCGTTCAGCTGTTTTCGCGTGATTGAGTAACAAACATACCTACAAACATCCAAACATCTAAACTTTCACATTTATAATATTAGTAGGATTGTGTAATCCTTACTTATATATTATAAATGCGTCTCTGTCTGTCTGTGTGTTACACAATCACACCTAAACTACTGAACCGATTTGAATGAATTTTGGTACAGAGATAGTCTAGAGCCTGAGAAAGGACATAGGCTACTTTTTATTCCTGAAAAATATCACCTTCCCGCGGGATAACGTCGTGTAGTACACGCGGGCGAAGCCGCGGGCGGAAGGCTAGTTAAACTATAATTATTTGTTACTTCATATTTTTCTTTTCATATATTTTATTTTTAATGAATGGACATTATATCTATATTATCCTGGCTGAAGATGGTACTCGTAATCGTTATAGGAATTGATATAATTTCGTGTTCTAGCAGATTCATAGTTTCTGTTGCAAACTATAACTTTTATTGGATCCATGAATGTTCCTAAAAATTGCAATAACTAACAGCTTGCTGCTAAGAGCGAAACAGTTAATCGCGGAAATATACTCTTAGTTAGGATTTTGTATAAGAATAGTTAAGAGCGAATGAATATAATTGTAATTTTTATCGCGAAGATAAATCACAAACAAGGTGGTGTAATTTAAAACAGGCGTTAATAACGGCATAGGCACTACTCGGAAAAAGTATGGACTTTTTGATGTAAAACTATAGGATGGTTAGAATTGTTACAAATCTGGTAATAAGATTTGTATTTCTTTATACCTTTATCTAGAATCGTATAGTTTCAGAAACACGATTTTATGATTTTGGCTCGACACTTTTTATTTTCGAAAAGACCTCTAAAAAATATGAAATTTCAAGATTATTCTTAAATCGGGTTACATATACTATTGGAAATTGGTTTAATTAGTGGACACCAATAATATTTAGGATCGTATAGAAGCATTTTTAAATAATCGCTATAGTGTTTTAATACGAAGTGATTTTGTGGTTTTTTTGCCTAATCTGCAAAATCGGTCTCGCTCCCGCGCGCGTCGTTGTCTCATTGCTATCTCGCTTCAGCATAATTTTTCCGAGTATCGCCTTAATTGTATCAAATTAGTGCGCTAAGACTCGGCTACACTTGCGTTTAATATCAAATAGCGCGCTAATTAATGGCATTAGACGCAGGTGAAGCTCGGGCATAAGGGTATTAAGGAAAATAGAGTGGTTGTATTAGAGTTAAGCTTTGCAACGTCTCATACAAAATGTGTAGATTGTAAGTATTGATTGTTGTGTATTTATGTGAGTTCCAACTTTCTCAAGTACGGAAACATTTAAGTATGCCGGCATTGCCGGCACAATGCTTTCCAGTAATGTTCAGGAACATTACTGCGCTGTGAGCTCATACAACGCGGTATTTATCTATTGTAAACATAAGTGTTTGTAGCGCACCAGGGCAAGCTGTCTCGACAGAGACAGCGATGGCAAATTCATCAAGTTCCGTCGTTAAGTCAGTGACTTACTACCGGTCAAACATACTTTTTTACTATAAAAAGAAACCCATATCCCACCAAACTCCATTTTGACTTAACGACCGAACTGGATAACTTTGCGATCGCTATCTCTGTCGAGACTGCATCCCCTGGAAGTATAGATGTGAAGATTTTAAATTGACTGATTTTAAGTGGCAAATGAAAAACTCAATGAATTCAGTATGAGGGTCAGCAAGACCCAATTTTTAATCCTTAGTATAGGAAAGGCCTGTCTAGGCAACTGTTGGACTGATGTAATAAAAATATACAGGCAATTAAGCTCTAATATGTCTATACCTTACTGGGGATAGATTATTGGAAACTGCAGTTAAACATTTTTTTTATTCACAACGGTGTAGCACTTAGCCTTCATCACACCTGATGTTAAGTAGTGTTAAGGCTGAAGGTAGAAGCGCACTACTCCCGGAATTCTCAATCACTGAGGAACTGGCTATCTTATCTCAACTGCCGGAACACAATAATGCTGAAAACATCATTGTTATGGCGTCAGACTTAGATAAGATGGTGGTAGCTAGGCCAGGCGGACTAAGAACAAGTCCTACCACCAACCAAACCGAATACAATATGTACTCCCGCTGGGAATCGAACCCGGGACCTCTTGGTCTGAAATCGGTGGTGTAAACCACTAGAACACAGAGGCGGTAAAAAACCATGTGACTCGGTTGATTGTTTGGCGTGTTTATTTTTGCAGAATGGCCAATAGCTTTGCAGAATGACAAATAAAACGTTAAAAGCGTGCAGCAGATGTATCAAACGTTACATTAATTGAGATTTTCATAAACTACCCTTATTTATTTTTTTACTTTTCCGTGATTATCCCATAAAATATAGAACTTGTCCTAACACTTACAAACTATAGGAAAAATTATTATAGATACAAAAGCCAAGCCCTGCAAGTAGCTTTCAGGCGGGATTTTTTTCTATAATAATTACAAAATAGCATTGTGAATGCATAAAAATAATTTAAAATCTTAACTTAGAAACTCATCGATAGTAAACCAGACGAATCAGTCAGACAATAATTAATTCTCATGGTATCTACATATTCAAACTCTCATAGTGCATGTTATTTAAAGCCATTGATTTTATTGATAAGCTCAGCGTGTCGACTGCTTCTTTTTTTAAATTAAAAGCAATATATAAATTGCGAAACCACCACTCGCCCTTATATTTCCGAATGCAATATTTTTTGGCCCTCCCGCGGGGTAATTTGGCACAGTAACGAATTTACCAGGCACTTAGAATGGTTGACGCCGAGCAAATTGCGTTACTGCGCGGAATTAACATCTAGCTACTGTGAATACGTGCTTTTGTATATTAGATACTAGATGCGCCCCGGGGTATCGCTCCCGTGGAATTTCGGGATAACAAATAGCCTACGACCTATTCTCAGACCTACCCATTCCTACCAAGTAAGTATCTACTAAAGGTAAGTACCTACACAAAAAAAATCATAAAAATCTTAGATTTTGAACAGAATTAAAGATTTCTCGATTGTCTAACTAAGGCTGGATTTCACCAAACTTTTATTCCAAGAATAACGCTTGCTCTCGGATACTAATGTCAAACTAGTATGGGGTTTTGACATTACTATCCGAGAGTAATCGTTATTCTCGGAATAAAAATTTGGTGTAATCCAGCCTTAGTCAATGGATGGAAAATCCCCCATGGGGTAAGTATTTGATATTCGACATCACGAATTCACGACACGACCACGAAGTGCTTAAGTATCTACCTAATTAAAAAACTGTACTTATTGAAAAATTTAAAATGAAGTATTTAGAAAAAACCTACCCGTCTCACAACCAGCTCCGATGGAACTGTATTTAGTTTTGTTTTCATACATTTGCATTACCAAAATTATTGTTGTTTATTAACAATAATATTTTGCCTCGGGTTTTCTTTACTAGGACTACTTAATTACACAGTATGTGACATAGTTTTTCACAAGAGTTTTTAGTTGGCTGTCAACAAGAGAGCGAGTAGTGATGTGAAAATGGTATAAGGTTCCGATTTTATTCGAATAAATGCGGAAGTTAAAATGGATGGATGTTTGTGATGTGACTAACTCAACCACTTCAAAACATCTGAAGAGATCAGATGAAATTTTATAATAGGTAAAAAAATAAAATAAAAAATCACTAGTCCCTGCGTATTATCGGACGAAATACCGTCAAATTAATTTTAAAGTATGGTCAAGCACATAGGAAACCTTTTATCCCGATATTCACACAGAAACAGGAACCACCAGGAATACAATCTGTTGTATTAGTCATTGCATCATATTATTGTTCACCAATTAATGTTTGTTACGTGCATTATCATAAGTTTATACAGGATGGAAGAAAATTATGGGCCACCTCCATGAACCACCACCACCATGAAGCCACCATCACCAAACGTATAGTATTATATTATCTGTGACCAAACTATATCGGTTCTCTTATAGTCTGTCTCTAGCGCTGTCCCATCCCTACTATCTATTCTTAGCCCCTTTGATTGTGTCGCGAGATTACTTCGGAAGCGTGAACTAATTAACTTGAAAATAAACAACAGGAAGTTGGGGTGCTTCTGTTTTAACCGACTTCAAAATAGGAAGCGATTTTATGAGATTTACTATTGCTGAGAAGTGTCGTAGCATTTATATCATTCTTCATCTTTTTGTTGCGTGATTTTACGTTTCATCATCATGTCAGCCGAACGACGCCCACTGCTGGGCATAGGCCTTCCCCAAGGATCTCCATAACGATCGGTCCTGCGCTGCCCGCATCCAGTGGCTTCCCGCGACCTTGACCAGATCGTCGGTCCACCTTGTAGGGGGCCTGCCAACCTAAATAATGTTAACGTTATTTGTTATAAAATTTCGAAAAATTGGCGGGCAGCCGTTTGCGTGGTTTTACATTTTTTACCAGATTCTTATACCAAGTGTCCATTTGAAACTGTGATTTGACAATTGGACCTTTGGCCGTACCATTGACGGAAAAATCATTGCAGAGGAGCAAAAAGTTTCCCATCTATGAAACGGTAAGTTTAACACGTTAGTATGAAAAATGTATGTTGTTGAAAGTATTTGAAAAAATCTACCTGTCTCACAATTAGCTCCAATGGAACGAATGCAAAAAAAAGTTAATATAAATGTATGTTGGCGAGGTGTCGGTGCCGCGAGTTTATTATCTGTGCTATGACATTGATTATGATTACATTACTAGAGGCGCAAAATAAATGTATAAGGATTGAGTCAGCATGAGAAATTGCTGAACGTCTTACAACATTGCCGCAGTAATTCACTTGAAAAGCGCTTGACGATTAATGATCGTTTTACATGTAAAGTTACTGTGATAAAGTAGGTACGTAAGTGATCTGGATTGGGTGCTTGACCCAAACCTTGAACCTGATACCACTAGACATGTTTACGGTCATTTCAATGGCTGTCTCAAGGGCATGGTTGATATCCCGAGACGAGACCGACCCACAACGCTCTCTTTGTGGTTCAATAGCGCACATAATGAGACTCTGTGTCATTATCTATACTGGCTCTGTTCACAATGGCTTGGAGACAGATTTGATTTACTTTACTTTCAATGATAATTATTTAAAAGATAAGTACTTAGTTTAAATCTTCGGTGTGGTCAAATGAAACTTCTGGAAATATGAAATATCTGGTAAATACGTTTTCGGATTTATAATATAGCTAAGTAATCCTTCGTTGTTGTACTTATTCGTACCAAATAATCATTAAGATTTCTATAGAATATGGCACTATTAAACAAATGGAAGAAATTTTGTTCAAAATGGAATTCATCTGAGGTACTTATATACAGTATCCCTAAATATAATGTTTGTTGGTATATGTCCAAAACACAATATTCCCAAAATTTCATTTTCAAGTATCGCTCTAATGCCAGGGTTTCCCAAACTTTGTTATGCCCTGGCTCGGCAATTTTTAATGTTTCTCCATCGTGACCCACCAAACATTTTTTAACCATCATAGTGCATGTATTTTTTGTAGGTACCGTAAGTATATTTTTTACGTCAACGCTGCGACACAGCATTTATTTTCGTGGCCCGGTACCGGGTCGCGACCCACTACATGGGAAACGCTGCTCTATGCCATTACATAGGTGATTGATAACAAATCAATTGTTAGCTTTATTATATTTTATAGCATCTGTGCTATTCTGTTTTGTGTAAGTATATGATAATCAACAAAATATGTCTAGTAAGTAGTTTTGCCAGAAATATACAAACATTAGTATTTCTGCGTGTAAAATATTAGTCCTATAAATCATTAATAAGATTTGATCAAGACAGATAATCTGATCTTGACACATTAGCAAGAACGAATTACTGTTAAAGCTGGCTTTGATTTCAAATTGAGCAATGGAAGGATTATGATATCATGTAGGATAGACGTAAACGCGTGTCTCCGACGTGTTTTCGAATGCTCTGATGTTTCTTCGTAAACCGAGCGAGAAATTAAATTCAGGATAGACTTGCAATCTGTAATCGGATCTCGCTTAAAGGTTGTGAGTTGAATACGAGATATTATTCGGAATATGGTTTGAGACTTTACTTTAGTTTGAACGATCTTAAGGCTTCCAGATTGTTTATGCTAGTACCTTTTTGCGTGAGAGCAACATACAGCTATCTTCACAAACTTTCGCGTTTATTATATTAGTCCTCCAAATCATTAATAGGATTTGATCACGACAGATAATCTGTTCTTTACACATTAGCTGACGTTCACTTTAAAACGAATAACTGTTAGAACTGGCTCTGATTTCAAATTGCAGAATGGAAGGATTATGATATCACGTAGGATAGTCGTAAACGCGTGTCTCCGACGTATTTTCGGTTACTCTGATATTTCTTCGTAAACCGAGCGAGAAATTAAATTCAAGATTGAGTTGCAATCGGTAATTGGATCTCGCTTAAAGTTTGAATACGAAATATTACTCGGAATATGGTTTGGGAGACGTTACTTTGGTTTTAAAGATTTTGCAAGCTCTTAGATTGCTTATGTTTATGATGTTATGTGTCTGCAAAGCTATGTTTCGTCAATTGAGTAAGTTTGTATTTTTGTTACCTATATTATTAATGGGATACAGTTTATATAGATGATTTTTTATGTAAACTGACACCAGACATATTGAACGACGCTGCATTGACATCGAAAATATATGTTTTAATCTGAAATACGTCATCTGATTTAAGCTTGCCATTGACACGACGAAGAAGCATCTGAAATCTGGAAAATCCCAAATCCTTGGAAAGTTTTGTAGTCATTGTGTCTATCTATTGTAATTCTCACATAGAAACACTGCACACGAAAAAATTTTCAATATAAAAAACCTCAATTTTTTTTTATTCATGCTTTATTAATACTTAAAGTAAAACAATATAATGTATATTCATCTTACTCCATGTAAATATAACAAAATGCTATCCATTCCGTTTAATGAACTCATACTTTTCTGACTTCTATCAGGAACTGAGCAAAAAACAGACGTTATTTTTTCACGTCGGCTGTTTCGACATTCCCGTAAGGAACTTGACGAAAAACACGCTCCTTCACAGTATAAATACTACTAAAGGTGAATGGACACGGTGTTTATCTTATGTGTGTAAACTAGTTTGAACTGTTGATAGATAATATCGTTACCAATATAAGTATCTAATTATATACCAGTGTGTCAGAGCTAGGGAAGCTGAAATTTTGGCACGTATGTTCTTTTATAGAAGATTAACTGATAATTAAAATTAAAAGTACCTTAAATTATTAAATGCGACGTTTTGCCTTCTTAAATTAAATAAAACTGCTTATGCATTCGACACCAAAACTAAAATCAAGTCTAAGTTGCATCATTTAAGATTCACAAAGATTTTGAATACCAAATATCGAAAATTCTGGTGAACGTTTTGTTTTTAGGGTTTCCGTACCAAAATGGTAAAAAAAGAAACCCTTATGGTGAGACTCAGTCTGTCTGTCACAACTGAACATCTTGAGAACTACTAATGCTATCAACTTGAAATTTGGAATAGTTTTAGATGACGTTTGCCCAACTATTTTCCAAATAAGAGAGATTTTTTTTTTGCAACTGAGACTGAAGGGTTGTCTTAAAAATTCTAAGTGGGGCTACTACCTACTAGGGCAGTTTTCGACATTTGATGAAAAATGAAAAATAAATATGTAGTTTAAAAAACTAAAAAACACACTTTTATAGGAACAGACTAAAAAGTACAAAATAACCGTCTATTCAGTAACTGAAATTAAAAAGCGTGGTGCGCGTTGTCAATATTAAGTACTTGAATGCATGCTTTGCAAAGGGCGCACCACGCTTTTTAATTTCAGTTACTGAATAGACGGTTATTTTGTACTTTTTAGTCTGTTCCTATAAAAGTGTGTTTTTTAGTTTTTTAAACTACATATTTATTTTTTACTTTTGTAGCGAATAGGTCTCGTCTGAACGAAACAAATGAGCCCAAACTCGAGAGGTTTCCTAGTGGTCATTAAGAAGTGCCACTGGCTTCCTCCATGCTCCATCATCAGACTCTCACCACCAAGTGAAGCGAATATGTCTCATCAGAACGAAACAAATGAGCCCAAACTCGAGGGGTTTTCTTAAGGCCATTAAGGAGTTTCACTGGCTTTCTCCCAGCTCCATCATCAGACCCTCACCACCAAGTGTAACGAATAGGTCTTATCAACACGAAACAAATGAGCCCAAACTCGAGTGGTTTCCTATTGGTCATTAAGGAGTGTCACTGGCTTCCTTCCTGCTCCATCATCAGACCCTTACCACCAAGTGTAGCGAACAGGTCTCATCAGAACGAAACAAATGAGCCAGAACTCGAGGTGTTTCCTATTGGTAATTAAGAAGTGCCACTGACTTCCTCCCTGCTCCATCATCAGACCCTCACCACCAAGTGCGACTAAAAAGTCTCATCAGAACGAAACATCGGAGGCCAAACTCGAGGGGTTTCCTAGTGGTCATTAAGAAGTGCCACTGGCTTCCTCCCTGCTCCATCATCAGACCCTCACCATCAAGTGTAACGAACAGGTCTTATCAGAACAAAAGAAATGAGCCTAAACTCGAGGGGTTTCCTAGCAGCCATTGAAGAGTTCTATTGCCCACCTCTTGACTCCATCATCAGATCAGCTCGATGGTAGCAAATTATTGTATTGTCATCGGATTCATATAGACTTGCAAAGTTTCAAATCAATACGACAATTAGAAGTAGGTTAAAATTGATTTCCAAGATTTTCTTACATTGTGACTTAGTTACAAGTGAAGCTAATAAAAGTGTGGTAAAAAAAATAAACGCTCTTGACCGTTTTTATTTATTTATATGAAAGTTGCGTCAAATAACCTGAATAATCAAAATTTTGTTTGAATTATTACGATTTCAGTAGAACGGATGATTCTTTGCGAAATCTTTTCTAAGTAATTATATTTCATTGTAATTCATCTTTGTGGTAAACTCATTATTCATATTTTCGTATTTATGATTCAATAGAATTATTCCTCTAAACAAGTCGGGAATGCCGTCAAGTAATAAATGTTAACTTTGGTAAACTTCAAAAGATTTCGTACGGTGCGTGTTTGTTGTTCAGTATTTTTTCTATTTTAAAAAACTCAGCCTAGTTTCATTTATTATTCAGGGTAAATAAACCCGTTTGCAGAAAAAATACAGGTACTTTTCTGTACGTACAGGTTTTCATACAATATTATGCTTACTTTATTGTCATTTACTATGTATTTAAGTATGTGTTTACAAACAAAAAGTATTTAAGTAAGTATATATATTAGGGGTTAAAGTATCAAATTGCCGTTTTGTATGGAGATTTTTGTAATTTTTCTTTTTTCCATACTAACGTTTATGTAATTTATTCAACGACTAATAGTATGTAACTTTACAAAATTTTACACATATATTTATAGACATTTTAACTACAAAATGACACATTCGTTAAGAGAAAAAAATTTTTTTTCACTAAGTTACAACTAATAAAGTACGAAATTCTGAAAACAAAAATAGTCGTAACTTTCGGGATAAGTTTTTTCTATGTAAAACATCAAATATCGTGGTTATTAAATTATCAAAAGTTGCTCAATACGGTCTTAATGTAATGCAATATTAAAGAAATGATATATTTCTAATATCATAAAAGTTGTTAAGTTATATGTACAAAAGAAAAAAACGGCAATTTCATTTTTTAACCCCTATTATTTATCCGTTATCAAGTTTTCTATGATACAGTTTCTTAATGAAATTAAAATGGGCTTAGATAATTGGTGTGAATGTAAGAAGTTATATTTATTTATTTATTTAAATAAAACTGTTCAAAAAAGATTTCTGCGTCAAATAAGTAGGTTAGTAGGAGAAATGTTTGTTTTTTCGATAATGATATGAAAATCTCTTCATATCCCCTTTCCTAAAATTATTTTTATCGTTAAATTATCATAAGTTGCGTTTCAAAGAACAATTTATGGAACGTAACAAATTTTCGTCTTTTTTCGCTGTGGGGAAATGGGGAAGTGTTAGTTCTTGAGGCTTTTATTCGAAAAACGAGACATTTTGAATAATGTTTGTATGAAAATAAAGCAATTGTGGCCGTTTTTTCTGCACACGAGTGTATGCCTTAAAATATTGAAAATAAAAAAAAACTTTTTGCGAAGATCGCCGGCCTTACCTTAATGCTCAGGGACCGTACTCTGAAACGCTAATACGAAACTTCGGTTAGCCCCGCCCCTTTCACTCGATTCTGTCCCGGCTACAGAGTGAGAGGGACCGGTATACCGAAGTTTCGGGTTTTGCGTTTCAGAGTAGGCCCTCAGGCGCGGATCCAGGGTTTAGTTATTTAGTTATGGGGTGGGGGGGGGGGCAATATTAGCTTATTTCACGCGACAAAATGAGGAATGCAAACATTTTGTAGGTAAAATTGTGTGTCAGGGTGTTGCACCCCCTTGTATCCGCGCCTGTTAAGGCTAAACTAAGCAACACGTGTTTATTTACATCCCAGAAAGTAATCAAAGCTCTGGTGCTCGTAAAAAAATGTGTATTGTCCTATTCCACAACAGAAAACAACGACCTCGTATTTGTTAAAAGGCTTCATCATTTGAAACTCACTCACTGAAGGTTCGAAGAAACCCATATAGGTCAACCAGGCTTTTTGCGAACGTTGCCTACTGAATTGCTGAAAGCTTACAGCTCTAACAAGCCACGCTCCAGGTCAACGCACCCGGCCGCTCCCTTTACACTGTGCGATTACCCTCACGATTGAGTGAAGCCTTTGTTTTGGTGGAACTTGGTTGAAGGCGAATATTCTACTAACAGCACGGATTACTTAATAGTTACTATGTAACAGATAGTTCACTCCGCTAAGTCGTTTAAATAAATAGCAACTCTAACTACAACGCAATAAAGTAGAATTCAGCTTGTACGGCGCAGGCAAATTACGAACGGCCACTCGTTGTCGTTGCATCTCTTTCTATCGCATATATTCTAGCTCTTTTGCGGACCTAATTTCTATGGATTTACAACGCCGGCGTTGCCGCCGCGTTTTCGAGCCAACACGGGGAGTGAAATAGGTCTGCTAACAGTTCCATTAAGCTAAATCCAAGTAGTGAAATTGATTAGCACGTGTTACAAAGCTTTGTCTTACTCAATATTTTTATTGCATATTACTACAGTACAGGAGATCTTACATTTAAATATTTAAAAATCAACATATACATAGATCCTTCTTTTTATAGCGAGGCAAATACTATCATTACATATACCACACGGCATGTTGGGCTCAGTCAGACACAGGGCCTGTCCCTCGCAGTGCCCAGCCCTCCCACACCAAGCCTAGGCTTCGTGTCAGGGCTGGGCGGTTCAAACCCCTGCCACAGAATATAAATATAGCCCCTGCTCCGGCCCCCTAACGAGCTCGAAAGCTTGAGAAGCGGCCGGACAGAGGGAGGGAGCCTCCTCACATTCTCCCCATAAGGTCAGCCCACATGGGGCGATCGAGAGCAGGCACCACTACCTAGTCGTACTAAACCCCTCACTACTTGCTCTCCGCCGTCAGTTTTAGGTACACCGACTGTGGGGGGGTCGTGGTGAGATAGACATAGACTCTGTCGGGCACACCAATAATGGACTGGGGAAGAGGCACACTAATTTTAAAACTAGTAAAGTAATGAATGAGCTATGTTTGATAACTTGTTCATAATTTGAGTTCCACGTTACCAAATCTTGGACACAATTTGGACTTTGACTTGGACTGTTCGCTGGCGGTGTCACGCGTCCGCCGGTTGAGTAGGCTCGGACATGACAATTTAGCTCCAGTACCCGGGGGCGTGACGTCGGGAGGGTAACTCCCGAATCGTTTTCAAGCCGCTTGTTTATAATTTGAGGTTCACGTTACCAAATCTTGGACAAAATTGTAGGCGAAGTATTAGTAACGTCTCGCTTCAATCAACCCCTAGCGGTCATTGACGAAGCAGAGTGTCAGAGATTCTAAATATGCTGCAATTAAATAATTGGGTATTTGACTGTTGTGGAAATGTAGATATTTAATTATGACATTCAGAAATATAACAATAATGAATAAAAAATGTGAAAAAAGAAATTCAATCTGTATTATAACAAGCGAATTATGAGCTACTTAATTGTGACTCTAGCTATCTCTTTCTAAAACGAAATTTTCTATGGCGAGAGTATGGCACTATAGAAATGTGACGTCACATTTCTATAGCGCTCTCCTTGTCTAATAAGAAAGTTTGATGCTCTATATCGCTGAAAATATGCAAGATATTTGAATATAAATACTTTTGTTGTGTTTCTAAGGTCAATGAACATTTTAAGTCAATAAAAAATATTTTGTCAAATACCCAATTGGCTGGTCGTGGTCGTGTCACGCGGTTTGACTGTTCACTGGCGGTGTCACGCAGCCGTAACACGGTCGAGTAGGCTCGGACATGACAATTTAGCTCCAGTACCCGGGGGTGTGACGTCAAGAGGGTAACTCCCGAATCGTTTTCAAGCCGTGTACGTACACGTGGACAAATGTCCCGGTATCGTGACACACATGCCTCTAACACGACACGACCACTCCTACAATATCCACATAAGAATCCTATAATTAATAGATAAACTGGTCGTGTCACGCGTTGTGACCGTTGAACTATTCGCTGGCGATGTCACGCGGCCGTTACACGGTCGAGAAGCCTCGGACCCGGAGGCGTGACGTCGAGAGGGTAGCGGTTAATTGTGTGGGATTTTTGTCGTTGTGTACACGATACACGACAAAAATCCCGGTGTCGTGACACATATGCATGACCACTGCAACATTATCATTATTATAATCCTGTAATAAATAAATAATTAGCTGGTCGTGTCACGCGGTGTGCCGTTCGCTGGCGGTGTCACGGGGCCGTTACACGGTCGAGTAGGCTCGACCATGTCGGACATGACAGTTTGGCCCGAGCTCCCGGGGTCACGTCGAGAGGGTAACTCACGTATCGTTAGGTTTGCGTATATGCCCAGCAGAGGCGCCGTACGGCTGAATTTGATGAAATATTAAATTAAAATTCTGCAACTGATTCTAAACCTTATCATAAGCTTATTTTAAGTTTTCACGCGTGGGTACTGTTTATTGAAATAAAACTACTTTTACGGATTCCAATAGTTCTTAAAAAATGCACAAAATACATAATTGCTGAGACTTAAATATATCAAATGCTTGTTTAACTTTGTCATCAGTTGCTTGTTTAATGCAAAGCCGACATACCATATTTGACTAACGTCAGCGTACTGTTGTGCGTACCTTACCTTATGTCAATTCGAACGTCGCGTCTTAAAGATTTCACGAGGCATTATTTGATCATTACGGTGTAACTGTGTAACCGTGGCCCGATGTTTTTGTGTCCAAATGACTTGCGTGGACTGTGCTTTATTGAATTCGGTTTACCGTGGCTAACGGAATGGTATTCTAAGCGGTTCTGCGTCGTCTACCATTGACGAGAAAAACGCGGATAGTCTTACGTTTTTTGAAAGCATTTAAGAACAAGGTTTGGTTGTTAAAATGTATAAATATTTATATCATTTATCCACAATTAGTGAAAAATCTTTATATTTTCAGACATTGTGCTTTGAGGATTACATCACCATGTCCATTGTATCAACACCATTTTGAGTTAATGATAATATACCTACATAAAAATATTATTATCCGTCATAAGTTTTACTTATATTTCCCCTTCCCCATACATAAGGAAGGCCAGTGCTCCCACTGTTCCCACAAAGCCAACAATGCATTTTAGTCATTGATTTAAGCATGTTTAAAAAGTTCTTTAGTTAATTGTAAATATAAAGTTTAAACGCGAACAACGTTTCGTTCCTAGTGTTTTATACCAACACGAGCAATAAAAATATCATGCAAGTTGATGGCCGAACGCTCAGCAAAAAAAGCGTTCCCAATATGCAGAGCAAAACCTCTTTACTCCTTGAATTGATTTCAGAACATCATCATCATCATCATCAGCCATTTAATGTCCCCAATGCTGGGGCACTGGCCTTCCTTATGGATGAATGACCCACCACGCGGGCTCAGAACATAGAACTAATTTAATACCATGCAGGTTTTGATACTGGCGATATCGAACCTTCTTGTGCTCAATATTTTCTTTAAATAATTTCGACCGTCTTTTGTCATTATAAAGAAAACTCCTGCAGTTCGAATACCTACCACGAACCGATTGTCTTTTGTTTAGTGACGCGTAAATTTTCTTGTGAAGATGTCGTTAATTACATTTCTTGCTAATAAAAATATTTGAAGAATATTATAGTTAAGTGACAAAAGTGAAAAAGTGTGCAAGGTATAATTTTATTTATCAGTCAATAAAGCCACTTACATCTTCGCCACAAATTGAACTTTGTATTGAGCGATAGTTGACCGACACGCAACTGACTGTTGACGCAATTTGTTACGCATTGTTGGTTAAATTATTGCATTATTTTGTATCGTTTTGCACTTCAGAGATGTTTTTGAATTTTTAAAACAAATTTTCTACTTACATGCAAACGTGTTAAGCACTACATGAACGCGTGAAATTTTATACTGACTAAAGTAATAACTAATGTTACGTACATTTTGTTTCCTTTTTTATATTCAAGTCTCGATTTGTATTTAAAATTCCTAATTCTTCATTTTTCTCCATAGAATCTCTAAATATTGTTTTTTTATAATTTAGTAAGTTATCATTTAATTTTATTGACTAATTTTGTTATTTTATTGTTACAGAACAGCGCGCCGTTGTGGGAGGAGTTCATATCGAAGGCGACGAAACTACATTCGGCGTTAAAGTAAGTACCCTTTTTCTTTATAATCCTTAGTTTAGAGTTTTTATCTGGTCATTAATGTTCTGTGGTCAGTTCCCCCAGCAGCAGTATGGCCTTACTTATAAGTAGGTATCTACTGATCCAAGTTACTATTAATAGTGGTAGGTAGGTATCCTCTGTGGTAACGATTGCTCGCCTGGGTGGATGGATCTTTTTCTAAATATTTGTCAACTGTCATTTATTTTATTTAAATCGTAATGACATATACAATAAAGACAATTATTTTCGTATATTTTTCATTAGGGTCATTCCATGTAACGGGTGTTACAGGTCGTACGTCTTTACTTGACGATTAATTAATGATGCAAAAAGGAAACATATCCTTTTTATTAGCTTAACACCCTCCACCTAGGTCTAAGTTTCGTCATCCGTATTAAAACTAACAGTAATAGCTAGCAGTAAAGAAATTAGGAACAATATATGTGCGTAACGGGCGTTACACGATTTTGCCTATGCTTTCCGGATTACCCGCAACAAAAGCAAAAGTCTGCGAATTGTGTTTGTTTTTGAAGGGAAAAAAATGTAAACGCATTTCTAAATGAATTCTGAACATTATAGACTATTCATATTAAAACAAAAATACACATAGGATTTTTCATGGAAATTTAAAAATGTAACGGGTGTTACAGCTCAATGTAACGGGTGTTACGAGTACGAAATTAAACCAATATTTCTAGTAATAAATGTTTATTTGATCAAATTTTTGGCATTAAGCAATATAGGAACTTAGTAGAACTTAGTACCATGCCTAAACTGCTCTCTAACATCAATAGTTTTGGAAAACTGTTATAGGTACAGTTCCCTTTTACAACACCGAAAAAAGAAAATAATTGTCAAATTGACATTGCGCGTTCCGCCGCCGGGCCGTTAGAAAGGAAAAGTTTTAGGCAGCCGCATTATTTGATATGTTTAATAATTTCTTAGAACTTTTAAAGCATGCCTCGTACGTGTAACACCCGTTACAAGAAAAGTGCATTTGTTTATTTAGCGACTGAGTTAATTTACGCATCATAAAATGCATTGAAAGGTTTTTAGATGCAACAACCATAAACCAGCACAATCAACCTTTTATTAGTCCTAATAAAGTCATATTAAAAATTGGTAGCACCCGTTACGTAACGGGTGTTACCCATCATTCCCCACCAATATTTCACAGATAAATAAGCTGAACATCAAATAAATAGAAAATATTAGCAGTTCTTAATCATAACCTTACTTTCCCAAATGCGTTTTATGATGCGTGCATTAACTCAGTCGCTAAATGAACAAATGCTCTTTTTTTGTAACGGGTGTTACACATAAGAGGTCTGCTTTAAAGGTTAAATAAATCTAAGAAATTATTAAAGTATTCAAATAATATTTCAGACACTGGTTGCTTAAAACTTTTCCTTTCTAACAGCGAAACGCGCAATGTCAATCTGACGGTAGTTTTCTTGTTTTGGTGTTGAGAGTTTTGATAAAAATAAACTACCATCAATCGTATACAGTAACCTGACTTTGATATGTAAAAACAGGATAAATTTGAAACTAAATTAAAAAATTAAGGGTGGTCTATTAAAATATAGGCTTTTATGATTATCCTAAGACACATTTTCTTTTAAAATCAGCATTTTAAGAAAATATGTTGCGGTAGCGTTTTCCATGGAATGACCCATTAACTAAAACCAAGTATACTGCAAGTAATAGGATATTTGGATTACGATTAGACGGATGTTTGGGATTTTATTTGACACAGTTAAATATCACCAATCGAAAAAAAAACGACCGGAAGCACTAGATAAATAACTGTAAAATAACATATATTTTTTCCAAGTTTTGAGTACTTGTGGTTTGCTACTCGCAAACCATCCATAATTTAAAATACCCTATTTTCGGGAATCGGTGCCTTAACCGTTGGTTAAACGTCGGTTACCTACTTGATTGGTTAACCAACCAACCATTCCACGGTTAAGGCTAGGATTACCTAAAATAGAGTACCTATTTTAAATAATGGATTACTCGCAAATCACAAGTACTTAAAATTTGGAAAAAATATGTTATATCAGTTATTAATCTAGTGCTTCCGGTTTTTTGTCGATTAGTGATATTTTACTGTATCAAATAAAATCCCAAACATCCGTCTTATCGTAATCCAAATGTCCTATTTCTTGCAGTACCTATACTTTAGTTAGTTAGGTTTTAGTTAATGAAAAATATACGATTTTCGATTCGCGGGGCGAAGGAAGGGCGATGCGAAACGCGCGCGGCCGAGCAAGCGTTAGGTGTCTATTTCGGTCGGGAATCCTAGCCCTAAACCACGGTTAACGTAAACTGTTGGTGAACTCGAGCCTAAGTAAACTTACACCAAGGGTAAAATAAGCAATGAGTATGTAACTGTTTTTATTATTTATATTTAGTATATAACTTTTTCACATAACTCGGTATTAAAACACTCGTGGAATACTATTAAAAAACTCGCCAAGGCTCGTTTTTAACCGACTTCTATATCAAAAAGGAGGAGGTTCTCTATTCGTCTGTATGTATGTTTTTTTTTTGTTTATGTCCACCGATTACTCGAAGACGGCTGAACCGATTGAAATGGTTCAAACGTTATTACATCAGGTTGGTATCCAAGTTGGTCCCATTTTTCGAAATTTTGAAATCGGTTCAGTAGTTTTCAGGAAATCTTGAAAATACTGTCGTTTTTGTTACCACTTTATGTGAATTTAATACGTATCTTTAGGCATAACTCCTTTGTTTATAAACCGATTTAGATGATTTTTGTTTTGTTAAAAAGGGGATACCTCAAGGTATTTTAACCGACTTCGAAAAAGGAGGTTTTCAGTTTGATCACATACCTATTTACCAGAAAACACGTAAATTGCCTGCACGATGCACTAAAAAGAGTGAAATAAAAATTATTTTTATAAAAAAATAAAACCGCCTTCAAAAAAACCACATAAAAAAGTAAGAAATAATTCCTCACCAAATAAATAACGTAAGTACTTTGAAGTCGGGCGGGTTTTAACAAAAACAACAAAAAATTGTACATGTTTCACGCCCGACTTCAAAGTACTTACGTTATTTATTTGGTAAGGAATTATTTCTTACTTTTTTTATGTGGTTTTTTTGATTTAAACTCCCACTCGTGTTTTAATACCCCTCATTATGCGACAGTCACATAAACTACTATTCCGTAAAGCGTCAAAACAATATTTTATTAAAATGAATCGACAATTTTTTTACATAAGTAGGTAATATAATGTCTGTTTCCCTTTGTCGATTGCTAAAACATGTAAGTCAGTAGGTATAAACATGTTGCTTTCGACGAGGAAACGACGCTGGCCTACAGAGTAAAAGGTAGCTAGGTAGCTAAGTAATACCTAATATAAAGATCAGAAAAATACAATAGAGGTTGACAAGTATCTTAAAAAAAAATGTTAAATAGGCATACTTACCTACAAAATTTGTGCAACACATCCTAGCTCGTTTAAGCACGAGTTAAACCTACAGTCGGTTAGGTACATTAATCGTTTGCTTAACCATCGGTTAACCCATACGAACACCAATCACGTACGTTAACAGACCAACTAACCAACGGTTAACGTAATCGTCTGTTGTTGAATGTGAATTTCTTGTACAAATTTTCGACATTTGCGCCTTATAAACATAAGTTAGCAATCTTGCTTTTCTTATATTGTAGTAATTTAAGCGGAAAGGCGCTAAGTAATAAAGTTTTATAAAATTTAGATGGACATAAGTACTAATTTAATTTAAATCAACATTTTGTTGTTTTTATAACAGTGTAGCACTCCTGATCGCATAAGGCAAGGAAGAAGCGGTTACTTAAAGCGATTGCGGAAACTTAATTCTTACGAAATAAATAACTATTATGCCTGCTGCAATAAATCTATACTAATAAAAAATAAACGCGAAGAATAGATAACCTCCCCTTTTCAATTTTTGAAGTCGGTTAATTATAAAGAGGAAAGACTAGATTTTTTGTTTGTTTGTAATCAATAAACTCAAAAACTACTGAACCGATTTCAAAAATACTTTCACCAGTAGAAAGCTACATTATTCCCGAGTGACGATAGGTACAATGTAGATCTAGATACACACGGTATTTTTTTATCACCCCGCATAATTTAAGGGATTATTCTACTCATGAAAACAATCAACTTTTACTATCGAACCAACACTGAAAACGCAAAACAAACAGCTGTAAAGTATATATTTTTCCACTTTTGTATGGAACAGCAGATTTTTTTGCCTTTTCAGTGTTGGTTCGATAGTAAAAGTTGATTGTTTTCATGAGTAGAATAATCCCTAAAATTATGCGGGGTGATTAAAAAATACCGTGTATATTTTCTCCTGATATTCCTACGGGAACGGGAACCACGCGGGTAAAACCGCGGGAAGCCACTATAGTTTAAAATTATTTAATATCTCATCAAATGTATTGACTTGAATACATACAAGTACCCAAATATAGGTCGATGATGCAAGCGAATTAACATAGTAATTCGTTCTTGTTAATTTGTAGCATCAGTAACTGTGAGAATTAATTGACTGATGATGTTTAAATTCGAATAGATTGTGTATTTTTAAGTGAAATCATCATCAGTCACTGAGAATGTTATTTAGTAATATTCGGTGTCTACATGTTATTATAATGCCTACATTTTGTACAGTCGCCAGCACGTCAGGTTACTACAAACTGTCAAATTTCTATAAATAAAATTCAACCTTATGTCCGACGTGTAAAGTTCAGTTTCAATTAATAAATTTTGACATTTTGTATTGACCCGACGTGCTGGCGACCGTACTTCCTCCGTTGGTTTTAATTCTAATACCCGTAACACAATGTGCTAAATCTGCTTACCTAGAGCCAGATCATTGCATGTGATGATGTTTGATTTTTATTTCTTACTGGCAGACTAATATATATCCTGTGCTAGCAGCTCCCAGCCATTTTACCAACTTAATACTTGTTCCCGTGGGAATAGCGGGATTAAATAGCCCATAGGCTATCCCCACTCAGAGAAAATGTAACTTTCTCTTTTAAAATGTCGGATATTTTTTTATTTTTTTTTATATATTTTTTACTTCATTTCTACCTTATTGTCGATGTTGTGTATATTAAAATAAAACATGTCCAACAATACAAAAAATTAAAACAATAAAAACAAAGACAATAATTTATTATCTACTAGCTGACCCGGCAAACGTCGTTTTGCCATATAAATTTTATTGGACACGAACTTCGTAAGGCTGATTTACATTTGCATAAGTACAGTAGCGAGTTAAGAAATCAGTCAGTTAAGTAGTAAGTTGTCGCATAGGCGAGTAAGCTGCCGTTCGAGAAGAAGTGTTCACTCCGCGACGAAAACAACAGTTGTAAGTTATTTTACTACGCTTCGGGGTGCGGAAGACGCAAGGGCGGGATGGACTTGCACTTGATTTGCCGAAAAAATAGAACCTCATCCTATTCTCTGTACTTAATCGTTAAGCTCTACTTGACTGGCAAATCCCTGTCCAAACGATGAATGAACTTAACTCGCCAAGACCGTAAGTTAACTCGCTACTGTACTTATGCAAATGTAAATCGGCCTTTAGAGTACTCTTCAGATAAGTCTGCGCGCGGTAAAAATCGAATACTAATCTTTTCTATAACATTAGAACAAAAAAATGCACTGTAACTAGCGCCAAAAACGCGCCAGGCACGTGCAGAGTTATCTGACACACACTTTACAGTGCCACAACCTTTTCTGTGCCGGTGACAGCGGCGCTACGTACGTTTTTCTTTTTTTTGTAGTAATTTAACCGGCCCTGACTTCTAAGAACTTCAGCCGCCAGCAGCGCTATGGTTGGACATCAACTTGACAGCAGAATGACATTAAAAAAAACACGCTAGTTTCACATTTTGGCCACCGGCACAGCAAAGTTTGTGGCACTGTACCTGCCTGACACAATGTCACTTATAAAAAAAAAGAAATCCTAAGCGGTAAAAATGTCAGTGATTACTTACTCTTTGACATACCTTCTCTTTGGAAGCGGCTAAGAAATGACAGTTGTGTGAAGTATGACAGTTTAACGGTTTTCTATACAAAATTACCATTTTTATTTTATAATTTTCCTGGATAAAAAGTAGCCTATTTTACTCTCCAGCTCTCAAATTATCTCCATACCGAAAATCTCGTCGATCCGTTGCTCCGTTTTGACGTGAAAGACGGACAAACAAACAAACAAACAAACAAACAAATAAACAAACAAACACACTTTCACATTTATAATATTAGTATGGATTAGGTCGATGACCCCGCGCGATCCGTGCGCTTTTATTCTAAACACGTTAAATTACCTACCCCTTAAGTTTGGATTGATAAAAAAAAACACGGTATATAAGTGTAGATAGTATAAAACTTATTGTAATAAATAGTTGCTTAATGCGCCACTCATTTCAATCTGTTCAATGTTCAGTGCTGTGCTGACCTAAAGAATTCTTGATCATATTAAAATGTGGCTTTGATTATTATGTAGGTACTATAAAGACGATGATTGAAGATGGTTTCAATTGAATCGACGTGTTTTCCTGGTAGGCTTTGAGTCTGACCTAATTAGCAATAGCAATAAATGAAATGATATTTGCTTTTTATTTACAGCTTCCTATTGAGAATGTCATGTTCTAATAAAAAAAATAAGAACATGACATTCTCAATAGGAAGCTGTACATAAAAAGCAAATGCCATTTCATTTGTATCCAAACGAATCATTAATCGTAAAAGTTGAGGTATAAGAGTCTAACCGCCGGTTTCTGAAACGCCAATCAAAATTAGCTAACAGACTGACACAATAATTTCCCAATTATAAGCACCTTGGGTTTCTGAAACGAAAATTATCTCACAATTAGGTTTAGATTTGTATGGGCACTGACAGACTGTTAACAGACTGTTGACAGTCTGTCACATTTTTCTTTCAGAAACCCAAACTACAATTAATTGGAGATTAATTGGGAATTAGGTAATTTAGTATTAATTGGCGTTTCGGAAACCGGCCGTACGCCACATAACTTGTCATTTGTCAGAGGGCGCTGATCGTCGTGGTCGATCGGAAAAATAAGCCTTCCCATCTTCGATCATGCTTAGACCAACAATAACACCTAGTTCTTGTTGATCGAAGTTCCCATGACATAATTTTAGTCCAGTTATTGACACGCGCCAAGTTATAATATAGCGCGAACTCTATACACTTTATGATTAATTATGTGAATTTTATTATTATTAAAATTTTGTTTATAATCTGATGATATTATTCAAAACGAAGTATATTCAAGAAGATATAGATCTTTTAACTCGGGATAATAATGTTGGCGACTCTAGCGACGCCCTTGATGTGAGGTAAACTTTGCTATTGTAGCGCATTATTTTACTACTATAATTAAATGCAGTAGAACAATACCATAAGATCTTAAGGCTTAAGGATTAGCTAGTTTAATAAAAAATGGTCTCCTCATATACACTAACTAATCTAACCTAATGTTATAGGTCGCGGAGCACGAAGAATCCCGTACAATGACCCGATATTACCTGTACCTGTCGCTTTCCTTTGTTGCCCTTGGTACTACCAGTAGTATCACGGGTACAGAAAAAATCCCGTCGTACTACCAGTACAGCGGGAAATATTTTTTTACCCGTGCTGCTACATTTTTAAAGTAAAATAAATACAAAGGCTCAAGTAAAACATTAAATTACCTACTAGTTAAATTTGAATTTATATATTTTCAACATAAAGAAATTAACTTCCTGGCCTTGTAGTCCAGTGAAAAGAGGGTTTTTAGCTTACTATGCGATTATTATAAGAATAGGACTGTCAAAGCGGCCATATTTGTTTGCGTTTCGCTTCCACTTCAGGGTGTAGGATGTGCAAGAAAAGGAACAAAGATCAAAAATGCCGTTTGACAGTCCTATTCTTATAATAATCGCATAGTACAAGTGGTCCGGTAGTTTTGAATTTTTGATATGTTGTCTAGGATGCTAAGTGAGTATTTAAAATACAAAATGCACAATTCCTCGCCCTCCGCCCCCGCCGCTATATTGAAAAAATCGGCACTTTAAATTTTGTTACTAGGACAGATAGTTACGGAGATATGCACTTTAAAAAAATGGTTTTCCAGAAATTTGTCAAGCTTTTAAGGAACAAGGTGTAAAATGGGCCCAGAGTCGTAGCACTTAGAAACTTTATTTAATATATACTAATGAATAATTACAACATTTGATTACTTATATATCGACGAAGTTGAATTGTAAAAAATAAAAAAGTTACAGTAGTTCAAAAAGTCTTGAAATAAGCTAAAAATTTTCGCTTATATCTTCGTTTACGTGCATTTTAGCTAGAAAACATTCGTAACAATGTTGTAGAGAATTAAATTTCCTATTATTAATGTTTTAAATTTTGTTTCTAAGACAGATAGTTTCGAGGATATGCACTTTTTAAAACTGCGCGGGCACCATAAATTTTTTAACCAAAGTTTACCTCTTTGTAATATTAGTGTAAATAAAATTCGTGTAAGTTAAATCAGTGCAAGAGGTATACCGCTAGTAGGTAACAATGAGCCAAATGTTGACTCCAGCTATCTCATTTCAGATCAGCTGTTGTCGCCATAGCAGCGTTTCTGGACGCGTTCCAGAAAATTGCTGATGCTGCGACAAATGCCAGAGGTAAGTTGTATTTTATGATCTTACTTATTACGGAACAACAAAAACAAAGTACTTATCCAATCTTCTACTTTTTAAAAAATTTTTGGCAAGTTTGCAAGCAAGTATGCGATATGTTAACTTAAGATGTAGGCGCACAATCGTATAAATATACCTAGAGAAACATACACCGTGAATTTTTAGTCGTTGATTTCCCGAAAATAACTTGTAGTACTCATCAATACAAACAACTTTTACTATGGGAACAACTCTGAACTCGCGAAAACAAATCAGCTGTTCCATACAATTTTTCAAATCAACTCGATGGAAATGTATGGAACAGCAGATTTTTTTTAACAGTTTGGGTAGGTAAGTACCAGTAGTGGCCTTCTTCCTTCCTGCCTAGTACCTGGAAGCTTTAGCATTAATTGTGGAGTTAACCAACGTAATAAATACATTTCTAATATCAGCGAGCCAGGATAACAATGCTATTAAGAGAAGAAAATTTTGATTTTCATTCGCTCTACAACAAGTTAAATTCGAGACTTAATTTCTTTTCACATAATTATCATTACATCACCCATTTTTATTTTAAGGATAATAATTGATTATACTTTTACTTAATTATTTTACCATTAAAATATTGTTTCTACTAATTTTACTTTCCGTGACTGAGGCAGACAAATGGCTCTGACAAAGATTGACTACAAGTACAATTAGTTTCGATACTCATTGAAATTAAAACAAATTGATAAATCATATTTCACGAAGGTTTATTTTTAGTTATTAACTAAAGGTTAAGTCTAAGTTAGTACCTATTATATCGCCAGTCTAAATTCTTGAGCATCGACTCTTTTAATAAATATAATTTAATTTCAGCCTTTGACTAATGAAAACTGAGTATCATATAAGTAGCAACATGTCATAAGTGAATGTAAACAACTTTAGTATCGACCAGTTGTTAAATAAAATAGGTACCTATTTTTTCTCTAACTTTGGTTGGTAATAATAATGTAAGAAAAATAAACTGACATATTGTCATTAGTGACACAAGAAAGCTAACTTAAAAGATCTACAGTAACTATAAAATAAAACCAAAAACAATGCCGAAACATTCTCCACATTTTTTATGTTCGCTCAAAAAGATATACAAATAAATGACTATTTATATGCCATCTATAGTTAAGGAGTACCTAATATTGTCTAGTATCCAGTTGATGTACTCGTAAGTCTTGGTGTACACTCCAGGGATGCCGTCAATACCGCATAGAGAGGGCCCGAAGCTGGCGACCCCGATAATCTCCCACTTCCTCCCGTTCTCATACTTCTCATACATTAGAGGGCCACCAGAATCACCCTTGCACGAGTCTTTGTTCGCCACTCCGCCGGCACAAAGTTGTCCTTGTCCTAGGGATATTTTGCTTCCGAATTGATCATAGGATTCTTGACAATCCTGCAAAAATAATGGTAGATTTAGTTTTTTTCATGTAAATTCGTTGGCAGATTGCTATCTAGACTAAATAACTTATTACATTTATTTTTATAATATTAGAAACTGATTTTATTAAGGATTGAGAGAGAACGTCAAAATCGACATAAAAGAAGAGGAATGAGTTTTTAAAATTCTTCATATTATTAACTAATCGCATCTGTGGTCTAGTAGTAACACACCGGTTACAGACCCAGAGGTCCCGGGTTCGATTCCCAATGGGGTACCTACATAATATTGTATTGGGTTTGGTTTGGTTGGTGCTAGTATTTGTTCCTAGTCTGCCTGGCTAGCTACCACCACCTTATCTAAGTCTGACGACATAACAATGATGTTTTCAGCATTATTGTGTTCCGGCAGTTAGAGATACCTAAGATAGGCAGTTCCCCTGAGTGATGGAAAGATTCCGGGAGTAGTCCACTTTTAGCCTAATCACCACTTAACATCAGGTGTGATGAAGGCTAAAGGTCATAGCCCATTTAGACCGCACCGCTCCCACCCAACCAAAGTATGAACAGCCAAATATGGACTTAATATCGTTCACTGTAGATGCATTTTACAGTAACAATATAAAGTAGCGGACAGCGCGCGGTCCGCGAGCTTACCGCCGTCAGACTGCTCGGTTGTTGACGCCTCGCTGACGCCGCGCGGTCCGCGCGCTGTCCGCGCGCTGACTGCTAGCGGTCGCCGCGCCGGTCGCCGCTGTGCACCTATAGAGGGAATAGCAGTCGACGCGTGGACAGCTGGGAGTCTGCTAGCTGTCGCCGCGTGGACTGCTGGGTGCCTGCTAGCTGTCGCCTTCGTTTAGGACGGTTGGTTGGTTGGTATTGGTTGGTATTGACACTTTTCCGCATTTAGACTCATATTTGGTCCGTTATGCGTGAGCATGGCTAGTCGAGTCATCCTAGCTCCTTCGAGAAGCGCAGAAGCCTCCTGGGGCGTTCACAGGCTTCTAGGAGCGACCTCACCTCTGTGAGGATTTTTGTTCGTTGTGCGGCCAAACCTACGCACTCCAGGATCACGTGGGCGGCTGTTTCCTCAGTGTTCAGGCAACCTCTACATAGAGGACTGTCTGTCGCATTAATAATAAATAGTTGTCGGTTTAAGGTAAGGTGACCTGTAAATGTACCAACAACTATCCGGAGGTCTGGACGATTGAGGCTGAGCAGCCTGCAGGTCAAACGCGGCGAGACTGCAGTCATCGCCATCTTAGACTGTCTACAGCTTGTTAGAGCTACCCAACGAGTATTATGTGCAGCACGAGTTCGTTGCCTTACCCATGAGCGTAGTTGGCTGAATGGGAGTGGCAGAATGGGTGTAGGTCCTGCCACTATTGTGGAGGATCCCATTCTAGCCAGCTCATCGGCGGCGTCATTTCCGTGTGATCCACTAGTTTAGGACATCACATCTCCGTTTAGGACGGTGTTGGGTAGGAGCGGTGTTGGAGCGGTGCGGTATAAGTGGGCTATGACCTTAAGTGCTACCCGTTGTGTATAAAAAAAAAAATGTGGTCGTCCAAATCAAAAGGGACCTTATTGCGGCCGGCACATACGTCTTTATTGTCGTTGCTTTGCATTCGAACAACAGCAATAAAGGCGTTAGTGCCGAGCGCCACAAAGTGCCTTTTGATTCGGACGACCACATAATTTTCAATAATTCCTCAGGCTCTTGATAGCACAATCTACCGTCTTGTAACTCTCACCTTGAGAGGGACGTAAGGCAAATCGCTGTGCATTTTGATGTTGCTGCTGCTACCTCTGGAGGCGTTGGTGTTTCCCCATCCAGCGACGTACAGTTGGTAGCCACTCAGCGGCGAGGTCGCAGTTACGTCTGTCGTCGGTAAGCAGATTGGCCTGACGAAGTCTGTCAAACAGAAAGTTGTCACAATTTAAACAATGTGCAAATCGAGTCGTTGACTAATGATTAGTTAGGTAACAAGCACACTGTCTTTTTTTAAAATTCTGCTTCATTCCAAGACCATCAAAGACATTTTAGATCTTTACCTAAGAAATTGTCGTTCTGTATGAAGAATTTCGATAAAATAGCGTTTTCCATTCTAACATTTTTTACTACAGTTTTAACCGCGAATAATTAACTTTATTTTTTTTGGCACTAACACTTCAAACACTAGAAAAAAATCTGTTAATTACAGTAAATAAAGTGGTCATGGACTTGTTACTCACTAGCAGATGAAGACCATATTATATTCAAGGTATTGTTTCCATGCTTTACAAAACGAAACCAATTTTGTGGTAGGTAATATTATAAACTAGTTTTCCGCCCGCGGCTTCGCCCGCGTGGACTTCACGACGTTATCCTGCGGGAATATGATATTTTTCCGGGATAAAAAGTAGCCTATGTTCCTCTCCAGGCTACAAAGTATCTGTGTTCCAAATTTCAGCCAAATCCGTTCAGCCATTTTGGCGTGATTGAGTAACAAACATCCAAACATCCAAACATCCAAACATCTATAATATTAGTAGGAAGTAGGATATAAAATCTGGTTCATCCAACTCACCAGTGAAGGGTGCAGCTTCGGCCAATCTGATGAGTCCGATGTCATTCTTCCTGGTCTGCGGGCTGTACTGCGCATGGGGTATGCTCCTTTCTATGGAAACTATCACAACTGGGTCAGCACAGTCCAAAGCTTCGCTATCTGCTGGCACGGAATCGACTCCGGCGTTCGATGTATCATACTCGCCGAGGCGAACGTTTTTGCTGTAAGAAATTTAGGATTGATCTATGTAGGTTCAACAGGGACAAGTTACAAATCGAAAGGCGAGGCGGCCATGCATGGTTAAGGCGGTACCCTGACCAAAGGAGGAGGTTTTTATATAATAAGTTGCTAATAGGAAAGGATTTTCATAAAACTTTACGGGGAATTTTTAGGGCCCATAGCCTAGAATTTTTAGAAGGTATCGCTACATTCCCTCAGTCATTCGTAGAAGTAGATAGCAAATGTGTCATAAACGGCCACTTTTAGCAGTTTTGCTATCTACTTCTAGCAGTGACTACAAGGGAATGTTAACGATACCGTCTAAAAGTAATAGACTATGGGCCCTAAAAATTTCCCGTAAAGTTTCAATATTATTTTGTATTAGAATTACAATATTAAATAAAGTGCCACTTTCGGTCAGTCGGCCTTAAGTAGTCATTTGATTAGTCTAAATAGCGAAGCGCGTCGGCCGTGACCTCGTGACACTTTCAAAGTCAACCCCTATTTAACCCGACTGTGTAAATCTGTTTTTTAATAAATATTGTTTTGGTACTGCATGCGTGAACAGGTAATAATTTTATAAATAAATAAATAAATAACCTCTTACATTCACTCCAATTATCTAATAGTGTAGTCAATGAAGCTAGTTGACCCCCACAGTAATTCCTCAGTCACAAAAAACTTTACAGCATGATAAAGTATCAATAAATTAAAAGTATGGTATAAATTTCCAAAAAGTAATAATAATAGAAGGTTAGGTATTTTTTTAATGTAAGTCTTATTTCATTGATATCTTTTTAGGAAAAATGCTCCGTCTAAACTTTCTTCACCGGACATATTCATGTAACGTATAAAAACAATAATATGAAATATCCAAAAAAATATCCCAGCAGAAACACTATATTTTAATAAAACAATTGGGGTGACTTGAACTGAAAAATGTCTCTGTCGAACTTTCTAACGGAATTATACAATTTTGTCAAGCATGATGCTTGAAAAAAGTTTTGGATTTTTATCAAGTATCACATATTACTAGTATAAATAACTCATTTGGTAAAATAAATTTGGACTGAGAAATTACTCGGTTCAATATATAAACAGATTTGTTTATTTAGGTATAAATACCTAACTTCCGTGTGAGTTTTTTTTGGATAATCATTTAAAAGTTTATGGCTCATGCTATGTCATAACCCAGCAAAGTTTCATCGACTGAGGAATTAGTGTATGGGTCTCCATACAAAGAATCTGTTCATTGCCTACACTAAGCCCATTTTAATTTCATTAAGAAACTGTATCATGGAAAACTAGATAACGGATAAATATATACTTAAATACTTTTTGTTTGTAAATACATACTTAATATACATAGTAAACACCCAGACCAAGACAAATAGACATGTTCATGCACACAAATATTTGTCTTGTTCGGGAATCGAACCCGAGCGAGATCACTGGCGCAGAAAGTGGGTAGCCTACCCCTGCCCCAAATCGGTCGTCTGATAAACTGAATGATGAGATCTCTGGTAAGATGAAATAAACTGATAAATCTCAAAGAAATTAGATAAAACTTACGGTGTGCCGAATTGAAGAATTGTTCCGATGAGGCAATGGGCTGCAGTCAAGACGTATCTGCCGCTGATTAACGAACCACCACACAGCAGTTTTAGCTCAGTGCCCTTCTGGTACTCGATCAGAGTCAACCACGGGAATTGGTCGATTCCAGTTTCAATTCCACCTACAGAAATTACAAGACACTTAAATACTTTTTATATACAAAGACCAAGTTACACTTTTAACAGGTATTTTTTTATTTAGAATTTTTCCAATAGCTAGCATTTTATATATATTTTTTGCTTCATCTCTTGCCATCACATCATATATTCTACTGTACATTTCGTCTAACATTCAACGAAAATAAGCGGCAATTTGTGACACACTTTCCATCTTTGCATTTGATTGTAATGCTTCTTCAAGAAATAAATTTTAGGTAAGGTATAAGATTTTAACCTTAATGGTAAATTTTACTATAACTTAACTATATGTTTAAAGTTTAAATTTACTTTCGAGTCCCCTATATTTTGGTCTACGCAGTTGCACGCGTCATGATCACGTCACGGAGTAACTGAATAGTTAATGCGGGTGGATGGTGCTAAGAGCAGACGAAACGTTCTACCGTGAAACCGGTGGCACCCGTAACACTATTTTCGTTCTCACACTCAACACGAACTGAACTTGTACACGACACATACAACTCACCGTATCACTCTGTTTTAACACCGAACCACTACTGGGTTCCAAACATTCGACAATTTAAACCCATCTTCGATTGAAATTATTTTTATTTCAGTTGCTTCTCTGACTAATCTTCCTACTACTCCACTACGTATGGAGTTGTGACGAAGTCGAAATTATTGAAGGGTTTATAAAACTCCATCCACTGATTCGATCCCGAGCAGATATTTGTATATTATTTCTCTTTCACGCGACATGCTACTGTTTGCTTTGTCTGTCCTATAAAGGAGATACCACATCTGCAGTCAATTTTGCATACACCAGGTTTTTCTAAGGGAAATATCGGGGACTCGGACATGGTAAAAATCCCATTTTTCATAATATGTAGGTAATAAGGTGTTAGGTAAAACATACGGATAATTTTGTCTCCTGCTGCGGCGTCAACTCCACAGCATTCGGGTCTCGGGTCAGGCGGAGCA
Source organism: Crambus lathoniellus (assembly GCA_949710035.1). NCBI lineage: Eukaryota > Metazoa > Arthropoda > Insecta > Lepidoptera > Crambidae > Crambus > Crambus lathoniellus. Next base: position 14,453,295 of record OX453320.1, read on the forward strand.
GCTGTTAGTCTGAAAGCGCAGTTGTCCTGCCGAGGTATTTGGCCACTTCCACAGCACACACTGTACTGCTCCGGGCCTTGGCATCTACCGATCACAAGGGAATATAGCAAGCAAGACATGTTTGGATAAACATGAATAATGAAATGAAACAACTCCTCAACTATCGGTAAATCATATTAATAACTACTTTGCCAATATTGGAAACAACTTGGCAAACGATATACTAAACAAATTAAATATTACCGAATCTGAAATAATAAAACATACTTAATAAATTATCTCGACCATCTACAGCCAAATCATTCATGTTGTTCCCTACTGATGAAATAGAAGTAATTAATATAATAGAAAGCCTTAAAAATAAATCTTTCTCTGGCTGGGATGGTATATGTATATCCTCGAACCTCCTGAAACGTTTATGTTACACAATTGCTTCTCCATAGCACTCATAAGCAACCTCTGCTTTTCGAGTGGTGTTTTTCCAAACGCACTTAAACAAGCCACTATCATACCTATATTCAAGGGCGGGAACAGCGGCTCCATTACAAACTATAGGCCTATTGCACTCCTTCCAAGTCTATCTAAAGTGATTGAAAAGCTGATAAACATACGGCTGAAGAACTACTTAGAAAAAAATAATTTGTTTGCCAAAAATCAATACGGGTTCAGATCCAACTTATCTACGGAGGATGCGGTGCAACATTTGGTTAATGGGGTGGTTAATAATTTGGACCTTAATAAAAAGTGCAGTGTAGGAATATTTTTAGATCTGCAAAAGGCCTTCGATACAGTATCAGTGCCTATATTATTACACAAACTGGAGAATAAGGGTATCAGGGCTCTACTCTTGCAACTACTTCCGAGTTACCTTCAGGACAGAAAACAACATGTTCGTGTAAATGATACAGAGAGTATTCAAGAGACCACATGCTACGGAGTACCGCAGGGAAGCATCCTGGGCCAACCTTATAGATGAACTCCGCTCCTTTAAACTACCTTCAACAGAAATTATAACCTTTGCCGATGACACGGTTATCTTGGTCTCAGAAAATAATTGGCAACTGTTAAATAAAACTGCAAATGACAGTTTCAATGAAATAATAAAATGGTTAGATAATAACTTACTCACCTTGAACCAATCTAAGACTAAATACATGATATTCTCCATCCAATCCAAATCTTAGCCTCCCTTGAACATTATTCAAGATTCAAGATTCAAATTTGTTTATTCAATTTACGGGTTTTAACAAAAACAACAAAAAATTGTACATGTTTCACGCCCGACTTCAAAGTACTTACGTTATTTATTTGGTGAGGAATTATTTCTTACTTTTTTGATGTGGTTTTTTAGAAGGCGGTTTTATTTTTTTTGGTGTAAAACCATTGGGGGGGGGGGGGGGGGAGGGGGGTTAACATAATCGCCACGCATGGCCTGCCAAGTATTGGCGATCGCAGTATGTCCTGCTGTTACATGGAGACGCTGCTGCCCCTCTCTTGATGGCAGTTTTCCCTCTGTCGCCTCTTACGACACCCCCTCGAGAAGAAGTGCTATTATTTTTATGTGCCGGCACTACACAGCGCAAAATTATGACCCCAAAATAATATAAATAAAAATTAAGTTCAAAAACTAAAACCCGACTACTGGAAAAAGTATGAAACAAGAAAATATTCTCATCTGAAATTGCCGTGGTCGTATGTTAAACAATTGTATTTAGGGTGGTATTTTAAAGTTAAAACGTTATGATGAGGATGACAGGGCATTACTTATGTCGTGACCGTTTTTAAATCAATGCAATATTTAAATTATTGGCAATTACTTTTATATCACCGTATACCTAACCTAACCTAACAAAACAAAAAGAGATTATTGAACTGATGTAGAAAGAAAGTGGCAAACTAAAACATATATTGTAATTAAAACGAACAGAACGTCGTCGGTCGCATCGCAAATAGAAAAATTTATTAAGTATATTAAAATATCGACGAAGTTTTTGGATTAAGGTGACGTCGATGAGAAGAAATATTTTAAACTTAAATTAATGAAAGGCATTTGTGCCATAAATTAAAATAATTACATTTTATGCCATTTCATTTCCTAAAACTAATTTATACGTTTCAACAGTTATATTTTGCCTTAGCAAGCTCAAGGTAAAATCATTTTATCAAAAACTTTATTACAATGAGTCACACCAATGATTTTTGTTATCAGCATATCTAAAAAATATGTTACTCGAGAAAAAACGAGATTATGTTTTTATTTTTTCCTATCTTCAAAAATGATTGAACGTTAAAGTACGGCCTCCGTGAAAAATTCGGGTGAGCCAATGGAATTAACGTGTGACGTCACATCGCGATTGAGAGTTGGCGCTTCCGTATTTCTCCTGTGGCTATTAGAGTTGCGCTCTCACGGTTTCTCAATAAATTTATTTATTTTTCTTATAGTCGATCAATGATCAATTTTGCATTGAGCCCATGTGAACACCTTCAAATACATAAGTTGTATTTTCGTGATTAATAAATTGAATCAACTTTCCTAATGGCGGGCGGTATTCTGTCAATATGAATAGCAACCGTCAAACTTCGATCAACCGAAGCCGTTAAATGGATAGTAGGTGACAGTTTTAGTTAGAGTGCGGCTGCGCGCGGTCGAAATCGAATACTAATCATTTACCATAACCTTAGAACGAAGACAATGTACAGTAACTAGCGCCAAAAACGCACCAGTTGCGCGAAGATTGCGCACGGACGGACCCTATGTAGGTACAGTTGGACGGAAATCACCCGCAGCAGCCGCAATCGGAGATGTCACTGCGACATGACGTCATCGCGATAGCGCGCAAGAAAAGCAAATTTACAAAGGCTTGTGAAACGCTGTAACTTTGGAAATCCTGGACAGATTTCGATGAAACAAAAACTGTTATTACTTGCACGAGTACGCGCATTAAATGCAGTAATTTTTATAGTCATATTTTGATGTGTTGGTGTGACTCATTATGAATGATGATAGAGGACAAATCAATATTCAGCGGGGTAGCAATTTTATTGTTCAATAGGTGTCTGGTTATAATTAGTCGGGTAAGTAACCCGGTTTTTATTGTACGTGTAAGTTCAGACACTACTCAACAGTATTATGTGAGATACAAGCTTTATCACTGGAACTGGCTAATGATCTTATCCACAGATGTACTTACATCAGAATTTAAACTGAATAAGACGTTTACATTTTTCTGTTCGTCGGGCTCAATAAAAGCTTGCAAAACTTATCGACGTCTCGACACAACTCTCTATATGACAAAATGACTATATTCTGTTAATCCTGTTTGACCAGTTTGTCATCCAAATGTAAATAACATTTACGCGTTTTGTGTTTTTTTTTTATTTGAAGTCCACTGTGCGATTAACGAAATTCCTACCTCATAAGCATCGGCGAGATCTGAGATCTCGCCAAAGCCAAACTGAATGCTGCCTTATTTCTATAGAAATAAGTATCTTATATACGGTGCCGATTACAAAAATTTGACAGCTCTCGGTGGTTTAGAGGTTAACAATGTTTATTGATAAGAGTAGAATTTTATTCTGGGGTTTTTTGTTTGAATAATGTACAGGATAAATTTAAAAAACCACTATCAATGTGGGATTCCTGCGACGATAAAATTACGTTGGAATCCCGCGACCATAAAACTAAGTAGATGAGACGTTCGTTGTGCGGTTACAAAATAAATTTAATTAATTAATTAAATTACCTACTGTTGATTGTGATTCAGAAGGAAAACGAATCTGCACGTAGGTACTAACTTTACAGTTTACAAAGACCCTAATAAATAACCAACCAAAAATCTGATTCATGCATTTTCAATGTTAAATATTTAAATAATGATGCAGGCAAATTAACATATAGACTTGACACATTATTCTACTATTGCGAATGCACAATTTCCGAGCAGTGTTAATGGTAAAATCAGTTCTTACATTGATCTTTCGACAAACTGCATGTTCTCCTTAGTCACGGGGACCTCAACATCGCCGCGATGTGTGGGCAAAAGTAGAGGCCGACACAGTTGCCCTCCTCCCATTGTGGGGTGTAACATTTCTTGGACTGGGCTGGAGCGGACGCTTGACAGCAAACCTGAAAATTACAAATTAAATATTTGACTTACATGTTACAACTTAGTGCCTATCATTGGCATTACATTCAATCAGTGTGCAGTGCAGTGCATGCCATCCTTAGGGTGTTAACATGCCAAAGCTGCTCGCGGTGCAGGTCGCACCTGGCGGTCGACCGCGATGTAAAAACAAAATATTTTGTTTGAAGTCGGCATCCATGTAGACCGCGATGTATCGCAGTGAGGTATCGTTCGGCATGTGAACTGGTGAGCCTGCATACATTTGTTTTACATTGAGGTGACATAGAGATGGCGAGGTGCGATCGCGAGGTACGACCTGCACCGCGAGCAGCTTTGGCATGTTAACACCCTTAGCATTGTTATTTTAATTTTTAGTTTTTTGCATTCACAATGCAATTTTTATTACTGAAAAATGTGAGACGGGTCGATTTTTTCTAAATACTTCATTTTCCAGTTTTCACCCTTAGCATTCTTCGTCTACTTTATTCGTATCAATAATAAAATACCTATGTTTCACAGTCAACCTTTCTGATAACCTATTAATATTTATGACATTTATCAACGATTGAATTGATAGATAGATATTATTATGTTAGCCGCACCGCACTTGATGTTTAGCTTATAGGGTGATTACGCCAAACGTCGCCCCCCCCCCCCCCCAAACCTCGGCCGTCTGCACATTTTCAAATTGCGTTCATTCAAAAGGTACTTAAATGGAAATTTTTCCACTCGAATTGCAACCTTAGTTCATACTCTATACGTACAAACGGTTACTATCCGATTACGTCTCTCGCTCTTCGCACACTGAGCGTCAGTAGCGATCCCGTCGTTGAAGCGCTAGGTTCATTGTGAAAGTAGCTAACTTGCTGTGAATACCCACGCATCGGGGATTGATATTACACCTATAAGGCGTTTATTTTTTTTTTGCTTTAAGCTTTGATATCACTAATAAGTAAATTTTACTATATTTTAAGATAGTTTTTTAACGTTTTGTATAATTGGATTATGAGAAAAATAGGGGGCCGCCATTAGAATATCAGTTTTGACTTAAAACCCTATACTCGGCCGGGGCCGACTTAAAGTAAATGCAGTCTGTTTTATAAATTAAAATTCTACTAATCACATTGGCTGAATAGGAGAATTCGCAAAGCCTTAAGGTAAATAAATCCATTTTACGTTTAATAGCCAAATACCGGCCGGGGTGATATTAGTTTAATCACGAGATATAAGGTACACTAAACTGGGGCCGACTTTAGAAATATTAAAGGTCATAATGTCGGCCATCCTCAAATTCGACCGCCACTATACAGGAGGATTACTTTTGTGTTTACCACAGCATAAAAAAAACTATAAACCTTTATTTTTATTTTATCTGACTTATTTTATCATTCTTAAATACTATTAGGAAGACGTCATAGTTATTTTATCATTCTTAAATACTATAACGGTAACGTGAAAGTTTAACTAACAATCACTGTTGATATACCTTAGTATTTTTTCAACCTCTTTGATTATTAAATTCTGTTTTAAATTCAAATTTTTATGACATAAGTACTTACTTAGTTATTTACTTTTATTTAATTTTATTGTGATGTTTAACTTTGTTATTTAACTATAGGTACCTAATTTAATTATACTAACATTGTTAAAGTGTAAAAAACAACAAAAACAAAATATGTAAGTATACTTACTTAAAAAAATTAATCATGTTAATATTTTTCATTGTCTTAATTTGAAACACCCTATACCCGGCCGACATTTGGGAAAAACGCGACCGACTATAGGCAGTAAACGGCCGACTTTAGGGTTTTTTCGTTCTCGACGCTTTAGTACCTTAATACTTTTTTCTTATAGTAGAGAAGCCAACCTTATGCCTAGAAACATAAAATAGATTTATCAACCTATCTCAAAACGCATCACAATCTATCTTTAGTTCCAAACTGATGGAGCCAGAGCGATCCAAAGTGAGAAAATCCGTAAGGGGGCCGACGTTTAGCGTATTCACCCCACGTGTTTATACTATGCGGGTGGCATAGTATAAACATATGCTCTCTCCCTCTAATTCACGATTTCTACGACATCGGTCAAAATAGCTTTTGCATCGGATGCTGTTGGAACGCGTTTTTGAGTTTATCGCATAGTTCTTGTGCGATATATAAACTCCATCGCGATTTTTAGGCAATACAGTTAGTTCTCTTTAACAGTTACATTAGGATTACCTTTCACAGGTAACCTACATTTTTTTTTATTTGGAATTTTATCAGCCCCATAATTGATCGCAATATTTTTATAATGTCTTTGTTAATTAGCGTTACTATTAAAAATGACAGCATTATGCTTTATCTCGTAACCATTGTAAGACATCACTTTACATTCATTTATGGGTGCATTAAAGTTCATGATGCATTTATTATGTTTTGCAACTCGCTAGTGTTTATTTTTAATTTATGCTATTGAATTCATTTAAGTACAACCCATGCACCTTTTTTACGACGCGACGCGACGACGGTAGGGACGAATTCTTTTGCTAAATTTAAAAATAAAGGCTTTAGTAACATTTTATCCTCCTGACTTATATTGAAGATAGTTTTCCGTCATCAAACGATGTTTTAAAAGTATAGTATAGCCTAATGGTGTGCGTGCTGTCACATGAATGTATTCTTATTACGAACACCTCTATTCACTGACAGAATCACAGCCCAGATAGGACTAGTGCCTGTTCTTTATTTATATTATACTATACTGAGTATATTATATTTAAGAATTTTTTCTACGCTATAGAATTTCCAAAAATCGGTTTAATAGTTCCAGACACCTCAAACATTACCACCTATTTATTTGATAACAGTATGGATTAGTAGTACCTTCGGCGTTTGCCCCTCGAACCCGCATGCGGATCCCCTCAGCAGGTCGAAGTCGGCCGTGCTTTTGTTCGGTTTGTTAACCAGCTGAAGGAGGGGGGCGCAGTTCTGGATAGTAACGCAGTTACCGCTTCTGCCCGATGGTGTATTACATGATTCTGGAAACGACAAATTGTAACAAATCAGTAAAGTCCTTCAGTCGCACAATGTACCTTTCGCTAAATGTACCTCGTGCGCAAAACGTCCCTTTCCCATATTTCACCTTTCGCAAAACGCACCTTTCTCATAATGTACCTTTCGCAAAATGCATCATTCCCGTTCTAACAGCACTTTAGCACTCTTTGTAGGACCTTGGGATAAAGTTAGCTTTTGTTGCAAAAATACATATTAAAGCAGTTGAATTTTGGGGATAAATTGCAAAACTTGAACGTTAAAGATACGTAGTATTTTTTTGTCCTGTGTGGTTAAGGACAGACACAAGTCCGCGGATGGCTTTTCGTGAAATACTATTCGAAGTAAGAATGAGTAAATCTTATCTAAGTCTGACGCCATAACAATGATGTTTTCAGCATTATTGTGTTCCGGCAGTTAGAGATAAGATAACCAGTTCCTCAGTGATTGAGGATTCCGGTTGTAGTGCGCTTTTACCTTCACCCTTATCACCACTTATCATCAGGTGTGATGAAGGCTTAGTGCTACACCGTTGTGAATAAAAAAAGGAGATCTTATAAGAATGCAATGTTTATTGCTGATTGAACAAAATATTCATTTGTTTGAACAAAAACTAGCGTTCAACTACATATCGTCTTCATTTTAGTGTTCATACATTACAGACACTTGTAAAATCTAGTCTAAAATTGATGAAGGTGCAAGGTGTGTTGCTGTCTTGCTAAATGCAGGTATTGTGCACTGGTATTTTTGTGGTGAGCATGTGCAATTTTTTGCTGGTAGGCGGGTGTAATTGCATGTTGTGTTTTTTTGCGGAAGTTAAGCCACATATTTTACTTTTTTCACAATGGTTAGGGACTTTATTAAATACAAATTTTATAAAAATATGTGCCTGTTATTTCGTAAATTATTGAAACCTTGTATGAGGAAATATAATAAAAAAATATTTAAAAATTAAACCGACTTCAAAAAGTACCTGTCAACTGACAAAGAATATAGGAAATACTTAAAATTATTAAAATACTGTTAAATTATACTTACTTATTAGATTTACTAAATTTCTTTTGTTATGTTTTTGTTTCACTTGGGAGGAAAGCTCTCATGACCTACACAAAAAAAAACTTGCACAAAAAAATATTAAACTCACGTCCGCTCACGCTGCATATGCTGGCGAATATAGCCGATGCTATAGTTAAGAAATTCATGTTTTTAATTTTGGTCACAGTTTAACACATAACACTTTGTTATTGGTCTTGAACAGTTTGATGACACATACTCGACCGTTGGCCTCTGCGGCCAGAGGTGTTCTGGACTGGTTCTGGTTGGCGGCTGACTAGTCTCAATGTATAGTCAGGTATTAAGGTCATAGCCCATTTAGACCGCACCGCTCCCACCCAACCAAAGTATGAACAGCCAAATATGGACTTAATATCGTTCACTGTAGATGCATTTTACAGTAACAATATAAAGTAGCGGACAGCCCGCGGTCCGCGAGCTTACCGCCGTCAGACTGCTCGGTAGTTGACGCCTCGCTGACGCCGCGGGGTCCGCGCGCTGTCCGCTAGCGGTCGCCGCGCCGTCGCCACCGCGCACCTATAGGGCGTTTGTGCACTACACTGAATTTTACCGATCCGGAAAAAAACGGATGCTTGTATTTTAATAATTTAATCATTTATAATAGTAATAATTTATTTTTTTCGTGTAGTTTCAATGTTTTGAACCCTAAACTACACGAAATAAATAAATTCTATTATTTATAATAATTAATTATTAAAATACAAGCATCCGTTTTTTTCCGGATCGGTAAAATTCAGTGTAGTGCACAAACGCTCATAGAGGGAATAGCAGTCGACGCGTGGACAGCTGCCTGCTAGCTGTCGCCTTCGTTTAGGGCGGTGTTGGGTAGGAGCGGTGTTGGAGCGGTGCGGTATAAGTGGGCTATGACCTTTAGCCCTCTCCTCTGACATGCTCCTGCGCATATCTTACGAGAAAAATCGTGTGGTTAGGTTTCTCATTAGCGCTGCTTACAATAATATATTTCACATCCTAAAGTTTTATGTTCCTTCCAATTATTTATTTTGAGAGTCCTATGAGTTGAATTATTAATATCGTCGCCTTATTCGATAATAGTGGCTTCCCGCGGTTCAACCCGCGTGCTACCCGTTCCCGTGGGAATATCGGGATAAAATATAGCCTATGTTATTTGTGAATAAGGTAACTTTCCACTGGTGAAAGAATTATTAACATCGTTGTAGTAGTTTTTGGATTTATCCATTACGACAAACAAGATGTCTAAATGTTCCTCTTTATAATGTTACTAGCGACATTTATTATGTAGTACATATTATTATGTACTCATAATGGAACGCGAAATTTCAAAATCTTATAATATTACTAGCTGCGAAACCCGGCCTTGCCATTTTTTTTGTCTTAGGTATCTTAGTATACAAATCTATGTACACACCCTTGAACGTACGTTATATAGTGTATACTCAATTGATTTATTTATTTACATAATTTGAATTCGACTCATAATTTAAATAATAATACAAAACTCATAGTTTAATATTTTTTTAATTAATTGAATAAGTAAGTAATAGGTCTTTACCTATGAAATTGCCGTTTTCTATGGGGAAATTGTAGGAAGTTGGAATCGGCATACAAAGATATTTGGGGATTTCTTGGACATGTGAACTCCGAATTCAACGAAACTTTCGAGATATGATCAGACAAAATTATTCTAACTAGTTATTGCCTATAATCTCTTTTGATAAACTGTATTAGAATAAAAAAAAAATCTGTTCAAATCTGACAAATTGACGACAACCAAAAAGGGGTACTTCGGAGCATTTATAAAAAATTTAGACGCATGTTTAATTATTCTTTTCTTAGATGTTTAACATGACGATATACTCTATTTTCGAAACTGACTATTAATTTTGATATATTAATATTAATTAAAAAATTAGAGACCAATAAACATGTGAGAAAAAGACGGCAATTTTATGAAATAGCCGTCATATGTAAAGACCTATTATTTAAATATGTTTGTAACAATTTTAAGATTTAGAACAATTTAGAATATTCTAAGGCATTAACAAACATTTTTAATAATTTTCAGTGTTTAGATAGGTAGGTATAGTATATTACAGAACATCTCAGACAATTTTTTAATGTTCACTGGAAGACTTGAGAACTTTTTAGACCGATTTGAATCATGTTTAAGCTGTTTAAGTGATTTAGAACATTTCTTTTTATTTTTATAAAAAATAATTAGAACAATCTACAACACTTTTAATTTTTGCATTCACAATGCAACTTTTAATATTGAGAATGAATTCTACGGAGCTACTGAGCTACGGTGTCTCCGTAGCTCAGTGCTAAGTGCATTCGCCCGGACAGTAAAAGGTCATGGGTTCGAGTTCCATCGGAACTAGTTGTGAGACTTGTGAGATATACTTTTACTTAATGATTTTACCATTAGAATAGTGTTTCTAGTCATCTGACTTGACTCCGTGACAAATGACTCTGACAACGATTGACTCGAATACAATTTAGGTTTCGATACTTCTTGAAATTAAAATAAAACAAATAGATAGCTTATTTCATGAAGATTTATTTTGAATTATTAACTAAAGCTTAAGTGTAAGTTAGTACCTATTATATCGCCAGTCTAAATCCTTGAGCATCGATTCCTTTGACAAGTATAATTTAATTTGAGCTTTCGACTAATGAAAACTGAGTATCATAATTATGGCAAAATGTCATAAGTGGATATAAACAACTTTAGTTTCAACCAGTTGTTTAAGGATCAATACCTCTTTTATTTCTAAGTTTGATTGGTAATCAGAATGTAAGAAACAGACACAATTGTTATTACCTAGTGATACAGGAAAGCCAACATAAAAGATCTCATATTGTCCAGATTGTCCTACATATGATCTACAAATACTTAATTTCCAGACTATTCATTTACACACAATAACTGTAAAAGAAAACCAAAAACTTTGCCAAAACATTCTCCACAGGTTTTATGTTCGCTCAAAAAGATTTACAAAATAATGGTCATAAATGCCATGTTTTAGGATTATCCATATCCATAATTAAGGAGTAATATTGTCTCGTATCCAGTTGATGTACTCGTAAGTCTTAGTGTACACTCCAGGGATGTCGTCCATCCCGCATGGAGTGGGCCCGAAGCTGACGACCCCGATCATCTCCCAATTCCTCCCGTTCTCATACATCAGAGGGCCACCAGAATCACCCTTGCACGAGTCTTTGTTCGCCACTCCGCCGGCACATATTTGCCCTTGTCCTAGGGATATTTTGCGTCCGGATTGAACGTAGGATTCTTGACAATCCTGCAAAAAGAATTGTAGATTTTGTTATGTTTTCATATTAAAAATTGTTGGCAGGCAGCACTAACTAGATTACATACATTGTTTTTTATATATTAGCCACTGATTTTATTTAGCCATAACAATTATTTTTTCAGCATTGTTGTGTTCCGGCAGTAAGAGATAAGATAGCCAGTTCCTCAGTGATTGAGGATTCCGGGAGTTGTGTGCTTCCACCTTTAGCCTTATCACCACTTAACATATGCCTGCCTAGCATGACCATCATTATATCACGCGATATGATATAGCACGTCATACTGTCTTGCTTACCCCACTAAAGTTAAAGCAAGATATAGGCTCTTATCATGCGTCAATAGTCGATAAAAGCCGCTCATGCTAGGCCGGCAGGTGTGATGAAGGCTAAGTGCTACCCGTTGTGTATAAAAAATATATATTTACAATAATTACTTTTTAAATACTTCCTCAAGCTCTTAATAGTCTTAATAGTCTTGTAACTCTCACATAAAAAACTGACCTTGAGAGGGACGTAAGGCAAATCGACGTGTAGTTTGATGTTGCTGCTGCTACCTCTGGAGGCGTTGGTATTTCCCCATCCAGCGGCGTACAGTTTGTAGCCACTCAGTGGCGAGGTCGCAGTTACATCAGTCGTCGGCAAGCAGATTGGCCTGATGAAATCTGTCAAACAGAACATTGTCATAATTTAAACATTACAGTATTCACGCCTGTTTTTACGGAGGTAGGCAGAGCCTATGGATTGCCATATGCTCGATCCTTCGCTTCATTCAGATCCATCAATCTTTTCATACCGGCGATTTTAGTCACTGCGTAAACCAGCCTTTTTTATTAAACCTCCTATTTGGTCCGTATAGGTTTTTCTGAGACGCCCTTGCGCAACCGATCCTTCCATATTCGCACAATATATCTCTTTCGTGATTCGCCTTTCATTTATCCTTTCTAAGTGACCAAACCACCGGAGCATTCCTTTCTCAATTCTTGTCACTATATAATATCATCTTGCAGCCCACACCCTTCACTAATCACGTTATTGCTCAATCTATCACTCAATTTGACTCCACATATTTTCCTCAACGATCGCATCTCTACCGCATTTATTCTGCATTCTTTCTTCTCCTGCTACGATATGGCTACTCATAACCAAGTGTATAGTGCCATTCACTGAATTCCCTTTCTTCACTCGTCTTTTTATGTCTTCCTCACACTTCTCCATCCTTTTTGTATAAACTGCCCAAATATACAAACTCACACACTTGTTCCACTTTTTCACCGCCTATCATTACCGTACAGTCAGTATTTCTTCATCTCGCTCAAACACTATCACTTTCGTTTTAGATACATTTACTTTAATCCCTTTTCTCACAAAATCATCATTCATAACGGACAACATCTCCTGCAACTCCTGCTGCCCCGCAGAAGACGCAAGTATAATCTGGTCGTCAGCATAGAAGAGGCACTTGAATTGGGTACCATTCATTATAATTCCGCAGTCACGTTCTCTCAGGTCTTTCATACATCTGTCTAAAAATAGATTGAAAAGCCATGGCAACGCAACACATCCCTGTCTGACCCCGCTAGAGATGCCAAACCAGTCAGTGTTTCCGCCGTTAATCCTGATTCCTGACACATGCATTCCTCATAGAGAGATTTCAGTGCATGAATCAGTTTGCTCTCCAATCAGTATTCAGACAACACCTTCCGGTCTACAAAGGCACAGTAAACCTTTTTGTGCTTAGCCAGCTGTTTTCGGTCAGGCTCCTCAAAGAGAAGACCTGATCAATGCATCCCATTCCCTTTCTGAATCTTGCTTGCACATCCCAAATACTCTGAACAGTTTCATGCATCACTCTTTTAATCAATACCTTTGCATATAATTTGCTGACAAGGCTTATCCCGCGGTAATTTTTTGGATCCTGCCGTGACCCTTTCCCTTTGTGCAGCGGTACGACCAATACGACCATTTGGCTTTACGCCAGTCTTCCGGCACTTTGTTGCTGTTCCAACACTTACTTAAGATCTGCCCCAACCAGGAATGCAACTAGCCCTTTCCCACCTCTCAGCATTTCAACAGTAATCCTGTCATATCCTGCTGCTTTACCTTTCTCATGACCTTCATCGCAATCATTATCTCATCAACATGTATATTATATCCCTTTCACTTTCTTCTGTCTCTTCGAAATCCTCCACCCTTTCTTCCGAGGCTTTAGGCATATAACCATCCGCCTCAAACAAACTTAAAATATTTCTTCCATTCTCTAAGTCTTCACTTCATCTGTCACTAGCTCACCTTTTTCATCTCTTATCACATTTATTTCGGACTTATTTGACCCATTTCGAAATCATAATTCGACTTTATAATTAAAACAAAGTGCAAATCGAGTCATTGACTGATGATTAGTTAGGTAACAAGCAGACTGATGTTACTTCATTCTGCTTCATTCCCACGATATATATACGACCACCAAATATATTTTATATCTTTTCCTAAGAAGTTGTCGTTTTGTATGAAGAATTTCGAAAAAAAATGCGTTTCCATACTAACGTTTTTTACTACAGTTTTGACCGCAAATGCCTTTAGACAAAATTTTTTTGGCACAAACATTTAAAAAAAAACTCCTGTTAATTACAGTAAATAAAGTGGTCATGGACTTGTTGCTCACTAGTAGAGGAGACCATAATTATTCAAAGTATTGTTTCCATGCTTATCAAAACGAACGAAACGATCATTATTGTGGTAGGTAATATTAGAACTAAAAAAGCTGGTTCATCCAACTCACCAGTGAATGGTGCAGCTTCGGCCAATCTGATGAGCCCGATGTCATTCTTCCTGGTCTGCGGGCTGTACTGCGCATGGGGTATGCTCCTTTCTATGGGAACTATCACAACTGGCTCAGCACAGTCCAAAGCTCCAACACCGCCCTCTGCTGGCACGCAGTCCTTATCGTCGTTCGATGTATCATACTCGCCGAGGCGAACGTTTTTGCTGTAAGAAATTTAAGATTGATCTATGTAGGTTCAACAGGGACAAGTTACAAATCGAAAGGCGTAGCGTTCATGCCATGGTTAAGTAGCCATTTGAGTAGTCTAAATAGCGAAGCGCGTCGTGAAGTTGTTCGCGTAGACTTTGCTCAAATTGGAACTATGAGGGATGCTGAACTATGAACAACAGATTGTTAATTAATTATTTAACCCTATTGTATCTTTATACAAGGGTTAAATAGGGGCGGTTGGTTACCTTTGGCTTATTACACTTATCCTAGTTAGGATCCTAATTAAGCATACATTGCTTGTTTTGATTACATCACTTGCTAAAAATGAGCTCAAAGAAAGCAATGTATGCTTATTTAGGATCCTAACTAGGATAAGTGTAATAAGCCCTTAAAACTGTCTTTTAAATAAAATGGCAATGCCTAAAATTGGCGTCTTTTTTTTTTTGTCGCGGCCATCAACAAAATGTTTGAACATCAATTCTTTATAGTATAACAAACAATATTTGCCAAGACAGTATAGCTGTAAACTCAGTCAGAACTAAGATAGAACCATTCGTCCGCTTATAACATTTTTAAAAACAGCAAATGTAACTTTTTCATTCATACTAACACTATGAAAAACAAAGTTAAGTTCTAGCTAGTCTGAGTTTACAGGTATACTTCCTTTGCAAATATTGTCTGTAGTGCTGCCAACAAATTATATTTCAATGTTTGGTCGATGGCCGCAAGAAAAAAAAAGACGCCATCTGCCATACAAAAATGGTCATTGTATATTGTTTCGCGTGAACAAGAAATAAACTGACAAATCTTAAAGAAATTTGATAAAACTTACGGTGTGCCGTAATTAAGAACTGATCCGGTGAGGCAATGGGCTGCAGTCAAGACGTATCTGCCGCTGACTAACGCACCACCACACAGCAACTTTAGCTCATTGCCCTTCTGGTACTCGATTATAGTCAACCACGGGTATTGGTCGATTCCAGTTGCAGTTCCACCTACAAAAATTACACGACACTTAAATACTTTTTTATTATGCAAATACCTAGTAACATTTTTTTTGAGATACATTTTTCCAATAGCTAAGATTTTGATTATAAGATATTATCTTTTGCTTCATCTTTTCCCATCATTGCCTTCCACAGACAATAACAAATATATTTATCATCTATTTTACCGTACATTATTCCGTCTAACATTCAACGAATCCAACCGGGTCTCCGTGACAGTTTCCATCTTTGCATTTTATTGTAATACTGCTTCAGGAAATAAATTTTAAGTTAGGGGTTAGGTAAAACATACCGATAATTTTGTTTCCTGCTCCGCTGTCAACTCCACAGCATTCGGTTCTCGGGTCGGGCGGAGCGGCTGTTAGTCTGGAAGCGCAGTTGCCCCTCCGAGGTACTTGGCCACTCCCACAGCACACACTGTACTGCTCCGGGCCTTGGCATCTACCGTAACATAAGGAAATTTAGCATTAAAGACATATAAACAGAGAAATAGTGAAAAAAACCTCTTCAAATTGCTTAACTGTATTTAGGGTGGTATTTAGAAGTTATGTTACGTTATGAGGATGACAGGGCATTACATAAGTCATGCGTGACCGTTTTATTTAAAATTAATGGCGAAAGTATTTAAATTATTGGCAATTAAATTTATTTCACCGTATACCTACCTAACAAAGCAAAAACAGACGATTGAGAGAAACCTATCGATATAGAAAGATACAACTAAAATTATCATTTCTTGTTGTTTGAGTAGAGCAGATGAAAGAAAGTTGCAAAAGGAAACATATTCGGTCGCAAGAAGAAAACAAAAAATTGTTTATATTAACCTTTCGTCTGCTTAGGCACAGTTACGTGCCACCCCCGTTGTATGCTTAGACACGGATCCGGGACAAAAAAATACGAGTGTAGTTTTACGTAAAAATAAATGTTATATCTGATATAACATTTATTTTTACTTGTCCCGGATCCGTGTCTAAGCATACAACGGGGGTGGCACGTATCCGTGCCTAAGCAGACGAAAGGTTAAACATCAGGAAATCAGGCCTCAGTCTTTTAACGAAAATTTTTGCATTAAGGTGACGTTGGTCGATCAGAAGAAGAAAAATTCGTAAAAAAGTGGTTTTATTTCAGGTAACATATATTTTAAACTTTAATTCATAAAAAGGCATTGTGCTATAAATATAAATTTCCACATTGTATGCCATTTCATTTCTTAAAACTAATTGATACATTTCGCCAGTAATATTTTGCCTTGGCAAGCTCAAGGCTAAGATCATTTTATCAAAAACTTTATTACATTTTTTTTACTGGTACGTCGTGCAACTACTACTCAACAGTATTATGTGTGCTACAAGCTTTATCAGTGGAACTGGCTCTCATCTTATCCACAGATGTACATCAGAATTAAAACTAAACACGACCACAGAATATATAATAGTACTAACGTACACGACGTTTTGTTTTCATTGACTGTTCATCGAGCTCGATAAAAGCTTGCAAAACTTATCGATGTCAACACAACTCTCTAGTCTAGTCATATTCTGTTAATCCTGTTCGACCAGTAGGTAGGTATGCCATCCAAATGTAAATTACATTTGTGTTTTTAATTTGTATTCAACTTTGAAATGTGTGATTAACGAAATTCCTATAAACAATGAATTATAATAAGAGCAGAATTTTACTCTGGGGTTTTGTGTTTTAATTTATAATGCTACTTTTGCTATCCAAATTATGTTATTAGTCATGTCATGACCAACTCACTGTAAAAAGTTAATTCTTATTGCTAAATAAAACTGAATATATTCTACAATTTCAACTTATCCAATAAAGACCTTGGCATTCTCAAAACTGGTTGTGATCAGAGTTTTTCCTCAACTGCTTTCAATATCCTATTCTGTATCAAAGTCATAATATGATGCACCCAAAAAACATAACAAACCACTAACACGTTTATTAAAAGTGAACATTTTGTTTGCAACTCAATCTGAGTTGAGTAAGTAGGTACGTACTACGTACTAACGGCCAGAATTAATAATCCATCCACAGATAGGCATAGACATGATCCAGATTAGTTGCTAGGCAACACCTAGCAATACCCAGGCAACTGTCGTTAATTCTATGTTAATATCAAACGTTGCATAGCAACTAATCTGGATCATGCCTATCCCTATCTGTGGATTTATTATTAATTCTGGCCGTAAGAGTCTAGTGTACGTGTCAAGTCTCTACCATCTACCATATTTTTTGTCGTCAATACTCATCAGATCAGACACATTTGTATTGATGTTATGAAACTATTTTGATTATCTTACTAATTAATTAGTTTGTTCAACGAGAAGGCTTCTTATAAAGCTTTCAAATAAAAGGTATTTTGTAGCTGTTTGTAATTTACATTTGCAAAACCAGTACCACCGTGGGAATCCCGCGACGATAAAACTATTAAAAAGTGAGCGAGTGACGTTGCGCGGTATATTACAAAATAACTGTGAATACCTACTGTTGAATGTGACTCAGAAGGAAAACGAATTTGCACGTAGGTACTAACTTTACCAGTATAACGAGTAATCAACAATACTCAACAGTCATTTACACAAAAAACAACCTGATTCATGCATTTTCAATATTAAATATTTTAGTTTTATTTAAATACTAGTGGCTCCTCGCGTTTTTACCCGCGTGGTACCCGTTCCCGTGGGAATATCTGGGTAAAATATAGCGTATGCCACTATGGAAGAATATAGCTTTCTACTGGTGACAGAACTTTCAAAATCGTTCCAGAAGGTTTTGAGTATATTCGTTACGAACAAAAAAACAAACCTTTTCTCTTTATAATATTAGTACCTTCCTATAGAAAGATTAAAACTACTATTTACTATTAATTCTACTATTTCAAATTTACAATTTCCGAGCAGTGATAATGGTAATATCAATGTTTAATTGTCACTAAATATATAGAATCATTGTTCTTACGTTGATTTTTGGACAAACTGCATGTTCTCCTTGGCCACGGGTGGCCTCAACATCGCCGCGATGTGTGGACAAGAGTAGAGGCCGACACAGTTGCCCTCCTCCCATTGTGGGGTGTAACATTTCTTTGACTGGACTGGAGGTGACGGTGTGGCTAGAGCGGACGCTTGACAGCAAACCTGAAAATTACAATTAGATATTTGACTATCATGTTACAACTTAGTTCCTATCATTGGCATAATTGGCTGTATTGTGATGGAAAGTAACCTTACTATTATGTGAAGGTCACTTTTCAAATTTGACGACTCTGTATAAGTTAAAACAGGGAGAAAAAAATAGCCCTTGGCGAGTTTCTTGCCGGTTCTTCTCGCTACAAGGTCTCCTGCCGTAGGATTTGCGAACCGATGGCGTAGCTTCATTGACGTTCATAAGTGTTGTTAAACAAACCTAAATTGAATAAACGATATCACAGAATAAATAATAGTGCTAACGATATTGAATTTTTGAATTATTTTTTTTTCAATTTCAATCAGCCTGCCTGTACATACTCTTCGTCTACTTTTCGTATTATTAATATAATACCTTTATTTCACAGTCCACCCTCCTTCTTTCTGTCAGGGGTAGGATACTTACCTGCCGTCTGCGCCAGAGGTTTTGGGTTCGATCCCCGAACAAGACAAATATTTGTGTGCATGAACATGTCTATTTGTCTTGGTCTGAGTGTTTTCTATGTATATTTAGTATATATTTATTCGTTATCAAGTATTCCATGACACAGTTTCTTAATGAAATTTAAATGGGCTTAGATAATTGGTCTGATTGTAAAAAGTTATTTATTTATTTATTGGCTTTCAATCAGCGTGCACTGCAGTGCCTGCCTGTACATACTCTTCGTCTACTTTTCCTATCATTAATATAAAAACTAGGGTAATGAAAGGTATATTGGTGATATAAGTAATTTGGTGATAATTTTGTAAACGGATTACCACAAAGTTCCCTATGCGAGCTCATTCATGAGACAGTGCTAGCGAGTTCCTATGAGTGTGAGGAAGATAGACATATATCACGCGCTTCGTTTCAACGTTTCTGTGTTTAGTAAACAATCTTTATATAAAATATCACCAAATTACTTATACCATCAATATATACCCTTCTTAACCCTATATTTTACAGTCAACCTTCTGATAACCTATTAATATTTATCGAGTGACTGACAGTGACAACCTTTGAAGGATGTTGCCAGCTTAAAATAAAAAAGATTGGAGAAAAAGAAAAAGAAAATACTTATGACAATTAATATTAATATTTATGACATTTATCACTGATTGAATTGATAAATAGATTACCTAATCTTTATGTTAGCCGCATCGCACTTAATGTTTAGCTTATGCCACCCCATGCGCTCTCTCTCGATCTCTACGACAATCGGTCAAAGTAGCTTTGCTCCGGAAACAATCATATCGCGCTTTTCAATTTGTCGCATAGTTCTTGTGCGATATATTAAATTCCATCGTGATTTTTAAGCAAAAAGATATTTAGCCACTGGGATTACTTTTCACTGGTAACCTTCTATTTTATGTTTAGATCAACCCTTTAATTGATCGCAACATTTTTATAATGTCGTTGATAATTAGCGTTACTATTTATAATGACAGCAATAAGCTTAATCTCGTAACCATTGTAAGACAATTTATGGGTGCATTGAACTTCATGCTGCAGTTATTACTATGTGTTGCAGCTCGCTAGTGTTTATTTTTAGCTTCGCCCTAGCAATTTATGCCATTGAATTCATATACAACCCATGCACCTTTTCTACGACACGGTAGGGATTCTTTTGCTTAATTTAAAAATAAAGGCTTTAGTAACATTTATCCTTCTGTCTTAAGATAGTTTTCCATCATCAAACGATGTTTTTGAAGTACTTATAGCCTGATGGTTTGCGTGCTGTGCTGTTACATGAGTCTGTTCTTATTACGAACTCCTCAATTCACTAACAGAATCACAGATACACAGCCTATATAGTATATAGTAGTAGTACCTGTTCTATATTTATATTATACTGTGTACTATACTTACAGGATATTTTTTTTATCAGTGCACAAATTTTTAGGATCGACTCAGAATCGGTAAGTGAACAACTTTCTTCTAGAAACATGGGTCGAAAAACGACAAAAATTTTTGGACTTCCCATACTAAATCGATGACGTGATCAGTCCGATTTCTATGAAAAATAAAAAAAAAAATGTCATATTTCGACCTATGTTTCTAGGATAAAGTTGTTCACTTACCGATTCCGAGTCGATCCTAAAAATTTGTGCACTGATAAAAAAATTACCCTGTATAGATTATTTTAGAGGAGGAGCGGATATTGCCGCTGGGTAAATGACGCCAGCTTTTTGTACTGGCAAAACGATAATAGCTTTTAGAATACATAGTTGAATAAGTCCAGCCCATTCCAGCATAAAAATACGATGAACTTTTATCCCTTATAAAATAAGGAATGACTAGCTACACGCGGTCTTACCCGCGTAGTACCCGTTCCCGATAAAATACATAGCCTATGTCATAATAAAAAGTATCCAAAATCTGTTCAGTAGTTCTAGACATTACCTCAAACATTACCACCTATTTGTTTGATATCAGTATAGATAAGTAGTACCTTCGGCGTTTGCCCCTCGAACCCGCAAGCGGATCTCCTCAGCAGGTCGAAGTCAGCCGTGCTTTTGTTTGGTTTGTTCACCAGCTGACTGAGGGGCGCGCAGTTCTGGATAGTAACGCAGACGCCGCTTCTGCCCGATGGTGTATTACTACATGATTCTGGAAACGACAATTGTAACAAATTAGTTAAATTCCCATTCTAACAGCACTTTAACACTCTTGGGATAAAGTTAGCTTTTGTTGCAATAATAATAAAATAATAATAAAAGGTACTTATTGCACTCAAACAGAAACATAGATAAAGAAAACAATAGCAAAACAGTAAGGTACAAACAATAAAGATAAGGGAGAATAGAGGAGTGGGTGCGCTTTTAAAAGGACAAAGTTTGTTTATATAAGTATAATAGAAATGTATAATATTAACAAGATAAGACAGGATAGGAAACATTATAAAATTAAATAAGTAGTTAACGTAAGTCAGAGAAAAGTGAATTTGGGGATAAATTGCAAAATGGGGGCGTAGACAGATACAAGTTCGCGGATGGTTTCTCGTGATAATATTCAAGTACCTATTGTAAGAAGGAGTAAGATGAAATCTTATAATAATGCAATGTTTATCATTTGTTGATATTACAAATGATAAAGATTGTTGTCGTTCGTCATTTGTTGATATTACAATAATATAAATCAACAAATGACGAACGACAACACAACAGATGACGTTTATTTTCTATAATTGTGACGACTGAGAAGAGAAATAATTTATAAACTATTCATGTAATTGATATTTATAAAACTATTGACCTATTAATTGAATGGCTCGATGTACACAATATCAACATTAATTTAAATAAACCAGTATTTATTTAATATAATCAATCCAAACATAAGCAATATAATTTTAAATTAAATATCACTAAAATCAATGAAGTGACAAACGTAAAATTTCTTGAAGTAACAATAGACCAGTTTGTGAACTGGAAAGATCAAAATATTTGTAATAAAATAAATAATTTAGTATTTGCATTAAGACAAGTTACAAAAGATACAAATAAGAAACAGCAATTTTATGTTATCGTGCATGTAGAATCCGTGTTGAGATACGATTTGATGATAATAATATGGAGTAATAGCACGGATTGGAAAAAGGCATTTGTGCTACAAAACCAGTGTTGCCCAGCTAGTTATGACTTATGTAAGCGAGACGTGGTCTTTTACTATGGGTCTCATAAGAAGGCTCAAGGGCACCCGGCGAGCAATATATGGAGAGAGCGATGCTTGGTATTTCCCTGCTCGATCGAATCAGAAATGATAAGATCCGCAGGAGAACTAAAACGACCGACATCGCTCGAAGGATTGCATCGTTGAAGTGGCAGTGGGCGGGACACATAGCGCGGAGAACCGATGGCTGTTGGGGCGGAAAGGTTCTCGAATGGCGACCACGTACCGGACGACGTTCCGTGGGCAGGCCAGGGTGGGTGGGAAGGTCGCGGGAAGCCGCTGGATGCGGGCAGCGCAGGACCCATCGTTGTGGAGATCCTTGGGGGAGGCCTTTGCCCAGCAGTGAGCGTCTCGTTCGCTGACATGATGATGATGTGATGACTGATGAATGACATTTGTAAATGATTTGCATGCTATCGTATTAGCGAAACACGAGCACCTTTATTGTTTTTGTTATCATTTCATACCATGTTTTGTGCAAATAAACGATTTATTTATTTATAACAGAATATTCATTTGATTTAACAAAAAATAGCGTTCAAGTACCTATCGTCTTTTGGTGTAAAAAAAACCGGTTTATTGAGGAAAACTGCAGGACCACCCAGTTGACGATGACGTCATGTTCAATTTCATGATTTTTACATCTGATCGTTTGCAATAACCGCAGGAATTTAAATTTCTGTTTCCCGTTACAAATACTTAAATTTCAGGTCGTCATTTAAAATATGACTTTGAGATTTTCCCCGTAATTTACGACAATTGTTTCCGATAAATGAAACGCACGTAATCCATAAAGTTACGATTTCAACGTTCCTTATACTATTTGACAACCATCACACGTAATTAAATCAAATGTCGTTTACTTGACCAATTTAACCGAGTGTGACCAATGGATCGTGCATGACCGATGCAATTGTATTGTAGTTTCATACTAGCTTTCCGGCCGCAGTTTTGGCCGCGTGGACTACACGACGATACCTCGCGTGAATTTGATATTTTTTTTCAGTATAAAAAGTAGACATTGTCACTCTCCAGCCCCGATTATACCCACACCAAAAATCACGTCGATCAGTTTCTCCGTTTTGACGTGAAAGACGGAATAACACACAAACAAACACTCTTTCAGATTTATTATAATGGGGCTTAAAGAATGAAATTGCCGTTTTTTTCTTTTGTACATATAACTTAACAACTTTTATGATATTAGAAATACATAATTTCTTTAAAATTGCGTTACATTAAGACCGTATCGAGCAGCTTTTGATAATTTAATAACCACGATATTTGATTATTTACATAGAAAAAACTTATCTCAAAAGTTACGACTATTTTTGTTTCCAGAATTTTGTACTTTATTAGTTATAACATAGTGAAAATATTTTTTTTGCTCTTAACGAATATGTCATTTAGTAGTTAAAATGCCCATAAATACGTGTGTGAAATTTTGTAAAGTTACATAATATTAGTCGTTGAATAAATTACAAAAACGTTAGTATGGGAAAAAAAGTCTACAAAAATCTCTATACAAAACGGCAATTTGATACTTTAACCCCTAATATAAAAGATATGGATAGTTTAACAGTATAGTATAGATGACGTCAGCCTTGATATGTAATCAAATATATAATTAGAAATAAAATGGGGACAATAGGTATGCGAAACGGACATTTTGCGAAGTGTACTTTCTGCGAAAGGGACGTTTTGCGAAAGAGACTTTCTGAAAAAGGGACATTTTGCGAAAGATAGTTTTGCAATCAGTGGACATTATGAAAAGAAGCCATTCTGCGTCTGAGCCTAAGTTGTATTATAATTTCTTAATTGGATTACATTCAATGATCATATTTTTTGTTTTTACGGAAAAGTAAAATTATTATTTAGCGTTTTATAAAAGAATTATTTTAAAATAATTAAAATATTAAAAGGAATTTATAGAAATGAAATTTTGCAATGATGGTCAAATATGTCGCTTAAAATAATATTGTTGTCCCCCGTTTCGAACATCCGGAAGTGTCGATTTTGTTACCAGAGAAACTAAACAAACAATCAAACATTTACCTCTAGCGGGATTGGAATCGGCAACCGTAAGCGTCATATTTACGGTCAGTAACCGTTACTCTAGTCTAGCGGTTGGCAAACTCACTCAAACTGTTTTGAATCAATAACGCAGTTTTCCTCCTAAGATTGTTATTATCTATATTTATGAGGAAAATGTTTGCAGACAGATGGTACTTAACATTTGATCTCGCTCGTGTCGATATAACTGTCGGTCCCGTTTCTATGTTACCCGAATTAAGGCTTAGCACGCACTAAGATAAAACGCACACGTAAGGTCACAGCAGATACATCAACTCGGAAAGGGATCGACACCGTATCGCCTTTCTCCTCGCCGTCAACCAGGCGTCAACCTAACGCAAGCACGTAACTAAACCGGATCAGCATCGGTACGTCGGTTCGGCTACGGCTAGGCGAGCGACGCCGCGCTTACGCCTCGCCGCACAGTGGTTCCATATCGAAAGAAACTGCCTTTACGAACCCACAACGTTTTTGAAATTGCTATCCAACGACATCCCACACTATGGGTAGACAAGAAAAAAAAATTACATACCCACTTCATGTGTAGGGGAGGTAACCTAAAAAAATTTACTTTACCACTTTGTTGGCGTGATTGTATATTCATGCCAAATTACAGCTTTCTAGTACTAAGAGTCTATGAGCTAGACTGGGGTCAGACGGACGGACGGACAGACGGACAGACGGACATGGCGAAACTATAAGGGTTCCTAGTTGACTACGGAACCCTAAAAAGGTGGACATGGGATCAAATCTCGGAATTTCAGTCTGATTTATTGAAATGTGGTTAGTTCATTTTCATTTTCAGACCACTGTGCGTAGAGCCGTAAGCTCAGGTACGGAGAGACGTGAGCGCGTGGACGACTAGCGGTAAGCGCGGGGATAGCAAGTTGAGCGACCCGCAAAGCGGTTCGTGAGCTGGTCCCGAGGCGAGGCGATTACGTTACGATTCCGATTAGTGTGCGATACAGTAGGGGGTTTCATACAAATAATACTGAACCGCTCGAGTTGATACGTTTACGATCCGTTTACGAGTTGATATGTCTGCTGTGACCTTAATCGTAGATCTGAAACCGCCAAAAAATTTAACACATAAGTTTACTATACAAGCGCACGCATTTGCGACTTTTTTCAGTGACTGATTTAAAAAACGTAACTTGCTACGCTTTGACCGCGGTTTGTAAACGCGCGATTTTAACCGCATTTAGTTTTTTTTCTATTTAGTCTCGACATGGTTTCGGTTCTGGACTGGGAGAGCGCAGAGGATAGTCGTTTGCAGTGCTAATCTATAGAAATTATGTCATATCGTCCGACTCAGAAGCAACGCCTGTAGACTGCGATAATATGTCTAAAAATATTATTATTGCAGTGGAAAAAATTCCGGCATTATATTATGACAAATCGTTAAATCAATACAGATACCTACAGAAATATTAGGGCCCGGCTTTGGCAGGAGGTATGTATATCAAAATGTGTGCATGTGTGTGAATGGACAAACTTATCTTTTTTTTAACCAAAGCCACAACACACGCTGCTCGCCAGAAATCCATGGTGGAACTGATATAAAATTAAGCAAAACGCCAGCCGCAGTGCGTGTTTGCATGCGGTTTTGCGTTTTCAGATATTCCAAAACCTCTCGCGTTTAATCGCAGTGCGTTCTAAGCCTAACATTTAACTGAAGTTCCGAAACAAACATTAATGTTTTTCTTTAAAACGTAAACCAGAACGCAAATAATCTGTAGTTTTTTACTACTTATGCTTTTAACTGAGTTACAAACTAAGTTTACAGTGATGTTGATGATAGATAGCCACAGAAAAGGTATTTTAATGATAATATTTCTCTGAAGATTTAACTTCTTTTGAAATTCCATTTTTTTCACATAGTTATTTTTCTTTCACGTAGTTTAGGAACTCTGCACAGTCAAATTGTATAGTACATACATAGTGTACACATGTAGTACATACAATACACATAGCTTTATTGTTTCTTCTAGGGGATCCGCGCGGTTTTATCCGTGTGGTACTCTTGTTCCCGTGGGAATATCGGAATATAATATAGCCTATGTACTCGGGAGGATTGCAGCTTTTTGATGGTGAAAGAATTTTTAAAATCGATAAAGTTGTTTTTGAGTTCATCCATTACAAACAGATAAAATAAACAAACAAAAATCTAGTTTTTCCTATAAGTATTAGTCTAACAATTTTAGCGGAACCCATTTTGTTAAATAATTTGTTATTGATTTCGTACTAGCCGTCCCTGCGATTTTACTTGCGTGGTTGCCGTTCCTGAAGGCATATCATGATAAAAATATAGCCTTTGTCATACTGGAATAATGGAGTTTTATAATTTTCAAAATCTGCCTAGTCACAGCCTTCTCTATAGACGATAGAGAAGGCTGTGGTCTAGTAGTTTCAGGGATTACCTCAAACATCCAATCAACAACAAACGTCAACTCTCTATAGTTTGTGCGGTGTAGCATGGTGCCTATGACAGCTCATTCGTGCAGAGCATAATGATGCTTCTGCACAAGGAATAGGGTCTAATTTTCTAGCGATATAATCAAAACATTTAATTTACTTAAAATGAAAACTACCACTGATTTATGGGGAATATCTGTTACTGTACTTAAAAACATTATTCATGCTATTGCCCCTTATCTTGCTATTATATTTAATCAGTGTATCGCTCAAGGAATTTTTCCTGATTTAATGAAATTTAGCAAAGTCATACCTTTATTTAAATCAGGAATCAAAGAAGACCCAAGCAATTATAGACCAATATCAATATTACCCGCCTTAAGCAAAATATTTGAAAAAATAATACTAGAGCAATTATTGTCTCATTTCTCATTAAACAATCACATGCATAGCAAACAATTCGGATTTATGAAGGGTCAGTCAACCACGGATGCTGGGGTTGCACTTTTAAAGCATGTGTTTGATGCCTGGGAAAAGTCGCAAAATACTCTTGGAATATTTTGCGACTTATCCAAGGCTTTTGATTGTGTTGATCACCGGACGCTGCTGTTGAAGCTAAATCATTACGGTGTAAAAAATAATGCCCAGAAACTAATACTGTCGTATCTCAGTTCCAGAACTCAGACAGTTGACATTAATGGAGTGAAATCAAACGGCTCTCAGATTAAACTAGGCGTACCTCAAGGCTCTATTTTAGGCCCTTTTCTATTTTTGGTTTATATTAATGATTTGCCTTTCTTTGCCAAAAACTTCTGTGATATTGTGTTGTTTGCAGATGATACTTCTTTAATATTTAACATAGACAGAAACAAAACCAATTTTGACGATGTAAACAAAGCACTGTCACAAGTACTCGGTTGGTTTAATTCTAACAATTTGCAGCTTAATGCAAAGAAAACAAAGTGCGTACTTTTTTCTCTGCCAAATGTACAGACGGTACCTGTAGAAATTGTAATCAACAACGAAAACTGGATTTAGTACAATCAACGATCTTTCTGGGTGTAACTTTAGACTCGAAACTTCAATGGCATGCGCATATCGCAACATTAGCTGGTAAGCTTAGTTCTGCTTCCTACGCTATTAGAAAAGTACGACAGCTAACAGATGTTGATACTGCTAGAACTGTATACTTTAGTTATTTCCATAGCATCATGTCATATGGCATTCTTTTGTGGGGATTAGCGGCTGGCATTAATGCTATATTCATCTTGCAAAAACGAGCAATCAGGGCCATCTATAAACTAGGCTCCAAAACTTCGCTTAGAGACAAGTTCAAGGAAATAGGTATACTGACAGCTGCATCTCAATTTATATTAAATTGCATTCTTTTTGTACGTCGCAATATTAACTTGTATACCAAACATGGTGATTTACACAATCGTAATACTAGAAATAGAAACAAGCTCGTAATGCCTCGGTACCGTTTAGAAAAGGTGCACGGATCTTTCGTTGGTCAAGGTATACACATATATAACAAAATCCCAAGTGATATCTTGGATTTACCATATCTAGAGTTTAAGAATCATATAAAGAGTGGCCTCCTCAAAAAAGGCTATTACACTGTAAATGATTATTTGAACGATAAAACACCTTGGTCGTAACACTCGTAACAAATGTTCCTAGTATGATATTGTGAGTCGTGTCCTATATTTTATATTATTAGCGTTTATATTAGTTAAGCTTTTAATTCGGTCATTTAAGGTAGGCAGTTTGAGTATGTCATGCTCACTAAAACATTTCTACGGTGGTGGCGTGTGAGGCGGGTCGTTACGTTCCCTAAAATATGGTTGAGCGAAGCGATGGCTGGTTCATGCGTCATGCTCGTGAACGGGTGCTGCCAGTGGGAATGGGTCTGCTCTTATCTGCTTGCCTTAAAATGTGTTTTCTTTTGTTTTTATTCATTTTATTAAGAATTACATTTGAAACATGTATGGCGCAACTTGCAGTATATAGTAGAATTGTCTTTTGTTTTTAACTAATATTAAAGCTTTAAGTAGAGTTCCTAAGTACTTAATTGAAAATTGTTCACCGCTATGATCATTAGTTCGCCTATACTTAACTGTATTTATCATAACCCATTGTGTAATTGTGATGGAAACTGACCTTAGTCATACCATGTTAAGGTCATTTTTCAATTTGACGACTCTGTATGAAATAAAACAGGGAGAAAAAAACAACCCTTGGAGTTTCTTGCCGGTTCTTCTCCAAGGCCTCCCGCTGTAGGGTTTGCGAACCGATGGCGTAGCTTCTATGACGTTCACAAGTATTGTAAATAACAATCTAAATTGAATAAACAAATTTGAATCTTGAATCTTGAATCTTGAATCTTGAATCTTGAATCTTGAATCTTGAATCTTGAATCTTGAATCTTGAATCTTGAATCTTGAACCTTGAATCTAGCATAAGCTGCACTAAAAATGACTAATGCTGCTTTTCTTGAGTTTTATTCCAATAGCATGTAACGATGTCGTTCGTTCCAGTCATTATGGATGGTTAAAAACTCCATAATGGCTGGAATCTCCATAGTTCTACATACTGGCCATTAATTTTATCGAATCCTATCCTGTTCTTTCAATTCAAATTCAAAATCTTCGTTTCACGTGCCCAGTTCAGCATTTTTGATTCAGTTCTACCAAAACCTCCAAGCCGTACAGAGCTCGTGAAGCATTACCAGTTTTTTTATCATTTTAAATTGGTTGATTATATTAATATTAAAGTGGAACCCTTGACCCTTGGAAAGGGGTAAGTTTTCATACTACCTACCTACCTACCTTTTTTTTTTTTTTTTGTTTATAGTGAGGGCAAATACAGTCTTTTCGTATACCGCTAACGGTATGTTGGACTCAGTCAGACAAGGTCTGTCTCTCGCCGCGCTCAGCCCTCCCGCCAAGCCCATTAGGCTTCGCGTCAGGGCTGGGTGGTCTACCTACCTACCTACTTTTTGTTAATCATGTATTTTTATCTTGTTGTTACAGTTCCTATACTTTTCTATTACTACCTTTACAATAAAACAAATCAAGACCCTATAAACATCTTTTTATTCATATCTATTATCTACAAATTGAATACTGGGCGGTGACTTCCGACGTTCCGGCTAGTGTACCGCTGGCCGACGAGGACGTCCTGTCACACTGGCTCTCCGGCAGGGAATCGAACTATTATTGATTGAGTTAGGAACTTTTAGCTTTGCACGAATGAGCTGTCATAGGCACCATGCTACACCGCACAAACTATAGTTAAGTAGTGTAGATAAAAAAGGAAGGGCGTACTTTTGACGTTGACTCGAAATAAGTTTGTTTTGATTCATTCGTAGATACTTTTAATAAAACATCAACATTATCCTAATCAAATATTTGATCTTAATTGTTTTCTAAAAATGGAAAATATAAAAGGCAATAACGATCATAGTTATTAGTTTTTCTTAAAAGCTTTAAAATGACATAAGAGGGCATTAATGCCCGTTTGCACTAAACTTGGGTTGAGCTTGTCATAGATAAGATACATCTTAGCTTAGAAACAGCCTAAAACAGCCGAGCTAAAATTTTTGTTTGCACTGACAGACTACGTCGTAAATTAGTCATCACCTTGCTAAAAGAATGAACGAATGAATTCAAATATTAATTGTTTATGGATTTTAAACCTGGCGAGGTAAAGTAGGTCACTGGATATTTTTTTGGTTGAAACTTCTCATTGATTCCTTCGTAAGTCAAACGGAGACAAAAGCTAAGGCGTTGTCTATTTTATTTGGTAGGAGTAATTCACCGAGAAAAGAAAAAGTCAACTGAGCTCAACTGTCAGGAAAAACATAAATACAGTGCGCAACCTTTTCTGTTCCGGTGGCCAAAACTAGAACTAACGAGTTTTGTTTTTAATGTCATTTTGCTAATACTTTCATGTTTTGCTGCTAAACATAAGCGCCGCTGTCATGGGAATAGAAAAGATTGTCGATCTGTAATGTTTTTTTAAAATAAATGATGAATGACGTATGTCACATGTGTTGTGTCTCTATCTAGCAAACAAGAATACAAAAGCCACAAGCTTTTCTGTTCCGGTGACAGCTGTGACACAGGAGTCACTTGCAATACGAAATTAGCTGTCAAAATGGACTGTCGTATGAAAACTGTTTTAGTTCCAAAGATAATCACCGGAACAGAAAAGCTTGTCGCACTACTCTTTGCTCACAATGCCACAGACAATAATCACTGATATAGGTATTTCTTAAGCCTTAGGCGCTCGATATTGGGCCCGTAAGTTAAGAATAGCCAAAAGTGCATTTAAGAATGTCCTAAGGTTAGTGCAAAGCAATTTTTTGTTAAGAATGTCTTAAGTTAGCTAGGAAAAGACTTAGGCGATTTTTAAGTTTAGTGCAAACGGGTGTAAGAGGACCTATTAGGTCACTCATCAGCTTATGATTTCTAAGAAGGTGGATTAAAAAGTCATTTATTAATACTACTCAAGGATGTTATTTATATAAATGTCACAGATAATAATAATTCTATACTTATGTCAGACCTTCCTGAATAACAAAAATACAATAATAGTACGAGATACGGTATAAGTAAATATCTAACGTCTGTTTTTCAATTCTAAAGCAGATTAGATGGTAGATCTTACTAGAAAAAATCGGCCAAAGTGCGAGTCGAACTCGGCCATGAAGGGTTCCGTACCCCCTTAATGTACCGATTACAATTAACATACACTTAGCCAAAACACCAAGCTACTATTTTTTGCAAAAAAACTTTGTGTTTTTCATAGTGTTTACACCTACCTATGTAGAACAAAGTTATATATGCGGTATTTTAATATGTTTTATATCTTATATCTCAAAAACGGCTGACTATATTTCGTTCGAACCAATTTTCGTTACAAGTGTTTGATAAGGTCTACAGCATTTATTTAAGATATTTTACTCTCTTATTTTAAAGTTAGAGGGGGGGGACACAAATTTTACCACTTTGGAAGTGTCTATCTTTTAAAATATTAACTATGAGGAAAAATGATTAAACAGCATTAATACCATTTTTAAAGACGTATCTATAGACACCCCACAAGAATAGGTTTGATGAAAAAAATGTTTAAGTTCCATGTAGGTATGGGGAGACCCCTAATTTTTTATTTTCTTTATTTTCGTACCTATGAAAATTGTAAAGCGATTTACAGACTACATCTGTCTACCAAATTTCGAGTGTAGTCTTAATAGTTTTGGAACAAAGTGGCTGTGACTGTGACACCTAATCTAAGTCACCTTGGATTCATTCAGACAGTTCATGATGCGGCAACCTAATATGGTTCGATTGGGAATAAATTAAGCTTTCAATTGAGATTTATTTTGATTGAATAAGAGATAAGGGTTAGTATATTTTCTCCAGTTACTTACCTGTTTAAAGTTTAAACCCGGAAACCTCACAGGGGTAAAACCGGCAAACCTATTTTTTTATTCTTTGGGTATATTCTCTCAGCTAATGCTTGAATTTCACGAATAAAAAAAATATCTAAGCATTTTTTATTTCACATCATCAGCACAGGATTTACCGCGGCAACCTACCTATGTGCGATTATCAATCAATTCATTATCTACCATGTAATCCTCTTTAGAATTTGAATAACAGATCAGGGCAGAAATTCCTTATGGGATCTTAGGCTATAACAAGTTAAACAATAAACTCTTCTCAATAAAAACATCAGAATAATGTCCAACGAGTTTCGAATGAATTTTATTAAAGTAAGTATCAAAAAGTCATTAAATAACAATTTCATTTAAGATGACTTGGAAATCTTAGATGTTTCACGCTAAAAGCAAATTTTATAAAAATATTTTCCTGTTATTTCGTAAATTAAACAAACTTTGCAAGAGGAAATACAAAACAAAATCTTACTAAATCGCAATAGCTAAGCTATGCGCTTTGATTTGTTTGTCATCCTCGGTTTAACGTACTTGATGATACTATATTACTTATCTTAACTCAAGTCTGAACCTTGTTTTTTCATTAAAAATTAGGCAACTACCTACCTCACATTTCACATATTTTTTCATTAGGGAATACATGAAATGCTATAATATAGCTATATAAGATTTACTCAATATCTTTTGTTTTTAACTCGATATGTTTATCTAGCAGATTATAAAGCTCTCATGACCTCTCAAGGTCCCAGTACACACAAAAAAATGTTGCACAAAAAATATGAAACTCACGTCCGCTCACGCTGTATATGCTGGCGAATATAGCCGATGCTATAGTTAAGAAATTCATGTTTTTAATTTTGATCACAGTTTAACACAGCACTTTGGTATGGGTCTTGAACAGTTTGATGACACATACACAACCATTGCCCTCCGCGGCCAGCGGTGTTCTGTTCTGGACTGGTTGGTGGGGCGGCCCGGCCATATTATTATATAGCAGGTAACATAGAGTATGTTGGCGGGCGGCTGGCGAGTCTCACTCAACTCAACTCAATGTAAAGTCAGGTATTGTATTAAGCGGGCTGTACATTCTCGACAAAACTCCGCCAACATTGGCCAAGGTTGTATTGGTCTATGTTGGAATATGTTGGCGTTGTCTGGTGCATATTCGCCTCCATGTCGTTTCATCAAAGGATTCTCGATGGATAGATGGATAGACTCCTATGAGTGGGGTTTTGGCACCAATTCACATTTTATAATTAACAAGCTGACCCGCAAACGTTGTTTTGCCATATAATAGTGGACCCGGTCACAAACATCTTGTGTGTGTGTTTATACACCAAAAGTTGCCTACACCAGAAAACAGATAGCGCTAGTTACACACTACCAATAAAGGGGCCCAAGCTTGGTCTCTATTTCCTTCATATAAAAAATTACTCTGTGAAGTAGAGTGAGTGTCAGATAACTCTGCGCGTCTGGGGCATTTTTGGCGCTAGTTACAGTACATTTTTTTATTCTAAGCTTATAGAAAAGATTAGTATTCGACTTTGACCGCGCAGACGTCAGTGATTACATACTCTTTGGAAACGGCAATGGAAGAAATGACAGTTTTGTATCGAAGGTACGACAGTTAAACGATTTTTCATAGAAAATTACAATTTTTACTCAATTTTCCGGAATAATAAGTAGCCTACGTTACTCTCCAGCTCCCAAACTATCCCCATACCAAATATCACGTCGATCTGTTGCTCCGTTTTGGCGTGAAAGAAGGACAAACAAACAAACAAACAAACACACTTTCACAATTATAATATTAGTATGGATATTGATTTGCTTTATTTTTAACCGACTTCTAAATCAAAAAGGAGGAGGTTCTCTATTCGTCTGTATGTATGTTTTTTTTTTTTTGTGTATGTCCATCGATTACTCGAAGACGGCTGAACCGATTGAAATGGTTCAAACGTTATTACATCAGGTTGGTTTCCAAGTTGGTCCCATTTTTTGAAATTTTGAAATCGGTTCAGTACTTTTCAGGAAATCTTGAAAATACTTTCGTTTTCGTTACCATTTTATGTGAATTTAATACGTATCTTTAGACATAACTCCTTTGTTTATAAACCGATTTAGATGATTCTTGTTTTGTTAAAAAGGGGATACCTCAAGGTATTTTAACCGACTTCGAAAAAGGAGGTTTTGAGTTTGATCACATACCTATTTACCAGAAAACACGTAAATTGCCTGCACGATGCACTAAAAAGAGTGAAATAAAAATTATTTTTATAAAAAAATAAAACCGCCTTCTAAAAAACCACATCAAAAAAGTAAGAAATAATTCCTCACCAAATAAATAACGTAAGTACTTTGAAGTCGGGCGGGTTTTAACAAAAACAACAAAAAATTGTACATGTTTCACGCCCGACTTCAAAGTACTTACGTTATTTATTTGGTGAGGAATTATTTCTTACTTTTTTGATGTGGTTTTTTAGAAGGCGGTTTTTAGATCATTAAAAGAATATTTGAACTATTTACAACATTTTAAATTTTTGCATTCGCAATGCAACTTTTATTCTTGAAAATGAAGTATTACCACTGAGCTACGGAGTCGCCTCCGTTGAATTGGCAAAGGCGTTAGGCGTGTATTATAAGATTTCCCTTTTAACACAAGGAACACATTATTCATCCGGTATTAACTATGAGCTTAGTTAATAACTAAGCTACTTTCATGCTAAGTATATGATCATCGTAAATAAATATTATCAAAATCTGGCTGTTCGATTGAATTCGTCATAGTTTTTTACTAGTCAATAATTTCATAAAGTTTTACCTTATACCTAATAAAACATTACCTGTTGGTTGAGTGCTTTTCTTTTTCAAAAATCTTACTCTACACTAATGAATACTAGGCAAGACTCGGTAGCACAGTGTTGAACTCATACGTCCTGCAATAGTACAATTTTCGCAATGGTCGGTTACGATACGAGATACAGTAAAATTATCATCTTGAGATCCCATGTGTTTCAGGAGGCATGTTAATCTGTTGGCCTCGGTTTTATTTGCATTCGTGAATACACACTATTCTGGGGAAGCTGATAGGTAAATGGGGAAATTTTGGTATTTAGACATTACTAGCTGACCCGGCAAACGTTGTTTTGCCATATTAATTATAGTGGACCCGGTAAACTTCGTATCACCAACATCTATTATAGATAGACCGATGAAAATAAATGATCGCAAAGAAGTTTTATACACTGCTTGCAACAAATGTCACTTATTAAAAAGTAGGTAATCCAAAGCGGCTAAAACGTCAGTGATTACAATACTCTTTGACATACCTCTTTGGAAGCGGCTATGGAAGAAATGACAGTTTTGTATAGTACGACAGTTTATCGATATTCTATACAAAATAATCATTTTTATTTTATAATTTTCCGGAATAAAAAGTAGCCTATATTACTCTCCAGCTCTCCCAAACTATCCCCATACCAAAAATCGAGTCGATCCGTTGCTCCGTTTTGACGTGAAAGACGGACAAACAAACAAACATTTTCACTTTCACATTTATAATATTAGTATGGATTATGAGCCTACTATAATAATCATCATCATCATCATCATCAGCCATTTAATGTCCCCACTGCTGGGGCACTGGCCTTCCTTATGGATGAATAAGGAGAATGAGCCATGACCCACCACGCGGGCTCAGTGCGGATTGGTGGGTATTAACGACTGCAAGTGCAGCCGGGACCAACGGCTTAACGTGCCTTCCGAAGCACGGAGGAGCTCGAGATGAAAAGTTTTTGGTCACCCATCCCGTGACCGACCATTGCGAACGTTGCTTAACCTCAACGATCGCAGGCCGAGCGCGCTATCCACTGCGCCACGGGCTCCTCGCTATAATAATATAATGGATATAAATGTTAATTTCTAACTTGACTGACTAATAGTTAAGTTAAGCCTCTATTAGGTTTAATGTTTGTAATTAAACCCCTTTGCAAAAAACAAAACGGACACTTGCTTTATTTTCAGACAAACATGCTCACTTTATGCTCGTTTGAATAAAAATGTCAGTCAATAATTTCTGTGTCAAATGTGTTTTTTTTTTCAAATCATCATTTGAAAAATCTTTGAAAATCTCTTCACACTCCTAAACTTACAAAAACGTTGATAATTAGTTTAGTTTCATAGAACAATGTATGGAACATTGGATTGGACAATCGTGGAAAATATAGTTTGATAGTTTCACGAAAATTTATTAAAAAATATATTAATTGTAAGTACCTAGGTACTACATATTTGAACTATCTAAGTAGCACCTATGTTATCGCTAGTGTAAATTCTTCGGAATACATTCCTTCAAGTTTAATTTGATAAGGCCTTCGATTAAGTTCTAGTACCACATTCAATAGGACATTAAGAGATAAATTACTTTAGTTTTAACATTTGACTACTTTAATTTAGTTGGTCGGTAGGTAATCTAATTATAATGGGCTAAGACGATATTATATTTAATGATATTGTTTTGAGTTATAAAAACATGTAATTTTCTATGGTAACACGGTGCGTGATATGCGGTCCCGTAGGTCCTGCGTATTAGGTGGTGTGGGAAGCAGTAGGGGGTTTAGTGGATAGGGCCTTAGCGGCGAGTCCCACATACCTTCGGTTGCCTTCGGGATGCATGACCGCATTCCCCTACTATATAAAAAAGGGTTAATACCTACTGATACAAATTAAAATCTGACTTATTAAAATAATATATTTGTACAAACTTTATCACAAATATTGCATATTCGTATTATATATCACTAATTAAAGAGGTGCCAGAAAACATGAGATTGGCCAACTTTTTCGGGTATTTAGGACTAGGATTCGATACATGTATCGCTACAAACTATTGGTTTTATTCTTAAAAATTAAAAAATATAATAATCAAGGATCGATATTATCCCGTATCCAGTTGATGTAATTGTATGTCTTGGTGTACACCGCGGGTATGTCCTCCATCCCGCACGGAGTGGGCCCGAAGCTGACAATTCCGACCACCTGATAACTTCTTCCGTTATGCTTCTGATACATCAAAGGACCACCAGAATCACCCTTGCACGAATCCTTATTTGCCACACCTCCAGCGCAAAATTGTCCTGGTCCTAGGGTTAATCTGCGTCCGGATTGGGCATATGAATCTTGGCAATCCTGTAAAAAGAAATTAGCAACTATTTTATCACTTAATTTCGGTTAGATTTATGTGTTATGTTATGTCATTTCATTATCGACGGTAAAGGATGTGACAATCAATCAGTAAGTACTACTTTTGAAATAATTTTGACATTTCTTCTATTTTAACATATTGATTGAGTTCTCACATTGGTAGGGACGAATGGTAAATCGACGTGTAGTTTGATGTTGCTGCTGCTAGATCTAGACTTGTTGGTATTTCCCCATCCAGCGGCGTACAATTTGTAGCCATACGGTTCGGTCGCGGTTATATCAGACGTCGGCAAGCAGATCGGTCTGATGAAGTCTGCCAAACAGAGAATCGTTATAATAAAATCAAGTGCGAATCCAGTTAAATAACTTATGATTACCAGAAGAGAGATGAGAGGAAGGTGCGAATCGATCGCTCAGGCCAGCGGCGGTGGCGTATTCAATCTTAAAAACAGAAGCTGTTTAAGAAGACTCTGGATTATCCAACTCACCAGTGAAAGGTGCCGGTTTGGCCAACTTGATGAGTCCGATGTCATTCTTCCTGATCTGCGGGCTGTACTGCGCGTGTGGTATGCTCCTCTCGATGGGAATTATCACAATTGGCTCAGCACAATCCCAAACTCCTATTGCACCCTCTGCTGACACGCAGTCCGCTCCATCATTCTTTGTATCATACTCGCCGAGGCGGACGTTCTTACTGCAAGAAATTTAAGTTTGATTAATATAGGTAAAACAAGCATTTCTAGAGTGGCCAAAAAACGCATTACAATATGAAAAACGAAGGAATCAAGGCTTTCTGAATTATCACTGAGTATCGAGTCCTGACTTCGTTCACGTACACCTTATTCAATGGAACAATGAGCTGTATCTAGTGAACAGTTTCAACCCATTTTGTCCGTGATCAATGGGATCAGTTTTTTTTAAATAAACATTGATTTGTTCATCGTGAAAAAAAGCTATCAGACAGACTTGCTGTCTCTCTGATAGCTTTGTTGCAAACTAGACTAACTTACGGTGCGCCGTAGAGAGCTGATCCAATGAGGCAATGCGCTGCAGTCAAAACGTATCTGCTGCTGATTAACGCACCACCACACAGCAGGTGTGTCTTGGCGCCATCGTAGTACTCGATCAGAGTCAACCACGGGTATTGATCAATTGCTGCTTCAGTCCCACCTAGAAGTGCAACGTGATGCTCACTTTAGTCACAGATTGATCATATCGCCGTATTGTATAGGCAATAACTAGAAAAATTTTAATAAACAAAAAATATTTAGATAAGTATAATACCTAAAGGCGACGATACACATGCCTGTACCTGGCACTCTTGCATGACAGCTCCTTGCACGTGCCGTCTACTTTCGCATGTAGCATGGCGCACGGGCATGCCTGTATCTTGCTTGCCAGTAGATCACACAACGTTTGATTTTTTGCTAGCTACGGGCATGCAATGGGAGGGAGGGGACGAGGGGAGCTGCGTTCCGGGCACGTGTGAACGGACGTGACAGGTACAGGCATGCCGGTAGCTGAGGAGTTGTCGCCGTTGTGTTGTTGTTTGATTTTGAAGCAAAAACTTCTTCGCACTCTTCTTAGGGCGTAAGCTGGTGAATGTTTAAGCCGAAACAACTTTCGAATTTGTACCCTAGCCACGAACGAGCGCACAACATATACACCATGGAACTTTGTCATTACGAAACAAGTTTCATGCATGATGGCATGTGTATACGTCTTGGAAAAACAGGCATGGAAGGACGCAAATTGCATGCAAGTTTAACTTGCAATTGTATACACGTTGTGCCAGCTACTTCCACATGCCGGTAACTAGCATGCACGCTACTGTTCTGTTTTACAGGCATGTATATCGTGGCCATTATGAATTATTTACCTTCGTTAAAGATAATAAGCAAATATACAGTGCAAAAATGCCCTTAGCCAGGTCTTAGTATGCACAAAGATCCCCACTATAATTATGTTTAACACTCTATTGTGCTAAGTACTTAATATTGAAAATAAAGACACACGACTGCCAAATCGAATTAAAAAGTCAATAAAACAGGGGACCTTTTAAATTTAAGTACCTATTTCACAGCATGGTACCCCGACTGCAATGAGAGCTTGTTTTTAGTTCTATTAAAGCAGTCAAGTTTTTAATTTTTATATTATTGTCTTTTTATTATGTAGTGATTTTGTATACAAATTATATATTTTTGGAATGTACTTATCAAAACCTTACATTTGATACCTATATTGCTGTTTGAATTTTTTTATTATTTAAAATTTTACGCATTAGGTGTAATACCTATGCCATTAAAATTTTAAATATGCTATTGAATATTTAAAAAAATAATATATAGCCAGTGTCTCTCGGGGCGATATAACGTTACGCAACACAATTTTACGTCTTTATTTCATGTCATTTCGCGTATGTGTCAATTCGCGTATGTGTCACTTCGCGTATTTGTCATTTCGCGTATGTGTCATTTTGCGTAGGTATGTTATTTCGCTTATGTGTCATTTCGCGTAAACAAAATGTGTCATAATCAGTGATCGGATAATCGGATGCATATTTACCTAAAGTTGAGGTGTTAGCTGTTATGGAGTGCACTTTGATAACGGATAAATATATACTTAAATACTTTTTGTTTGTAAATACATACTTAATATACATAGTAATCACCCAGACCAAGATAAATAGACATCTTCATGCACACAAATATTTGTCTTGTTCGGGAATGGAACCCGAGACCTCTGGCGCAGAAGGTGGGTAGTCTACCCCTGCGCCAAATCAGTCGTTTATATACCTTATGCTAAAGACGTCGTTTCCACATCATGTTACTAACTAATTTTGCATTCGCGAATTTTCTGGAATCCAGGGATTTGTATTAAAAAAAATGTTTTAAGAAGCCGCCTCCATAATTTCTTAGCCAAATATTAACTTTAGGTAAATATGCATCCGATTATCCGATCTCTAGTCATAATCATAAAGGACACAGCACATTACATTAACTCGGAAAGGGATCGACACCGTATTGCCTTTCGCCTCGCCGTCAACCAGGCGTCAACCTAACGCAAGCACGTAACCAAACCGGATCAGCGTCCTTACGTCGGCTCGGCTACGGCTAGGCGACGCCGCGCTTACGGCTCGCCGCACAGTGGTTCCATATAAAAAAAAAAAAAAGAATGAGAGAAAAAAATGATAAATAAAAATAACAAAATAATAAAAAAAATGACAAAAAAATGAGAAAAATTATTATACTTAAAAAAAAAAATTTGTTTATTTTCAGTTTCAGACCACTGTGCGTAGAGCCGTAAGCTCGGGTACGGAGAGACATGAGCGCGTGGACGACTAGCGGTAAGCGCGGGGATAGCAAGTTGAGCGACCCGCAAAGCGGTTCGTGAACTGGTCCCGAGGCGAGGCGATTACGTTACGATTCCGATTAGTGTGCTTTGCAGTAGGGGGTTTCATACAAAGAATACTAAACCGCTCGAGTTGATACGTTTACGATCCCTTTCCGAGTTGATGTATGTGCTGTGACCTTAATGCGTAAAATTGAACCTCATCCATTAAACTCCGTTATGGAATTCAAAAGTTATGGTTGAATAAAAAACATACATACACAATACACTCCTTTTTTGGGCAGTCGTGTAAAATGGTAATGAAGTACCTAGTTTCTTATTAATTAACCAAGATTGCTCGATATATCACGAAAAAGGGGCTCCTTAGAAGAAAAATGTTAGTTTATCAAAATGGTAGCTATCAACCACCACAAGAATGGTCAGATAGAACATGGCACGCGTTTTGCACTGAATAAAGCGTAGATAAAAAAGTAATCTATTTGATTCTAATATGATATTCTAATCTACAACTGAAAGTTTTTTTTAATTACATTAATATATGAGGTAGTGATCACGTGGTGTATGGAGATACAAAAATGTATGGCTTTTTCCACGCTCCCCGCCCACTGTCAACTTAACTTTACTTTTTTGTGTTCTATGGTGACTGTGGATCGAAGACGGTGATACATACATACCGATAATTTTGTTTCCTGCTCCGCTGTCAACTCCACAGCATTCGGTTCTCGGGTCAGGCGGAGCGGCTGTTAGTCTGGAAGCGCAGTTGCCCCTCCGAGGTACTTGGCCACTCCCACAGCACACACTGTACTGCTCCGGGCCTTGGCATCTACCGATCATCAGGGAAAATAATCATGAAGACATTTTGCATAGCATTACTGATATAGAAGTTATTTACATTATTATAAATTTAACGAACTGGCCTCGGGCCTGTGTAGGTATATGCCTTTTATCGTACTAATATTATAAATGTGAAAGTTTAGTTGTTTGGATGTTTGAATGTTTGTTACACAATCACACCAAAACAGCTGAACGGATTTGGCTGGGGACACAGATACTTTGTATTGTAGCCTGGAGAGGAACATAGGCTACTTTTTATCCCAGAAAAATATCAAACGTCGTCGTGTATCCACGCGGACGAAGCCGCGGGCGGAAAGCTTGTAAGATATATATTTTTGATAACGGTTTATTCCTGTTGCCTTTTATATCTATCTCCTTTGTCTCGCTACATAATTAGTTTGTTTGTAGGTACATACCTACTACATATCTATTTTCATTATATTTTCCTTTACTTACTCTGAGCCCTACTTATTTCCTCCTCTCCTCAACAATTAAGTTAAGGACTAGTGCAAGTTAACGAAAAGAAATTGCAAATAGATACGAAGCTATATAATATTCTTACATTCACACCATTTATCTAAGCCCATTCTAATTTCATTAAGAAACTGTATCATGGAAAACTTGATAACGGATAAATATATACTTAAATACTTTTTGTTAGTAAATACATACTTAATATAAATAGTAAACACCCAGACCAAGACAAATAGACATGTTCATGCACGTAAATATTTGTCTTGTTCGGGAATCGAATTCGAGACCACTGGCGCAGAAGGTGGGTAGCCTTCCCCTGCGCCTAATCGGTCGTCATATACGTGTAGTATAGGTATAGATATTTGACTGAATGTACCAGAAAATCAGCCTTAAATACAAAACTTTAAGCACC
The DNA here is from genome assembly GCA_949710035.1 of Crambus lathoniellus. Lineage (NCBI taxonomy): Eukaryota > Metazoa > Arthropoda > Insecta > Lepidoptera > Crambidae > Crambus > Crambus lathoniellus. The sequence continues at coordinate 14,495,886 of OX453320.1, forward strand.
TAATTGATATAAAATGAATAACCTAATAGCATTTATTGTTGGCATTTAGTCGGGCCAAGTGCATCTCGTTCGTTGGCCAACGATTGGTAGATTTGGCTTTTGGATTTTTTTGATGTAGGATCTACAACAAAGTCCGTTCTAAAATAAGGGTATTTATATTGCATACGTATGATCTGGGGGCACGGCAGTGCCCCCGCCAAGTCGAGCGCGAAGCAAACACTGCCGTACCATTTGAGAACCTCTGGATAAGACCAGAACGCAGAAATTTTCGTCATCCTGTAAGCTATAATTACATACTTAAAATCCAAAATTTCAAGTCTGTAGTTAAGCGAAAGCAAAGTTTCGCATTTATGACACTCACTCATGATCATCAAAATAGAACTAGTACTTCCCATAAACTCAGAGAGCTGAAATTTGGTACAAAGTTAGGGTTTAATGGCCACATAAAGGGAAAACTATAAAAACTAGGATAATTTCTAGTTACACCAACTGCATAAATAACTTTGTAATCCTATATAAATATATATGATTACAAAGTTACATTTGCAGTAAATAAATCAGTATACCTGTATTTATTACTTATGTGTAATACCTAGCAAAAAGATATGAAATCTCACCAAAATCATCCTATAAAAAACTGACCAACTCTCGCTGGAGCTGCTTATTTCTTTACAAAAAGCGTTAAAATCTCTCAGTAAAGTCAAGCCAACTCTAATGTTCCTTTCTGCGATTTCTTTATTGATATAGTTACGTTTTAATTTTATGTGACTTGGTCGTTGACTTGTGCCCACCAAACTAACCAACATGTAGAATGTCCTTGTCCAACGTCCAAAGTCACATAAAAATAAAACGTAACTATATCAATAAAGAAATCGCAGAAAGGAACATTAGAGTTGGCTTGACTTTACTGAGAGATTTCAACGCTTTTTGTAAAGAAATAAGCAGCTCCAGCGAGAGTTGGTCAGTTTTAGATGATTTTGGTGAGATAAACTTATGCTGGATACTTTCAATAGAGTCAATATCTCTTACTGAGGGTAGGTTATTGAAATCGGCCGTTAGTCGTCGTGTCTTGACAACCACAAGTTCGCAAAATAGTAATAATAAAAAATCTTATTTGAATGTCTTATACTTACGCTTGGTACCCTAATAACTTTACTAGCTATCAAGGTGATAGTAATCACGTCAGCAGGTGTGCTTCTCAGGATTTTAGGCAAACAAGACGTTAATATTTTTTGTTTTTATATAACTGAATCAAAGCTTGCAAAACTTAATGACGTCAACGAATCTCTCGTTATTTTCGGTGAATCCTGTTTGACTAGTACCTACGTCGGCCTTATTTAGCGCGTTGAATATGTATGTGAATGCTTGAACAATGAAAATGTATGCCTAACGAAATTTCCTATCATCAATTAACAAATAAAATAACATACTGAATGGTATTAAAACAGTTGTTAAGTACCTAGAGTAGGTTTTATTGTTCTCATGCTTCCTATTGTAACGCTACTTTTTAAGGTTCTGTTATCTACAAGGTATCGCTTAACGTTTATCTGCAGTTTGCTTTAGGACTTTTGAAACCTTACTACTACTCACTATTGTTATGAGACCATTTCTCGGAACAATTTTTAGGTATGTTAGAAAAATTTTATCATCTGAGATGCTCTACAATTTCAACTTATCCAATAAAAAGGCATTGACATTCTCAATACTCGTTGTGATCAAAAAATTTCTCGTTGTGATCAAAAAATTTTCTCGACTGCCATACTGAATATCGTAGATATCGAAGAAATTGCCACATATAAGCACGTTATTACAAATGGCCTTACCACCAATGTGGTAAACATTGGTTGGAAAGTTACTAATATAGTACCTAACCTATGTTACTATGTATGTACGTAGGCCTGCCTGTCACACAACCATTTTATGTTACTTCGAAAGTATTCTATGGAACTTCTAAGAAATTGTATGAAAACTTTCTGGAGTATCGTACAACTCGGGATGGCAACAGCTGTAAAATAATTCGTAGTAGTGTACTTATTGGGTACCGTACATCTTCTCATTTTGAACATTTTCCTCAACATTTTTCAACGCAAAATTCACATAATATTCATTTGATCTACACTTGTTTGCATTAAGTGAACATTTGCTTCTATGTTCACCATTAATGTTTATTTAATACCGGCTTTTTCTTCTTCGACACCCGTTAGACAAATTCATAATCATACATAAAGTTTGTTCTACAATATAGTTTTCAAGTCTTCAAGAAACAAAAAGATGTGTGCAAATTATGTCGATTGAATTGAAATCAATGATACAAAGTAATATTACTTACGCTGATTTTTTGACAAATTCCATGTTCTCCTTAGAAACTGGTGGCTGCAACATCGCCCTGATATGTGGGCATGAATAGGCACCGACGCATTTGCCCTCCTCCCACTGTGGAGTGTGGCACTTATTGGACGGCACTGGTGCTGGGGCCGACTCTGGACAGCAAACCTGACGATTATTATACAGGGTGTTAGTTACGAAAACACAGCTTGTACTCATAATATTGAACAACTTTCCCCAAGAAACACGGTTCGAAACGTGACAAAAAAAAATTTTAGTCTCCCATACAAACTGCACAGTCAGCTGATCGATTTTGTATGAAGAGACGAAAGGGAAAGTTTTTCAATTTTATGAGTAAAAGCTATGGTTTCGGGCTTGCAACTGACCAAACTAAAACCTTGTATTTGATGATCAATTTCAAAACTTCCAATCTATTTCAAGCTGGAGTGTTGTTAGCATTTGAGAAATTAAAATATTATAAACAAAATATTTCTCAAATACTCAAAACCCAACCTTTCATCCAGTCGTACGTAGGTATGTATGTCAGTATTTTTACTTTTATTGCATACTCTCATTTAGGTACTTACCTATATCATTGGTTCCATTACTAAATAATTGATTCACCCGCATCATGCTCTCTGTTAAGCAAAGATCAAAAATCCATTGATACTTGAATCTCATCTACCTATCTTTAACCAAAATATAAAATATAGGTTATTTAAATTTTTACTTTTTTGCATTCACAATGCAATTTTTATCATTGAAAGTACTATTTTTAAATAGAGGAGTCGCCCGGATAGCGAAAGGTCGTGGGTTCGAGTCCCATCGGAGCTAGTTGTGAGACGGGTAATTTTTTTCTAAAATACTTTAACAGCCAGAGTTAATAAATCTATCCACAGATAGATATAGGCATGATCCAGATTAGTTGCTAGGCAACACCTAGCAAAACCCTGGCAACTGTCGTTAATTCTATGTTAATATCAAGCGTTGCATAGCAACTAATCTGGATCATGCCTATCCCTATCTATGGATTGATTATTAATTCTGGCCGATAACCTCTCATTACAAACTAGATTGTAGTATGCAACTATTTAGTAATCTGTGGTAGTATTATACCTTTGGCGTTGGCCCATTGAACCCGCAAGAAGATCTTCTGAGCAGGTCGTAGTCAGCCGTGCTTTTATTCGGTTTGTGCACCAGCTGAAGGAGGGGGGCGCAGTTCTGAATCGTCACGCAGTTGCCGCTGCCCGATGGTGTACTACAGAATTCTGCAAATAAGCATTTTGCGGCACTTAGCACAGTTTTCGTGGTCGCTTGGTCTCTATACGCGCCTAAAAAAAACGGGTTGCACTCCGGGAATGCCGTCAGACGTGAAAAGGGCTCCCTAGACTTTTTCACAAAAAAAAAGAATTTGACAAAAAAAAAAGAAAATAATACGGACTAGATTTTAACCGAGGTCTTCTGGCGTCAACGCCGCCCGTTTTGTAACCTGAGCTATCACGACTTTGGAAACGGTGGCGAAATTTGCCTTCGTATTCTAATGACATTGTAACAGTTTTTCGATAAGCCCCCCTAGACAAATGGTGTTCTATTATCGAATTCGCCAGTCGAATAGAAAGAAAATGTTTGGTATTGAGATTAGCTTTCACGTGACATTTCAATCGCTAATGTCGTGTCTTGGCATGTCACGTGTCGGTCTTACGAATTTTCGATCTGACGGTCACGTGATCCTGACGCGAGTTTAACATTGTTTACTCATCACAAAAAGTGCACAACGCCGCTAAAGAAGATTTCACTTCAAAAAGGCTCGTTTTCAAATACGGAGGACTGTAAATTGATATAAATAAAATTATGCGCCATTGTCCTTTGCTTCCAATAACTTAGGCTAGGTTGTTAATTAGATTACAATATTACGAATCTCCTTTACATTATGCTAATATTACACGGTTCAACGAAATTGATTCGCTTTGGTTGAAAGACGAAGAAATACAGGCACACATTGATATTGAATGATTCACTTTTACGTGTACTTAGTTGCTTCATCCAAATTGAAAGGCAAAAGTGAACCGTGTATTTCCGCCATTACATCCAGCAGGGGCGAGGGATGCATTTAAACTCACTTCTGCTAGTAAAATAAAAAGGCTGTTGTAATTGTTATTTAGACAAAGATAGAACCTTCGAAAATACAGGGTTTTAAATTATACTTCAAATTAGGCACCTCATGTTCGTTAAAATAAACTTTGTATGGGAAACTTGAAATATGGCCACGAGCGTCCACTACGCTAGTGTGTTATACATAAATATTTATCATCATCATCATACATATATTTGTCTTCTAGTAAACTATGGCTAGAAATCAGAATCAGTTAGTAATGTAGGTAGATATTTGTGATTTTTAACCGCCTCTGTGGTCTAGTGGTTCACACCACCGACTTCAGACCCAGAGGTCCCGGGTTTGATTCCCAGCGGGGGTACATATTGTATTTGGTTTGGTTGGTGGTAGGACTTGTTCTTAGTCCGCCTGGCTAGCTACCACCATCTTATCTAAGTCTGACGCTATAACAATGATGTTTTCAGCATCATTGTGTTCCGGCAGTTAAAGATAAGATAGCCAGTTCCTCAGTGAGGATTCTGGGAGTAGTGCGCTTCCACCTTCAGCCTTATCACCACTTAACATCAGGTGTGATGAAGGCTAAGTGCTACCCCGTAGTAGATAAAAAAAAAATAAAAAAAAATTGTTAAACAAAAATCAATAGATTTTTTAGTAATAAAAAAAACAACTAATACTTAAAGGATTTGGCGCAGGGGTAGGCTACCCACCTTCTGCGCCAGTGGTTTCGGGTTCGATTCCCGAATATTTGTGTGCATGAACATGTCTCTTTGTCTTGGTCTGGTCTGGTTAACTATGTGTATTAAGTATGTATTTACAAACAAAAAAGTATTTAGGTATATATTTATCCGTTATCAAGTTTTCCATGATACAGTTTCTTAATGAAATTAACATGGGCTTAGATAATTGGTGTGAATGTAAGAAGTTATTTCTTTATTTATTATTTATTAAAGGATATCAAGAATAAATATGCTATTGTCTGCATTAAAACGTAAAAAAACCCGTTTATGGAGGAAAATTGCACGCCCAACCCAGTTTATATTACAATGAAGCTGATGTCATCTTCAGATTGAATATTTGTAACATCCATAATCATAATTATAAATAGGATTAATTTAATTTTTGTTTCCTGTTGCAAATATTCCAATAGAAACCGTATGCAAACCAGTCAGTTGTGAACGCATTCCAATAGTCAATTCAATAGATATGTACCTAAGTATCTCTTTTATATTTTTTTTGACGACCGATTTGGCGCAGGGGTCATCTACCTACCTGCCTTCTGCGCCAGAGGTCTTGGGTTCGATTCCCGAACAAGATAAATATTTGTGTGCATGAACATGTCTATTTGTCTTGGTCTGGGTGTTTTCTATGTATATTAAGTATGTATTTACAAACAAAAAGTATTTAAGTATATGAGACGATACTCACGTTAGTATATTTGCCTTTAACAAATGGAATCATATTATGATAGTTACTATCGGACTTTCACTTGGTGTTTCCAATCCAATCATTTGCGAGCAAAATTGAGGAAGTCACTTCTTAAATTATAGTGTTTGATTTTCATAAAATATGCTCTTAGACTTTGCCTTCATTCACACACAAATTAATCAAGTAACGTCTTTGCTAGTATCATTTTTTAAGGCGCACCGATGAATCACAAACATGTACAATATCCCATCCCAACTTTTAGTCTCTGGAAGAGGACTCGAAGGGAGTTCATTTCGGTGCACAAAATCGAAGCCGTTTCCCTATCTGAAATGGTTTTTTGGTCACGCTTCCTTAAACAGTGATTTTAAAATAAAAGCAACCTAAGTTACTATCGCTGTTGCTATAAGGCCACATTCCACACACACCACAGTGAAAGCCTTTCCAAAATGGAACCAGCAGTTTTGAGATATTAACCGAAATTAAAAAATTACTTATTCCTGTGCGAACTGTCAATTTAAATAATACCACTTTATGGATTTCGTATATTGTACAAATAATTGCTAATTTTGAAATGTGTTATTAAAAGATTTTAGCTTATATTCGACTGCAACAGAAGGATGGTTATTTCCGACGTTTCGGCACATTTCCATCCGTAGATAATAGTAGATATCCGTGACCACAGCCCCTGGAAAGGTACACATAAACAATTACCAATTATGTGTCCAGTATACGCGTGATATCCGTAAATAGTAACATCTTATTTTGTTATTAAAGCCACAATCACTGTCACAACTTTTCAGATCTCGAAAAACTTAACAGAAAGAAAAATGTAAAACTCACGTCCGCTCACGCTGTACATCCCGACCCACAAAGACGAAGCTACGATTATGAGGAACATGATTTTTGTTTACAACACAATCTTACACTAACACTATGTTGTTGCTCTTCTCTTGAACCCACGACCCCTGCCTTCCGCGGTACGCGGTGTTCTGGGCAGGTTCAAGTTTTGATGTGCTCCTCGGTCGTAACCTGTGCAAGTGGCTTAGGATATAAAGCAAAGTTAGTCATTTATTCAACAAAAAACCCGTATGCAGACCATACGACAATTTCAATGCATAGAGAAAAACAAGTTCTATTATTTAAAGTTTTAATTTAAAGTCAATTCTGTTTGGTGTTTTGTAGTTTTTTGTTGTATACTTCTAGTTTCTTGACCTATTTGAAAGCTTGTTAATCCTACTTCCTACTAATATTATAAATGTGAAAGTTTAGATGTTTGGATGTTTAGATGTTTGGATGTTTGGATGTTTGTTACTCAATTACGCCAAAACTGCTGAACGGATTTGGCTGAAATTTGTGACACAGATACTTTGTAGCCTGAAGAGGAACATATGCTACTTTTTATCCCGAAAAAATATCACATTCCCGCGGGATAACGTCGTGTAGTCCACGCGGGTGAAGCCGCGGGCGGAAAGCTAGTTTTTTATAAATATAGCATTAAATTATTCAATCAAAAACATCTTTCGATACAACATTGTTTCGTTGGCGATGTCATGTATATGTGGGACTTCCATTAACATAAAGCAATATTATTCTTAATTATTATTATTATATTAAAATAATAAAAATGGGAAGAGTTTTTAGTAAAAGAAAGGGTAAAAATTTAAATTTAAATTTAAATTTAAATTTTATTTTAATTTTAATTTTTCTTTTTGAAAAGATGTTTAAAGTCAAAACGAAGAAGCAAAAGCTATTTGGGGGGAAAAAGAAAAAAATCCTCAAAAGAAAACCTAGAAAAAAAAGTATTTTTGTTCTTTTTTAGGACAGTTTTCTTGTGAAAGAAAGAATTTTCTAATGCTGTTGATTTTACAGAAAAATAGTCTGTATTTCCATTTGATTGTTTGAAATATTCATTAATTTCATTGTTTATAACATATTTTAATCAAAAGTATGTAATAAATATGCATAATATGTATTTTATTCACATACAATTGTGACTCGTCCCACCCGTCACAAAATGCCGTCCCACCCGTCACAACATAAAATATATTTTTTAAATTCTGATTACAATAATAATACAACTTAAGGTGAGGATTCCCGACCGAAATAGGCACGCTAACGCTTGCTCGGCCGCGCGCGATACACTTCACGCGGACGCATCAGCAGCCGGCAGTGAACCGTGAACTCGCGAGCGCCCCGCGAATCGAAAATCACTTAAAACTCATTTAAAAATTAAATAAAAATAAATTTAAACTTTTGACGGCCGGAATCCCTCGGCTATTCAAAGACAATTATTTTCGTATACTTTTCATTACTTAAAACTAAGTATACTGCAAGTAATAGGATATTTGGATTACGATTAGTCGGATGTTTGGGATTTTATTTGACACAGTTAAATAACACCAATCGAATAAAACGGCCGGAAGCACTAGATAAATAACTGTAAAATAACATATATTTTTTCCAAATTTTGAGTAAGTACTTGTGGTTTACAAGTAATCCATAATTTAAAATACCCTATTTTCGGGAATCGGCGCCTTAAGTTCCAAATTGTATTGACGGCATTCTAGAAGCAACTTATACAAAAAAATCTCTTAACAAAATGTTTCTAGTTTGTCTTGATTTTAATGGTAAAACTCTCTACTCAGATAGGTGGGTGACTTTGCTGTCCCACCCGTCACTTTAAGAAAATTGAAGTTTTAGGCATAAAGTAATTAATATATTTTTTCAATTTTGGAAGATAATTTTCATAAACTATTTGGGTACTTACATATGTGGTCAGTTTTTATAGTCATTTTGTAAATAATAAACGATAAATTACTACTTTTAGGAGCAAAAATGAGTCCCAATGTCCCACCCGTCACTTTGGAATGCCCCCTAAGTTACTCCTTATTACATCAGCTACCTGCCAGTCAAAGTCCCGTCAAAATCGGTCTAGCCGTTTCAGAGATTGGCCGGAACAAACAGACAGACAGACAGACAGACAGACGGACAGACAGACAGTCAGACAAAAATTGTAAAACATGTCATTTTGGTATATGTAAAGGTTGCCTCAAAAGTAGGTATAGGATTTGAATTTCGCGTTATTTCTGAAATATTCAAGATGGCGGGTTGAAATTTGACATACGTCATCTTGACACATGTTAAATTAATCGTGGAGCGTTTCACGATAAAACAGCGCATAGAAGTTATACAAATATTTAACGAAAATTCACGATCAATTACAAACACTCGTCTAAAGGACGAAAAATCTCGTAATTTCAAGAAGAGGTGATGTCAAATGGCCACCGAGATCTTGCCATCTGATGCCACTGGATTTTTTTCTTTGGGGCTACGTGAAAGATAAAGTCTACGCTAACTATCCACAAAACATAGACAATATAGACAAAATATTCGCCGAGTTATTGGTGAAATAAGTAGCGAAATGTGTGAAATTAGCAGCGAAATGAGTGAAAGTGTCATGAAAAACTCGCACACAGCAAAAATGCCCGTGGCGGCCATTTAGCAGATATTCGATTCAGATAAAATTGTACAAGTCTCTTCTTTAAATTAAAAAAAACTACGAAGAAATTCCAATCCATTCGCGTTTTATTGAGACATATCATCCTATACCTACTTTTGGGACATCCGTTATAACACGGTTATTTTAATGTTACACACAGACACTCCAATTTTATTTATTTGTATAGATTAGGCACCCCATGTTCGTTAAAATAAACTTTGTATGGGAAACTTGAAATATTCATCATCATACATAAATTTGTCTTCTAGTAAACTATGGCTAGAAATCAGAATCAGTAAGTAATGTAGGTAGATTTAATTTGTGATTAAAACAATTGTTAAACAAAAATCAATAGATTTTTTAGTAATAAAAAAAACAACTAATACTTACTTACTTAAAGGATATTAAGAATAAATATGCTATTCTATGCATTAAAACGTAAAAAACCCGTTTATGGAGGAAAATTGCACGCCCGACCCAGTTTACATTACAATGAAGCTGATGTCATCTTCAGATTGAATAATTGTAACATCCATAATCATAATTATAAATAGGATTAATTTAATGTTTGTTTCCTGTTGCAAATATTCCAATAGAAACCATATGCAAACCAGTCAGTTGTGAACGCATTCCAATAGTCAATTCAATAGATATGTAGTACCTAAGTATCTCTTTTATATTGTAGTCTTTTAAAATAAAGGCGTTATTACAATGTAGCAATTAGCTTCCATTTATTTCCGGCATACCAGAATATTAATTTGGAATGAATTTAATTTACTTACAGGATAGATATTAAATAACACTGGCTATAGGTATTGGGCGAAACGTAAACTAATTTAAAAGGTTTTTCTTTAAATCTACCTACCATTGAACTCTTTATTACCCATAGCAAAATATATGAGACGATAGGTACTCACGTTAGTGTATTTGCCTTTAACAAATGGAATCATATTATGATAGTTACTATCGGACTTTCACTTGGTGTTTCCAATCCAATCATTTGCGAGCAAAATTGAGGAAGTGTTTGATTTTCATAAAATATTCTCTTAGACTTTGCCTTCATTCACACACAAATTAATCAAGTAACGTCTTTGCTAGTATCATTTTTTAAGGCGCACCGATGAATCACAAAGATATACAATATCCCATCCCAACTTTTAGTCTCTGGAAGAGGACTCGAAGGGAGTTCATTTCGGTGCACAAAATCGAAGCCGTTTCCCTATCTGAAATGGTTTTTTGGTCACGCTTCCTTAAACAGTGATTTTAAAATAAAAGCAACCTAAGTTACTATCGCTGTTGCTATAAGGTCACATTCCACACACACCACAGTGAAATCCTTTCCAAAATGGAACCAGCAGTTTTGAGATATAAACCGAAATTAAAAAATAACTTATTCCTGTGCGAACTATTAATTTAAATAATACCACTTTATGGATTTCGTATATTGTACACATAATTGCTAATTTTGAAATGTGTTATTAAAAGATTTTAGCTTATATTCGACTGCAACAGAAGGATGGTTATTTTCGACGTTTCGGCACATTTCCATCCGTAGATAATAGTAGATCTGTGATCACAGCCCCTGGAAAGGTAAAGCTGTCGAAACGTCGGAAAAAAACTAAAAATCTTTTAAAAACACATAAACAATTACCAATGGTACCCACCTGGACACATACAGTATACGCGTGATCCAATCCGTAAATAGTAACATCTTATTTTGTTATTAAAGCCACAATCACTGTCACAACTTTTCAGATCTCGAAAAACTTAACAGAAAGAAAAGTGTAAAACTCACGTCCGCTCACGCTGTACATCCCGACCCACAAAGACGAAGCTACGATTATGAGGATCTATACTTCGTATTAAGTGGCAAGACCGCGTCTCTCACTCTGAAGTTCTGAGACGAACTAATCTGAGTGGCATTAAATAAAACGCTACTCATAGTCTCATACAAGGACAACTGAGATGGTGCAGGCATCTTGTACGTATGAACGACACCGGCTGCCTAAATCTGACTTCTATTCTCAGCTGAGGGGGGGAAAGCACCCTTCTGGTGGCCAGTACTTGCTCTACCGAAATATCCTAAAGCGCCATCTCACCGCATGTAACATCTTATCCGATGGTTGGGAAGAGCTCGTACGACAGAGAGGAAAGTGGCGCTGCTCTGTCCGTTAGGCTGTAACTGCATTTGATAAGCATCGCATAGAAGATCTGGGGGGTAATTGTCTAACTCAACATCAATCGCGATCGCATTCAGTTTGAAAGATATTGTACGACCATTGCTGCACCAATATAAATAATTTTGACAACTTTCTTCAACAACAAGTGATGGATGTCAAATCGAAAGCAATTGCGATTGATGTCGAGTTAGACAATTACTCCCCTGGATGCCAAACGCCTTCACAAAAAGACCCGTTCGAAGCCTTCCTACATCTATACCTACAGTGCTGACGGCCAGTAGCACTGTGCGCCTTGCATTGCAACAGGACATTTAAAACTAAATTTGGCTTTGCTAGCCACATCCGTGCACACGATTTTAGTCCAGCCCACTGATTCACGAACCGTCGGAAACGCTCCCGACAGAGGAATGTATCCACTGTCTCTGTCACTCACTATAGAATAGACAAAGACAAAGCACAGAATTCGCATCCGATTCCGTTTCCGACGGGAAATTGTGAATCACGGGACAGGTCCGCCATTGACGGATACGTCAAGGAATTATTTATCCCGGAAAAATTCCATTCCAGTGGGATAACGTCCGTCGTGCAGACCACGTCGTGTACAGCTGCGGGCGTAATGCTACTTTTTGTAAATAAATCTGCAGATCTGCTACTTAACTTGCAGTATTGTCCCCAGTGAAGTGAGTAACTTGACTTCTCATGCTGCTCGAAATTTTTTTCGAATTTTGGGTTTGGCTTAAAATTAAATTGGGTTCAGAACTTCAGCTCCCTCATTCACGAACTGTCGGACACACTTCCGACAGAGCGGAATGTATGCACTGTCACTGTTACTCACTACTACAGAATAGACAAAGACAGAGCACAGTTTTCGAATCCGATTCCGTTTCCGACGGTTTGTGAATTAGGGGGCTGATCTTATCAAGTAGGTCGTTTAAAATATCATATTTACTTTAATAAGGCCATTTTATGTATACTAGCTTTCTGCCCGCCCAGCGTGGACTTTTTCTTAGTCGGTATCTTAATTGCTGCTGAAGGTCGTGTCCAAATTGAAAAGTTTAGGCCCGATGCACTAAGCTCTTTCACGTGGTTCTATGTTCCTCTCCAGGATACAAAGTATATGTGTCCTAAATTTCAGCCAAATCCGTTCAGCCATTTTGGCGTGATTGAGCAACAAACATGTAAACATTCACATTTATAATATTAGTAAGATAATGTCTTCATTATCTACATTCTAAAAGAAGACTATCTGCAATAAAAACTTACGTCCAAAATAAAAAACAAAGTAATTAATCAAGCAATTTATTCGATAAAGAAATGGGAATACCTAATATCGAGGTTAACATTATGATGACTTTCTCAACTTTGCACTTACGTTACAACTGTAGTGCGATACTGTGCAAAAATCTTTTAAATGGAATGTGGGAAAATACAAGCAATAAAAAAGCATCCTTATCTTAGGAGTAAGTATCACTACATAGTATAAAACAAAGTCGCTTTCTCTGTCCCTATGTCCCTTTGTATGCTTAAATCTTTGAAACTACGCAACGGATTTTGATGCGTTTTTTTTAATAGATAGAGTGATTCAAGAGCAAGGTTTATATGTACTTTTTATCCCGATATTCCCACGGGAACGGGAACCAGGCGGGTGAAACCGCGGGCGGCCGCTAGTACAAAATAAAAACCACTTTTAAGGTTAAACGTTACGGTACGATATTGCGTCGTATCCACGTGTTGTAATCAAAGACTTTGGTGTAAACGCCGGCTAATCCCTCGGTACCGCACTTGTTTGGCCCGAAGCTGGTTATGCCGTCTAAGGTGTACGTTTTGTCGTTGTTTACAGAGCTCTCGAACATCAGAGGCCCGCCACTGTCGCCTCTGCAAGAGTCCTTCCCAGCCTCGCCGCCCGCGCAGAGCTGCCTAGTCCACAGCACCGGAATTTGTTTCGATTTTAGTTCGAAACGTCTGTTGTAGTAATTATTTTGACAATCCTGTAATTTAACGTAAGAAACATATGTTAGTAAAATTACAAGCAGCAATAAACCAAGAAAAAATAGTACTAAAACTACAGGATAAAGGTAGGTGGCGGCGTTTTTCAGTGGCCCGTGTGCGGCGACGCTTATGCCTAGTTCGCACTAGTCGAGTAGAAAACGGTCAGTAGAAGTTCATTTGTTGGCACTTACGGGAACGCCAAAGGGATTTTTAAAATAATCAAACAATCGAGGCAGTGTACTCGCTACTCGACTAAAATACTAACGTAGTCCGAACAAGGCTTTAGGGCTCTATTTCATTTCGTTGCCAACGGTGGCGACGCCAGCGGCCGTGACAGAGTCTCAACTGAATACAGCCCTTATGTGTTGTAAAAAATACCCATATTGAGGTGTAACAACTATCATCGTATTCATCATCCGAGTTATTGGATGATTCGCATGAATTAAACTCGCTCGAAATGTGCGACACTTTCGCCTTTCGCTCTCATCACCAAGACTTTATTCTGATTGCTGGTGAAATATAGCCTTTATTTAAACATTGTTCCGATATGAAGAGAATAATAAGGGTTGTACCTGCGTGTCAACTAGTGGAATCTTGACGTGTTGCTTAAATCTGCTGCGCGTTATACTGTCACTAATTTGGCCCCAGCCTGCCACATATACCTCCGCATTTGGAACGTTTGAAATGTCTTCAGTAGGCAAGCAAATTGGCCGCACGAAGTCTGCAAATTAAATGGCATCGTATAAAGACGGTATAAATCTGGCTTATTATTGAATTAGTGTAGTAAAGGTGGTTTATTGACGAAACTTTCTCGTAGCACAGAGCGGTCGGGAAAGTGAAATGGGGTCCCTAGACGATCAAGCATACTTGACGCTTGACGGTACACCAAGCATGGTTCTCAAGCTTCCGCACAAATTTTCATACATTTCATCAAGCATCGTCAAGCACGTAGATGCTTGTGAAGCGCATCAAGCTTTGTTCTAGACTGTCAAAATTGCTTGATGTGCATTCAAAATTCACGTGCTTGTCAAGCATGCTTGATCGTCTAGGGACCCCTAAAAATTCAAAACTGGTTAGATATTTCTTTATTGATTCACACAACCAGTTAATAAGAAAATATTTATACTTAGTACCTATTCTACACTAATAGTTTAGAGGTAAGGTTAATTTGGATGTAAGACGAGGAGGAGAATCACTGGACTTGACTGGATACAATTGAACTGATTTTGAAAATTATTTCTGGTGAAAATTTTGTTTGTTGATCAGAAATCAGAAATATAATATTTATTATATTACAGAGCTTAGTATCCAATATAAGCTTTAAGCTCTTTAGAAAGCTACAATATTCCTAAGTGATAAAGGCTGATTTTATCCCGGTATTCTTACAGGAACGGGTATCAAACAGATAAACCCGCGGAGAGCAGCTTAGTATCCGATATTTCTTGAATGGAAACTTACCTAAGTTATTCTTTTATTCAAAACTTTATCAGTGTTCTAACAACAACAAAAAATACATTGGGGTGAAAAAGTGACGAAAAGATCCATGAAATGTTTATAATTTTTTGCTGGACCACTTACCCTTCAGTATTTTTATCATAAAATTACCTGTATATGCTACTGCGTCGGCCAATTCGATGAGCGCAATATCATTTCTCTGATAAGTTGTGTTATATTCTGGGTGCTTTACAATTCGCTTTATTGGCACGCTTATTGGCGGGAAATTGCAGTCCTGCCCACCGGCTGGTGCGCTCACGCAATCTGCTCCAGGATTCTCGGTGTCATATTCTCCTACTCGAACGCTGAATCTGTAAGAAGTAAGAACAGTCTTAAGTTTTGGAGACGAAGACGCATCCTTTGGCTATAGTTAAGTACAACTAAATAATGTTTACATATTTTAGAGGCTAAGTTTGTTTTTACATTTTAAGATTATATTTTTCCCGACGAGGAGATGTTCTAATTCAAATTTTTAAATAATTGAATACAGTGCAATGCAAAAGGCCTGCCTGATAGTGAGATTATAAAATGGCCAATATATAAAATTGAAGGTGGAACCTTTTCTTTTTTACTTACGGTAGTCTTTTGTCGGGCACGCAGTGAGCAGCAGTAACCACGTACTTGTTGCTGATGAGCGACCCGCCACATAGCGTTGCCACTCGGTCACCTTTCCTGTACTCCAAGAGCACGAGCCAAGGATACTGGTCTATACCTGTGGAAGTGCCACCTGCAACAGACCACTTATATTAAATTAAAGTACCTTTTCACTTCTCATGCTCGTAAAGTTCGTGTTTATGTTGGGTATAGGCTGCATAAAATCGCTTTTTATCCTCTAGTGCATAAAGTAAAATCTTCGTCTAAAGTCTCAGACTCTAGACCAGGGATGGGGAAACTTTTACGGTCGCGTGCCAATATTTACTAACAAAATATATGGCGGGCCAAGTTGTTGCGTTTTTTGACTAGGTAGGTATATATTAACTGAAATAAAAAAAATTGTCAGCAAAATCTGCAAGCCAATTTTCATCAGACATGATCTTAAAATCATCCCATTTGCCTTGCACCGTCAGAAATTCTTGGATTTTCTTTCTTAAATTTCACACTCTCTCAAAGGCACATTACCACATTTTAAGAAAGGAAAGAGGAAGTCGCTTTCGGTTGATTTTAGAAATTCTTCAATTTTTGATGCATCAAACATAATTTTGACAACTATAGGTACTCAAAACGGGTTGTTTGTCAATAGCTGCTTTACACAACACATCTTGCCGGCCTAGCATGAGCGGCTTTTATCACGCGATATGATATGGTACGGCATGCCGGCCGTCTTGCTTACACCTTAGTAGGGTAGGTAAGCAAGACAACTTGGCTGTGTATTAAACAGTGTTAGTGTTTGATGGTCGCGGGCCGGATTTCAACGCTTCGCTGGCCGTTTCCCCATCCCTGCTCTAGACAAAGGTCGTCAGGTAAACAGTCACACACACAATTAAACTTCGTTAAATAATCTTGTTATTTCATTCTGTTTCTTCAATTTTGTACATAATCCATGTTAAATTACTAAATTAATAAAACTAGGCAAAACTAATGAGTTTTCTAAGAAATAAGTATTTCAAGAGAATTATGGACTACGATCTATGCTAAAGTCACTGTGCTGCCAAGGCCACGTTTAAAAAAAAGAAAAAAGAATGTCTTCCCGCCAATATGGTTAAGTCTTTATTTTTTCTTTTTTGCAATATTGCTATTTATTTTCCTCACATTCGAAGTGAAAAGCAGAGTGTATAACTCGTACATAAAACCCATTTTACCCTCGACTTGACTATCCGTCTCGGGTAAAATGATACGTTTTATGCACTTGTTGTACAATCTACTATTTTCGTCCTTTTGTCATGTCCGTCCGTAATTCTTGAAATCGTCCGTGTAATGCTTAGCTCTGAAACTATTAACGCCAAATAACAGATTATTAATAAAACTTGTAATCTGTAAGTTGGCATGGATAACAAAGTAATTACGACAAAAGGGTGGTAAAAAAATATATTATAAAAATCTTATTTCAGGCCTCTAGGATACCCAAGTAGCAAAAGTTTCTATAATCAAGGCGTTTTATCACCAAACAGTGATATAGTAGGCCTATAATGGTAACCACAGTGACCGACTTGTTAAATACAGCACTATAAACATTTTCATTAGAGCATTTTGGTTCTATAAATTAAAAGAGCAAGAGAAGTTCTATAATCTAGCTTCTAGAACGCTTACAGAACCATACTAAAGAATCACTAAAGTGTTGCACGGTAATGGATATAAAAAGAGCAATTATGGTACTACATGGTACTGTGACCTTACTTTATAACTTTTTACAGTACTAGTACTGTATAGTGATGTACGTCTGGGAATATTGCCACTGCCGGCAATTTTCCACTCCCAATGTGCCCGGGAAATTTCCGGGCACATTGGGAATATTGCCCAAAATTCCCAGTAGACTTTTTGTCGTTTTGTTAAATTATATAAATAAATAATGTATTTTTCTTCTGTGTCTTACAATTTTATAATTTGTTGATAATTATGGCAAGATTATTTTGTTTTGTTTTCTTAGTTTGTTGAATAAAAAAATAAACCATTTTATATCAAACTGTTTTTCATTTCATATGTGCTTACCTCTGATGTTGGTAGCTATTTATTACGAAATTCAATATAATCAAACGGTTTTAAAGTCTTATTTTAAATTGTCTTGCATGGTAAAATATTCATCTAAAAAATGCTGCTTGGGAATATTGCTGGGAACTTTGGGACACTGCCGGCAACGCTGCCGGCAAAATTTCCAGTCCTTGGGAACGTGCCCGGGCACGGTACATCACTAGTACTGTAGCAGTATCGAAAACACTATTACAGGATCAATGTGCACTATAGAAGTACCGTGCACAATCATAACGTAACGTTTTAGCTTCTTAACAGCTCCCCCAACATCGCTATGGGGCTTAATTCCCTCAAAGATAGGTGCACTAATTTATAGTACTAAAGTGTACCATAGCGGTTCTTGGTGCAGTTGTTAAATAACATAAATTCGTAATAGCGAATTCTCTAAGCGAATTCGTGTTACTGTTACGGGACTAAACCGTGACGTAAAAGCACTAAAATTAATCATTAATAGACTAATAAATTAATTTATACTAGCTTTTTAGTATTTTCGGTGCACTGTGCAAATATGGCTGCTATTTTTTTCCTTGATAGCACTTTAGCAGCACACCTGGAGCCAATGTGTACTATAGCAGCCACAGTCGGAACAAGTCCTTATTTTATTTAAACACCAACATTATTAGGGCGTAGTGTCAAATTTGAAATTAACACAAAAATTTGATGTCATGACATGAAACATGTCTTGGTTACTAGAATAGTGCGAATTTGTTACTTAAACGTTCAAAACACTACTATTTTAGTACTGAACGGTGTTCCTCGACACTATTTCATTTCAACTATTGAGCTGATTAATCACCATGAGAGCCTTTATGTTATGGTTATGGTATAAATAAGTGATAAAACTAGGGCCTGTTTGGGGTTTAGAGTACTATTACAGTGCTATAAAATAGCACGTTCTAAAACGTTCTAGGTACTTTTATAGTACCAAATTTTGCTACTTGGGTAGTACGTCTTTCTTGAATATTTAAAGTGAAGATGTTTTTTTTTTGAATATTTAAAGTGAAGATGTTTTTTCTTGAATATTTAATTAAAGTGAACTGAAGTGAAGATGATAACACGTGGCAGGCAGTGTTTATTTCATCTTTGGTGAAATTAGGTGCGTTTCGCAATTATTTATTTTAATCTGTCTATCTTTATTAATTTTAGATGATACGTAGGTAGTTCACCGGGTCGACTAGTTTTATCAATAAAAGCCGTCGCCAATGTCGCCAACCTTGTTCCTCGTAGATTACCAAGTTTGATAACTGGCTTTCTATAAGGAAAATAATTCTTTCTAGATTACCCGGTTATCAAATGGATTTTTTTATTCCTCGTAGAAAACCGTTATTTTATTCAGTTTTCTATCGTATTACAGCATTCCCCTACCCTACCTCATTCTGGTACACCTTGGCATCGAAAGCGAAGAAAACTCTTGGAAGTGCTGCTGGAGTCTCGTGTTGCTGCCATGGCATCCTAATGAGATACGGCTCTTTGTCATTTATTACGCCTTTGGTTGATAGATATGATATCAACTTACCGATAATTCTGGGAGCCGCGGTAGCTTCCACACCGCAACATTTCGTCTCGGGGTCCGGGGGGAAAGCGGTGAGTTGGGCCTGACAGCGCCCTCTGGTTGGCTGTGCAGGCGGTGGTGGACCGCAGCACACGTCGGTGCCGCCAGACATACACCTGCACCAAAGTAATAATTACACGCTATTCACGCAAGGTATTTTAAAAGTTAAACTTTACTCACAAGACCATCATCAGCTCTGTCGTTATGTAAGATTCGGAATAAATTAGCGTAAGAAAATTCGAAATGAGAACATAAGGAACTAGTTCCAGTGGCAGAGTAGATGAGAGGAAATCAGCTCGCATGGTAAAGTCATGTGATGCAGAGAGATTAATGTCCCTAGGGACATGAAAAAGGGTGAATGAAGTATCCAAGGAATGAAGAATGAAGGAAGGAATAAAGGTAATGGAGTATCCGAGGAAACGGAACTCTAGTAAAGGCGCTACTTGCCGTCCACTAGCGCCGTCAATTCATTAATTTTTATTATACGTAAACCAGATCAATATTAAAAAAAAAACGAAACAACGAAAATTGTCTCAACTATTTTTTGAAGTAACTAAAGTAAAGTAAAGTAAGAACTGTAAGTTTTAAAATGGCTTTTAAGTGGCCACTTTCGGCTTAAAATAATTTTAAAACTAGTACAAAGAATAAAAAATATTAAAGAGTTATTAAAAAAAATATTAGAGAAAATGTAAGAGGGCATGGTTGTTTCTTTTTTTTTAATATTGATCTGGTTTATTATTATTATACTTTATTTAAAAGCCAACAATGGACCAATTATGATAAAATTGATAAATACAAATAAATTAATTAAATTAAAATTAAAGTTAAATTGGGTACGTATAATAAAAATAAATGAATTGGCGGCGCTAGTGGACGGCAAGTAGCGCCTTAAAAGGTAAGCGCATTACATGAAGGATTATAGGTGTGATGACTGCAAGTGTGACGTCTGATAGAGATGCATTTAAAAAAGGACATACCTACTGCGCCGAAACTAGCTCAGCCATGGCCCGCTATTATTTCTCGGCTGCTTGCGCCCCTTGCAACGAGTGAGATAGAAGATGGCTTTGGCTCAGCACAATATGACAGTATACCTTAGGTAATTTTTTTAAACACTCACATTGAATTACGTACGTAGTTCATGTTCGTATTCAGTAAGTTCAATAAATTAGGACATTCTTGTATTGGCACGCAAGTGCCTGATTTCCCCTCTGGTGTGTAGCAGTCACTACAGCATACCTGTTAATAATTGCAATGAGACATGTATTGGATTGGAACTTCCTTATAGGAAACTAACGCATTGTTATCACCATAATTATAACCGTATTTGTTAAGATTAGTTAGGATTTGCGGCACTGGTCAAATATAATTTACTAGCTTCCGCCCGCGACTTCGTCCGCGTGGACATTCGAGAAAATACTTAAGGGACCAATAACCAGGATAAAAAGTATTATATGTTTTAATTTCATAAAAATCTCATCAGCCGTTTTTACGTGATTAGGCGGGATCCTCCCCCCACCAAGCGAGCAGCCTCGCGCGAGGCAGAATGTTTGCTACGTGCGGCGGGCCTCGCACGAGGCTGCTCACTTGGTGAGGGAGGATCCGCCTAATCACGTAAAAACGGCTGATGATTTTCATGAAATTAAAACATATAGGTAATACTTTTTATGCTGGTTATTGGTCCCCTAAGTATTTTCTCGAATGTCCACGCGGACGAAGTCGCGGGCGGAAGCTAGTAAATAATAAGTGTGTTTCACAATCAAAAAGTTAGTTCTGAGTAGCTTAGGTACCAAGAACTTTTATGGTACTTAAGATGATTTAGGTTTCTATACCCTATTTACCCCCTGGGTTTGATTTTCGGAAAACTACGAAATGGGTTGCCTATTTGTTTTAAGAAGGCTTACCCTACAAAGTTTCAAGTTGAAATTTTTATTTTACCCCCTGATTTTTCATTCAAACCTTCACCCCTATTTCAACCTTTTAGGGGTTGAATCATGTTCAGCGTGTTAAACATCAAAATAAATGCCATTTTTGCAATCGTCATCCCATAAAACCTCAATAACGACATCCATATCGATTTTTAGGTTTATTTATCCCATTTAACCTCTAAGGGGTTGATTTTCAAAAAAATACAAAATATGTGTTTGCTGATTTGTTTTACTTTCCGACCATAAGCCTAAATAATAAATTTAATGAAGAACTTTCCAGATACAACATTTCATCCCCCTCTTCACCCCTTCGGGGGTGGAATTGTCAAAAACGCTGACACAGGAAAATATTAATTTTCAATTGCCAGCCATAATACAAAATTTGAAGATCCTAACTTCGAAGCTCACGGACTTTTATACACATATTCATCCCCTATTTTACCCCCTGGGTTTGATTCTGGGAAAATCACGAAATGGGTTGCCTATTTGTTTTAAGAACTAAGCCTACAAAGTTTTAAGTTGAAATGTCTATTTTACCCCTGATTTTTCATTCAAAATTTCACCCCTATTGCCACCTTTTAGGAGTTGAATCATGTTCAGCGTGTTAAACATCAAAATAAATGCCATTTTTGCAATCGTCATCCCATTAAACCTCAATAACGACATCCATATCGATTTTTAGGTTTATTTATCCCATTTAACCTATAAGGGGTTGATTTTCGAATAAATACGAAACATGTTTTTGCTTATTTGTTCTACTTTCCGACCATAAGCCTAAATAATAAATTAAATGAAGAACTTTCCAGATACAACATTTCATCCCCCTCTTCACCCCTTCGGGGGTGGAATTGTCAAAAACGCTGACACAGGTAAATATTAATTTTCAATTGTCAGCCTAAATACAATGTTTGAAGATCCTAATTTCAAAACTGACGGACTTTCATACAAACATTCATCCTCTATTTCACCCCCTTAGGGGTGGAATTTCCAAAAATCCTTTCTTAGTGGATGCCTACACTGTATAACGTATCTATGTGCAAAATTTGAAGTCTCTAGGTTCAGCGGTTTGGGCTGTGCGTTGATATCTCAGTCAGTCAGTCAGTCAGGACTTTGAATTTTATATACGAGGGCTGTTCAAAAAATAAGGTGACTTTTAAATTTTCACGGATTAAGTAAATAATTTTTTTGATTTTTTTGTGGCATTATATTGGTACTCCTGTCCTTCGCTTATGCTGACAAGGTTGGCCATTTTGGAAGTTTAATTAGTTTTTGACAGCTAAAAGAGCGCGAAGGTGTTTTCCTCTGCGGCGATTTTCGCCTATTCCAAAAGATGGATCAAAGAATATGCATCAAATTTTGCGTGAAATAAAGTGCGCAGATACTATGGGAATGTTGCGCGAAGTCTTTGGAGATTATACATTGAACAAAAAAAGTATTTTTAAGTGGTACAAGTTGTTCCCGAAAGGTCCAGAAGATGTTAATGATGAGGAGCGTCCTGGACGGCCCAGCACCGTTTTGCTCACCGTTTCCTTTCATTGCAGAGGCGTGGTGCATTACGAGTTCCTACCACAGGGTCATACGGTTAATAAAGAGTACTACCTCGAAGTTATGCGCAGTTTGCGCGAAGCAATTCGCAAAAACGACCAGACTTGTGGATAGATCAGAAGTGGATTTTGCAACACGAAAATGCACCGGCTCACACATCGTTCTTTGTGCGCAATGTTTTGGCCAAAAACACCAACTAGTGCTGCCTCAGCCACCGTATTCTTCGGACCTGGCCCCTGCGACTTCTTCCTATTCCCCAAACTAAAGAGGCCCACGAAAGGATGGTGATTTGACACGATTGAGGAAATTAAGACACCATCGCTGGAGGAGCTGAACAAGATTCCGAAAAACGATTTTCTCAAGTGCTTCGCGGATTGGAAGAAGCGTTGGCATAAGTGTATTTTATCAGAGGGTGCAGATTACTTTGAAGGAGACAAAATAGAAATTGATGAATAAATAAATGGTTTTCGAAAAAATTCAAAAGTCACCTTATTTTTTGAACAAACTGTGTATATAGATAAGTACTTATAAGTACTTTTATTTAACGTGTTGTATTTAGTAAAGCAATAAGTATAAATAAAACTCACATTATGCTTTGCGCCACACTGAAGGCTTCTGACGTACCTTATTACTTTTGCGTCTCTGCGGTTGCTTCTGACCAAGCCAAGTAATCTGGGACATTGATTGATTGACACGCATTTACCCATACCGCCATCTGGTAGATTGCATATTTCTAAAAAAAGGCAGCTTTTTAACCGACAACAAAAAATGAGTTATCAGTTTGACCTGTACGTATGTGTAATATGGTTTAAATTGGATAAAATTTGAGTAGCGTTCTATTTAAGCTTCCAAGCACGTGTGCTGAATTTCGAACTGTAGCTGTTATGTATGGAGGTACCTACTTAGTTTATATGTTTGTCCACGCATTTCTCGAAAATTTAAATTCATATCTGTATTCCAACTTTGATAACAGTTTAAGTTTAAAAAAAATATTAGAAAAAATCGACCCGTCTCACAACTAGCGCCGATGGGACTCGAATCCACGACATTTCACTGTCCGTGCGAATGCTCTAACCACTGACCCACGGAGGCGCTGAAAGAAGCATCGAATTTATCCAATACTAATACTGTACTGCGGCTACATTAGCGGACGATAATTCTCGACTGTCTCTTTCTATATACGCCACTACCGGTTAGTTAGAAAGAGAAAGATATAACGATACTTCGTGTTGTAATATAAACGTATTATCTTTCTCCTAAGGTTGACTAACAGTAACCATTTTTATCTTTAAGTAAAATAATTTAAAAATATTAGGTACTTTATTTGCAAAGCTAATTTCTCCAAATCAGTAATCCTTATTTAATTAATTAATCCTTATCCAAATAAGTATATTATGGTTACCTTGGCCATTAAATTTATATCAAAGTTTGTCTTTTAAGTACCTTATTTTATTTAGATGAATCATGAATAAATAAATAAATAACGTCTTACATTCACACCAATTATCTAAGCCCATTTTTAATTTCATTAAGAAACTGTATCATGGAAAACTTGATAACGGATAAATATATACTTAATTACTTTTTTTTGTAAATACATACCTTATATACATAGTAAACACCCAGACCAAGACAAATAGACATGTTCATGCACAAAAATATTTGTCTTGTTCGGGAATCGAACCCGAGACCACTGGCGCAGAAGGTGGGTAGCCTACCCCTGCGCCAAATCGGTCGTCGGAAATCGTAATGCTTTAGAAGTTATCACAGATTTAAAAGTATGTAGGTATCACTGCACTGTCGAAGCACCAACAAATTGTTCAGAGGACCCCGTGCGAAGCCGGGCCGGGTTGCTAGTGTTATATAATTTGCAGTTTTCCAAAACGAATAGAACTTACTAAAAATAAGTGAGTTCTTGCCTTTGAAAGGTGATTTACGAGTATTAATATTGAACTAAAACGTCTAAAATAAAAACATAATTACTTAAAAAAAAACGGTCCCCTGACTGCAATAAAAATTTAAACAGCTTTTTTCACTCTTTAGTGGTTCTTTTTCTGCAGTCGGGGTTTCATTTTAATAATAAAATAGTTTTTTTTATCAACATGAACCTTTTTTCCAGCATATTTGAGCCGAAGCTAATCTTAAAATTTTGGTTCAAATATAAATGAAATTAGTCCCTAAATTATCTTTGAATGATTAATTGTTCAAGATAAATATTTTTCTACAACACCTTTACTTTTAACATTAAGTACTATAAAAACCTCAAAACCATTTGTAGAACCATTGCAACGAACAACTCAAATATTTTGAAACAACTGTCTTTATACAATTTCAGGGCCTGCTTCTTTTGTTCGAAATATACTTTCAAAATTGTTTGTAAAGATAAACTTACATTAATACAATACGATATTAAAAATTTACGTTAATTTTTAAAAATGTACTTACCAGAGTACGCAATCCCTAAGGCAAAATATAAAACAAAACAATGCACTGATACTCTAATCAACATTGTTAATAGCTAAAGTTGAGTGGTCATTAATATGTTAACTGACTATAATTTAAACTCGACCGACTGCAGTGGCGACTTGATGCATAATGAAGTTATTTTATAACTACTTAGATATATTATAAATCATGAAACCAAAAACTATACCACAGTACATAAACTAAACAGTAGTATCAAATTAAAGTGGTCTATATTAATTGATTACATTAGAATTATTTCTTTATTTTTTCATTGTAATGGTTGTAAACACCACAAAATTTCAATGAAGTATTACAGATATTTCATAGGTATTTAATTACATACAGATATTTTACAGGTGATGAATGTGACCATCAATACGTACAACACGAATTTAGATCTGTACAGGCATTGAAAGTTTTGTATTTCGCTTTAGTACGTAGCCATGTGGATTATTGTTGTTTTGTTTGGTATCCGTTTTATCAGAACAGCATTCAGCGTATCGAAAAGATTCAAAGAAAGTTTGTAAACAGAATCTCTTTTATCAATGGTACCTATCGCAGTGTTAGGGGATATTCTGACAGGCTAGCTCAATTTGACATGTTATCATTGAGGCAACGTAAAGAACAGCTTGCAATGAATTTTCTGTATAAATTGTTAAACCACGAAGTGGATTGTCCGTCTCTCCTATCTCAAATTAACATATTAGTTCCTAGAGTTAGCGCTCGTCTGCATATTTTCGGTATCGGTATTCGGTATTAAAAAAGTCTTGAATGGGTGGTAGGAAAATATTGACGATTCATAAGTACATATTTATTATGTCTAAGTGAATAAAGAATATTTTTATCTATCTTTTTATCTCTCAGATAAAACAATTATGGTAGTTCTTCTCCTATGTTTTCAATGTTGAAAAATTATAACTTGATTTTTCGAAATAGTAAACTAGATATTTTTTGTGAATCAAAAGCTTCTTTTAATAAGTCAATTTTGGATTGTTGCACGGAATTTTTTTATTTTATAGTTTAGAATTTTTAATATTTAATTTTCAAAGTAGACATTTTAAATCTTTGTATTTTTATATTTTTCAATTTTTGATTTTAAATTCCAATTTATTTTATAAGTATCTTAATTTCTTATTCTCAATTATTAAACCTTTATTTTTAATTTTTTCCATAGATATTTTTTTAATTGTAAGTAATCTTATTTTGAGAATTTTGAATAAGTATTAATTTTAAATTTTGACATTTTTGTTTTTTTTTTAATTGTAAATTTTTAGTTTTTAATATTTAATTCATTTTTAATTTTTAATTATTTTTAATTTGACTTTTTATTTTATTATTTAATTTCAGTTTTTGCAGATTTTTCCAAAAATTAATTTTCTTTTTTATTGCATTAAGTAAGTATAGTTTTTATATATACTTATTAATTTAAAATTTTGACATTTTCGAATTTTTTATTTTTATATTTAAATTGTTAATTTATGGTTTTTAATATATTTAGGTTCCTTTTTAATTTTTATTATTTTAAATTAGAAATCTTTTTTATGTTTATTTAATTTCAGTTTTTGCAGTCTTACTTTCATTAATAAATTTTCTTTTTTTATTACATTATATAGAAAGCGTCTTTTTATAAAACAATGATGTGTTTACCTTCAATTTAAATGCGTATACGATATAATTAATAAGTCTGATGTATTTTATAATTGTTATTTATGCATTTAGTTGGTAAGCCTTGTTCAATAAATAAATTTAAAAAAAAATAAACACATTAAGCAAGTACACATACTTACATTTTGGTCTAGTCGATGTTGTACTTCTTATGGAACAGCAAAATTTTTTTTTGCAATTTCGTGGCTGGCCTCATAGTATAAATTGCTCGTACTAAAGGAACTTTCATACCCTTATATATAAGAACTAAAAAAATGTGGTGCGTAGAGAGGCTTGTGGAGCTTGAAACGAAAATGTGTATTTTTTAATACAAAACTGTATTATTATTAATTTTTCGTTTGTATTTTTTTTTTGCTTGATAGAATCTATTGTCTCCGTTTAGTGTATAAAATAACATTTTGACTGAGGCAAACCTTTTGATAACGGTTTCTCGTAAGTTCTTTTTGTTAAAAGGTATCCGGAAAATGGGACTATGCCAAGGAATGGCGGCGCAGATGTATTCATTTGTTTTGTTATCAAAAATGATGTCAAAATCATTCAAGATGTAGACAAAACTTATCTTGGGTCTGTCATGCTGCGGTTGCAGGATGGTTAATAAAAGCGTAGTTTACAATATAATATGGTTTACTGTTTAATTATTTATTGTGGCTTGGAAAAATAATGGGGTTATCCATGTCAAAAGATTATCTCAACCGCTGAATCCGACACGTTACACACAAGAGTTCTTTCGACCGAAAGTTAAAATGATCATTGCGCATGCATTCGATAGAAAATAGCTATTTGCTACGTGTTTTTGCTAATTTCAGCATTAGTACGTAGGTACTCAAGATTTATTGACGTAGGTCCTAACCTTCTGACTGCGATTTCATCTGACTAAAAATTCATATATCGCTCCTCCGGGTCACTATGAGATAACTTTATGAAGAAAAGCTTTTGTGTTTCACCCATGTCTAGACTAAACTTCATCGAAATAGGCTCGCGGGTTTTGATGTGAGAAAAGTTCAGGCAGACTTAATTACTTTGGTCTTAGGCATGTTATGATACATGCCTAAGACCAAAGTAATCTATCTCTAGCAAAGAAGGAGAGAGAAGCATTGGTAATGCTACTAACTGTTAATAATAATCATAATATATCAAGGCAATAAAACTTTTGTAGGCCGTTCTTTTATTGAAAATAGATTTATAGATACTAATAAGCGTTCAAGTAGCTGTAGAAACCTAAAGCTGTAAAGTAGGTATATTTCATGTTCCACATTATCCTCGTTGCATGCAAAAACAGAATAATTGTTGTTTTCGTTTCGATACTTCCTCGTTAAGTAAAATATTTCTAATTTTAGTTGTACAGGCAAGTGATAACTTTAATTATTTTCCATTGCTCTATAAAAATTGTAAAAAAAAAACTTGTACTTATTATTTATTCTATACTTATACGCTTTGGCTTCGCTTGGGTGCAATTCAGTAAAGACGAAAATGAAAAAGGCCGATGTTCCGTCGTCGAACTGAAAGTTACATTTTGATTTAATTTATTGTTATCCACACTAATATTATAAATATGAAAGTGTGTCTGTTTGTCCGTATTTCACGTCAAAACGAAGCAACGGATCGACGTGATTTTTGGTATGGGTATAGTTTGGGAGTTGGAGAACGACATAGGCAACTTTTGATCCCGAAAAAATATCACGATCCCGCGGGATTGCATAGAAAATCTGACAATATAACTGACGTGCTAACAAAACTGACATTAATCCCATGACCGCTTCCAAAGAGTAATCACTGACGTTTTAGCAGCTTTGGATTAAGTACTTTAATATATATGGCCCATCGCCCTAAAGGAGGGGGGGGGGGGGGGGGGGGGAGGAGGTTATCAACAGGACAAATCTAAGAATGTTCACTGCCACTTCAACTGAGCAATCCTTCGAGCGATGTCGGTCGTTTTAGTTCTCCTGCGGATCTCATCATTTCTGATTCGATCGAGCAAGGAAATACCAAGCATCGCTCTCTCCATTGCTCGCTGGGTGACCTTGAGACTTCTTATGAGACCCATTTACTTAGGTACCTACTATAAATCGAGGTTATACTTTAATATGTATTTGTATTAGTTTTATTTTTGTTATCAGTATTATTTTATGCAGCCAATAAACATTATAACTAATAAACACATTTCTCTTTTACAGGTAAATATTCTGCTTTGCGTGAAACCTGTAAGTCCGTACTTAATGGAGCATATAAGACATTAGATTCCACACTTTATTTTACAATTGGTAAAATCGCCAACAATCTCATGAATTTAATGAAGCCTGGAAACAATAAAGCAAAATATGCTAAAACCAATCGCCATCCTAGATTTTTTTTATATTTTGTTAATGAATCTATATAAAACGATCGAGTGTTATTTTAATTAACTAATAGGTAATAAAATAAAAGTCCACAATTTGTAGTCGTACTTCTTATTGCAAATTAAACAAATGTCGTTATTAAAATTAAAATGCTGTCTTGATAAAGTTATACACATATTTAAACATTTGTATTCATACTTGAATTAAGTTTAGGTAAACAAGAATTATTACTGTACGTACTGACTGGGCGGAAACACATCGGCAGAAAGCCGTTGTGTTACCGCGCCATATTGTTTAAAAGCGGTAGCACAAAACCGAGCGGAGCTCATTTCTGCATCGGGAATTACAAGCTAAGTATTCTATTATATTGATGTTTTATATTGAGAGAAGTGATATTATTGGTGTTGTAAACTTATTAAATATCTAATACGAAACAAACTTGAATTAGCATCAAATAGCTTCTGTAGGGATTTGTTATTCTTTGTCACAATATTCTATTGTTGTAAGTAAATGTTTTAAAACTATTATCAATATGGTTATAATTCAAATACACATTGTGCATTTCACACTTAAAAAATATCTGACGTGTTTTATGAATATAAAAGTGTTTGATGCAGGGAGAATGCATACATCAAACACTTTTATAATGCATGCAATTACGCATGAAGCGTAATGCGAATAACTGGTAGTTAAGTATGTAATTTCCTTCCGCTTGAAAATGTGTCAGCTGATAGTTTATATGCTAAGTATTTTGAATAAATAAAAACGTCAGCTGGCTCTATGTTGGTGGAAATCCCGTCAGCTGACGTATTTAAGTAAGCGATCGGCGCTCACGCCTGGCTCTCATGCTCACTATTTCACTGCATCAGCTGACGACCTTTCCACCAACATAGAGCTAGCTGACGTTTTCATTTATTCAAAATAGCATGTAAACTATCACCTGACACATTTTCAAGTGAGAGTAAATCACTGAAAGAAAAACTTTTTTTGCATCTTCGTATGGCCAGCTGACGTATAATCCACCACGGTACGGCCAGCTGACTTTTTTTATCTTCTAATAATTGCGTTAACTATCATTTAACAAATTTTCAGTCGGGAGGAAATGACTAAAAATTAAAAAAAAAATAACGTGATTGAGGGGCTGCCGCTGCACCACCCACCCACGGAGCGGCAGCTGACGTTCACCATGCTTCATAATACAACTCTCTCAAGCATTTCACGAGTTTTCGCATGAGAGGAAATGACTGACAAAATATACTATATGGCTCACGGTCTATTAGGACTTGTTCTTAGTCCGTCTGGCTAGCTACCACCATCCTATCTAAGACTGACGCCATAACAATGATGTTTTATGCATTATTGTGTTCCGGCAGTTAGAGATAAGATAGTCAGTTCTTCAGTGATTGAGGATTCCGGGAGTAGTGCGCTTCCACCTTCAGACTTATCACCACTTATCATCAGGTGTGATGAAGGCTAAGTGCTACCCCGTTGTGGATAAAAAAAAGTAAAAAAATAAATAAAAATTAATTGCCAAAATGTATGTAAGCGCATAACTTTAGAACGACTGCACCAAATTAGTTAATCCTTTTTTTGTTTTGTTGTGTTTGGTATTATAAGGACAAAGTATGTATAAAAAAAATCTAAAATAATAGATCTCGCCGCTAGTGAGTGATATTTTATAAATAGTTTAAGATTAGACTTATCTTCCATAAGTCCAGTAACAATTCTAGCGAATTATCTACCAAAGCAACAAGGTTATTATAACTTTCATGATAACGCGCTTTAGAAATTAGCCAATCGTCTTATTTATTATACTTACTAACGTAATATTGTCTGGTGCAGTGCTAAGTTTGCGTGATCTGTGGTGCAGGGAAATACTCAAAGATAAGGACAAATTTCCTATCTTCATATCTTTATTTGCTATCTTGTTGTAAAAACCAGTGGGAACTGATTCTATCCACAAGCAAGCTGGAAACACGAGTCAGAAACTATGATTGCTTACACAACACTAGAGCTTACAGCCGAAGAAAAAGTCAAATTGTCTTTTAAGACGTTATCAAAAGAAACTTTCATCCACTTGAATCAAAGTGTAATATTTATATATGCTCAAAAGGGTACATATAATACGCTTTCGCAAAGTCTGCTAGTTCTTGATATTGAAAATTCAAACCAGCAAAGTTATAAGCAAACTTTTCTGTAAAATTTCAGTCGTAATTTCATATTATTTCATATTACATGGCGTTCCAAAGTTATGCGGACATGAAGGAAAAGTGGAGATAGCAAATGTTTGATATTTCCTTTAAATCTGAAAAGGCATTATGCGTTCATGCACGACCCTACCCTACCTTTACCCTACCCTACTTCTACTCTACCCCTAGTTACCCCTCCTTCCCCTATTTTCTCACCGTTAAAACCTTCCTTGGACTTACACGAACATTTCAAGACCAAAATTAGCCAAATCGGTCCAGCCGTTCACGCGTGATGACGTGACCAAGGGAATTAGGGATTCATTTTTATTAATATAGATTATAATTGAATTATAATTAACTAGCGGATCCTCGCGGTTTTACCCGCGTAGTACCCGTTCGCGTGGGATTATCGGGATAAAATATAGCCTATGTCACTCGGGAAGAATGTAGCTTTCTAATGGTGAAAGAATTTTTAAAATCGGTCTAGTTGTTTCGGAGCCTATTCGATGCAAACAAATAAACAAACAAACAATCAAATCTTTCCTCGTATAAACTGCTGTATTTTAATTTTACAATGACAGTTAATTGGTACATTTTGTATTTCCGAATAGTCATCGCTAGCAAATCATTTGATGTTATAGTTTTATATAGAGGTTGTCTCATAATTAAAGACACCCTTGATGTTGGACACATATCAGGTATCAATTCCGTACACTGAGTATAATGAAATAGTTTAGTCTGTATTTCATGTACTAAATCCTACTATCCTACTAATATTATAAATGTGAAAGTTTAGATGTTTGGATGTTTGTTACTCAATCACGCCAAAACGACTGAACGGATTTGGCTGAAATTTAGGACACAGATAGTTTATAGCCTGGAGAGGAACGTAGGCTACTTTTTATCCCGGAAAAACATCCCATTCCCGCGGGATAACGTCGTGTAGTCCACGCGGGCAAAGCCGCGGGCGGAAAGCTAGTTTAAAATAAAAATTAAAGGGCTATTTTTATATTTTCCATTATGCCGCGAATTTTCGTGACACACCAAAAGTAGCTCATTTTTAACCTTTCTTTAAGTTTGATTGTGAAATTTGAATTGAATCCTGTTAATAAACAAGATGGTGGTCAAATGCCTGCCCAGTTTTATATTAAAAAAACAAAATAGTACTTATGGGAAAAATCGGAAGTTGCGATCCTTCTACGAGAAAGATTAATTCTCAATTTTTATGCCTATGGTTGGTCGTACAGGAAAATTGCAGATCACTTACGAATTACGATACTCTAAAGATATGGTTATGAACGCTTTCCGGCATTTCAAGATGTTTAATATTACGGAAAATGTGCATAGGAAACCTAGACCGAGAAAGCAACCCCGCGAGAAGGTTCTAGAATAGCATTGTTGGCTAAAAAAGACCCTTTCAAAAGATCAGAAGTCATTCGCTTAGAAATATTTGGCGCAGAGGTAGGGTTGCCAAAACTACTTTAAAATTTAGTAGCCTACTATATTTTGGGTCATGCTACTATATACTGTTGGAAAAATATATAGTAGCCAAATCTACTATATTTTGACCATGGTTAAAAAGACATCATCACTGTCGATCGTTTCTTTTTTTTGTCACTATGTTTCATATGTTACTGTTAACATAGTAAGATGCCTGTATAGGTATATATATTGAGTACATCTTAAAGGCTACTATATTTTTATGTTGATATTATATGCCTACGCATACCTGCTGGAGTGAGCGTCGTACGGCTGAAATGATGATGATGATGATTATATTTTTGACATGCTAAATAGAAATGTAATATATTCTTCTTGAAATTGTTTTGGCATACCTACGCAGAGGGGTCTAGAGGAGTGTCTGCAAGAACGGTTTGTTGCGTGTATATTTCGCAACTGTGGTGTTTTTATCATTATACCAGAGGGATGTTGTGTCTTATGGTCTGTTCGTAGGACTCGACGCAGGTCGTGTGCTGAAATTATCACCAGCGAAGCCAAGAAGCGACCATAGAACACAACATCGCCAAACGTATTGGTTTATGACCTTGTCTTGCAACACTTTTCGGAGTTAGTCACTCACCATATGTAACATGCATGTAGATTAGTCTCGCCGTTCATTTTACAATGACATTTCTCAGCTTTTGTGCATATTTTAAACATTAGTTTCATTGTTTTCAATAGTTTGTTATAACCTGAAAAACGACGTGATTTTGACAGGTGACAAATGACGTTGACGTTTCAATGACAGGCTGACAGATTTCTTCCTTTCAGGTGAGTGTTGATACGCTCCCCGGGACGGTGGAATACTCCTGCCAATCACACTTTTTGATGGTCGTCATTTTTATATTTATCCAAAATCCTCATAAGTTTAGAATCATAGAAGTTTATTTACAGAATGTCTTCAGTATTTAAATATCTTAATTCGTCTGAAAATAATAAAATCAATCCATTTATGGTAGAAGAATTTTCTAGAATTTAGCAATATAGTCTTTGGTTTCGCTCTATGTTGTCAATGGTCATACTAGCGTGACTTTTCACTTTTTTCGCTCCGAAGTGCAAGACGCAAGAATATCTTTTTAGCTTTAAAAAGCTATGGAAATGTTTTTAATAACCTGACGGTGTTCTTCGACACGGCTTAGAGCCGATATGTATTTATTGTAAGAAACAAGAGGCGGCAGGTAAGATTTTTTTTCCTGTTTTGCTGCTTGGTCCGAACTTCTCAAAGTCGACTCCAAATGTTATATGGTGCTCTTTTGTTTGTTGCAGAGCGCCGCCTCTTCTTTTTAGTTTATGTATTTCACCTACATGTGGTCTTCATAAGGATTCCCATATTTTTATTAGAAAATTTTTGCTCGAGAAGAAGTGATGCGCACACGCTATGACACGTGACGCATGGCGTCCCTTGGTTTTTCACAAATGTTGAGGACACTTTCCTGATGCACGCGAGGGAAGCACACCCATTAACACCTTGGAGGGCTGATTAAGGATAAGCAACACAAACTCCGTATGTTTTTTTTTGTGATTTTAACCTCAAACTTGTGTCATCATGCCGGACTGTCAGCACATTTTTCTGAGCTAAGAATTCATATAGAATTTAGTTTAATTTAAGTTTTAACGTTTGTATTTTTATACTTTTCCATAAAGAAAAGCTACATGGAAGGACGCTTCCACTTATTCCTGATTCTAGGTCATGACCAGAACATACTACACATGTAATGTAGCCTAGAACATTTAATACTTATATTTTGTATCTACAATATTTTAAAGAATTAGTACAGGTTCCTTGGACCTAATGTATCTTTATGTAGAAGGGAGAATTAGTTGTTTCAAAACTTTTAAGATTATACTGTTTGTAATAGAAACCCATCTTCTTGTTTAATTTTCCCAACACTCCTGTGTTGGTGGCGCCCTTAGAAGTAAGAATTTAGAACGTAGAGTCAGTGACCTAATCCCAATTTTTTCTTTCCGAGTGTAACAGCCATCCAAGGTACAACCCACGAGTCTCTCCCGATTCTCATGCCTATCTGAGCTGCTGAGTAGAATGCACCTCGGGGACTGCGAGTGCATAAACACCACGGCCGTCCCTGGGTTGTAACAGGTTACAATACAATAGAAGGCGGTTATGTGAGGCAGACTAGTTTAGAAGAATTTCTCGTTAGGTCCCACTTTTGATGAAAAAAAATATCAGAGCGAGATAACGATTTGCCACATGATATGCACACTAGACAGAACGACAGTGTAAAAATGTGCTTTTTTCTAAAACTAAAATTAATATGGTAAACTCTTAACTGAAAACGTTAACATGAGAAGTCCTCCAAAAAAAGAAATGAATCCAAAGTACACAAAGAAAACAGTCAAACATGGAGATGGATGGATATATTGTTATTAATATTAGGAATGGATACATTTTCTTATATTAATACTCAGACTACTGCGTTTAATTTTCACAAAAAATAAGTTGAGTTGAGTTTTCTACATTTTGTTTCTTTTTTTAACCGACTTCAAAATCAAAAAGGAGGAGGTTCTCTATTTGTCTGTATGTGAAATTTTGAAATCGTTTCAGTAGTTTTCAAGTAATCCTGAAAATACTGTAATTTATGAGGTATCTAACCATTGCACGAGTTTTTACGTATCATTAGGCGCAACTCCTTTTATAAGCCGATTTACATGATTCTTGTTTTATTGGACAGGGGATACCTTAAAAATAGTCTCATAGAAATTTCACTGGCATTGGACCTTGCACTTCTTAGATAATTAAGGGAACTCTTCAAAATAATGGAATAGGTATTGAACGGTTTGATGTGATTCTGATGCGGTTTTCAGATAAGTATTTAGGGAAAGGTTTTGGTATATGAATTTAACCGACTTAAAAAAGGTGGTTCTCAGTTTGACCCGTATGTATGTATATCTATGTATGTTTGTTCGCGAGATGCGGTTTTCAGAAAAGTATTTGTTACATCTAGGAGAAGGTTTTAGTATTTTAACCGACTTCAAAAAAAAGAGGTTCTCAGTTTGATCCGTATGTATGTTTGTCCGCGATTATCTCACGTTTGGCTATAAACCGATTTTGATGCGGTTTTCATCAGACAAGTATTTTTGATTGATGCGGCTTATGTTGTTCATCCTTACATACCTATTTACCGTGATACCTACACGAAAATTGCCTGCATGATGCACTAAAAAGAGTAAAATAAAAAATATTTTTATAAAAAAATAAAACCGCCTTCAAAGAAAATGCCCTCATTAAGTAAGAAATAATTCCTCTAATATTGAATTCACACCAAATAACGTAAGTAGGTACTTTGAAGTCGGGCGGGTTTACACAAAAACAAAATTCAAAATAAAAACACAAATAAAAAGCAAGAAATTTATTCGATAAATACATGGGAATACCATAGTAATATCGAGGTAAACTTCTGATGACGTTCTCATCTTTGCACCTATGTTACATTTAATGTTCTGACGACTGTAGTGTCGATATTGGGCAAAAATCTTTTAGATGGAATGTGGCAAAATCAAGCAATAAAAAGCATTATCTTAGTAGTATACAAAATTTAATGAAAAGCACTTTTAAGGTTAACCGTTACGGTACGATGTTGCGTCGTATCCACGTGTTGTAATCAAAGACTTTGGTGTAAACGCCGGCTACTCCCTCGGTGCCGCACCGGCCTGGCCCGAAGCTGGTTATGCCGTCTAAGGTGAACGTTTGTTCGCCGTTTATAGAGCTCTCGAACATCAGAGGCCCGCCACTGTCGCCTCTGCAAGAGTCCTTCCCAGTCTCGCCGCCCGCGCAGAGCTGCCTAGTCCACAGCATCGGAATTATTTTCGATTTTAGTTCAAAACGTCTTCTGTAGTAATTATTATGACAAACCTGTAAGAAACATATGTTAGTAAAGTTAAAAGCAGCAATAAACCAAGAATAAAAGTGTGTCTATCGTATAATACGTACTACTATTCTTTAGAACAAGGTTTAATTGCACAACTTCAACGTTTACGATTAGTCTTACCGTCCCCGCACACGAGCCACAAACGGCGCCACACCATTCCTTCCACACTGCACTACCAATCCGCACTACCGGTAGTGCGTCGTCGGCGTTCATATAAAATGTACTAAAACTACTAAAAAGGTCGGTGGCGGCGTTATTCAGTGGCCCGTGTGCGGCGACGCTTAGGGCTTATTTCATTTGGTTGCCAACAGCGACGCCAGCGGCCGTGACAGTGTCTCAATAGAATACAGCCTTATGTGTTTGTGAAAAAACCCAGAGTATTGAGGTGTAACAACTATTAATCGTCCACTTTCGCTCTCATCATCAAGACTTTATTCTGATTGATGGTGAAATATAGCCTTTATTTAAACATTGTTCCGATATGAAGAGAATAATAAGTATTGTACCTCCGTGTCAACTAGTGGAATCTTGACGTGTTGCTTAAATCTGCTGCTCGATAAACTGTCACTTATGCCCCAGCCTGCCACATATACCTCTGCAGTAGGATTTGAAACCGAAATGTCTTCAGTCGGCAAGCAAATTGGCCGCACAAAGTCTGCAAATCAAATGACGTCGTATAAAGATGGTATAAATCTGGCTTATTATTGAATTAGTGTAGTGAAGGTGGTTTATTGACGAAACTTTCTCGTAGCGCAGAGCGGTCGGGAAAGTGAAAAATTCAACTGTTCAGACATTTCTTTATTGATTCACACACTCCAATCAATAAGAAAAATTTTATACTCAGTACTCAACAATAAAAGTTTGAAGACTTAAAGTTTTTTTGATGTAAGGTGAGGAGAAGAATCACTGGACTTGACTGGATACAATTTACCTGATTTAATTTTTTTTTTTCTGGTGAATATTTTGTTTCTGGATCAGAAATCAGAAATATTGGATACTAAGCTCAATGGTAAGCTACAATATTCCTAGGTAAGTGATAAACACCCAATTGCAGGAAGCTCCATTAAAGTTAAAGCTTCATTAAATCTATTGCTGTCACTTTTTATTTCTTGACAACGAAAAGTGACAGCAATAGACTTAATGAAGCATTAACTTTAATGGAGCTTCCTGCAAGTGGGTGAAAGACTGATTTTTTCCCGATATTCTTACGGGAACGGGTACCACGAAAATAAACCATCGCATAGCAGCTTAGTATCCGATATTTCTTGAATGGAAACTTTACCTAAGTTATTCTTTTATTCAAAACTTCATGAGTGTTCTAACAGCTACAAAAACACATTGGGATGAAAAAGTGACGAAAAGATCCATGAAATGTTAATATTTCTTGCTGGACCACTCATTCTTCAGTATTTTTTAAATAAAATTACCTGTATATTGTACTGCCTCCGCTAATTCGATGAGCGCAATATCATTTCTCTGATAAGTTTTGTTATATTCTGGGTGCTTTACAATTCGCTTTATTGGCACGCTTATTGGCAGGAAAGTGCAGTCGCGTCCACCGGCTGGTGTGCTCACGCAATCTGGTCCAGGATTCTCGGTGTCATATTCTCCTACTCGAACGCTGACTCTGTAAGAAGAAAGAACAGTCTTAAGTTTTGGGGACGAAGATGCATCCGATGTTACAACTAAATATTGTTTGCATATTTCAGAGAATAAGTACCTACCTACGTTTTAACATTTTAAGATTATATTTTTTGTCCCAACGAGGAGATGTTCTCATCGTAATTTTTTAATTATAAATGTCCAATTTTTTAAATTAAATGTGGACTTTTCCTTTTTACTTACGGTAGTCTTTTGTCGCGCACGCAGTGAGCCGCCGTAACCACGTACTTGTTGCTGATGAGCGACCCGCCACATAGCGTTGCAACTTGGGTATCTCTCCAGTACTCCAAGAGCACGAGCCAAGGATACTGGTCTATACCTGTGGAAGTGCCACCTGCAACAGAACACTCATATTAAATTAAAGTACCTTTTTCGTCGTTTCGTCATGTCCGTCCGTAATTCTTGAAATCGTCAGGTGTTATGCTTAGCTCTTAAACAACTTTGGATAACAAAGTAATTACGACAAAAGGGTGCTAAAAATATTATAAAATCTTATTCTAGGCCTATTCTATTAACGCCTCTAGGATAGTACCTCTTGAATATTAAAAGTGAAAATATTTTTTTTTATATTTAAAGTGAAGTGAAGATGATAACTCGTGGCAGGCAGTGTATAAATCATCTTTGGTGAAATTAGGTGCGTTTCGCAATTATTTATTTTAATCTGTCTATCTTTATTAATTTTAGATGATACGTAAGTAGTTCACCGGCTCGACTAGTTTTATCAATAAAAGCTGTATCTCAATAGGGTGCCTTGTCAGCGACGAGACGCCGGCAGACGTCGCCAATGTCGCCAACCTTGTTCCTCGTAGATTACCAAGTTTAATAACTGGCTTTCTATAAAGAAAAACAATACTTTCTAGATTACCCGGTTTTCAAATGGAATTTATTATTCCTAGTAGAAAACTGTTATTTAGTTCTATCGTATTACAGGATTCCCTACCCTACCTCATTCTGGCACACCTTGGCATCGAAAACGAAGAAAACTCTCGGAAGTGCTGCTGGAGTCTCGTGTTGCTGCCATGGCATCCTAATAAGATACGGCTCTTTGTCATTTATTGACGCCTTTGGTTGATAGATATGACATATTGGTAGATATGATATCTATACTTACCGACAATTCTGACAGTCGCGGTAGCTTCCAATCCGCAACATTCCGTCGCAGGGTCCGGGGGGAAAGCGGTGAGTTGGGACTGACAGCTCCCTCTAGTTGGCGGGGCAGGCGTTGGTCCGCAGCACACGTCGGTGCCGCCAGACATACACCTGCACCAAAGTAATAATTAAACACTATACACGCAAGGTAATGTCTTTTAAAAGTTAAAATTTACTCACAAGATCATCATCAGCTGAAATGCAAAAGAAATTACGAAATGAGAACATAAGGAACCAGTTCCAGTGACAGAGTAGATGAGAGGAAATCAACTCGCATGCATGCATTAATGTCCCTAGGGACAAGAAAAAGGGTGAAAAAGGTAATGGATGTAATTGAAGACGGCTATTCGAGGAAAGGGAACTCTAGTTAAACGGTAGACACATTACATGAAGGATGATAGATGAGACGACTGCAAGTGTGTGTGACGTTTGATAGAGATGCATTTAAAAAAGGACATACTGCGCCGAAATTACATGAATGGGATAAAGACAAGAAAATTATAAACTGTAGCTCTGCGCAGTATGACAATGACAGTATACCATAGTTAGGCTATATTTTAAAACACTTACATTGAATTACGTACGTAGTTCATGTTCGTATTCAGTAAGTTCAATAAATTAGGACATTCTTGTATTGGCACGCAAGTGCCTGATTTCCCCTCTGGTGTGTAGCAGTCACTACAGCATACCTGTTAATAATTGCAATGAGACATGTATTGGATTGGAATTGGAACAAATGCATTGTTATCTATCACCATAGTTATTTGGATATAACCGTATTTGTTAAGGTAAGTTAGGATTTGCGGCACTTGTCAAATATATAAGTATATTTATATTAAAAGTGTTGTATTTAGTATAGCAATAGGTACCTATAAATAAAGCTTACATTTACCCTCTGCGCCACACTAAAGACTTACTTTTTGGTCTCTGCAGTTGCGCCTGAACAAGTCAAGTAATCTGGGACATTGATTGATTGACACGCATTTACCCATACCGCCATCTGGTAGATTGCATATTTCTAAAAAAAATAGGCAGCTTTTTAACCGACAACAAAAAATGAGTTATCAGTTTGACCTGTACGTATGTTTGTAATATGGTTGAAATTGGATAAAATTTGAGTAGCGTTCTATTTAAGCTTCCAAGCACGTGTGCTGAATTTCGAACTGTAGCTGTTATGTATTATTTAAGTACTTAGTTTATATCTTTGTCCACGCATTTCTCGAAAACTGAAATTCATATCGAGATTATTATTTTTGACTTAGATTAGGTGTAGTGTATTCCAACTTAGAGAACAGTTTAAGTTTCGGAAATAAAATATTAGAAAAAAAATCTTCTCGTCTCACAAGTTCTCAACTATCTTCGATGGGACTCGAACCCACGATCTTTCACTGTCCGTGCGAAAGCTCTAACCACTTAGCTACGAAGTCGCTGAGAGAAGGTGTGATATACTGTCTTTCAATATGGACCCTTTGGTCCATATTGAAAGACAGTAGCCAATTTTTGGTCCAATTTTAATTTTAGTTTACTTGCAAACAGAATCAGGTCTTACACTTTAAAACCTCTCTCAGGCGTTATACTATCACTCATCACATATTTGCAAGAGCCGTCGGGCGACTGGGCCACAAATTATATAGACTAGTACAGATAGGAATCAAGCCTTATAGCGGCCGTTTGTTAGTGAATGACGGACCCCGATTAGATTTTGACAACATAGTGCTGCCAGAACTATCGACCCTTGATTCGTTATCGATAGTTTGGTACAACCCTAGTAATATACTATTTTAAATTCTGCTCAAATAAAAAACACATTTGATGAAAGAAGGCATTTATTACTTGACATTATAATTTTATCAAATACAAAGTACAAAAGTATAAGTTGAGATTTATACAAGACAAAGAATGAGAGTAGATAAACTAAGAAATATAAATACTTTATCAGCTACAAGAAAAATTAAACTGCTTGCAAATATTTATTATGCACAAATGCTAATGCTATTTTTCCTAGTAGTTTTATTTAGTATCTGCCATTTCATTATTCACTGTTAATATCACTTTAGTTTCAATGCAAGACGCAATAACCTAATTCTAATAGTTAAACATTTAATGCAGTAAGTAATCAATATAGCAACTAACAGCAGTAATTTGCACCATAATTCTGATTTGATAACTTATAACCGCAAGAATAGGCAGACACGGGCATCTTCGCAGCACTCCACGAACCTCGTTGAGACTCAAGTTATCTGAAAAGATTAGATTTGGTTAGTATAGATTCTACATATTGTTACTATAATCTGCCAAAACATTTTATAAACAAATAAGTGATAGTTGAACTGAAAAGTTTGTAAATCAAGAAAGAGTAGTGTGTATATTTCATATTTCATATAAAGCACATTTTGTTTGTTGTGCCGCTATGCACAAGTTATAGATAATCAATGTTTATAGTTAATAACTGTTATTAAGTAGATAAGCTTTGTACATAGACTGATGAGAGGTAGTATATATAATTAAGTAAGATCTAAGATAGTAGGTAGCAGTAACAGTTATAACATACCTAGTCATAAGACAATCACAATAAACCATCATTCGTACCGACAACAATCATATATTATCCCACTGGTACATTTGTTATAATTCTCTTCAGGGGCCTATTGCATAACAAAGTACAAGCTAATACTATTAGTGGTTTTGGTTGTAACTTGTACTTTTATGTTGCATAATAAAGTACAAGATACAATTATACAAGTATCTAAGTACAAGCTAATAATATAAGTAAATTAAACCTATAACTTGTATATTTCTGTTGCATAATAAAGTAGCAGTAATAAACTACAAGTGGCAAAATATCAATACTAATAACTAATATAATTAGTGAATTTTACTAGTTTCTGTTGCAATATGAAGCTTAAAATACAAATTATTCGAAGAAACTTGTAATTATTTCTACGCACCTAAGGGGCACCATATTATTAAAGTATTTGTTGTAGTTTTCGTTGTAGGTAGTAAACGTTGATCGAAAATGTATCTACAGTTGATTGAATTATCAGCAGACGAAGAAGATGAATTGCTCCTACAAACAAGGCAACAGTGTAAATTTTACAGAAGATCTCCTCAGAAGGAGAATCATCATTTAATGATGACCATTAAAATTTATTTTCTTTGATTTTAGTTTTTATTTTATATATGTAGCTATATATTTTTTTTTTATTATTTTAAATTAAAATAACCCTGGTTGTGCACCCAACCACATAAAAGTCTCCACATCACCCTAAGGTTGGCTGGTAGAGAATGCCTAAGGCATTAAGTCCGCCATTGTACAATTGTGCATTAAGAATTAAATAAATAATAAAATGCACATTTTTAATTTTCTTTGCTCTTCTCTCTTACCAACCATTTTCCGCGTGTTATAAATAATTAAATAAATTATACTTTCGGAAAAAGTTTAACGTTTCTGTTCCCGCCAAGTTTTTTTTTTATTGCAAAGGCTACAGCTGGGCAAAGGTTTGACTCACTCAGCCAACTTGTATACTTGTAATTTTGTATGTTTTGCTTATAATATTAGTACTCTTATTACAAGATAGTATAAATTAATTATGCAACAAAAAATATGAGTACTTACTTGTAAATAATGATGAATTCGCTTGTAACTTTCACGATAATATTAGTAATTCATGCAACACAATTTTCTAATATTATTAGCGAAAACACAAAATAACTATGCAACACGAAATAACGCAACTAATAACTTGTTAACTAGTAACTTGTATTATTCACTAATATTATTAGTCTAATTATGCAATAGGCCCCTGTTTGTCAGAATCAGAAATATGAATTTGATGATAAGGCATTTTAAATGTTTTGACAAAGTTATTGAATTACTTACACTGTTATTTTCTCTTGACTTGGTATTAACAACTTCACTAAATTGAAACTTGTTAAATGTGACAACTGATTATTTAAATTTAATCCCAAGTAATCTACTGTGCTTTATCATTATCACCATATGATATCACTTCTAAATGTATATTGAAAATGTATATTTTTTAACAAAACTAATCAATAATTAATTACACATACCAACTTACATTCATATAAAAAGAATAAACAAACATTACCTACCTTTCATTCATAACTTCTTCTTCAACATGTCAATGACAAGTACAAAATCATATGTTGTTGGCCCAAAACTGTGCCACTCTCACCGCATTATCTGCAGCCAACATGAGGTTCTCACGCGTGCAGGTGTCCGGGCATGCATGCAGAGCAATCAATGAGGTGGGCCATGGTCTGTGGAGTGTAACCACACTTGCACGCGAGATCCGTGTTACTGGTGAAGCCCCACCTGGACAGGTTGTCTTTACTTCGACCAACTTGGGTACGGAGTCTATTTAAAGATCTCCATAATGATCTGGGAAGTTCAAGGCCAGGAGGGAGCTTTTCCTGGATGAGCACATATGGGTGTGGAAGGGTAGCAGAGTTTTCCCACAGTTTAACTTTGGTTAAAGAGGCCTCCGTGGTGCCAGGCATGACGCACTTGTAAAAACTATTGCGACTCTTTAGCCTTTGATAAATTTCATAACTTTCTGAGAAACCGAATCTTCTTTACTCCGGTTAAGTTGTGAACTGTATTTTCTTTTGTTTTGGTTAGTTTTAAGAAATACAAAGTTGCCTCTTGGAATTACCTAAAACAACAAAACTCAAATTTAGGTTAATGTAATAAATAATTGATACATAAAACTACGTAAATAGATTTACTTACGTGTACCGAAGGCATCTTCGAAAAATGGATCCATATTTCTGTAAAGAAATATCTGAGAAAAAGTGGAAAAACATCTAAAGAATCCTAGAAAACCGAAATGAGTAAAAAAACACAAACTAAATAAACGTCATCATGAAATTCTTGAAAAAGTGACAGCCTTAATTTTAGCCA
This sequence comes from Crambus lathoniellus, assembly GCA_949710035.1. Taxonomy (NCBI): domain Eukaryota; kingdom Metazoa; phylum Arthropoda; class Insecta; order Lepidoptera; family Crambidae; genus Crambus; species Crambus lathoniellus. The sequence goes on from OX453320.1 coordinate 14,540,399, forward strand.
ATGGGGGCACCCCAACAAAATGGCGGTCTTAATTATAGCCAATGAATGGGTATCGGGGCTACCGGCCACTAAGTTTTGACCTATTCTATGGGTGATTCCAACGCCTGGACTGGGCTCACTTTCTACTGGGCCCATGGGCACAGACGCCGGATTGCATTTTTTAAATTCTTTTTTTAGTCAACTGGTTCCACTTTTGGTTTGCACAAAAGAATTATTGTTTAAACCGAATTCTAGAACAGTTAGAAGAAAAAGCATTTGAAATAAAAAAGGTTTTTTTCTGCAAAATTTTGTTAGAGTTTCGCGAATGTTTAAAAATTAACATTCGTTACATCACTAGTACCTACCTAGATACCTACTATAAAAATATTATATTTTTTTTTTCAGCTACGTTTCTTTTTACCTTACTCTAAAAATATTTAGTATATTTTCTTTTAAGTGACGCTTCTTTTTTAAAGTCGGTTTCATTATTTTTCATTAGACTTATTTGGTAAACTCTGCATCCATATATTACTGGCGAACGCTGCTGCAATGCTCAATGCATCATGCTAATTCGTTCGCGTATTTCATTTCAATAAACTTAATAATGGCCGCATGGTCTTATCTTTCTCTGCATCAAACAGTCTTAACATAAAGACACATTTAATATGTTTTACCAGACTGCGGCGAAGCCCAAAGGAAGGGTTATTTATGTATTTAACCTTTATGTAATGTGTCTGTTCCTTTGTTCACCACTCGTAACTACTAAACGGATGAACTTATTTTGATAAATGATACGTCCTTAGATTCATCTAAATGACGCGAGTGATACTGAGTAAGTACATGAAAAAGAAAATTAAAAAAAATACTTAGCTGATATTTGATAAAATATTTCAATTTGAAAAAAAAAAATACCAAAGCCATCGTGTTAGTTATCAAAATGAAGACTTTTAAATAGCGATTTCATTAATCACTTTTCCCTAGAATGAAAATATTCTTTTTGCATAGAACCTACGACTAGGCATACGACCACGGCAATTTCAGATGAGAATATTTTCTTGTTTCATACTTTTTCCAGTAGTCGGGTTTTAGTTTTTGAACTTAATTTTTATTTATATTATTTTGGGGTCATAATTTTGCTCTGTGTAGTGCCGGCACATAAAAATAATAGCACTTCTTCTCGAGGGGGTGTCGTAAGAGGCGACAGAGGGAAAACTTCCATCGAGAGAGGGGCAGCAGCGTCTCCATGTAACAGCAGGACATACTGCGATCGCCAATACTTGGCAGGCCATGCGTGGCGATTATGTTAACCCCCCTCCCCCCCCAAATGGTTTTACACCAAAAAAATCAGCCCCCAGTCCACGGCGGCCCCGCTATTCCTAGCTACTAGCGGTTATGGTAACGGCGGGCAGGGGGTGCTGAGAATCCCCGGGTAAGACCAGGCTACCAACACAGATGACTTGACCTGGCAACCTACAACACGAGCATATTGCGGACTGACTCGAAGCTCATAGAGTTGGAAGAGCTTGTTAGTAGATAAGTTACACTGGGTCATCATTGGATTATCTTAAGTCCGAAGCGAACCCGATTATCCTGCAATCTGGTAACTTACTTTACCACCGAGAGGGCGAACAACAATCCCTAGGTGTTGTCCACATTCCACAAGTCCCTAGTCAACAACGTGATCACCATCGGAAGCGTGTCGAGCCGGGTAGCGTACCCGATACTCAGAATATCGAAACGGTATTCGCTAAATGTCATACAAGTATACGCTCCAAGTGGAGTCTATGTATGAGGAGGTTTCGAAACCCATGCATAGCTATAAAACCCACTACACGGTTGTGGTGGGAGATTTCAATGCTAAGTTGGGGCAACGTTGCAGTGATGAGTTGAGAGTGGGGCAATTTGGATTTGGGCAACGGAACGCTAGGAGAACCTCTTTATGATGAACTCCTTCTTTAGGAAGCCCGTAACCGGCAAATGGACCTGGATCAGCCCAGACGGTAATGTCAAAAACGAGATAGATTTTAACATGTCGACCAAGAAGCATGTTATCCTTTATGATGTCAGTGTGATTACCGCTGTTAAGACAGTAAGCGATCACCGATATGGTCAGAGGCACATTGAATATCAATGTTAAGCTTGAAAGATCGCGGCTGATAAAATCCACGCTCCGACCAACACCGGCTCAAATTTAAAACAATGGCTCTCAAGCAGCTTAAAAACAACAAGGCGGCAGGCGGGCACAACAGAGCTTCTGAGAGCGGGCGGAAAGCCGGTATTTCCCTGCTCGATCGAATCAGAAACGATGAGATTCACAGGAGAACTAAAACAACCAACATCGCTCGAAGGATTGTACCGTTGAAGTGGCAGTGGGCGGAACAGATAGCGCAGAGAACCTTTCCGCCCCAACGGCCGTTGGGGCAGAAAGGTTCTCGAATAGCGATCGGAAAGGTTCTCGAATAGCGATCGCGTACCGGTTCCGTGGGCAGGCCCCCTACAAGGTGGACCGACGATCTGGTCAAAGTCGCAAGAAGCCGCTGGATGCGGGCAGCGCAGGATCGATTGTTGTGGAGTTCCTTGGGGGAGGCCTATGCCCAGCAGTGGGCGTCGTTCGGCGATATGATGATGATGAATTTCGTGATAAATTCAAAATTCGATTTATGCAAGCAAAGCCGCAAGCAACAACTAATAAAATATATATTTTTGAAAGGAGCTCACCAAGAGCTTTCATTTGATACCACACACGATATTCTTCTAAAAAAAAAGTTTTTTAGTTCACAACTTTATGTCTTCTAGAGGGCGCCATATTCAATTTCATGAGACGTGACATAGCCTATAACCAGCAGACAATCAAGACGCTTCCAACGATACCTCAATTGTGATTAAATGATCAGCAGTTTAGAAGTTATGCGGGAACAGATGCACATACATACAAACATACATACATACCCGTCAAACTCATAACCCTCCTTTTTTTGCTTTGCCGTAGTCGGGTACGAGTATTAATATTGAAATAAAAAGTCTTAAATAAAATCATAATTATTTAAAAAAAACGGTCCCCTGACTGCAATAAGAATTTAAACAGCTTTTTTCCCTCTTTAGTGGTTCTTTTTTTGCAGTCGGGTTTTTTTTTATATGTAACAAAATTATGGTTTTTTAACGGGTTGTAATTAATTGATCACCAAACTAACCTAACCTAACCCACAAAAATACTAACTTAGCACCTAAACCACCACTTTGCGTACATTTCAGTATTTTACATGCTTACTTATTATTTTTTTGTGGCTCTATTAATTATTTCTCTTTTTTAACATGAATATTTTTTCCATATAACCTAAGCAATTTTTGGTTCAAAGTTAAATAAAGTTAGTCCTTATAGACGAACAAAATACCTAAGTATACTTATCTATATATATAAAAATGAATCCCTATTTCCCTTGGTCACGACATCACGCGTGAACGGCTGGACCGATTTGGCTAATTTTGGTCTTGAAATGTTCGTGGAAGTCCAAGGAAGGATATAGGGGATGGTTAGGGGTAGGGATAGGGGTAGGGTAGGGGTAGGGGTAGGGTAGGGTAGGGGTAGGGTAGGGGTAGAGTAGGGGTAGGGTAGGGGTAGGGTAGGGGTAGGGTAGGGGTAGGGTAGGGGTAGGGTAGGGGTAGGGTAGGGGTAGGGTAGGGGTAGGGTAGGGGTAGGGTAGGGGTAGGGTAGAGGTAGGGTAGGGGTAGGGGTAGGGGTAGGGGTAGGGGTAGGGTAGGGGTAGGGTAGGGGTAGGGTAGGGTAGGGGTAGGGTAGGGGTAGGGTAGGGGTAGCGTAGGGGTAGGGTAGGGGTAGAGTACGGGTAGGGTAGGGTGGAGTAGGGGGTAGGGCCACGGGAACGAAGTCGCGCTGGGTCAGCTAGTTCTTTATAATTCGGGTTTTTATTTAATGACATTTTTGTTGAACAGCAAACCATCTTTGTTTTTATCTTGCAATGATTAATTGTTCAAGATAAATATTTTTCTACAACACACCTTTACATTTAAGAGTTTTACGTTTTAACATTACTTACTAAAAATCTCAAAACTATTTGTAGAGCCATTGCTACGAACAACTAAATTATTTTGAAACAACTGTCTTTATGCAATTTCAGGGTCTGCTTTTTTTGTTCGAAAAATATTTTCAAAATTGTTTGTAAAGATAAACTTACATTAAAACAATATCAAAAATTTACTTCAATTTTTTAAAATGTACTTACCAGAGTACGCAATTCCTACGGCAAAATATAAAACAAAACAATGCACTGATACTTTATTCAACATTGTTAATAGCTAAAATTTATTGTTCATAATTATTAATGTTAACTGACTATAATTAAACTCCTCGACCGACTGCAGTGGCGACTTGATGTATAATGAAGTTATTTATAACGGGAAATAGTAATAGTTCTGAAAAACAAATTAATCTCCAGCGATTTGTGGCCGACTATTATTCTAATTACTTAACCAGCGTTATAATGAATAACAGACAAAAAATCCCAAAACATACCGAAAAAAAAATATCCAACTTAACAAACAAATAAGAGTATGACTGTTCAAATTATATTTATCCTAAAAAAATTGATCTTCCAATAACAAAACTAAACTTACGAATAATATACTGAACCTCCGACAAAATTACTAAGTTACCTACCGACAACAGAGGTTTTGTCGAAATAATCATATTTTTACAAGTTTTTATTAACTTGCCATGTTAGTTAGTTAGTTAGTATGTTATAGTATAGCATATATAGTTAGTTAGTGGGGGACAAATCTTGCTGAAATGGAGCTGAAATTTTGTATACAGGTTTGGTTCAGATGACAAAACAATGTTAAAGAACAGTCAGCAAAAAAGCTTGCCATAAAAATGAAAGTTTTACTAAAAACTTATTACAACTTGCATGAACTATTTTGATTTCTATTGTTGGTAATTAAATATATTTTTTAAATCTCAATAATGATTAAAATGGGTAGGTATGTATGATATGAATATGGAAATAACTACGGTCGATTCACCTATGTAACATACATAATGCTTATTGGACGTATACTCCTCGGCAGCGGCCGGCGAAGCGCCAGAACCGACTCTATACAATTTTCTACTACCTATTAAAACTATATTTTCATAATTTGTTTATGTTATTTTATTTCTTGTATAATTTGTTGAGTAAACCAAAGTCTACCTACCTGGATTTAGATTAAACCATGAATACGAGTGTTCCGACTTTTAACGCTTGAAGTAGGTACCGCTATCAAAGCATACCCGTGGTAAGTAAAATTCATGATGCAAGTAAATTTTTGTTACAAGTACTTACATTTTTATATTTTTTATAAGTTTGTGTATGACCACTCAGAATAGTATTTTCAGTATAACGTTACGGTTAAAATAGCACCACAGTCTATGAAATATGAAAGGTAATTTATGAATTACTTAAGGCGAGGATTCCCGACCGAAATAGGCACGCTAACGCTTGCTCGGCCGCGCTCGATACACTTCACGCGGACGCAACGGCAGCCGGCAGTGAACTGTAAACTCGCGAGCGCCCCGCGAATCGAAAATCACTTAAAATTCAATTAAAAATTAACTAATAAAAATTTTAAAATTATGACGGCCGGAATCCCTCGGCTAATCGAAGACAATCATTTTCGTATATTTTTCATTAACTAAAACCAAGTATACTGCAAGTAATACGATATTTGGATTACGATTAGACGGATGTTTGGGATTTTATTCGATACAGTAAAATATCACCAATCGAAAAAAAAACGGCCGGAAGCACTAGATAAATTACTGTAAAATAACATATATTTTTTCCAAGTTTAAAGTACTTTTGATTTGCCAGTAATCCATAATTTAAAATACCCTATTTTGGGGAATCGCAGCCTTAATAGTAGGCAAGTAAAGATAAAAATTACAAAACATAGTTTTCAGTAGAATATAATTTAAGCTTGTAGAAAAGTACTATTTCATTAACAGTTATGTTTATTTTTCAAAGATTTCAGTACTTATCTCATTCGGTCATTTCGTCATATTTATTCGGACAAAAGTAGTCGGAAAGTTAGTATTTTAAGCAGTAGATATATATTTTGAGTAAGGACAATTCTTATTTTTGTCGGAGCTTTTATTACTACTCTTTTATAACCACTTAGATTACTTATATTAATCATGAAACTAAAAAAAATATACCACAGTACATAAACTAAACATTAGTATCAAATTAAAGTGATAATTATCGATTGCCTACAATGTTACACGGGCCTATATTAATTGATTTTTACATTATTACTTTTATTTTTATTTGCTGTAAAGGTTGTAACCACCACTTCGGACCCGTGGTCACACTGTTTTGTTACACTAGTGTAACTGGTGAGCATATCTATGAACTATTGTTACATTAGTGTAACGACCGAGCATTACATTAGTGTAAATATGGCCCGCGGTTACGCTAAGTATATTATAATATGACCGAGTGGCCACAAGTATAATGCCATTAAAAAAAATGCATGAATATAAACAAACAAAAAATCTATATAAACACGTTTTTACAAACATTTAGAAATCGAAAAAAAGTGTTAGTGCTAGTGTTAGTTATAATATTAATAAAAACAATTACAATTAGCAATAAATTGTTAGTATCGAATATTATTGTTAAGTAGTGTATTTTTTTCCGAAGTCCGTGGGTCCGAACTTCCGAAGTGTGTAAACACCATTACATTTCAATTAGTATTACAGATATTACAGGTGATGAATGTAACCAAAATCAATAGGTACGTACAACTTGTACATTTAGTACACATACTTACATTTTGGTCTAGTTAATGTTGTACTTTTTTATGGATTATTATTTTTGGTGTTGGTTCTTCGCACGAACTAGCACGAACTATCTCCTGAGGATGCCCCGGGTTGGGGCGAAACACGTGTAGAGTAGTCTAATCGGTGACGGTGCAAGGTGTATTGCTGTCTTGCTAGATGCAGGTATTGTGCACTGGTGTTTTCGTGGTGTGCATGTGCAATTTTTTGCGGGCGGGCGGGCGGTGCATCTTGCATATTGTGTTTTTTGCGGAAGTAAGCTACATATATTTCGTTTTTCACAATGGTTAGGGACTTCCGCCAAGTGACGCCTGATTCAATCAAATTCTTAATATATACTTGTTATGCTATGCCCTCAATACCCATAAAAAGTATATATTTAAAATTTATGTACTTACAAAAAAGAAGTCAATACGAAATCGATCCATACTTTTGTAGCCCGTAAGGGTGATTCTTTACTTACATTTTTATATCTTTAATTAAACAATATTTTTCTAAAAGAGAGTTACCTTTTTTTAAATTTATTATGATTAAGAAAGAAAAGGAACATATCGCAGGAAGTGTTACGGCACGGCGAGGTCACTATTTCAGAGACATCATCTTCAAATCCTAATGAGACGAAATTTTATGGCATAAATGTACATATATAAAATAATATATAAGTATATAAAAAAACTAATTCTAGTTTTCTAATTTAGAAAAAAAGTTGTAGCTTAACTAAATAGTGCCGGTACCTGCTTTTGCGCCACCCAGTTTATCGAGGCAATAAAACTCTTGTAGGTCGTTCTTTTAATGAAAATAGATTTATAGAAACTAAGCCTTAGAGCAGCTGTAGAAACCCCAAGCTGTAAGTAGTTGACAATCCAGCTCAAAAGTAGTTATCTATCCTGTTCCACATTATCCTCGTTCCATCCAAAAACCGAATATTATTGTTTTCGTTTCGATACTTCCTCGTCAAGTAAAATATTTCAAATTTTAGTTGTACAGGCACGTAATAACTTTAATTATTTTCCAATGCTTGAAAATTGATAAAAAAACAGGTTGATACTCTGGAAGACGATGTGTATGACAAATTCAAGGATGTTTGGTAATTTTGAGACTACGAGTCAATGAAATACCAAGATATTTCCATATACCTACTTATTATGTGTGATATTTTATAAATAGTTTGAGATTGTAGAGATAAATCCAGTAAAAATTCTAGCGAATTATCTACAAAGCAACAAGGTTATTATAACTTTTATGATAACGCGCTTTAGAAGTTAGCAAATCGTCGTATTTATAATACTTACATAATATTGTCATTTTCAATTTTTCAATAGGTATTAAAAATTGAATGGTGAATGCAAAAAACTAAAAATTAAAATAACTAACATAATATTGTATTGTAAGTATGATGCAGTGCTATGTTTGCGTGATCTGTGGTGCAGGGAAATACTCAACAGATTAGATAGCACAACTTTCCTATAACCAGCGGGAACTGATTCTATCCTCAAGCAAGCTGGAAACACGAGTCGGAAACTATAATTGCTTACATAAAGCTAGAGCTTACAGCCGAAAAAAAGTCAAGTTGTCTTCTAAAGACGTTATCAAAACAAACTTTCATCCACTTGAATCCTAGTGTAACATTTATTTAGGCTCACTTTCGCATGGTCTGCTAGTTCTTGATATTGAAAATTCAGACGAGCAAAGTTATGAGCCATCTTTTCTGTAAAATTTCAGTCGTAATTTCATATTATTTCATGTACTCCCAAAGTAATGGGGTTATGAAGGGATAGTACTCTTAATAGTGGAGATAACAAATGTATGATATTTCCTTTATATCAGAACAATACTAAGATACGTTTGTAGATATATTTAGCATTATGCGTTTGTTACTTCGATAATATAATCGAAGGTTTGTTACTTTAGAGAATAAGCCAAATTATATGTAGGTATTGAATTTTTTAAGTTTATTGCCATATGATAATGTTTTATTAGTTACTTAGTTATCAAAAACAAACTTCTGATATTTTCGAATGATTTTCAAAGCATTTGGCTATGATAAATATTTAAAGGTTCATAAAATGTTAAGAATATTTATGTCAGACTGTAACATTTCTTGTTTCCAAACCAAATGAGAATTGAAAACTGATATTTCTTACAATTTACGATGTGTTTCTTGATAATAGCTAGTGGTGAATCATTCTCATATGTTTTGAACAATGGTTTAATAATAGTATCATCCTTGTTAATGTTTTAAGGAATTGTCAACAAAAATATAAACTGAGGTATTCCAGTTACGGCACCAATGGTGCGGTTCAAAAAATGAAACGAACAGTCTCTTTCGAGTCTTCAGCACTGTTAAGTTAATTATATCAACCTGTAATTTTATATTCCTCATTCACTGTTTTCTTTGCTATTCAATGCTGATGTTTTGTATAGAAGATATTGCTGAAGCTTTGCTTTTGTTAAAAGGATATTCGTTAACTTGTTAAACGTGACTGTTTATTAGTTGATGATATTAAACTAATGTTGTCCTTATAGTTTTAGAATAAATTATGTAAATACGGAAATAATATAAAGTTACAGTATATAGCAAATGCTTGATGTTATTCGTAAATGTTGTTTAATCTTTTATCATGAAAAGTAATAAATAAATTAAAAATAAAAAATTCTTTTGACCCCTGCGCCAAATCGGTCGTCTAATGTTGGTGTTAATGTTAATTTCTAATAAAATGTGTTGTATGTCCAACAACGACATAATTATTTGTAAATGTCGTTCTTTCTGAAAAAGCTGGTGCGTTATTTTCGCCCATTTTTCTTGTCACCTAACAGATGTCCTTAATGGGTAGGTCAAAAAATAGAGGATGATCTAAAAAATAGAGGATGATCAAAAGAATAAAATGCTTTTAAGTCTTTGTTTGAGTTTTACTTAACTCTGGTGTTATTTCATAGAAGCTTTATGGTTTTATTCCTAGTTAATTGAACAGTTTACTTACTGTTTTTTATCAGCATAGTTATATTTCTATATTTCCTCTATAAAATCTAACTAACACGTTCATGCACGATAAATACCGAAAAGGAAGGTAAAATATGATTGACACGAGGATCCCGTTCTGGTTTATCTTTGTTTCGGTTTACCGCTCTGGCACTATTAATAAACTGCTTTATTTTAATTTTACAATAACAATAATTAAATTAATTACCTATACATTGTGTATTTCCGAATAGTCATCTTATATTTTTGTTAATATTACGAAGCTTCTATATATATAAAGGTGGTTATATACCTAATTAAAAACACCCTCGATGTTGACAACATACAACAAAATAAATGATATTAAATACCCAAGATAGGTAAGTATTTATTCCATTTTAATTGTAAATTTAATTGTTTACGTACACTGACGTCGTCTTAGAACAGCATAAAAGTTATTTTAGCAATAGTTTAGTCGTAATGTATTTCATGTCCTAATTCTTTATAAATAAAAACCGCCATAAAAAAAATTACATCAATAAAGAAAGAAATAATCCCTCACCAACACCATCCAACACCAAATAACGTAAACAAGTACTTTGAAGTCGGGCGTGAAACATGTAAGACTTACATTTTTTTTGTTGTTTTTGTTAAAACCCAAAGTACTTGCGTTATTTGGTGAAGGATTATTTCTTATATTTTTAAATGTAATTTTTTTGAAGACGGTTTTATTTTTTAATAAAAATAATTTTTATTTCACTCTTTTTAGTGCATCATGCAGGCAATTTACGTGTATTCTGGTAAATAAGTATGTGATCAAACTGAGAACCTCCTTTTTTGAAGTCGGTTAAAATACCTTAAGGTATCCCCTTTTCAATAAAACAAGAATCATTTAAATCAGTTTATAAACAAAGGAGTTATACCTAAAGATACGTAATAAATGCATATAAAGTGGTAACGAAAAGTATTTTTAAGATTTCCTGAAAAATACTAAACCGATTTATTTAAATTTTTACTTTTTTGCATTCACAATGCAATTTTGGTAGTGGGACGGGTCGATTTTTTTTTAATTTTCATTTTTTCAATACAGAAATTTCAAAAAATGGGACCAACTTGGGAAAAAACCTGATGTTATAATTAAAAATCGGTATATAAATTTAAAAAAACGCGACGAATAGATAACCTCCTCCTTTTAAATTTTTGGAGTCGGTTAAAATGAATGTTGCTAAGCGCAAAACTCAAGAACGGCTGGACGAATTCGTTTATTTTTTTTTTCATAATATGTTCCTTATTTTTTATTTTTTTTTATTTTTTATGTTATGACCCACGGAAAGTTTTTATGGAGAGAAAAAACATAAAAATTGCGTGGACAATATTGAAAACCGCACTTTTTTTCCCATACTAACGAGTATAAAACATTTGACGTAAATCGTTTATCCGTCTTACACATCAAAACGGAGAAACGGATCGACCTGATTTTTAGTATGAGGATAGTTTGGGAGCTGAATAGTGACAAAAGTCACTTTAGGTATATCCCGGAAAAATATTATGTTCCTGCGGTATTACGTCGTCGTGTTCGTGTAGTCCACGCGGGCAAAGCCGCGGGCGGAATGCTAGTTTCAAAAAAAAATTAAATAAGCACTTTTGTCTTTTTCTTCCGCGAATTTTCGTGACACGCCAAAACTAGCTCAATTTTAACCTTGCTTTATGTTTGACTAGCTTTCCGCCCGCGGCTTCGCCCGCGTGGACTACACGACGTTATCCCGCGGGAATTTGTTCTTTTCCGGGATAAAAAGTAGCCTATGTTCCTCTCCAGGCTACAAAGTATCTGTGTTCCAAATTTCAGCCAAATCCGTTCAGCCGTTTTGGCGTGATTGAGTAACAAACATCCAAACATCCAAACATCCAAACTTTCACATTTATAATATTAGTAGGATTATGAAGTTAAAATTGAATTAGTATGGGAAAAACAGAAGTTGCGATCCTTCTACAAGACTCACCCTGTACCGCTGGCCACAAAACAAAAGAAATATAATTTTAAAATAATACGTAATCTTTATCCACCCGGCGTTAAAAATAGATCACCTAGGTGATTCTCATTAGGTCCCGCTTTTGAAGAAAGAAAATATCAGAGCAATAATTTTAGTTTTAGAATAATGTGCTTTTTTTCTAAAACTAAAATTAATATGGTTAACTCTTAACTGAAAAACTTAACGTGAGACGTCCTCCAAAAAAAGAAATGGATCCAAAGTAGGTACACAAAGAATACAGACAAACATGGAGGGGGTAATATCAAAGTTTGGGAATGTTTTCCTAGTCACGGTGTGGGACCTATTAATAATCGATTAGGACGTTTGTAAATAAAGGGTCAAGTAGCCTTATAAATCTTCTTTATTAAATGTAGGTGCTACCACAGAATTGTAAGGTTGTGAAATTCACAGTCATAATATTAATTATTGTTTTGAGTATAAGAATTACCATAAAACATTACTTATTTCGTTATTAATTCAAAAATATTATCGGCAATTGAATATTAGAATAAAATTTGAAGTGTCCGAAAAAGGAGGTTTCATTGCCTCAGCGACGCGCCATGCGCAGAAAAAAAAAAAGAAAAAAAAGTAATATGGCGAGAGTTGAGTTGTTGGTACGGAGTGTTATGCAGCGTTTTGTCTCAAAAATAAGTTGTTTAATGGATTAAACAGAGATAATAAGTTATTGAATGAGTTTCATTACGGAGTCTTCTTACAATTCAGAAGTGGGACGTCACCGCGTAAGTAACAGCCGATGTATAAAGTTTCTATGTACCGCTTGGTTTCAAAAACATAATCGAACAATTTTTCATCGTAATCCTTGTTATTATTATTTCTAACATTTAATTCATGTTCAGTTCGATCCTGAGCATGTTGTCAATAATATGATAAGTTAAAAATAAAAATTAATTTTGTTGTGTTTTATAATTTTATTGCTTTTTAATATGTATTGATTTTGACAAAGTTACTGAGGCACTCAGACTTAACATTTTATTTTCAATTTTAACTTTTCTTTTTTTTAACTTGCTTTTACATTATTATTATGCATTATCAGTTTTACATTTATTGTTTTTGTTCTTTAAAAATAACTTACACGAATATAAATGATAATTCGCAATTATAATAAAAAAATTAGGATGCACCAATTTCTAAATTAAATCCACAATATAAATAAATAAATAAATAACTTCTAACATTCACATCAATTATCTAAGCCCATTTTAATTTCATTATGAAACTGTATCATGGAAAACTTGATAACGGATAAATATACTTAAATACTTTTTGTTTGTAAATACATACTTAATATACCTACATAATAAACACCCAGACCAAGACAAATATATGTTCATGCACACAAATATTTGTCTTGTTCGGGATTCGGGAATATGAGTCACAAAAACTGACTCACGGTAAAATATACCACGAAAAGCATCTAAAATTGATTTTATTTCTTTACTGAGGACCAATGGAAGAAATAAACGTCGCCGCCTTGCCACGCCCGTGGCGAAAGGGACCAGGCGTGGGCGTCGTCGTCAACTGCAGCACACACCACCGCGCAGTCGGAGTGTGTCTCGCCGTTCTATTCGTCGCATCGTGATGGAGATAGGATGCCGATTCTACGGGCTTCAGGAAGATACCATCAGGAGGAATTCAAGCCTTCAAATCACCGGGAGTTTGCGAGGAAGAGCCTGTCACGCAGCCGAAACTCCAGATCGCGTTGCAACCGCAGCTCAAGTTTACGCGAAGGGGAAAGGCGTCAACTGCGAGGGAGCCCTCGCCACGTGAAGCAAGACAATCAACAGGAGCGTGACTTCGAGCTTCGTGCGGACCACTCGGAGCAGTAGGGTCGGGTCGGGAACCGGTGGCTCAGTCGGGTACAATGACTCGCGACGATATTTCCTATAAAGAATAACTCTATATAAATGTCATTCTTATTTATTGGTAGCGTTTGACAGCCAAACATGTACAAACCAATGATCCGGCCGCTCCGGCGCCGTTCAGTGGTGATACGTGTATGTATTTGTGCTTAGCTTGAAAAAATACTATTCAAGGTTGGTACTCCCAACGTTTTCTTCATAATTTGTGTGTCCGAAAAAACCGAGCCACTGTTGCCAATCCTACCCTACCTATTGGAGGAGACAGCCAGGAGCCAGGACAGCGAGCCGATGGATGTTCACCGCTAAAAGAAACAAGACGACAGTGCAGATCGAGGCTCTAGCTAGCAGGTTATGTAGTCCTTTATTTTGTTCTATAGACGTTTTTGAAATAATTCAATGATGGCAACATGGTTCTACGTCACAAATGCAAGATAAAGTGCCCCTACCTATAGCAAGTTTGATTCAAAAGATATTCTGTCAGAGTTTAATTTTTCAGTCAATCATTAATGTATGGATGTATGATTGAAAATGTGAAGGAATGTGCATTAGTCTACGGTTGGGACAAAAAAAAAACAATATAGGTACATTTTTCAATGCTAAAATTCCAAGGATTTACCAAAACAAAATGATCAAAGTTTAAACAACATTACTAGTTTACGTGGCCCGAGTTAAAAAAAAACAAACTTGTTAAAGCCTTCCCTTGCTATCACAACTATGGCCAATCTTTCGAGGACATGCTGTAACAGAAAAGTAGGTTTAACTTTTGCTTTGCCTCATGACGAAACCCGAGCTATACAACTACTATATTATTTTGAACGGCAACCTTCTAATTTTGCGTTAATGTCATCAGTTAAACGTTTGCGTTAGGCATGGAAATGATTGCTACTTTAAACCATTTTCACGTGATCATTAAGATTCACCAAAATCATTTGAATTCACCAGTGATTTATCATAAGTAATCGTATCATATCGTCGTTGCACTTGCTTCTATTGCTACTTGAAATTATTGTGATTACATTATTCACAGGTAATGATTTTATATGATTGCCACTGTGTAGCCTACATGATAACATGTATTAATTTGAATAAAATTAAATAAATTTGAATAAATAAATAAAATAAGCCGTTGAAAATAATATAACGATTTGTAGCAGTTTATGTGTAAGAAAGTAGCAGATGTGATTTCTGATTGCATTAAATCACATGTGGTTCATTATTTTGATCCATGCCTAGTTCGCGTAAAATATACAAATTTCGACTTCTTCAAGTTATTTTGAAAAAAATGTGACTATCGTGGGTTCTACATCTACACTACAGCCAATCGGCTTAATTAAATAAATTAATTCTGAACAATGTAGGTAGGTAGGTACAATGTATTGAATATTTGAAAAACATTACAAATTCATTAAAACTATGTTTACACATTCTAAAAAGGTATGAAGTCGGTTAAATAGTACTTAAGTTATAAAATCAAGTGAATTTTAAATAAAATTATTAAAATAAATGTCAATAATAAATAAAATTTAAAATAAATACATAAATCAAAATGACAACCTGATTATTATATAAATTAATGACCAAACAATTGAATAATAATGTTAAAAATATATAATCATTTAGACACATTTAATTAATTCATATTAGATTGTTACCATCAAAACTACTCTTATCATGAGAGTCTATGGCTGTTCTCTTTCTTTTATGACTTCTATGGGTGCATCACTACATAGTATAAAACAAAGTCGCTTTCTCTTTCCCTATGTCCCTTTGTATGCTTAAATCTTTGAAACTACGCAACGGATTTTGATGCGTTTTTTTTTAATAGATAGAGTGATTCAAGAGGAAGGTTTATATGTACTTTTTATCCCGATATTCCCACAGGAACGGGAACCACGCGGGTGAAACCGCGGGCGGCCGCTAGTAAACAATAAAGTAAATTCATGTGCACTGCACGTGTTCTTGTATTGTAAATATTACGTTAATCGTAACTTCAATCACTAATCTCATGAACTCAGTGCAGATATCTATATCTACCTTATTTCTGATATTACGTCCAAACATTTGCGTACCTACTCTGAAGGAGACAGCAAAACTCGTCAATGAAAGTGTAGAAAGTGTAACATGTCGTACTTTTGTGTACTATGTATAGAACATAAATAAAAAAAATAAAAACAATATTATATAAATACTTATTCCTAAAAATTTGATGTTAGAAATATTACAGGTCTTTGTAAAATAGGTTTCTAGCGATAAATTCTAATCTTATAGAATAAACAAACAGTATAGGTACCTATTAGTAGTGATGAATGCATATAAAATGTGCCTAATATTTTGTTTTTGTCCAATCTAATCGTTATTTTCTAATGAAAATAAAAATAACAAAGGGTTTATAGTTAAACTTGTATACTACACGGACAACATAAGAACAAATCTAAACCTGACGTTAGTCATGTATCCCGAACCCAAAATTCAACCTAATGATAATAATAATAAAATATTTATTTCACCAAACCACTATAGTTTATTTTAATTCCTTTATAAGTATAGTCCTGTCAAAACATGAAAAGAAATATTACTCAAAACTGTAAAATTACCTATTTGTCTTAGGTTCAAAAATAGTTAAATTACATTTACAGTCATAATTTATTATAATGAAAGTACCTAACTAAAATTAGGTATCAGTTTCATCACAATACAAAGTTTACTGCATTTCCCATAGCATAATATTAACATAGATTCGGTGAATTTACAAACTACGATACTTACTTTTTATTTATTTTTTCATAGCACTTAATTTCAAGTTTAATACCGGTTAATTAAAAGATTTTTTATTCTATAGCTTTTACGTCTCAGTTTTACAACAATTTCAGAATAAGCATTTTCTATTTTTCATTATAAACGTCTTAGGCACAATTTTTCCCGTAAGTCTTACTCTGTAAGTACAGAAATATTAGTGAACATTTCAAAATGATAAAGCAACAACAAAAAAAATAGGGTCACTTAACCAAAAAAAATGTTGTTTAATATAAATAAAGTTAATGCATAAACTATAAGGCTATCATAAACTTTAAGTATACCTGCTTATAAACTCCATCATTTATTAAGGCATATTATTATGGGCTAATTACAGAGATATAAGAAAATTGTAATATAATTGCAGGATAAAAAAATAAGCAGTTTATTCAAGGTAATGAATTGCAAAGGG
This sequence comes from Crambus lathoniellus, assembly GCA_949710035.1. Taxonomy (NCBI): domain Eukaryota; kingdom Metazoa; phylum Arthropoda; class Insecta; order Lepidoptera; family Crambidae; genus Crambus; species Crambus lathoniellus. The sequence continues at coordinate 14,557,281 of OX453320.1, forward strand.
AATGCATGGAAATAATTTAGAATGAGGTGTTATTATATTTTAAAGAAACAAAATTAACAGAAATATACTCTTCATGTACACTTAGCAGGAAAAAAATATAGGTATCAGATGAATAATAAATATTTTGTTTCGACTCTTTTATCATCTTGCGGTGGTGTAAGCACCTGTTTCCAGGGTGCCGCTTTCTCAGAGGTCTCGGGTTCGATTCCCGGTCGAGTAAAATATGTTGGAAGCTACCTTCTTGTATTTGGGTGCAATACCCGTCGATGTTCCCAATTGCATAACACAGGGGCTTAAGCTACTTAATTTGGGGTTGGATCTTTTTATGTGATGGTGATGGATTATAAATATTGGAATATTTATAATTATTTGTTACCTTTTGATTATATCCACAGACTATATTAATGTCCTCGAATGTTCAATTGGTGATTTTTAATTTCCCTGACTTTTACACAAAAATATGACTTTAGACCCTTAAACTGTTATAGAAATTGGCTATAGAGAGAATTTATTACCATTAGCCATTATTGTTCGGTAATGGTAATAGCAGCTGACGAGACCATGAGACCATGGATTCTCATAGCCTCTCCCAGGTTAGGTAACGATAACAGTAATTCTAATAATAAAAGTGACGATGATTTATCTAGTGGAATCTGATTTATGTATGCATAAAATAATGTTAAGTGAATAATCACTTAACAATCACATCTTGTGATGTTAATCTACATAAAGAACGAGTGATTGCTTGCTGTTTTTCTTCTTGTTTCAGGTTAAGCACGAGACCACGTGAGCGAGCGGGTTCGTGACTTGGCCTTGATAGAGATGATGAGATGGACGGTCATGAGACTTCGTGAGCGAGCGGGTTCATGTCCGTCCTAAACAGAGATACCTAAGCACGAGACTTCGTGAGCGAGCGAGTTCGTTGCTGGGTTTGATAATGAGAGATAAGCGCGAGACCACGTGAGCGAGCGGGTTCGTGACTTGAGTTTAACAGACAAGACTTGTGAGCGAGCAAGTTTGTTCTGTAAATATTATTTATAAGTTGACGATGATTTATATAAAAGCTATTGATTCATAAAAGATGATGATGATTATTTAAGTATGTATATTATATTTAGTAATATAATTGTATAAAAATTAGTTTCATTGCTTAGTTTCTTCTTTATTTCATTTAGAATAATTACTAAATGATGATAATTGATAATATACTGATTGCTTGTTGTAATTATACATATAAATGTTATTTGAATTTGTATAAATTGATTGTTAATATTGGCATAGTATAATTTTTAACCCAGATCACTAGGTAGGTAGTCGTGAAAAAAAAAATATACCCGCCGAGACGTTTCTTGCTCGTTCTTTTACTCGAGATGGGTCGGATAGGGTTGGAATGAGCGTAAACTTAGTAATAAGTCTCCTCTTAATTCATGTGATCTGTAACTGTATATTGTATGGTACAACGGCCACACAACTCAACTAGCCGAGTGTAAGGTTAACAAACAGAGGCGTGTATGAGGACATACACGATGTCAGGACGGACGAGTGTAAGGTTGTGAAATTCACAGTCATAATATTAATTATTGTTTTGAGTATAAGAATTACCATAAAACATTACTTATTTCGTTATTAATTCAAAAATATTATCGGCAATTGAATATTAGAATAAAATTTGAAGTGTCCGAAAAAGGAGGTTTCATTGCCTCAGCGACGCGCCATGCGCAGAAAAAAAAAAAGAAAAAAAAGTAATATGGCGAGAGTTGAGTTGTTGGTACGGAGTGTTATGCAGCGTTTTGTCTCAAAAATAAGTTGTTTAATGGATTAAACAGAGATATGAGTTTCATTACGGAGTCTTCTTACAGAATATATAACAGTACTCAGGAGTGATACGTAGTTCACCGGGCTCACTAGTTTATTTATAAAAATGACATTATTAGTCGGATTAAATCTAATCTGACTTATATCTGTATAAAATCTACGTATAAAATTAGTGTTTTATATGGAAAAAACTTAAAAGATTTTTTAAAGTGAAAATATTTTTATTTATTTGTTTATTTAACACTTTATTTTAACACCACAGTACATAAAAAAGAAAATAAAAAACAATTTTGAGTAATTAACTTTTAACAGCATTAAAAGGGCGGTCTTAACGCTCAAAGCGATATCTTCCAGACAATCCGATGGTATGAAGATATTGACAGGACAGGAAGCGAGGTGTAGTAGCACAGTTGAAGAAATTATAAATTGGAAGTTACATACCATACATAAAAAAGTTAACGTGACAGATCATTCTTTTCCCATTTTATTCAATTTTATTGATTTTATTCGGTAATATTTTATGTAAAGGTCAAAATTCGTATTTAACTGTAGTACCATAATATTTATTACCTTGCATCGATATCAAAACAAAAAGAAGATTACATTACTTTACAATATTTTTAAAAATGAATCCCTGTATGACAATGTCATATACTTCACAACAAAACCAATACAAACAAAAATTGAATTGAAGATATGAATGAATAAATAGATGTCATATAGATGTTAACGAGAAGCCAAGCAGCACGTCTACCACCTCCGGGCTCGTCACCTCGCTCCGCCTCGCAGTTGTCGGCAACTACCTCAGTGCCGTGTGTTCAGCTGACATCTGCAGTTGCGTCGAGCGATAGTGACGAGTACTTCTCTCCGCCGACGTCGCCACCACCTGTACGCCGGAGGAGGGGCCGGCCACCGAAGAGTTTGGGGCTTCTGGGGCAAACGGCTCCGGTCAGGGCCCCCGCTCCCGATGGAGTGCAGCGCATGCGATGGACAATTTCCATCAATGAAAATGTCATGCGCGCATATTTTGAGGCAACAGAGGCAGGAACTAATCTTACTGCGTATCGTGTTCGGATGCTTTCTCTGTTTCAGGCTCTCGAACCATCTATCAACGTTTCGGCTCAACGACTGTCGGATCAGGTGCGAGCCATTCAACGGGGTCACTTGTTGGATGACTCTGTACTTGATCGGCTCCGTACAGAGGTGCAACGTAACCATATCAGTACTACTGCATCGCAGGCGGCAACTCAAGCTTCTGCCGCGACCACATAACAAGCTGGCGTTGCTGATGGTGGTGGTGGAGATGATATGGTTACTACTGTAAGTCCCCAATACAATGATATATTGAGGAGTACTCTTGAAGATGTAGTTCTGGAATTTCGATCGACTTCGATTCACCTTAGACCTCGGCTTCCGCGTTTTCCCATGCACAAAAAAAATAGGGCGCTGATGTGTGCTTTAGATTCACTACTATCAAATTACTTTGATAGTAGTGAAGACCTGGTTGATACTCATTCGATCTTGTATTGTGCGGCTATTACGGCTTGTCGTGTTGCTCATGTCAAATTTCCAAATACTGACACAGCAACACGCCCTCGTCTGGCTGTACCAGCCTGGCAGTGTAGGATTGAACGTCGTATCAGTGAGGCTAGGGTACTCATCGGTAAGCTCAGCTGCTTTAGGGAGGGCAACATGCGCCCTAGGGTCATGCGCTTTGTGAAGCGTGCATTCCTGGGGACTGGTATTAGTCCTCAAAATTACATTTCATGTGTCACAGAGCGCATCGACTTCCTGAAGCAGAAAATTTGTGCATGGGCTAATCGTATTCGCAGGTATAGGGTGCGAGTCGATCGCTTTACTCAGAACCGCATGTTCGAGAGAGATCAACGATGTGTTTATGCATCCTGGGAGCGATCGAATCAGAGTGATACTGATATGCATCGGCCGGATGATGATGCCATGATTTCTTTTTGGCACAACATCTGGTCTGTGCCTGTCACTCATTCTGAAGGCGCGTGGATAAGGGATGTTGAGCGTTCGTGTGAGCTCATACCTGAGATGAATGAAGTAACCATTGACTACCAAGACGTAGTTTGTGCAGTTCGTTCCTTACCCAACTGGAAATCTCCAGGCCCGGACGGACTGCACAATTTCTGGTATAAATGGTTACCTAGCTCGCACGTTTGCTTAGCATCTCAATTTCAAAGTGCTTTATTATCTCGATCGCTTCCAGAATTTATGACAACAGGCATAACCCATCTGCTCCATAAATCTGGTAGTACTGCGGACCCCAAAAACTATAGACCTATCACCTGTCTGCCAACAATTTATAAAATTCTTACGTCCATTTTGAGGTCGAAGATTAATAAACACATTGATCAAAATTCTATTATGTTCCCCTCTCAAAATGGATGTAGGAATGGGGCCCGTGGTACTAAGGAGCTACTCCTCATTGACATGGCTATTAACCAACAGGTTCGTCGAAACCGAAAGAACCTGTCGACTTCCTGGATAGATTATAAGAAGGCCTATGATTCCGTGCCGCATTCGTGGCTCATGAGGGTGCTGGAGTTGTATAAAATAAATACAACTCTACGCACTTTCTTGATATCGTGCATGCGAAAATGGAGAACGGTCCTTTTCTATCCAGGATATCGACGGGTTCTAGGTCAGGGCGACCCTATAAAAATAGAGCGAGGTATCTTCCAGGGTGACGGTCTGAGTCCATTGTGGTTCTGTCTGGCCTTGAACCCTCTGAGTACACTTCTCGAGAGTTCAGGATTAGGCTACCGTTTACGGAGAAATGGTCAAGTAATATCACACCTGCTATACATGGATGACCTGAAACTATTTGCCCATAGCAGTTCTCATTTGACAGCGTTACTGAAGGTAACTGAAGCTTTCAGTAACGCCATTAAAATGGAATTTGGTGTGGACAAATGTGCAGTCATGCATGTAAAGCGTGGTCAGATAATGGAATCCACGGGTATACAACTCTCGGATTCTATTAATCTTAGATCTCTCTCCGTTAACGAAACCTATAAATATTTAGGTATGTCACAGGCATTAGGCATCAACGATGCTGACATGAAACAGTCGTTGCGTGAGCGTTTCTTGGGGCGCCTCTCAAAAGTCCTTAAAAGTCTTTTGTCTGGCGGAAACAAGGTTCGCGCATACAATGGATGGGTCATGCCGCTACTGATGTATTCCTTTGGCATACTTAAATGGACTCAAACTGAACTGGATGCCCTGGATAGAAAAGTTCGTACATTGCTAACAGCACACCGCATGCATCACCCACGTTCATCGACCATGAGATTGTATATCCCGCGGAAGTGCGGTGGTCGTGGCTTCTTAAATGCTAAGACATTGCATAACCGCGAGATATGCAATCTTAGGGAGTATTTTCTCCAGGTCGATATGGGGCCTCATAGAGATGTAGTTGCTGTTGACAATGGACTGACTCCTCTATTTTTAGCAAAAGAAAACTGGCGCAAACCTGTAGTACTTAGTACTTCCGACCGCAGCACTGTGTGGCAAAGCAAGGAGTTACATGGTAGATTCCACCGGGCTCTCCATGGGCCCGACGTAGATTTATTAGCCTCAGTATACTGGCTCCGTTTCGGTGATCTTTTTGGTGAAACCGAAGGTTTTGTCTGTGCAATTATGGATGAGGTTGTGATGACGAATAACTACCGAAAGTATATCCTAAGGGATGGCACAGTGGATATTTGTCGAGCGTGCCATCGTCCGGGTGAATCCCTTAGGCATATAATCTCCGGTTGTTCTCGTCTCGCAAACGGCGAGTATTTGCATAGACATAACCAAGTGGCCAGGATAATACACCAACAACTTGCTCTGAAACATAGTCTTGTGGCATCCGAGGTGCCGTACTACAGGTATGCACCAGAACAGGTCCTTGAAAATAGCCATGCCACATTGTATTGGGATCGATCTATCATTACAGACAGGACTATTGTAGCTAATAAGCCTGATATTGTATTGATAGATCGACACGAACGCCGCGCAATAATTGTTGATGTCACTGTTCCCCATGACGACAACCTTGTAAAAGCTGAAAAAGATAAAGAAAACAAATATCTTGATTTAGCTCACGAGATTGTTGACATGTGGGACATTGATTCAGCAATTATTGTTCCGATAGTCATATCTGCCCATGGTCTGATAGCCAAGAGCCTCGATAAACACCTTAAGAGGCTTGCGTTAGGTGGATGGATCGGGAGTCAGATGCAGAAGGCAGTACTTCTGGACACGGCCCGTATAGTGAGAAGGTTCCTGTCTCTGGATCCTTAACCATCGGTAGCCGGGACCCTGATCTTGCTACCGTTGGGGAACTGCATTTTTGTATTTTTAAATGTTATATTTTTTAGTGTTATACATTGTAATAAAGGGAATAACATACTTACACAAAAAACAAATAAATTAACATGTATTAATAAACAATATACACACTCAAAGACTGAGCCCGTCTAATGGGAACTGGAAGTGAGTTCCAAAGACGTATGGGTATGGCCTGAACGGTGAAGGAACAGCCATAGAAGGCCCTCTGTGAGATCAGGATAACAGACGTCGGCATAATCAAGTATGGGAAGCAAGGGAGATTGAGCTAGCGCAATTTTAGTGGCAGTAGGGAGGAAAAATTGGAAGTTACATACCATACATAAATACCTATAATGATAAACATACTTACACAAAAAACAAATAAATTATACATATATTAATAAACAATATACACACTCAAAGACTGAGCCCGTCTAATGGGAACTGGAAGTGAGTTCCAAAGACGTATGGGTATGGCCTGAACGGTGAAGAAACAGCCATAGAAGGCCCTCTGTGAGATCAGGATAACAGACGTCGGCATAATCAAGTATGGGAAACAAGGGAGATTGAGCTAGCGCAATTTTAGTGGCAGTAGGGAGGAAATTGCGCAGTCTTCTCCCCTTTTTCCTCGTACATTACCAAGTTTGATAACTGACTTTCTACAAGGAAAAATAATTCTTCCTAGCTTACCCGGTTTTCAAATGGGATTTTTTTTCCTTGTAGAAAACCGTAATTTTAATTAGTTTTCTACGAAGATTTTTTTCTTCTTAGCTTACCCAGTTATCAGAGGAGAATTTTTTGTCCTCGTAGAAAATTGTGATTGTATGTGGTTTTCCATAAAGAAGAATTTTCCTTAGCTAACCCGGTTCTACAACTGGATTTTGCGTCCGTCTTAAAAAAAATATGTTTTAACATTTTTTTTTGCAATAAAAATTAAAACTAATTTTATTGCAAAAAAAGTTAAACACATTAATTAACATCCTTACTGAAAAATTTAAAATGAAGTATTTTTAGAAAAAATCGACCCGTCTCACAACCTTCGCCGATGGGACACGAACCCACGACCTTTCTTTATCCGGGCGACAGCTCTAACCTCTGAGCTACGGAGTCGTTACGAGAAGCGTCGAATTTATCCAATACTTCTTACGCGCTGTATAAATAAATAAATAAATCAGCCTGTATTTAAATTTTTAGTTTTTTGCATTCACAATGCAATTTTTATTAGGTACTGAAAAATGGAAAATGAAGTATTTAGAAAAAATCGACCCGTCTCACAACTAGCTCCGATGGGACTCGAACCCACGACCTTTCGCTTTCCGGGCGACTGCTCTAACCACTGAGCTACGGAGTCGTTACGAGAAGCGTCGAATTTATCCAATACTTCTTACTGCGCTGTATAGTCAGCGTTAATTTCATCAATGTGGAGATATTACTACCCCCACACGCGAAAGAAATACCTTTCCAGGTATTTGGCAATCGCTAAAGATGAAATTACTATTGCAACTTATTTAAATTTTTAGTTTTTTGCATTCACAATGCAATTTTTATTACTGAAAAATGGAAAATGAAGTATTTAGAAAAAATCGACCCGTCTCACAACTAGCTCCGATGGGACTCGAACCCACGACCTTTCGCTTTCCGGGCGACTGCTCTAACCACTGAGCTACGGAGTCGTTAGGTTACGAGAAGCGTCGAATTTATCCAATACTTCTTACTGCGCTGTATAGTCAGCGTTAATTTCATCAATGTGGAGATATTACTACCCCCACACGCGAAAGAAATACCTTTCCAGGTATTTGGCAATCGCTAAAGATGAAATTACTATTGCAACTTATTTAAATTTTTAGTTTTTTGCATTCACAATGCAATTTTTATTACTGAAAAATGGAAAATGAAGTATTTAGAAAAAATCGACCCGTCTCACAACTAGCTCCGATGGGACTCGAACCCACGACCTTTCGCTTTCCGGGCGACTGCTCTAACCACTGAGCTACGGAGTCGTTACGAGAAGCGTCGAATTTATCCAATACTTCTTACTGCGCTGTATAGTCAGCGTTAATTTCATCAATGTGGAGATATTACTACCCCCACACGCGAAAGAAATACCTTTCCAGGTATTTGGCAATCGCTAAAGATGAAATTACTATTGCAACTTATTTAAATTTTTAGTTTTTTGCATTCACAATGCAATTTTTATTACTGAAAAATGGAAAATGAAGTATTTAGAAAAAATCGACCCGTCTCACAACTAGCTCCGATGGGACTCGAACCCACGAGCTAGTTGTGAGACGGGTCGATTTTTTCTAAATACTTCATTTTCCATTTTTCAGTAAATCAGCCTGGGTCGTCCCACTGCAGGGCAAAGGCCTCTCCACCTTCCTTGTATAGCAAGCGTTAATTTCATCAATGTGAAGATATTACTACCCTCACACGCGCAAGAAACACCTTTCCTTCCCGATATTTGACAATCGCTAAAGATGAAATTGGTATTGCAAGTTATTTAAATTTGTACTATTAAATAATTATCTAAGTAATAAAAATGAATAATTATTCGGTCTATCTGATCATTAGATTAGCCATTAGGCTAAGAAGGGAAAATTCTACTTCGTAGAACAACACGTACAAAGCTGTGATAGAATTCACAGCTTTCTACGAGGACAAAAAAAATCTTCTCTGATAACTGGGTAAGCTAAGAAGAAAAAAATTCTTCGTAGAAAACTAAATAAAATTACGGTTTTCTACTAGGAAAAAAAAATCCCATTTGAACACTGGGTGAGCTAGGAAGAATTATTTTTCCTTGTAGAAAGCCAGTTATCAAACTTGGTAATGTACGAGGAATAAGGGGTCTTCTCAGAGTGGCCGCTGACGCTTACTACTTACTGCTAACTGTTTGGAGCTGCGGCTCCCAACTTAAAGTACTGTCCAAAATTAATCCTATATAGATTCTTAACAGAGCGACTATAAGGAATGTCGATTCCTCCAAAATAAACCTGAGGGATCGAAGAAAGGTCGATTTTCGCTAAAGTTCTAGAACTACCAACAACAATAGCCTGTGTTTTAGTGTGGTTAACTAGAAGGCCGAAGGTTTGGTCCAGTCATAAATGCGACTTAAATATGCTGAAATGTTAAGTACAGCTTCATGCAGCATAGAAGCATTAGCTTGGCAATACAGCTGAAGGTCGTCTGCATACAGGTGGTAGGATGAAGTTAGGTTCTGAGAAATCGTATTTATAAAAATAAAAAATAAAATAGAAGAAAGAACGCCACCCTGCGGGACGCTGGCAGTAGTCTCGCGCCATGAAGAGAATTTTTCATCAAGACGAACCCTTTGCCTGCGCTTGTACTGAAAATCCACTCAATTACCTTTAGAGATATGTTAAGTGTGCGTAGCAGAGCCAGGATGATGCCAAAATTTACCGTGTTAAAGGCATTTTTGTAGTCAAGCAATGTTAGTTACGTTTGGAGGCCCTTTTCCAAACCCAGACGAATGTCGCCTGTGATCTTCACAAGTGAGGTGGCAGTGCTGTGGCCAGGGCGGAATCCGGATTGGAAAAGATTGAACAGGTTGTGACAGGAGATAAATTTACTGAGTTAATAATTTATCAGTCGTTCCAGTATCTTGGATAGGAATGGGAGGATGGAGATGGAACGGAAATCGGAGACGGATTTAGGGTTGGATATTTTGGGTAAAGGAATAATTTGAGCATCTTTCCAAGCAGAAGGGACCCTACCCTACCCTTGCTAAGAGAGTGATTGAGAATGGAAAAGGCTGGAAGGATAGTGTAGAAGATTGGTACTAACATGTTACGACTAATACCATCGCTACCAACGGCATTGGAGGAGATGGCCATAACACTTTTTTTAACATCACAACATTACACAACCCGATAATTGATAAAAATTAAATGGAGCAAAGTCCGGACCGGAACTGGTAAAGCGGAAAGTCGTTTTAAAGTGTTGTCTTTATTTGAATCGCAGATTCCAGACGAAGAAGAAAAATGAAGATTGAGAAGTTCAATATTGAATTCTTTGGATATGGCATTCCCTGTCGTGCCTTACCAATTCCAAGGGACCTGAGGAACTTCCAGACTCGAGCAGGACCCTCATTTTCGAACCGAAGAGTAGATATGGCGGCGTATGGCATTCCTACACACCGTATTACAGCGATTTCGTGCTTTGATATATTTTTTCCTGTTATAATCATTTGCTTGATGTTTGTATTTAGATTTAGCAGCAGTTTTACGGTGCATCAGCTTTCTGATATCATCGGTGAGCCATGGCACAGGAAGATGTTTCAACTTCATAGAACTAAAAGGTGCATGTTTGTCGTACAGTTGTGTTATTAGACTATTGAAAATCGCAACCTGATCGTCTACGGTAGTGCCGTTGTATACAAGAGACCAGTCAATATCGCGTGCATCAGCAAGGAATGCTTCTCGATCCATGCCACCAAAATTGCGCTGAAGAATAGTTTTAGGTTTATTTTTGGGAGGACGAATTTTGTAGGAGATAAATACTAGATCATGATAGGAGAAAGCATCTGCTGAACACTGGCCGTGTTTTGTTTGCAACGTGCTGAGAAGATGACACTATTACTAGGTCCAGAAGAGAAAATGAACAATTTGGAAAATGGTGAGTGGCATTTAGAGGAAGTATTTGCAAATTAGCAGAATTGTATAGATATAGAATAGATTTAAGAGAAAAGGAGCGATTATCATTTTTAAGAAGGCATGTATTACAGTCACCCATAATAATAGAGTGATAGTTATATCCTACTTCCTACTATATATATCCTACTAATATTATAAATGTGAAAGTTTAGATGTTTGGATGTTTGGATGTTTGTTACTCAATCACGCCAAAACGGCTGAACGGATTTGGCTGAAATTTGGGACACAGATACTTTGTAGCCTGGAGAGGAACATAGATAGGCTACTTTTTATCCCGGAAAAATGTCACATTCCCGCGGGATAACGTCGTGTAGTCCACGTGGGCGAAGCCGCGGGCGGAAAGCTAGTATATTATATTATACAAAGTCACTCATAAAATTAGATAGAGAGAAAAGGAAATATCACAAGAAATGGAAGCTATATAACAACCTAAATGACTATAATACATTTTCTAGCTTGAGAAAACGTTTTCACAAACTAGAACGGAAAGTTCACGATAGTTACAAAGAATACGCTGAGAATATGTTAAAAACTAATCCTAACTACCTCTGGACATACGTTAAAAATAAAAAATGCAGCTTTAATGACTTGCCCAATAAAATGTTAAGTATACCAGGGTGAAACGTTGTCGGAGGGAAAAGAAATTTGTGATGCGTTCAACTCATATTTTAACTCAGTTTTCATTGACACTCCCAGTCAACCATGCCAGTGCCGCGGCAGCGGCCGGCGAAGCGCCAGAAGCGACTTTAGACATATTCCCATTTCCTATTAAACTGGAGTAGGTAGGTAGGGGGGTGTATGAAATCAGTTCTGGCTTTTCGCCGGCCGCTGCCGCGGCACGCTCGCTTCGCTCGCTCGGCTCGCGCGGCGTTTTGGTCACTGTTCTAACCTAACCTAACCTGAAACGAAAACCTTCTGTTTTTCCCAAAATTTATTTTGAGCAAAAAGAAAATATTTTTTTTTTATATGTCCATCGGATGCCTCCTTGGTATCTCCGGGGTACCATAGGGGATCGAAAATTTTGTTAGATTAGTTAGAGCTATGACGCATCGTTTTCGAGATATTTTCATTTTTATAAAATTCATTCTTGAAAATTTTACAAGTCCCCGCTCCATACCCAAAACACTCAAAATACTCCAAACAGACAAAAAATTTATGTTTGCGACACCCTAACCAAAAAAACAATCCAACGCGCCCAAATCCATTCAGGTGCCGTGGTCACGGAAACACAGTTTTCCGTGACCACGGCCCCTGGAAAGGTGCCGAAACGTCGGATA